>OZ004719.1:13385665-14075665 GCA_963924515.1 Vespertilio murinus | reverse complement strand
AAAACAAAGACAGTAACATGTTGGCAAAGACGTGAAAAAATAGAACGCTAACACACAACTGCCGAGGACGTCAAGTGCTGCTGCCATGCTGGGAACGCAATTGGACAGCTCCTCAAAAGAAAAAGAGAAAATTAAAGAGCCAGCGTTTAGGGCTCTGGTTCTGCGCGGTGTTTAACGGGTTAAAGGACAGAGAGCCAAAGGCTCGGCTGCCACTTCAGAGCAGAGCTGTTTGCCGTGTGCTCCAGGCCCTGGCCTCTCCGGACAAAGGAATGCGGGCGGACGCGGCCCCTCCGGTCGTGTACGTGAGGGTAGAGCTTTGTGACCAGAACCTTTCTCGTTTCATTTGGCCTCGCGGCCCTCAGGTGCAGGAGGAATGAGGAGATGAGAGGCAGGTGCGGGCCATTCCATTGCACACGTGGCCCTGCAGGGGGGCCAGTGGTGGGGAGCCCCTCTTTCCAGAGTCTGAGCCTCCGGTGGAAGGATTTGCTTTGAATTCCAGCTGCATCCCTGGCTCCGTGTTTAGTAAATGCTCATCGTGTGTTTCTCCGGTCTCCTGGCTCCTAATTTACCCCTCTGCAACACAGGAGGAACCATCCAACTCTCTCTAGTCCAAAAGCTTTTCCTCCTCTTGAAGCTCTAAGAATCTAACACTTAGGCCCTGAATGGGTAGCTCAGGCGGTTAGAGCATCGTCCCGATACCCCAAGGTTGTGGGTCCCCTCCCCTGTCAGAGCACATACAGGATCAGCCAGTGAATGCTACTGGTAAGTGAATGGAACAACAAGCCCATGTTTCTCTCTCTCCAGTCCATTAAAAAAAAATGACGCTCAGAAGGAGGTTGGTTGGGAGTGCCCTTTCTCGGGGAGAAGGTGTGGGGCTTGCCTTGACGTCCTGCTTTTGTTTTCAGATTGGCTTCACCAGCGCGCCCGGACAGGGAGGCATCCTGGCCCAGCGGGAGTTTGACAGGAGGTTCTCCCCCCACTTTGTAAGCGGCACCTGTTGTCTGGGATGAGACCACCCTGGGTTCTGGGGCCCCTTAGCCTCCTGGGGAGATTTGTGTAATTGGTTGGTTTTTGCCATATCTGTTTTTGTGGTGTCTGATCAGCCATCAGATATCCTAATTTAACTATGATTAGAGATTTTTAGTCGTGAGATCACAATTAGGAGAACAAAAAAACTGCCCTTTTTCTTTCCTCATCCTTGAGTAGAGCCCCACCTTGGAGTCCTGAGTCTATATTGAGATTTTAAAAGAATATCTGCTTAGATTCAAAGAGTTGAGCCTTGGGAAGGGGAGGCGGGAACTTAGCTGTGGTCTAGTCCGAGACAGAATTTTTTTGAAGATTTGCCTAAAGTTCTGATTGAGGAAATTCTGTACTCATCCATTCATTCAGTGAGTAATTATGAAGTTTTTAATTATATGCTCCGTTCAGCACTTTGCTTTGGGAAACAATGGGGACAAGACGTAGCCCCTCTCATAAGGACCTTCGGGGCCCCGAGGGACTCAGAGCAGGTCACTGCGGGGAACGGCCTGATAGAGGTCACGGGCCAGGTGCCGGGGGAGCAGGCGGCAGGAGCATGGAGCCTGGTCTCAGTCAGGGCGGGCTCCTGGAGGAGGGGTTAGGGAGGATGGGCATCGCGGGGAGAGGGAGCAGCTCAGAGTGAGAGGGCATGGTGCCATCCAGGAATGGCAAGTAGTCTAGAAGGGGGAGGGGCTGGAGACGGTGGGGTTAGATCACAGGAGGCTTGGCTCTGGGGCAATACTTGACCATCTCCCTCCTCACAGACTGTCGGTGAGAGAAAAACTTTCTCCCCGTCTGGGTGGGGTCGGGTGAGGCTTTGGCTTCACAGCCGGGAAGAGATTAGTCCATAGAGAGCCGCCTCCATCAGGGGCGGTCAGGGGAGCCTTTCTGTCACGGTTCTGCTCTAAGTTCGGGCTGGGCTCTCCCTTTCTCATTGGACCTCCTCCCGGTCCTCTCCGTGCCTGCCCCCCAGTCTAAGCAAGGCCTCTGTCATCCTCCACAGCTGGACTGGGCAGCCTTCGGGGTCATGACCCTCCCCTCCATCGGGATCCCCCTGCTGCTGTGGTACTCCAGCAAGAGAAAATACGACACCCCCAAACCCAAGAAGAACTGAGGGGTTGCACAGCCGCCCACCCCAAGAAATCAGGTGCTTTCCAGACTCCACAGGGTATCTCCGCTGCAGTCTCCTCGGCCGCCTCTCCTGGGCCCTGCCCTGCTCTCGTCCGGAGTGAAGGACCGGGCCGAGGAGTCTAAGCCTCCTCGCTTCCCTCTGGAAGCCGTGCAGACAAGAATGCCGAGCCCAGAGGAGCGTGGGGGACGCTGCTGGCCGTGTGCGCTCTCCGGGCCCGGAGGGGGCGTTCGGAGACTGTGACACCACCGCCTCCTGCTCTCCCCTCAGAAGCGGATAGAAGATGAAGTGAAAGCCGTGGGACTCTTGGAGGCTACCCAGCTCCTGTCTGGGTTAGGGACGTGCTTACCAAATGGGTTTTCTAATAAAAACAAATGCCACACTGACTTGCCCATTTCTCGTCAGCTGGGTGAGTGCAGGCTGTTGGCGCTCAGGCCCGAGAACCGGGGCTCCTGGGCCGGTGAGCTGGATCCTGCCGCCTCGCTGTGGGGTTGTGGCTCCTGTTTCCATGGAGATGGCTATCTGTTTCTGAGCACCTTGCGTCGTCTCTCATTTCCCTCTGCTCTCACCAGTCACCACATACACCCCCGGAACCTTGCTTGACTGTTAGCGCCTCTTAGCTCAAGGTGAGGATGGGGAAGGTGTTCTCACGCCAGGAAGACATTCTGGTCTCATTCACCGACTTCTCTTTGTAATCCTTACCCGAGGGTATTTTCCCCCATTGATTTTGGGGGCGGGGGGAGGGGGAGGACAGGTGGCGAAACATCCATGTGAGAGAGACACACCAATTGGTTGTCTCCTGCACAAGGCCTGACCAGGAATCAAACCCAAGATCCTTCGGTCCCCAGGCTGACGCTCTAACCACTGAGGAAACTGGCCAGGTTTACTTGCTGACTTGTTGGAAAGCTCTCTCTGAGACCTGGTCCTGTTCCTTCCTCTGTTTAATGGAGCTTGAACGATGCCTCTCCGTGGCTTTGGCTGCGGCAGGCTCGGCGGTGGGGAGAAGCCGCTCTGAGCTGAGCTGTCCAGCCCAGGAATGCCGTGGTCCGAGAGCAGCCTCCCAGGCCGGGAGCAGCCCAACAAACGGCCGCTTTGTTCCTGCCACGAGTTTCCCAGTTTGGACTCTGTCGGGGATGGAGGGGGGGCCGGGGGGGCGCTGCCCAACCGGTTTAACCTTTCCTCGGCCCAGCGCGGAGCCTCGGGCCCCGGGGAGGATGAAAAGGACATGGAGACAGCGGGAGGCCCCGAACGGAGTGGCCCTCCAGCAGCTCACGGCCCTCCTCCAGGGGCTGTGGCTCCGCCAGCCCAGGGCCGGCCAGGTGAGCGGGGAGGGGGCAGCACGACGCCGCTGCCATCGCGCTCCTGGCGGAGACCGGGGGCGCGCTCAGGAGAAGGGGGAGAAGACGACGGGTCAGAAACGGGGGGGTGAGGAGGAAGAGGGAGCCAGTCCAGTGCGGATCACCTTCCTCCTGGGGTCCCTGAGGCATCAGCCTCCGGAGGAGGAAGCACGCTGTCCCACCTGCGCCGTCTCCCCTGAGGACAGCGAGCTCGCCCGTAGGAGGCGGTGTTGGCTCCAGAGGGCAGGATAAGCTTCATGACCCAACCCAACAGCCCCAGAGAACTTTCTTCCTGTCTCAGCTCTGAGGTGCACCTTTCCTTGCAGAACTCGGCACTCGGTGTCCTGGGCCTTGTTGGAACGGAGGAGACGCCGGTGGGGGCGGGGGGCGGACAGATGACAAGAGAAGCGTGTGAGGGCGGTTAGTGCCACAGGCACCTTGCACAGGGGCCCAAACCAGAGGTTTCCCCTCTGAGGGGACCCGCTTCCTCTGGTGCCGGGGTGGAATTCGCCCGCCCGAGCGCAGCGGGCTGGGAGGACATAAAGCCTCGGCTGGACTGGTCAGGTGGCTTTGTGATTGAACCCTGTTCCCTTCTGCGGTAACCGAAGGGAGGGGGAGAGGTAGATAGCAGTCCTTTGCTCTCGTGGACACCACCCCAGGAAGGCGGGAGCCCCGATCTCCAGATTGCCTGCCGGTCTGCATGGCGGAGGGCCAGGGAGCCCTGTCCCCCATCCTTCCTGGAGGCGGGGCACCAGAACGGGGGGGGGTCCCCCCCCCTAAAAGGCAATACAGAGGGGAGCCCAGCTGCCAACACGCTCCAGATCCCACCCTGGACACCAGCTGCCTGCTCCTCCCACATCGTCCTCCGAGCTGCCAGCCGGCACCTGCTCACCCACACACCCAGCCCCGGTGCCAGGAGGAGCCAGGTGTCCCGATGGCCGCCTCCACACAACGGGCGGGGGGGGGGGGGACTCCCCCGGAAGAGAGTCCATGGGAAACGGGGTGAGACTTTCCAAGAAGCGGGGAGACGCAGCGGCTCCGAGTGGTGGGACCAGGACCGACCACCTGCCCATCTCACTGCCTCACCCGCCCCGGGCTGGCTGTGTGGCCTCAGGGGGATCACGCCCCTCCCGGAGCCTGTGTCCTCTCCAAACAATCGCGAGATCGCTTCCTTAGCGGATCTGAGGCCCCCGCGCCAGTAAACCGAGGCAGGTGCCCCCCGCCCTGTGCTCTTACAAAGGGAGAAGCTACCCCTGTGGGGCCCGGCCAGGTGGGAAATGCCGCAGTTTCCACATCTGGCAGCAGCTGCCCTCTCCTCTCACCCAGAGCGAGGCTGTTAGAGCGAGCCCGGGCCTGGGCCGCCTCCTGTGACCCTCTCGCTTCACGGGTCAGGAAAGGCGCAGGCAGGGCCAAGGGGCTGACCCACGGTCCCGCCGAGCGGCGGCCAGCTTTCTTATGGAATGGCTGCCGAGGGCCGGCAGTGGTGGGTCCGCACTGGCCCACATCTCATTTACCGACAAGGAAGCGGGGCCAGGGCATCACTGCCCACGGCCCATAGCCAGGGAGTTGGCAGAGGCCGCTCAGGTCTCCCGCCGCCTGCCCGCCCGCCCGGAGGGCTGTCAGAGGGTCCAGTCACCTCAGTGTCTGCCCCGCTGCCCTCTGCCCCGAGGGAGACGCCAGGGTGAGTCAGGCCGCCCTGTTTTATCAGGGCAGAGGGCGGGGGCCTGCTCAGATACCCTGGCCTGGCATCCGCCACGGTGCGGGGGGCGCGGAGCCACGTGGAGGCCGCCGAGCCGCCTGGTCACCCCGCCCCTGCGGGCCCGGGGGACGGCCTCCTCACATGTAGCTGACCCCGGGAAGGCCCCTCCCCGCATCACAGAACCACAATCTCCCCTCCTCTCCCGCCGCTGGAACCTGCCTCTTAAAGGGACCCGCAAGCCCTTCGGAAGCCACATTGGAGGGAGGACAAAGGGCCTCCCTGACCCCCGGCAGGACCTGGCTGTTAAGTGTGTTTCCAGCTGTGAGCCTTTCCCTCCCTCCCCCCTTCCTCCTCCCTGTCCCCACTGGAGGGAGGGCGGAGGTTCCCTGGGTGTCAGGTTCCTACCTGCTCTCCCCTCAGGGTGACCCCAGGTGGGTGACCTCTAACCTGTTTCCACGTGAACCTGAGGTCCGGGGCGCCCTTTGCCCGGGGGATGCTGAGGATGGGGGGGCCCCTCGGGGATCCTCAGGGCCGGCGCACGAGGGGTTAAAGGCCTGCACGCACGCAGGGTGTTTGAAGGAGGGCGGGGAAGGGAAGTGCCTGTGGAGTAAGAGAAGAGGCAGCTGGTCCCGGGCTGGAATGGGTGCCCCCTGACTTCTCCTCGGGGCAAACCTCTGGACCATGAGCCCCCCCTTTGAAAGGACCACCGGAGGGGCCCTTGCGTTGGGGTGCTGGACTGGATTCTCAGCGGGCCTACCTGACGCAGGACGATTATTTCTTACACTGAAGTCACCCGCTGAGGGCAGGAGCACGGCCCCCGTCCTTGGGATACCCCCCAACTCTGGTGAGTTTGTCCCTCTCGTCCCTTTCTGGGGGGTCCTGTCCCTGTCACACGGCCACCCCCCCAGAAGCAGAGGTCCCCAGGGAGGGGAGAGCAGTGTGTAGCTCCTCTACCAGCCCCCTGGGGGGCCGTGTGTGTGTGTGTGTGTGTGTGTGTGTGTGTGTGTGTGAATCACAATTAGGGTCAACAGCTAACACTCAAATACATGAGTGACAAGTGATGCTAAACCCTGATATATATTCTCAATCAATCGCCACAATCCTATGGATTCTCAAACCTTGGTGTCTGGATCCATTCGGGGTCCCCTTCCTCTAGTGCCTAACGCTGCTCCTGTCCCCCCCCCCTCCCTCCGGCGGTTGTGAAGCTCAGAAGGCCACCCACCCCTACCTGGAGCCCGGGGGGGCCTGACTCTAGGTTGCCTAGCAGGCGAGGGGTTCCCTACTTTGCCCACGACTTCCGGCTGTCTCCTGGGGCGCGATGGGTTAATTCCCTGGGGCACCGTGGCCAAAGTCTCCTCAGGTGTGTCCCTCTGGACCTCAGACCCTCTCCGGCCCCACCCCTCTGGCACCGGACCCATGACGCATGCCAGGAAGCCGGCAGGAGGAGGCGGGAGAGGACTGGCTGGTCTCTCCCTCTCTTCTGCAGCCCCACATGCCATGGGCTACCCCGGGCCCACGCAGAAAGAAAGGAAGAAGGGGATTTGGCTAACCTAAGTGTGGTCTGCAAACCAATTTTTTAAAAAAGCGTTGGGTGCCGGGGGGGGGGGGGGGGGGGGCAATGCTGCAAATTCCTGACCGGTTTGTGAGCCCGGTTTATCAGAGGCGGGTGTTATTGAGGGTGGTTGCTTGAGATGCCTGATTGCTGACTTAGTCAAAGGAGGTGTGGGGAGGCCAGGGGCTGGGGCTGCCAGCTCTCCAGCTTTGAACTTAGGAATTAAGTAGGGAAGATAAAATCAACAGCTCTGCCCTCTGGGCCCTGAAGCAGGTGTGTGCCTTGCAGAAGTCAACCTGGACGCCGATGCGGGCTCTAGCCCAGCCGTGGGCAAACTGTTCTATCAGGCCCGCGGAGCCGAAAGAGCGGAGGGTTCTCTTGCTCTCCCCTCCGCTCCTTCACCAGCAGCCCAAGATGAGAGCACCAGCATGGTCAGGTTGCCTTTGTTCCGGCCCTACAGTCCAGTTTTAAGAACCCACGGTGGCCCTCGAGTCAAAGAGTTTGCCCACCCCTGCTCTAGCCTGTCCCTAGCCCTGTCCCACGAAGAGATGGCACATACGCCCCACCGCGGTCCTTGTGCACAGACCCTTCTGGGTCCTCCCCTCCACGCCTGACGCCGGAATGAATGAGTCCCGTCCCCCCCCCCCCCCGTCTTTCGCCTTTCCCTCGATGTTCGGCAGTGGACAGGAGAGTCAGAGAAGGAAAGTGAGTTCCAGGACAGCAGCCGTCTGCCTCACATGTCAGAATCTTATGTGTTTCACACGGGGAAACAGAGTGATGACGTGACCAAATCAGGATGGGGAGGGGAGAGAGCAGGAGCTCGGGTCCTGTGGCCTGCCATAGAATGGGGGTGTCCGGGGTGCAGGGTGGGAAGGAACTACGCGTTCTGGGGCCTTCTTTACCTGAAGTTAAGAGAAGCCCTGATGTAGCCCTCTTTGTGCAGACACTGTTGGATTAATGGTTTACTTTCTACAGGAAAAGGAACCGGTAGGTTAAATTTTGAACCATCAAAGGGTTTTCAATGACCCTGTCCTCCCCCGGTGTCTCCCCCCCGCCCCCTGCCCCCAGGCCCCGGAGACCTGGAGGAGCGCCAGCAGGCCTCTCCCTCCCGATCTTTATGATCTTTATCATCCGGATCTGGGTCTGCCACACTATGGCCATGGCCGGCTGCTGGCCGTTTTGGAGCTGAGACCCAGACCCAGGAAGCCCCCGCGTCCCTGGCTTCAGAAGGCCGGGCAGTTAGTTGGCAGCGGCAGTTCTAGCCCAGTGTTTGCTGGCAGCAAACACCGGCAGAGCCCTGCCTGCCCCCGTGGCCTCATTCAGATTTCTCAGATAACAGGTGGAGTAGAAAGGACAAATTCAACTTCTGTGGAGCCCCCATCTAACGTCTTTAGAAGTTTTGTTTTGTTTTTTCCCCCCTTTGGCTGGGGTGGTGGGGGTGGGTGGGGTGGAGGGGGTGGGAATGAGCACAGCAATATGGCCAGATTTCTTTCAAAGCTGGAAAGAACCCAGGCCTTGCAGTGCGGTGGGTTTGCTCTGGTGGGCTCCAGAGGCAATTCAGGAAATGGTATTTGGGGTCTCCCATGTCCGCCCCCCCCCCCCCCCAGCTTGTGGCAGAATGGAGTGCAGCGAGCCTGGCTGTCTTCCTTTGATCTTTTCCCGCCTTCCTAAGATTTTTGAGACCCTGTTGCTCTAAATCAGGAGTCTGCAAACTTCTGTGAGGACCCAGAGGAGAACCACGTTAGGCTTCGTGGGCCACGTGGTCTCTGTCGCAAAGGCAGCCACGGACCACGTATGAACGAGTGAGCGGGGCCGAGTTCCAAAGGAGGTCTCGGACACCAAAACTCGAGTTTCTTGTAATTTTAATGTGTCGCGAAGTAAGGTTCTTCTTTTGATTCTCCCACCTACCCTCCCCCCACCAGCCATTTAAAAAAAGATAGCTCGCCGAAACCGGTTTGGCTCAGTGGTAGAGCGTCAGTCTGTGGACTGAAAGGTCCCGGGTTCGATTCCGGTCAGGGGCATGTACACTGGTTGCGGGCACATCCCCGGTGGGGGGTGTGCAGGAGGCGGCTGGTCGATGTTTCTCTCTCATCGACGTTTCTATCTCTCTATCTCTCTCTCTTCCTCTCTGTAAAATATCAATAAAATATATTTTAAAAAATAATAATAATAAAAAAATAATAAAAAAAGATAGCTGGCCGAAACCGGTTTGGCTCAGTGAGTAGAGCGTCGGCCTGCAGACTGAAAGGTCCCGGGTTCGATTCCGGTCAAGGGCATGTACATTGGTTGCGGGCACATCCCCAGTAGGAGGCGTGCAAGAGGCGGCTGGTCAGTGATTCTCTCTCATCGATGTTTCTAACTCTATCTCTCTCTCTTCCTCTCTGTAAAAAATCAATAAAATATATTTTAAAAAGAGAGCAGGACAGATCTGGCCCACAGGCTGCAGTTGGTCAGCCCCAGCTTTTCAGTATCAGGGGCCACTCTGGCCTCCCTTCTCTCTGAGGAGGACAGCTTCCTCAGGGGCTCCAAGGACAGAGGGCGCTCTCTCGTCGCTCTGGTTGTGTGCACTCGACACCATCGAAGTTATTTACCATCATTAGTCCCCATCGCAGTTGTGACTAGTTGGCCCGTGGGTTATTTATTCTCTCTCTTTTTTAAAAAATGTTTTTTAATTGATTTTAGAGAGAGAGGAAGGGCAAGGAGATAAAGAGAAACATCTGTCGATCAGCTGCCTCCTGCATGTCCCCCCCACCAGGGATCAAGCCTGCAACCTGGGCATGTGCCCAGACCAGGAATTGAACTGGCGACCTCTCGGTGCATGGGACCATGCTCAGCAACCTGAGCCTCCAGACTGGCCAGGGCTATTCTCTCTCTCTTTAAAGGGATGATGGTGGGTATCCATCATTTAATGCTATTCTGCTTCTGTGTTGGGCCTTCCTCTCTCCATCTCTCCATTTCTCTACGCCCTACATTCTCTCTCTGCCTGTAGATAATAAAAACAACAGCAATAGCAGTAGCATCTATTAAGTACCTAAATATGGCCCAAGCACAATGTTAGTCACATTACATACATTATCAACCAAGTCCGTCCACGTTCTTACAACCTAGGTATTGCCATTCCCATCTCACAGAGATTCTGAAGCTCAAGAACATTGCCCAGCCAGTGCGGCTCAATAGTTGAGTGCCAACCCATGCACCACGAGGTCGGAGGTCCCATTCCTGGTCAGGACACATGCCCTGGGTTGTGGGCTAGATCCTCAGCAGGGGGCATGCAGCAGGCAGCCAATTGATGTTGCTATTTCCCTCTCATCAATGCTTCTATCTCTCTTCCTCTCCCTTCCCCCCCTTTCTCTCAAATCAATTTATAATCAACAGCATTCAGCAAGTTCCCAAGGTCATGTGGCTTTTGAAGGCATCAGAACTAGTGAATCTGCTGGACTTCAACTCCACTAACACAATGTAAATCAGTGATGGCCTCAGAGTTTGGAATAACATATGTCTCCGTCTATTAAAACATGATATGCGCCAAAACTGGTTTGGCTCAGTGGATAGAACATCGGCCTGCGGACTCAAGGGTCCCAGGTTCGATTCTGGTCAAGGGCATGTACCTTGGTGGCGGACACATCCCCAGTAGGGGGTGTGCAGGAGGCAGCTGATCGATGTCTCTCTCTCATCGATGTTTTTACCTCTCTATCCTTCTCTACTTCCTCTCTGCAAAAAATCAATAAAATAGCCAAAGCCAGTTTGGCTCAGTGGTAGAGCATTGGTCTGCAGACTGAAGGGTCCTGGGTTTAATTCCAGTCAGGGGCATGTACATTGGTTGCAGGCACATCCCCGGTAGGGGGTGTGCAAGAGGCAGCTGGTCGATGTTTCTCTCTCATCGATGTTTCTAACTCTCTATCTCCCTTCCTCTCTGTAAAATATCAATAAAAATATTTTTTAATCAATAAAATATATTTTTTTAAAAAAACATAATATGCCCCCATCTCACCACCCAGAGTCACTGATGGCTGGTGTCATGGGTGGAGCTTACACACTCGGAGGAAGGGACACTGGCGGGCTGGCTGGTGGGCAAGCCACCCAACCCAGGAGCAGGAAGACAAGCGAAAGGACTTCTCAGAGCCCTTCCTGCCCGCCTCTCCGTCCCCATCCCGGGCTTCAGATCCCAGCCCTATTGCAGCATCTCTGTCTCTCCGCTCCGCAGAAGCAATAAGGTGACGTGATGCGATGCGATCACGTCCGGGAGCTAAATAAAGCCATTGTATGAGGCCCGGCCCTGGCGGTGCCCTTGCACCATTTCCTGCGCCTGGGAGGCCGGGGGCTGGGAGGGAGAGAGAGAGAGAGAGAGAGAGAGAGAGAGAGCGGGTACAAGAGGAGGGAAACCAGCACAGCCATGGGCTCCCCCAGCCTGGGGTTCAGAAGACGGAGGAGGAGGAATATCGCTGGGAGGGGGCTGAGGAAAACTCCTCTCTTCGAGGGACAGAGTGAGATGATGGGCGTGATGGCACGGACAGGTGGAATTTAGGGAACAGGAGGAACTCTGAGAAATGGGATGAGGATATGAAGGAGAAGGAGCTCAATGGACGCCATTTTCCCGGAGGGCAGAGGCAGTGAATGGGATGACGGAGGTGCTGGGGCAGAGGGCGGGTCCCTCAGAGGAGGTCCGAATCCAGTGGTTCCGAGGAGCGAAAGGAAGGGTGGGACCTCAGGACAAACAGACCTCAGGATCGGATCTGTCCGTCCGTCTGTCTAGCAGGTGGCATCCCCAGGAAAAGAGGGAAAGGAAACCCCTTCAGTTCACTGCATCTCATTGATCTTGCCAAATGCAGCCTTGCGGTTGGAACGCGGCCCAAGACAGCAGACAGAGGCCGGGTACAAGGGGTGTACCCCAGGCAGTGTTTCCTCTTTCATGAGGTCACTGAATGCCAGGCCCAAGATTCTCACAGTGCCACGTCGTGCCCCTCCGTGTCTGTCCTGTTCCCAGTCCCACTCCTCTCTTCCTAGGGAGCGCTTCCCGTTCCTCCTCTTCTCTCCACGCCTGCTTCTCAGGATACTTTTTGTGAATCCTTTTTTAAAAAAAGTATATATTTTATTGATATTTTACAGAGCAGAAGAGAGAGGGATAGAGAGTTAGAAACATTGGTGAGAGAGAATCATTGATCAGCTGCCACCTGCACACCCCCTACTGGGGATGTACCTGCAACCAAGGTACAAGCCCTTGACTGGAATCGAACCTGGGACCTTTCAGTCCGCAGACCGACGCTCTACCACTGAGCCAAACCGGTTTTGGTGTGAATCCTCTTGATTCCCCCACATCTTAGCTTTGGAAACCACTGGTTGGCAGGGGCTGGTCCCTGGCCCTCAGGCTCTGTCCTGCTCCCTGCAGAGCTGCCCATCCTGTTTGCAGCCGCACCTCAGACGGCAGGAGGCCCAAGTCTGATAACAGGGAGAGAGGCCTGGCCGGTGTGGCTCAGTGATTGAGTGTCGACCCAGGAACCAAGAGGTCGCCTGTTCAGTTCCCAGTCAGGGCACATGCCTGGGTTGTGGGCTCCATCCTAGTGGGGGGGGGGAGGGGGGTGCATCCAGGAGGCAGCCAATCAATGCTTCTATCTCTATTTCTCTCTCTCCCTTCCCATCATCTCTAAAAACCAATGAAAACATTATAAACAAAACAAGGAGAGAGAGGATCTCTTTGGGTGGCCGCTGAGGGGTGCCCTCTGCCTTGCTTTCAGATGCTAAGGTCATGGATGGGCACAGGCCTTCCCCAGGCCTCTCCTCCGTTATCCTCAGACTTACCCCGAGAATGCCACTGCCACTGCCGAGGCCTGAGCCCTCGTCTCCTTGCCTCCGGGGCGGACAGGCCAGCGTGCATTCTCAGCGGTCCTGGGGAGGGCGGGGCAGCGGCCAGGTGGAAGGGGGAATTGTCCAGGGGACAATTTCCAACCACCTGGACTCTCCTGGGTGGGGTGGACACCCAGGTAACCTGGAGGAGGCGGACGCCCGCACAGAGAGGTTTCCTGACTCACCGCTTCCTGGTCCTCCTGGGCGCTCCCAGCACCGCAGCGGCGGCGTGTGGTTCCGGGGAAGGGGAGCCTGGGAGAGGGCCTGGGCCTGGAAGCCGGTGCTCAGAAGTATGCGGTCAGTGGGAGCTCCCCCTCTCCCCCCTCCCTCCTCTAACCCTCCACCCCCACCCCGGTGCCCTGGTATTTGGTACTTCTTCCTGGAATGGGCTTATCACTTTCACCTGTAAGAGCACCTGAGGGTTCTTGTCTCAGACACACGGAGGCCAGCCCCGGTGGCAGCCCCGAGTGTGGGCTGTGAGAACAATGCCCACTTGGGGGAGAGAAGGAACTGCACGGCGTCGGATGGTGGACCCTCCTCTCGGCTCCGTGCGAGAGGCCATCGTTGTGTTTTGGACCAGACATAACACTTCCTCCCTCATGAGCCTTTTCTTCCTGCTGCGTTATCTGCCTGGGCGCCTCGCTCTCCAGGTTGGCACTCCACCCTCCAGGCCCATCTCAAAGGCTATCTACTTCTTCCTGTTTCCCTTAAAAAAAAAAAAAAAAAATATATATATATATATATATATATATATATATATATATATGTTGATTTTTTTACAGAGATGAAAGGGGAGGGATAGTGAGGATAATCTGATCAACTATATATATATATATATATATATATATATATATATGTGTGTGTGTGTGTGTGTGTGTGTGTGTGTATCTTAAGGGAAACAGGAAGAAGTGTGTATATATATATATATATATATAAAAAATTGATTTTTTACAGAGAGGAAGGGAGAGGGATAGTGAGTGAGAAACATCAGTGAGAGAGACATATCTACCAGCTGCCTTCTGCACACCTCCTACTGGGGATGTGCCTGCAACCAAGGTACATGCCCTTGACCAGAATCGAACCTGGGACCTTTCAGTCTGCAGGCCAATGCTCTATCCACTGAGCCAAACCAGTCAGGGCCTGTTTCCCTTTTTTTTTTTTTTTTGAGTCCTCCAAGTGGTTATATGCACTCATTCCTTTGATGGCACAAAGCCTTTCGTTACAATTTCTCTGGTGGCATCTGGTATACTCTGACCACTCGGTCATCTGTGTCTTTGTCTGTGCACACACACACACACGTGTGCACAAGTGTCACTCACTAGACTGAATTCCTCGAGGACAGGAACAATATCTACGTCTCTCTGCTTGGCTTGGCTTCCTGCCACGGAGGTGCTCACTAAATGGAATAGCAGAGTGGGGAGGACGGCGTTCTGAACTGGAGAGAACACTGAACCGGGAGTCAGAAAACTCAAGCCCCCTGCCCTAACCAGTTTGGCTCAGTGGATAGAGCGTCGGCCTGCGGAGTGAAAGGTCCCAGGTTTGATTCCGGTCAAGGGCATGTGCCTTGGTTGCGGGCACATCCCCAGTAGGAGGTGTGCAGGAGGCGGCTGGTTGATGTTTCTAACTCTCTATCCCTCTCCCTTCCTCTCTGTAAAAAATCAATGAAATATATATTTTTTAAAGGAAGGAAGGAAGGAAGGAAGGAAGGAAAGAAGGAAGGAAGGGAACGCAAGCCCCGGCCATGCTCCTCAGCCAGCCGGTCCCCGATGCCGAGCCTCAGGGAGGGACTGACTGTGACACCTTCCTAGCTCCAGGGTTCCAGGGCTCCAGGGTTCCAGGGTTCCAGGGCTCCAGGGTTCCAGGGTTCTAGAACTCTGCTCACCCTTCTCCGTCTTCTTGACTCAGACCGGCCTGCGTGTGCCTTCCATGAGCAGAGACGCCCCAGAGGTGCCCCGCGCAGGTGGAGGCCTGGGGCCCCAGCCCCGCACTCGCCGCTGCCTGTCTGCGGTTGAATCCAGAGAGCAGCTGGAGGAGGAGGAGGAGGAGGAAGAGGAAGAAGAGGAGGAGGAAGAAGAAGAGGAGAAGGAGGGAAAGAAGAAGGAGAGAGAAGGCTTCCATGCGGCACCGCTCCGGAGATCGGGGGCTTTCCGTGCCCACCACCACAGCTATGACCCCCTCAAAAGACACAGCTGGGGGCCAGACAGGGAGCCCCAGGACCATCTGAGCAGGTAAATCCCCGGCGCCTCCTGGCCCTTCTTCCCTTAAGTCCCAGACCTGGCTCCCTCCTCCCTTCTCTGGAGGCGTAGGACCCAGGCCCGGGAGCCCCTGGGAACGAGGGACCCGCCTTTCAAGGTGTGGCTTTCCCTGGTGTTTCTAGCTCCTTCTCTCTCCCTGGTCTCGAGGGCAGCTGGGGGTGGGAGCAGAGAAGGGGAGGTACAGGGTTGGGGTATCAGGACACTTGGTCTTGTTGCTTCCATCTCCTACTTTGGATTTAAAAGAACCATACAGCCCTCATACAAACCTCTACCCACCGGTTTGGCTCAGTGAATAGAGCAGGGGTGGGCAAACTTTTTGACTCGAGAGCCACCATGGGTTCTTACACTGGACCGGAGGGCCGGAACAAAAGCAAGCTGACCGTGCTGGCACTCTCCTCTTGGGCTGCTGAGGAAGGAGTGGAGGGGAGAGCAAGAGAACCCTCCTCTCTTTCGGCTCCGCTGAAAGGTCCTGGGTTCGATTCTGGTCAAGGGCAGGTATCTTGGTGGCGGGCACATCCCCAGTGGGACGTGTGCAGGAGGCAGCTGATCGATGTTTCTCTCTCATCGGTGTTTCTGACTCTCTATCCCTCTCCCTTCCTCTCTGTAAAAAAATCAATAAAATATATTTAAAAAAAAAAAAAAAGAACCAATCAACGGTTCCGCGCTGGAGGGACTCAGGGATCATCTGGCCCAGTTTCCTCATTTCGCAGATGGGGAAACAGGCCCAGAGGACTGTGGGAGGTTTCTTGAGAAGCGGTTCTGGGTTCTGGGGTCGGGGCAGTGGCCCAGCCCCTTTCCCAAGCGGCTGCCTCCTTGCTGGCTCCAGGCTGAGGCCGACTGGACACCACGTCTCAGGCACCCTAGTGCAGCCCGCCCCGAGAGAAGAGCGGCCTGCGCAGAGGCCTGCTTGTGCCTGGCAGGCCAGAAAAGAGGGACCCATCCCCCCCCCCTGGAAAATCCCTGACCACTTCCCCCCAGGCAGAGGAAGTCCGAGCGCGAAGGCCCCGGGGTCAGCATGAAGAGTTCAGGGTGAGTGGCCACTGTGCGCGCCCGCGGGCGATGGAAGGGGCCTCTCTCCCCGCCGTGGCCGTGGTTCCCTCGCACGGGCTCTCTTAGCTCCGGTGAGTAGACCGACCTCTTCCGGCTCCTGAGCCGCTGAGGGGAGAGGACCCTGCGCCTGGGGCCAGAGCTTGAGCGGAAAGCCTTGCCTGCAGGGCCCGCTCAGGGCACTTGCCTTAGAGCAGCCTTCGGAAGGCAGAGATGTGGTGCCCACTGTACCCCAGGCCTTCCAGGTGTCTCCTTTCGCGGTCAGGCATTGCTCCTGCCCCCCGGGTAGGGAGAGAAGGGGTCTCTGGGTACATCACCCAGATGAGCAGGGACAAAAGTTGTCTTTAGGAAGCAGGAAGGCCGGCAGTGAGGATCCGGCTTGCTCTTTGCCTCCCGCCCCCGCCAGGGCAGTACCGCCTGATGACCACCAGGGGTCACCCTTGCCCGCAGCCGGCTCTGCCGCTCTGCCCAAGCACAGCTCCGGCCAGAGGCAGGCCAGACTGAGTCAGGGCTGTGCCTATGCCAACAGGAAGGGTTGGGCTGGGGGCAAGCAACAGGGCTGGGCCGAGGCAGCCTTCCTCCCTGGTGCCCACCACCGGCCATTGGATACAGAGGGCAGTGGTGGCAATGTGTGTTTCAGGAGCAAACTGGGGGCACCGGGATGCGCTGGGGGCCCGGAGCCTGCCTCGCCGCAGAGCCAAGAGGACCTGGGACCGCAGCACCAAGGTGGCCCGGCTTCCAGTGTGGTATGGACGGACACATTCCCAGGGAGCCCCCGCCTCCTCCTCTTTCTGCTCCACAACCCCCCCCCCCCAATTGCCTTTCCAGCCACCCCTCTGTGCCTCCTCTGTTCTGCCAGCTGCTGGGTCTCCGGTGCCCAGGCACCACTCCCTCTGACTGGCTCCGAGTCTCCGGTCTGTGCCCCTCTGTCTGCTCCCTGCGTGTGCGTGCCGAGCCCCCCCGCTCTGGGCCGCCTGCCCCCGCCTCTGTTCTCTGTGGCTCTCTGTCCCTTCCTGCCTGGGTCCGCGTCTCCGCGTGGATGTGGGAATCTCCATTCCTCTCTCATTAAAAGGCCCCTGTTCCTTTAAGGGTGACAGAGCTGCCTCTCAGACCTGAAGGGGAACTTACTATCTGTGGGAGGAGACTTAAGCGTCTGGTACCCTGAACGACAATAGTTGTCCAGCAAGATCATCAGAGGATTATTCAACGGGAAACACAGAGATTGCCCGGTCTTCTGGCCTAAGGGCACCACGACCGGGGGTTCTCAAACCCGCACCCACAGACCACGGGGGGCGCACCAGGGCTGTAGAGACCCCGCGTGGCCAGCCAGCGAAGAGGGCCTGCTCACAGAAATGCCTCAAGCCCTGTGACTAAGAGGCTGCCTCCCTTCCAGCTCTTCCTCCCGCTGGCGAAGGGGCCCAGCCCAGCCTCCTTTTCCGGAGCCTGTGGGGTGGGAGAGGCCGGGAGAAGGGAGCTGTGACGTGTGTGTACAGCCCACCAGGGGAGCAGCAGGCCCCGCTCACCCCTTGCCCACCTCCCCCCATGAGCACCTTCCTTGCCTCCGTGCCAAAGTGGCGTGGCAGAAAGAACAGGGTTTCCGAATCCGACTGACTCCCCGATCCTTCCTCTACCAGCCGAACACTTTATCTCATCTTCCTGAAAACCAGGATAATTAAAAAAAAAACGGCCTTTGAAAGGTGCGATGCTTAGATGACAAAAAGTGGTCCAAGGGCCCGGTACAGAGACTGGCAAACAGGATGAGCGTGAGAAATAGCAGTTTCTTTTTCCTCTTCTCTCCCCCGTTCCTTCAGCCCGCCTTCCCTCCCTCCGGCCTTTCTCCCCTCCCGCCCTCTTCGCCCCGTGTTGGTACAAGATGCCTTCGTCTTTCCCCCATGGGCGACCGCGGGCGGTGGGCAAGGTTTTTCTGGCGCTTTTCTCTGCCTTCCTGCTCTGATTCCCCTCCTCTCGCCATCCGATCTTTAAGCAACCCCCTTATAATTCTCCTTCTCTATTATGGTTGGGTCTTTTTGCTTCTTCCTGCAACAGCAAGTGGATATACGTTCTTCACCAAAGGCCACAGACCAAAAGCCTGAGGATCCTTAAACCGGACCAGGGCTTGCAGACTGAGGGCCCAGGAGCCAGGTCTAAGCTCCAAATTTTATTTTGTTTGGCCAGCCCGGCGCTTACACTTTTAAACAGTCAGATGTCCTTAAATGGGATTTGTGCTCTCTCTCCAGTTTGCCAGAGAGGCTAATTCTGTCTCTTGTCTTTTTTCATCTATTTTTTACTTAATTTATTTTTTTATTTTTTTATTGATATTTTAACAGAGAGGAAGGGAGAGAGATAGAGAGCTAGAAACGTCGATGAGAGAGAGAAACATCAACCAGCTGCCTCCTGCACACCCCCCACCGGGGATGTGCCCGCAACCAATGCACATGCCCCTGACTGGAATCGAACCCGGGACCCCCCAGTCCGCAGACCGATGCTCTACCACTGAGCCAAACCGGTTTCGGCTTTTACTTAATTTATTAAAAAATTTAAATATATATATATTTATTGATTTCAGAGAGAGAGAGAGAGAGAGAGAGAGAGAAACATCAATGATGAGAGAAAATCATTGATCAGCCACCTCCTGCACGCCCCACACAGGGGAGTGAGCCCGTAACCCGGGCATGTGCCCTGATGGGGAATCGAACCGTAACCTCCTGGTTCATAGGTGGACGCTCCACCACTGAGCTACCCTGGCTGGGTCATTTGTCTTTTAAATATAATATTTAAAAACGAACGCCCAATAAATGAACCACCCGTCTCAAGAACTAGAACATCACCAATACATTTACCTTTACTTATGTCTTCTTCCTCTCCTCTTCCCTTGGCTCCCCTAGAGGCAATCACTAACCTGACTTTTCTCTTTATCGTTCCTTTAACTTTTAAAATAGTTTTAACACACATATATGCATCCCCTAACATTACATTACTTTTTCTTGCTTCTGGATTTAAAAACAACGATGTGATAGTCTACACATTTTTCCTATACTTTTCATCCAACATTCTGTTTCTAGTTTTTATTCCTGTGCTGCAAAAAGCTACAGTTCACTCCTTTTCATTCCATCCTTCTGTGGATGGACGTCTGGGTAATTTCCATTCTTTGCCATTCTGAAGCATGTTACTGTGAAATCATCATCATCATAAAGGAATGAAAAGTCTCCCACCATAGTGGATTCTTACGCTCGTGCTGCGTGTATATGGCGTGTTAGCTGGATGTTTGGGCATAGCTGTTACACGTTGGGCGTGGAGAGCCCACAGGCTGTGTCTTCAGAAGGGCCAGCCAGACAGGCCTCACTTGCCTCCTGCAAAGCACCAATCGCTGCTCTCTGGGAGCGCAGATCTGTTTTGAAGTCCTGAGCAATCTCTCGCATCAGAGGTTGGACGGGATGTTTGCAAATCAGAAGTTCAGTGGACTTCCGATAACATCTAGTATCTCACAAAGTGCCTCAGGAGGCCTGTAACAATGAGCTTTCTTCACCCCTCCGGTAGAGGGCGCACCCTTTCGAGTGGCTTTGGTAGCCAGCTGCTTTACTGGCGGGCAGTCTGCTGGCAGGCAATCTGCTTTGTAGGAGCCACGCTATAGATCCCTCTCTCCTTACCCGCCTTCTCCGTGGGGTGGAACTCTGAGATTCAGGCATTGCATTGACGCTGGAGAGCAAGGGCTGCGAACACCAGCTTGTCTTTCGCTTACGGGTTTGCAAAAGTCCTTCATCTAATCTGGATTTGAGTCTTTTGTCAGACATGTGTATTGTGGAGTATTTTCTCCCAGTGTGCATTTTTACTTTTATTTTTTATTATTTTAAAATATATATTTTATTGTTTTTTTTTGTTTGTTTGTTTGTTTTTTTACAGAGAGGAAGGGAGAGAAACAGAGTTAGAAACATCGATGAGAGAGAGAGACATCGATCAGCTGCCTCCTGCACACCCACCACCAGAGATGTGCCCGAAACCAAGGTACATGCCCTTGGCCGGGATCGAACCTGGGACCTCTCAGACTGCAGGCCAACGCTCCATCCACTGAGCCAAACCGGCTTTGGCCATTTTTGCTTTTATAAAGCATTTTTATTGATTTCAGAGAGGAAGGGAGAAGGAGAGAGAGATAGAAACATCAGTGATGCAAGAGAATCATTGATCGACTGCCTCCTGCACATCCCACACTGGGGATCGAACCTGCAACCTGAGCGTGTGCCCTGACCAGGAATTGAACTGTGAAACTCCCGGTTGAGGCTTAACCACTGAGCGACACTGGCTGGGCTATCAAAGATTCTTTATTCAATCTACTGGAAAGGGACTTCTGGGTTGTTTCCCATGATTTCTATGACACAGGTTATTTGACATTATTAAAATTCTCCCGATGGCCTGATACTTGGTCAGTTTCGCGATGCTCCACGTAGGCTTGGGACAAAGGTATTTTCTAATGGTTGGGCGTGTGGTTTATACATATTTTTATTCCTTATCGCCTTAAACCTCAGTTTTCCTCATTACATGTCTGGCCTCCATAGGTTGAGCTTGCCATCTCTGGAAACCATTCAGGGTAAATCTTTTCTGAGACGCTCTCTATGGGAAGGAAGCCCGGGCTTGAGTTGCACAGAGTGGTGACTAGGAACCAGCGGAAGAACTTCCCAGACGTGGGTCCTGATGGGGGAGGGGGTGAAAGGCTTGAGGCCCCGAGGACGGGCCATGCTGTGTGGGAGGGTGAAGAGCACGGGGAACAGCGGGGATGCATGAAGCCCGGGCTTTGCGTGAGGATTCTTGCTGTGCTCCAGGCTCAGGGTTCCTGTCACCCGCCTGCCGGCTCTGCGGACCCCTCCTCTGCCGGCGGCATGCTTTCGAAGTCGGTATCCATGAGCGGCATCAATTGCTTCTCCAGTGGCTCAGACCCAGCTGGTGAGTCAAAGCGGGGAGCAAAGCAGCGGTAGCTCCCCCTGTCTGTCTGTCTGTCTGTCTCACCGCCACTCCTCGGGGTGAGCTATTTTTAGGGTTCAGCTACATCCTGGGTTGGATCTAACTGTAACTTGCAAACCCCAACATGCCTTTATGTGTGTGAGAGATTTGCATTCAGGACTCCGGCGTTCTGACCCTCTCCTTCCCCCGGAGGAGGGGAGCATAGGACCCTCCGGCCTCCCTTGTCACCAGAGGGGAGGACCGTTATCTGCAATCAATGCACCTCGTCCTCAAGACGAGGCATTGGGCGCTCGCTGTGAAACCCCCGCCCGCCCCATTCACCGGGGACAGGACCGGAGACTCTGGGTCCTCGGCCCCCTTCTCCGCAGAACCCATCCCCCTGGCTCCCAAGTCCTCCAGCTCTGCCCAGACCCCGCCTCCCTGCCTCCTCCCCGAGCTCGGAGCTCGCCCTTGCCCTGGGGAAGGGGGAATGGCGTCACAGGCACCTGCAGCTCGGGAACCCGAGCCAGGTGGAGGGGGGGGGAGGCGGCCGCCCTGGGCGCCTTTGTCTGGCTCCGCCCGGACCCTTCTCGTCCCCCTTTGTGTCGGCAGGCAATCTGTCCCAGTCCTCTGCTGCTAACTTCAGCCAGAGGTAAGTCTGGGGAGATTTGGAGTCTTTCGAAGGCCCCAGGTGGGGGGGGGGGAGAGGGCGGCGCTGCCTAAACGTTGCTCCCCTTGACATTTCTGGCCCAAGATCTCCAAGTCCCTTCCCCCCCCCCCCCCGAGCTGCCTAGAGCTGACCCAGGGAAGGCTCCGGAAGGTTCTGGCACTCCGTGGGCTGGGGGCGAAATTTTATTTATTTTTAAATATATATATATATATATATATATATATATATATATATATTATTGATTTTTTACAGAGAGGAAAGGAGAGAGAGAGAGATCTAGAAACGTCAATGAGAGAGAAACATTGACCAGCTGCCCCCTGAACACCCCCTAACGGGGATGTGCCTGCAACCAATGTACATGCCCCTGACCGGAATCGAACCCGGGACCCCTCAGTCCGCAGACTGACGCTCTACCACTGAGCCACACCAGTTTGGGCTGGGGACGAAATTTTAAAGAAAGAACTGGAGTATCCAGACGACAGGGTGTCACTTAAATAAAAGAGAGAGTGGGAGTTGGTTGTCACCGCCAGAAAGGTGAGCAGGCAGAGGGGCTGCTGGACGGTCTCAGGGAGAGACAGCGCGGGTGGCTCAGTGGCTCTGCGTGAGGATTCCTGCCGGCCGATGGGCCGTGGCTCTGAGGAGAGGCCCGAGGGGAGAGGGCCGAGGCTGAGGCACAGTTCGGGAATCCGGGCGAAGGCTGGGAGGCTTCATCGCCTACGTCAATCGATCAGCGTGCAGAATCGGCACCTGTTCATTCGGCGCCTGGCCGGGGCGGGCCAGCCCTCTCAGCCAGAGCGGGTGCCAGAGCTAGTGGTGGCCCTTTAAGACGTGAGGCTGAGCTGCGGTCCGAAAACCTCTAGCTGACACATCCTCCTGGCTCCGGCTTTGGGATTAGCTCATGGGACGGGGCTGATGAAATCCCAGGAAATTCGGTCCTTGTTGGCTTCCGGCCCGGAGGCCCTTTCCGAACAGCAGAGGGGGTCCTACACTGGGCTCTCGTTTTAGGAGGGAAAACGCCGTCCCGAGAGCTAGCTCCCACCCCATCCCACTTCCGCTGGGAGAAGATTGGCCTGGGTGGGGAGGAGGGCTGTCTGCATGTGCCTGGGAGGAGCCTGGAGCCTCCTCATAAACAGAGGGGCCTGGGAGCCCAGCCCCTCACATCCAGGAAGCCCTCGGAGGTGGGGTGGGGAGTGTCTTTCCTCGGAGCCCCTCTTTCCCCTTCCTCACCCCTTTGGAGCCCCTCTTTCCCCTTCCTCACCCCTTTCTCTGAGTCCCCTCCTGTCTCCACTTCCTTTCTCCTCCTCATGGCGCCCCCCACCCCACCCCGCCCTCCGCCATCTCTCTGGGAGTATCTTTTCACCTCTTCCTCCTCCTCCTGCAGCTGTAGCCATCTGGAACGGGGTTCCAACACCTGGGTCGGCGCCTCCCTGCGACGCACCTTCAGCTTCCTCCTGGGCATGACGGGCAAGGCCAAGGTAAGAGCCCGCGGGGAGAGGAGGCGGCCTGGGACCCACTGCCCTTCCTCCCCACCCCGGGAGACAGGGACGCAGGGCCACGTTCCAGTTTTCAGGGAACACAGGCTCTCTCTCCCAGCCTTCCGCTGTTTTCCCCAGGGCTGCGGCTTAGCGGCCAGCTGCGGCCAGCTGGGAGAGCCGGCCAAGAGCCGGAACAGCTGCGGGGGGACCAGCCAGCCCTCCTTTCTTTAGGCCTCGCATGGCTAAGACGTGGGCAGCAGGAACCATAACCAGTGGGCATCATAATACTAGTTACAGCAACACTCCACTTCATCTTTTAAAAATATTTTTTTTAATTGATTTCAGAGAGGAAGGGAGAGGGAGAGAGAGACACACACACATCAAGGATGAGCGAGAATCCTTGATTGGTTGCCTCCTGCACACACCCCCACTGGGGAACGGAGCCCGCAATCCGGGCATGTGTAACCTTGGCTGGAATCGAACCCAGGGCCCTTCAGTCTGAGGCTGATGCTCTCTCTATCCAGCCAAACCAGCTGGGTCTGCTCGTTGCGTCTCCATAGAGTATTAGCACTTGTGAGGTGTTTTAAAATTCATAATGTTATAGATGGATGTGGCAGCAGCGGGAGCTGACATTAGACTGCAGGCAAAGAGGCAGCCGGGGAGGTAGATGAGAGGGAAGCACGTGCACACCGTCCACGGGAGGCCTGGTGCAGGTCTGACCCCAGGCGGGGGACGACACATCGCTCTCTCTCTTATATACCGACCTCTGACCTCCGGGCTCCCGTGACACTGGGAGTGCTGCCTGCTATTCGAATTGGTATCCACTTCCTTCATTTGCTAAGCCACGCCCCTTTTCTTCTGGTGGCCTCTCCCATTATATAGGTACTTTCTTTTCCTTTTTTAAAAAAGTATATTTTATTGATTTCTTTCTTTCTTTCTTTTTCTTCTTCTTCTTTTTTTTTTACAAAGAAGAAGGGACAGGGATAGAGAGTTAGAAACATCAATGGGAGAGAAACATCAGCTGCCTCCCGCACACCCACTACTAGGGATGTGCCCTCAACCAAGGTACAGGCCCCTTGACGGGGATCGAACCCGGGACCCTTGAGTCCACAGGCCGACGCTCTATCCACTGAGCCAAACCGGTCGGGGCTATACATGTACTTTCCAACCAGGGTGGCTCCTGAGCAGTGAGACACCCCGGAGAGAGCAGTCCTCAGCTGTTCCCTTGGAAGAACCAGCGGAGTCTCAGAGGACGGTTGTCCAGGCTCCTCCTGGCCCCACCCACAGAGCAGGGCTCTCCTCCGCCTGCCTTTTAGCCAAGACTCCCTTCCTCTGCTTCCTCTGGTGGACGGGAAGGCAGGGACAAAGCCAGGTGGTTAGCGCCTTCCCACTACTGGCCAAAGGGGGGAGTTGAGGCTTGAGACCAAGTAATCTGAGAAGGGGGCAGGAGGGGGACCCTAAAGCTGGGGGCGGAGGGATGGGGAGGCAGGGCAGTGAGGCCTGCCCTCTCCGTGGGGGAGCAGAGCTCGTAAAGAACAAAGCGAACACGAGGCCTTGCGTCTGACTCCTCTGTCCCACCAGCGCCAGGCTCCGAGCAGGGGTGAGTCTGCTGCAGAGTCGCCCTCTCTCCCTGCAGTTGTGTGCCCACTCCTGACCGCACAGTCTGGTGCGGGTTGAGTAACCGGGGAAGGGGAATGTGGGCAGAGACTTGGGAGTCCAGAGGAGCGGCAGGAGAGCGCCAGAGAGCATGAGTGCCAAGTGGCCTTTCCTCACGGCGCCTCTGGTCCCGTTTCCTCCCACCCTCGTGAACGTGTGTGTGTGCGTGTGTGTGTGTGTGTGTGTGTGTGTGTGTGTGTGTCCGCTTCACCTGCTTCACCCCGTCCCTCCTTCCCCTTCCTCCCGCTCGGGATGGGGGCTGTGAGCAGGTAAACAGCAGGGCGGGGCTGGAGAGAAGCTCGGTCGGTCAGTCAAGCAGCGAGAGAAGGAAGTGGCTTATTCCTTCCGACTTGGCGCGCGCTGGACAAGACGCTTTCCCAGGGGTCATCTCATTTCATTCTGAGGACATCCTGGGAAAGATAGCCATTCTCAGCTCCGTTCCTCAGGCAAGATAACGCAGAGCCTGAATTGCCTCTGCTTGTCTGGAAAGCTAACGTAACAGCGTGTCCCCTCTCTCCTCCCCTTCTGGTGGGTGGCCACTGGTGTCCATTATGTCTTAATCGTCGCCCCTCCCGGAATGCACAAGGTCCAGAGCGATACTAGAAAAAGCAAGCGTCCTCCTGGGCACGGGAGGGCTCGGGCCCAGGTACCCCTGTGGCTCCGTCTGTGCACTTCCTGGCCATGGCTCGGACCCTGACAACCAGGTTTTTCCCTAGAAGATCTCCCACCCATGACATGTGTGTGTGTGGGGGGGACACCTGTTAGGTTAAATGAGCTAAAGAAGGCCGAAACCGGTGTGGCTCAGTGGATAGAGCGTCAGCCTGTGGACTGAAAGGTCTCGGGTTTGATTCCGGTCAAGGGCATGTACCTTGGTTGCGGGCACATCCCCAGTAGGGGGGGTGTGTGTGCAAGACGCAGCTGATTGATGATTCTCTCTCATTGATGTTTCTAACGGTCTATCCCTCTCTCTTCCTCTCTGTAAAAAATGGAATAAAATATATATATTTTTAAACGAGTTAAAGAAGATAGTGGCCACTTTTATTATTTATTTGGTTTTTCTCACAGAGAGGAAGGGAGAGGGATAGAGAGTTTGAAACATTGATGAGCGAGAAACATCCCATCAGCTGCCTCCTGCACGCCCCCTCCTGGGGATATGCCCTCAACCAAGGCGCATGCCCTCGAACCTGGGACCCTTGAGTCCACAGGCCGACGACACTCTATCCACTGAGCCAAACCGGTCAGGGCTTATTTACCGTATTTGCCGGCGTATAAGACAATTTTTTGGCCCTGAAAAATATGCCTCCAAGTGGGGGGTAGTCTTATACGGCGAGTATATAACAAACTCTGTATTTTTAGTGGAAATGTTAGGGGGTCGTCTTATACGCCGGCAAATACGGTATTTATTTGTAAAACATTTTCCCCCCTTTGATTTTTAGAGATGAAGGGAGAGGGTGGGAGAGAGAGAAACATCGACGATGAGAGGAAAATCCCATGGCTTGGCTGCCTCCTGCCCTCCACCTCGAGGACCAAGCCTGCAGCCCCGGCGTGGGCCCTGACCGGGCCTGGAACGTGACCTCCCGGTCCACAGGCTGGTGCTCAGCCCCTGAGCCACGCCGGCTGGGCTAAACTTAGGACATTCTTCAGCCTTGGCTGCCCACTGGGGTGGGGGTAGGGGAAGCTGGGGTTCTGAGCCTGGGAGCCTCTGGACTCCTGGTTTGGGGGGGCCCCCTCCTAGGGCCTTTCAGGAGGTCTCCCCTGCAGGTGCACTCCTGGAGGAATCAGCTGCTCTCGGGGCCCCCGGGGGAGTCCTCTCTGCTCTCTGTTCAGTCTGGAACAGTTCCTTCCTCTCCTCTTTCCTGGTCTTGGCTATATAAGGATCCTGACCGGGGAATGGGTGAAGAAGGAGGTGAGGGGGCTGCTAGGCGGGAGGGGAGGCCGAGGAGCTCCGTGGGGGTGGCGCTGTGGGTGAGAGCCCAGCCAGCTCAGCCAGTGGTGAGGCGGTGGAGCCCGAAATAGTGGCAGAAGCTAAAATTGGCACCTACAGAAGAGTGCTGAGTTGGACTTGAAACCTGCAGCCTGCCCTACTGCCCAGCTAGTCTGGGCTGGGCTTCCTCCCGGACCCTGAACCCCTCCCCCCGTCCCTCCCCCCAACACACACAGCCTTTGGGGACTAGAATTGGTCAGGACTCTGCAAACACGGGGTGCTCCGTCTCGGGGCACCCATGCTTCTGGTTTCTCCAGGGAGGCGGGAGACCCTGGGAGGCAGACATGAGCTGCAACGTCGAGCAGGCGGGTGTAGCTAGCCAGTGGGGGAGGACCTTTCCCGGGAACAGGACGCTCACCCAGGGTGGAGGGCGCCCCGAGGGCTCCTGCCCCCCCCCCCCTCTGGTGGCGGGACTGGCCCTCCCCCAGCTGCCCCCGACCGGCGCAAGCTGGTTCCTGGTCCCTTGGTTCTGGCCTAATTGGACCCCAGAAGGGACTTCCTTAGCTTCTCCGTCTCAGGTGGTGGATTCCTCTCCGCCCTCAAGCCTTCGGCCGGCCGGAGGGGAGGTGGCCGGGCGCGGGGTCAGGAGGGCCGCCGGGGGGTGGAGCCTGCGGAGGAATGCGCCCCTTCACGCCTTCCGAGCACCCAGCCTCCGGTCCCCGGGGACTCCCCGCCCCCTCTCCACCCCGACCCCCCATTGTCAGGAGTGGGGGGGCTGGCTGTCCTTCCCCCTCTCTCCACCCCGACCCCCCAATGTCGGGGGGGGGGCTGGCTGTCCTCCCCGGCCTGTCTGCTTTGAAGGGCCGAGGCCCGGGGAGGAACCGGGGGCCGGTCCCCGGGGATGTGGGGGCGCAGGAACCCTCGGGCCTGGGGTCTCGGAGCCCCGCAGCCCGGGAGCGCGGCGGGCGGCGGGGGATCCGGGCTGCGGGGACCGGGCTGCGGGGACCGGGCTGCGGGGACCGGGCTGCGGGGACCGGGCTGCGGGGACCGGGCAGGGGCGGCTCCGAGGCGGGTCCTGGGGCCGGCGGACCCTCCCCCGGAGGCTGGACCCCGCTCCCTCCCCCAGCGGCCCGGCCGGGAGGGACCCGGGCCCCCGCCCCGCCCCGCCCCGCCCCCCTTCCTGCCGGGCGGGGTGGAGACTGGGTTTGAGGAACTGGCGCCGGGGCCGCGAGGGGAGTCCGACTTCCTGTCCCCGGCGCGGCGCGTGCGGGCGCCCGGCCGCCACCCCGCAGCTGCCCCGGCCCCGCGCCCCGGCCCCCCGGCCCCCGGCCCCCCGGCCCCCGGCCCCCGGACCATGTCCCGGATCGAGTCCCTCACGCGGGCGCGCATCGACCGGAGCAGAGAGCAGGCGAGCAAGGTGGGCCGGCGACCCCTCCTCCCGCCCCGGGCACCCCTCCTCCCCGGCCCCCCATCCCGTCTCCCCACCACCCCGAAGTCGGGGAGCACCCCGGCGGGGGCGGGCCGGTGGGTGGGGACCGGTAACTGGGGAGGGGGCCCGGGGTGGGCGCCGGAGACCGCCCTCGCTCCCCCTCCGCCTCCTCCGCCTCCACGCTGGGTCCGGGGGTCCGGGGGGCGCGGGCCTGGGGGGACCCCGCGTCGGCGGCCCCGGCCCAGCGGGCGGGTGTGCGGGGCCGGGGAAGAAAGTTCCCGGGTCCGGGGCGGGAGGAGGGGTGTGTGTCGGGGTGGGGGTGGCGAGCGCTCGGCGGCACCCCCTCCTCCGCCGGTTCCCTCCTCTCGGGGTCCCCGCACCCCGCCGCCGCGGCCCGGCCGCTCCCCCTTTGTCCGCCGGCGGGGCGGGAGGGGCGGGAGGGCGGCTTCCCGGCGCGGCTTCCTCCCACCGGCACCTCGAGGCCTCCCCGCCCCCCAGACGAGTCGCTCCTCCCGCCAATGGACTTTCCAGCTGTGGTTCAGTTCCCCCGGCGGGCGGGCGGCGGGGTTCCCCGGCCCAGGTGGAGGGGGTGGAGGGAGCGGAGGGCTTTGTGTGGCCGGCACCCCTCCCTCTCTGCCTCCCTCCCTCCCGAGAGGCCCCCGGCACCCCTGTTCCCGCAGGGCCCCCCATCCCTGTCCGCCCCCCCGGCCCCCAAACTCCTTGTCGGCACAGCCTGGCACCCTTACACTGACCCACTGGGCACTGCGCCCCCTTTGTCCACCCCCCCACACCCCCGGCTCCCTTATGCCTCCGTCTGGGCCGTTTGCAGAGCCTGGGGGGTGAGGACCCTCTCCCCACCTCCGCCACGAGGTCCGTCCCAAGTAGCCTTTATCCCTGTGGGCTTTGTACCCGGGCCCCTCCCAAAGGCCACGACCTCTGCCCAGCCGGACCCCAGGAAGCGATGGGGCTGCTTGTAGAAGGAGACCTGAGAGCCAGGAGGAAGGGGGTGCATGCAGACAGCACCCCCCCAACCCCCAGCCACGCAGGGCACCCACACGGGAGCCCTTCTCAGAAAGGCCCAAGGATGCAGCCCATGACTGGCTTGATCTTTGGCTCCTCTCCCACCCCAGGACCCCAGGGCCCTGCCCCTGGCTCCCCACCCTGTGCTGGTCACTCTCCTCCCGCCCCCCACCCCTACGCCCCCCTTTCCTTCAGGCCAGGAAGCTGCACCCTTGGGGAGCCAGCGAGGCCGGTGGAGACCCACCCACTCCTGGCTCCTCCCTGCCTACCTGTCTGGGGGCTGAGTTGGGCAAGATTCCCCCTGGAGCGGTGCCGCCGTGGCGGGCTGGGAGCGGGGGGTGCGAACCAGAAACCTCTGGAGCGGCGCCCGGGACGGCTGAGGGCGCGGGGCGGCTGGAGGGCGGTGGGGGCGGCCGGCGGCCCTGCCAGGCCAGGCCCGGCTCTGAAGTCTGTGTTTATCTTTCGGCCGTTTGAGCCGAGACCCTGGAGGGGCGCCAAGGGGGGTGGAGAGCTTTTTGAAACCACGGAAATTTGGTTCCACCCTAAAAAGGAAAGCCACGGGGGATGGGGGGGTACCGAGAGGGCTTCTGGGGGCATAGGTGCCGGGGGTCCTCTTGCCGTTCTTGGGAGGAGGGGGGGGGCAGATACCTGGCTGTTGGGGGGAGGGTGGGAGAGTGGGAGGGGAGGGGGGCTTGGGACTCTAGAAGCTCAGCTCTTTCTGGCCCGGGGCGGCCGTGGTGGGCGGGGGTGTTGGGAGTCTGGCCGGAGGTTGGGGTTCGGGGGCCGCGGGGGTGGGTTTTGAGGGCACAGAGGCCACCGGGACCTGCCGGTTTGGGGCCGCCTCCGGAAAGCGGTGGTTACAGAAGCGGGGAGCTGGTTCTTAGCCAACAAACCCTGGGTCCCCTCTCCCCCCTCCCCCAAGCGTGCCAGCTGTCTCCTTTCTTTTTATACCGCGGTGGGAAGGAGAGAGAGGGGGGCTGTGCAGATGAAATGATGATTTGAGGAAGATGGTCTCTCCTGCTACCGTTTGGGGAACAACAGCTCAGAGCTAAGCCCTGACCCTCACTCCCCCCCACCCCCCGCCCCCCATTCCTTTGCTGGCTCCCGGGACCGAGAGCTAGGAGACATTTAAGTCAAACCTGCCCTTTTTACTTCTCATTCTCACAGGCTTCCCCTCCCCATGCTTTTTTTTCTTTCTCTTCTCTTTCCAGTCCCTTTTTATTGCTTCAGGCTGTCTGCAGCCCTCCGCCCCCTCAATTCTCTGCTCTACTTCCTACCTCCACCCTCCCCCCCAGCCCAAAGGTCCCCTTTCTCCCTGGAGCGCCCCCCTTCCCTTCCTCCTCCCCCAGACCCTAACCTCTATAACCTGCCGCCTCCCCCAGAACAAAGGGTCTCTTCGAGCTCGGGGCAGGCAGGGTCCCGAGAGCCGGGGTGGCTGCGGCGCGGGAGGGGGGTCTCCTTGGAAGCTCTAGGGCCCCGCAGCGGAGCGTGGCGGCAGGTGGGGTGAGGAGGAGGAAGGAGGAAGACCGCCTCTTTGTCCTGAGCGGTGAAGAGGTGCTGGCTTTGTGTGCAGGGGTGCAGCCGCGGAGGAAGGCGGGGGAAGCCCCGGAGGGGGCTGAGACCAGGCGGGGGGGGCAGTTTGGGGGAATGTCCGAGAGTTGGGGACCCCCAGGAGGCGGAAGCTTTGGGGGGCATAGGAAAAGACTAGGTTAGGGAAGGAGCGGAGGGGGAGGGGAGAAGGGAGCGGGAAGCTTAGGGAAGTCACAGACAGGATGGCAGGGGAGTCGGATGGGAGATGACTCTGCTGGGGCTTCTGACCTTCCCTCTGGCCTCAGCCCCTCTGGCGTCCCGGATCCCTGACCTTGGAGAATGTGTGCGTGCCATGCGTGTAGGTGGCCTGTGTTGGGGTACATGTACGTGTCTGTCTGTCTGCCTGTCTGGCGTGTGTCCCCACATGCTCCGGTTTACTGCTCTGAATGGTGGTCACCCACGTAGGAGGCTCGTGCTCCGGACTTGAGGAAGCTTCTCCGTTCTCGGCGTCAGCCGGGTGTGGAGTGTTGTCCAGGGGCCTGTGTGAGCCGATCGGTGAGGTCTCCGATCGGTGAGGGCCCCCGGGGCCCGAGGAGCTGGCCGGACCTCTCTGGGTTTGTTTGTGGCTCCTTGGGGGAGGGGGCCTGCAGGCAGCAGCTGCCCCCTCCCCGCCCCACCAGCCTGCCTGCCCTGTGCCAGGAGGGCAGGGAGTCCTGGCACAGCTATTGTTCGCCTCACAAATGCCCGTCTGTCTGCACCGCTCCCCCTCCCTCCGCCGGTTTCTCTCTCTGGCCGGACAGGTGTGGCTGCCGCGCGGGGGGCGGGCTGGGGTCCAGGATGTCTGGGTCTCAGGGTCTCTGGCTTGATTTTATTCCCCATGACCCTAACGCCCCTCTTTTGCCTCACCCGTGTGCCCGGCCCCGTTGTCCAGTGTTTTCATCCCCATTCGTCGAGCAAGCATTTATTAAGTGCCTTTGTGTACTCGGTGACCTCTCGTTGTGCCGAGCGCCCTTGGGCGTTGGCGTTGGTGCTCCCGTGAGCTGCCTTCTCCTCGGCCTCCGTTATCTTGTCCCTGGAAAGCCGTGAAGGGACAGAGCCTGGCCAAGGCCATCCCAGGCTCTCTGCTCAGCCCCATGGCCACTGGCTCTCTGCTCAGCCCCATGGCCACGAACCCCTGCCTCGTTTCCCAACCCTGAGCTCCTTCCCATGACTCACTGCCCTTCCCAGCCTGTGACTCTGCACCCTTGCTGGCGAGGGGTCGAACCACAGACGCCTGCAATCCCAGTGGAATCCTCCAGGGTCGCGGGACAGGGGCCTCCCCGGCTCGGGGAAGGGGCAGAGGTGATTGTGAGCACCACGTGACTCCCTCAGAGCAAGGACAGCCGAGCGCCGAGGCTCTCTCTGCCTTGGAGAGCCTCCAGCCGCCCCTCTGCCCGCCGGGAGCACCGGAAGCCGCGAGCCAGGCTCCGGCACGGCCTTGTCCTCATGGCCGGCGCTGTTTTCCTCTCCTCTCGGCCTGGGAGACAGTCGGAGAAGCGGGGAGACAGCTGCTGCCTTTTGAGTTTGGGGGCACCCAGCCACAACGCCCTCTGCTACTCACCTCGTCTTTTCTCCCCCCACAAGTGACCTGAGATCTGGGGTGACCAGGAAGGAAGGGTTGGGCTGGCCTTCTGGGCCCTCGGTCTAAATTCAAAGGAAATAAGAGGCGAGAAGAGCTGGGAACGCTCCAGGAAGAGAGAGAAAGAGAGAGGAGGAGGCTGGAGGCTTTGAACCTCTGACAGGGAATGAGGGCCCCCGAGAGCCGGGGTGAGGGTGCTGCTGGCACCCTGTGTCTTGGTGTCCACCCGTCTGTCCTTCTTCCTTCCTTCCTTTCCTGCTTCCCTTGCTTCCTTCCCTTCTTTCCAAACATGTATTGAGTGCCTGTTGTATACCCGCCGTTGTGTCGGGTGCTTTGTTCACTCAGTCCTTGAGGTAGCAGCGGTGTGGTTGAAGGCTGTCTAGCAAGAAAGACTTCCCGTGTGGGTTTAGGAGAAAGAATGACTTGACTCGGGCCAGCAGAGCACTGAGTCAGGCAGGACGGGTCTCTGAGCGTCGGTGTTGTCGATTCCGGCGGGAGGGGCCCTTTCCTTGGACAGAATGGGGTGTGGAGGCGAGGGGCTGCCTGCCAGGGGAAGGGGGGTATATGGGAGACCGGGGTGCTTGTCGGAAGAATACCTGGAAGAGAGGAGGACGGAGAACCAGGAATAGCAGGACAGAGAACCAGGAATAGCAGGACAGAGTACCAAGCAAACCGTTCACGCCTCTGGGGCAGGCTCCCCTGGTGAGCAGGCCCTGTGAGTCCTCCCATCCTCACCAGCCTAGCCCTGGGGCGGGCAGAGTCCGCGCCCGGGACAATAGCGCTAGGCAGTGCCAGGGCCGCGTGCTGCGGGCAGTGCCCATGTTGGGATGTGCTGTTGCTGTGGCTGCTGCCCGCTGCTGGCCCACCCAGAGAGGGGGTCGCTTGGAGAGAGGGTGAGTATTGGGGGGTCACGGAGGGAGCCTGGGCTGTCTTTGGGGCGTTGATGCCGGAGAGGGTGGGTCACTGGAGACCCCATTCCCTGGCAGCCCCAGTCCTCTCCCTCCTCCTCCTCCCACCTCCTTCCCCATGAGTGCTCCCGGTGAGTGCTCCTGGTGAGTGCATAAGAGGGGAGGACACGCTGGTGGGGGGAGGGAGAGCGGCGGCATCATTAGGGCAGATCTGTATACCATGGCCTGCTCTGGAATTGACTAGAGGTAGACATGTTGCTCTTTTTAATGTTTCCCTTGTTGCTAGCTTTTCACGAAAAACATTTCAATTAAGAGTTGACATGCACTGTCGCTTGCTTGCTTGGAAGTCAAACAGAGCAAGTGCTCAGACTTTCTGTTGGCGCCGCAGAGAAGCCTGGGAGGGCGGGAAGGGAGGAGCGCGGAGTGTAGGACGGGGGGAAAGATGTTTGAACGTGGTCCAGAGGTCCTCTGAGGTGGTTGTTATTCAGAGAAGGATTTTATCATCTTCCGTAGAGCAGGCAGGTGGAGGTTAGACCACAGGAGGCATTTTCTAGGGGCCCGGGTAGGTGGGTACCAGGATGGAGAGAGGGAGGCCTGGAACGTTGGAGGCTGGAGTTAGCGATGAGACCCTGGCCTAGGTGGAGGAGGAGGAGGAGGTGAGGGGTGGCCACGGCCAGTGGAGGGGAAGCCAGGATCAGAGAGAAGGAAGAAGTGGAAGGGGGCGGGGGGGGGGGCATACGGGATGGAAAGGAGACCAGGAGACAGGAAGAGAAAAAGGAGGATAGCCGAAGCCGGTCTGGCTCAGTGGATAGAGCGTCGGCCTGCGGACTGAGGGGTTCTGGGTTCGATTCCGGTCAGGGGCATGTACCTGGGTTGCGGGCACATCCCCAGTAGGGGGTGTGCAAGGGGCAGCTGATCGACGATTCTCTCTCATCGATGTTTCTGGCTCTCTGTCCCTCTCTCTTCCTCTCTGTAAAAAAATCAATAAAATACATTTTAAAGAAAAAAGAGAGGACGAGAGGAGAGGAGTGAAGAAAAATGGAAGATCTGGGTGGGAAGGGACCTTCCGAGCTCTGGTCTCTGCCCATCCGACGCCCTGGAGCTCTGAAGGGAGGCGGGAGAGAGAGAGGAGGGTCCGGGCCACCAGGAAGTCTGCAGACACGCGGGGCTGGTGGCCCAGTGCCCCCTGGCCCCTGTGGTGTTGACTCAGCCGTCCACACTTCCCCTTTCTGCCCTGAGCACCGGATCAGGGCGTCTCTGCCCCTCCCCCACGCGCACTGCTGGGGTGGCCGCCGCTGGGAGCGTCGGGGCCTGAGGTCCAGCCTGCGGGCTCGGCCCTGAGCTCTAATCCTCTGTCCCAGCACCCCTCCTCCCCCCCCCCCTCCACTGCCCTCCAACGTGGGGCTCACACCCTCCGCTTCAGCGAATGACCCGCTGGGTTCTGCGGGGCAGGCAGCAGAGGGAGGTCCTGGCTCCTGGGCCTGGAGCAGGCGGGAAGGGGCCGGGAAGGGTGGGGCCCCGTCCCCTCACCCTCTCAGGCTTTCTGGAAGCTCAGTGGCTTCGGGGGTCAGAGGTCAGAGGGGAGGGGGAGGAGAGCGCCGAGGTGGGGACGGCCAGCCTCTGAGGTTTAGAGGGAGGGCTCGCAGGGTGCCCCGTCTCAGGGGAGGCCGGAGGGCAGAGGTCAGAGGTCAGGAGGAGCTTCCTAGGATGGGAGAGACTAAGGGGGTGAGGAGGAATGGGGGACCACCCTGGGTTTGGGAGGGTTGCAGGAGAAAGATAAAAGTTAGCCTGCAGGAGAGACTTCCTGCCAGGAGCGACACCTTGCCAGCCCAGTTTCCTTCCTCTGAGCGAGGGGGGAGGAGGGAGGGACCCAAGGCCCAAACCAGGCTCCTCCTCCCCCGGGGTTAGCGGAGAGCTCCCTGCCTCCTGCCTCTTGCCTCCGGGCCCCATGTGCCCGGCCCAGGGTGTGAGGAAGAGTCAGAGGTCTGGGATCCATGGTCAAGTTCCATCTGCCCCCCCTGCAGCCCATCTAATAGGGGATCCCCCCTCCCCCGTCTGTGACTGCCACAGAGACAGCCACTCCGGCTCCGGTTGTCATGGTTATAAGAGGAGCTCACTGCCATAGCTCCGAGAGCGCTGGTGAGCTGGCATCCTCGGCTGCGCCCGCTCCCCTCCCCTCTGCGCACACTCCCCTGGCTCCGAGGCGGGCGCTCGGCGGCGCGGGGGCGAGCAGAGCTGGGCTGGAAGGTGGAGTGAGGACGCCGAGGTCCAGGCCGGGGCGATGAGTGGCAACCGGAGGCAGCCGAGCCGCAGGGGCCAGGTCGGGCAGGGCCGGCGAGGTCCCCGGGGCAGGGCCGGCCGGGCCCGGAGAGCCGGAGAGCCGCAGGGGCTCCGCTGTGGGCGGCGGTGTCTCTCCGGCACCCCATGGCAGGACTGCACCCCCCAACCCCCCCAGCCTGTCTCCCCGGACTCGGCCTGCACGCTGGCCTCTTCCAGCCCCTCTCAGCGTCTCTCTCCCCCTCCACAGGCCCGGGAGAAGGAGAAGATGAAGGAGGCCAAGGATGCCCGCTACACCAACGGGCACCTCTTCACCACCATCTCCGTCTCGGGCATGACCATGTGCTATGCCTGCAACAAGAGCATCACGGCCAAGGAGGCCCTCATCTGCCCCAGTGAGTTGGGCCCCGAATGCCACGCGGACCCGTGTCTTTCCCTCCGCCCTGTCCGCTCCGGGTCCATCAGGGCCGCTCCCCATGCAGAGCCCCCGTGGGTCCCCGCGCCCGGGCTGGGTGCCCGCTCCCCCGCTCCCTTCTTCCCTGCCGCCGAGGGGTGGTGGCAGCCGGGCGATGGCACCAGCCGGGACTCTCCGGGAGTGTGGGGGAGGGGAGGCGAGGGTGGCGCCCAGCGCAGCTGTCACCCTCTGGGTGCCCCGGCTCCCCCAGCAGCTGGGGAGCTGGTCGGAGAAGGGGCAGGAATGCATGCGAGGGCAGGTGGGGGCGGGCGAGGGGAGCTCGGTGGCGAGCTACTGGGCGTGCAGCTGGCTCTGCCCGTCTTCTGGGCAGAGCCGGACGTCCAGGACTCGGGGGGGGGGTGGGGGCACCCTTTGCCACGCCCTTTCTGTCCGCTGTGGGGGGGGGCATGAACTCCCTTAAACCAGAAGGTGGGCTTAGGACCCTCGGCCCCACATTCTGGTCTGACTGACCGCACGGTGGCAGGTGGGTGGGCACCCGGCAAGGAGGGGTGTGTTTTGGGGCGTGCGGGTGGGGAGTCCTGGCTTCCACCTCCATCTGAAGGGAGCCCTGTGCTTAGGAAGCATAATTCTTCCTTCTCCAGAATGCCGAGGCAGAGGGCTCCTGCCTTGTTCCATCCCCTCCCCTCCCCCCACCCCCCACCCCCGGCCCGCCACCCCCAATTTATGGCAAAGAGCTGCTTGTGATCAGAGCAGGCCTGAGGTATTGAGGGACAACGGCCGGAGCCCTAAATCCCTAAGGAGCTGGGGAGGGAACCCCCGGAAGGACCCCTGCTTCCTCGATGCTCCCCTCTGGGCTACGAGGATGAGGAGGGAACTCCGATCTTAATCCCCCGCTAGAGACCTGACAGAAGTCCCCAATCCGGAGCTTGTTGCCAGGGGAACTGGTGGGGCGGGCGGCCTGCGAGCGCTATTTTGAGAGCAGGTGGAGAGCGGAGGTTCGCTCCAGAGACGCCGGGGGCCGGGGATATGGGAGAAGGGAGCTCCATCCCTGCCCCCACCTCTGTCTGCCCCCCCCCCCCTCTGCCCCACGGCCAGGCGTGTGGGTGGGCGGCGGGGAGAGGCAAGTGGGGTGTGAGTGGGCTTCGGGTTTGCCCGAATTGAGGACAGGAATTCCTGAGGCTGGAAGGAGGCAGATTGACTCTGGAGGCAGAGGGGGCAGAGCTGAGCAGAGCAGAGGCCAGCAGTGGAGGGGAGGGCGGGGGGCCTGGGTCCATCGGCCCTCACGCTGCGTGGGCCCGGCCCAGAGTTCACGGGCCGGTGTGTGGCGCCATGCAAAGAGCCGGCTTTGGAGCTGAGGCACGCCTGAGCTGAGATCCCAGCTCTCCCTGCAGCCAGAGGACCTCTGGCCGGTGACCGAGCCTGTGAGCCAGGTTCCCCCTCTGGAAAGCAGGGATAACGGAGTCTATAGGATAGCCGTGGGCAAACTACGGCCCCAGGGCCGGATCCGGCCCATTCGGCTGTTCTCTCCAGCCCGAGGAGCCGAAAGAGCGGAGGGTTCTCTTGCTCTCCCCTCCGCTCCTTCACCAGCAGCCCAAGATGAGAGTGCCAGCATGGTCAGGCTGCTTTTGTTCCGGTCCTCCGGTCCAGTTTAAGAACCCATGGTGGCCCTAGAGTCAGAAAGTTTGCCCACCCCTGTGCTGCTAGGACCCCCTAACGCCGGGGCCCGGCCCAGATGCTCAGGGAATGCTCATTTCCCCCCTCGGCCCCGCGTCCCCATCCCAGCTGCTCCTGGGCCCCCTTCGCCTCCGTGGGCGTCCTCCCTCCCTCCCTCCCCCCTGCCGCTCTGTCTGCACCACCTCTGTGCTGCTCGCGCTTTCCTGTGGCAGCCAGCACCTCCTCTTCCCCCTGGCCCGCCCCCCAGGCCACCTTTGAGTCGGGATGGCCTGCCGCCCCGGTTCCTTCGTTGTGGTCCGCACCTGCACCCCTAGATGAAGTCCCTGCTTGCCGGAAGGAGGCGGCGGCGGCGGCGGCGGCGGCGGCGGGAGGAGAGGGGCCGGGGCGCGGTGGCGGCGGAGACATCTGGGGAGGGAGGACACTCTCCGAGACTGGGTGGCCAGGAGGGGGAGATGGGTGTGCCCCCTCCTGCACCACCGGGCCCTCCCTTCACCCTCTCTACCCCACCCTCCCAGCCTGCAACGTGACCATCCACAACCGCTGTAAAGACACCCTCGCCAACTGCACCAAGGTCAAGCAGAAGGTGAGAAGAGGACAGGGAGGGCAGGGGGCCGGAGGAGCGGGTAGTGAGTGTGGCGGTGCCCTCGTGCCTTTTCCATCCACCCCCCACCCCCTCCTTACCCAGTCACCCCCTCTCCCCACCCCGGGGCAGCCCAGACCCTCAGCCCCAGGCCCCAGGCCCAAGCGGGCCAGCCCGTGGCCGTAGACCTAGCTCCCCGCCCTGGGTGCGGCCGAGGGGTCAGCTGCCCAGTGCCTGCCCTGTGCCCTGGGGGTGCCGCTTGGGTGACAGCTGTCCTTGGTCTCTCTCTCTCTCTCTTGTCTCGCAGCAACAGAAAGCCGCCCTACTGAAGAACAACTCCGCCTTGCAGTCCGTGTCCCTCCGCAGTAAGGGTGAGTAGTGCGGGGGTTCAGGAACCCCCATGGGCCACGGGCTCTGCTGCTCCCCTCGAAGGTGTCCCCTGGCGCAGCCCCTTTCTTTCTCCCCTTTAATTGGGGGCAGGTGGTGAGCTGCCCGGACTCTGGGGCGTAGGGCCGGACAGAAGAACCCCGGGGCGGGTGCGGACGGGGGGTGGCCGGCCCTCTGGGCCCGCTCACAACCTGCACCGCTGTGGTGGACACTGACGCTGCGCTCGGGGGTTGGCGGCAGCTGCCGAGCGCCCGCTCAGGGCTCAGGCAGCTCCGGGGGAGCGGGCAGGGGTGCAAGGCTCAGTCAGGTGTGAGCCCTGCTCCTCCACCGGCCGAGTCACCCCTTTCTGAGCCCCAGTTTGCTCGGAGGCAAGTTGAGGGGAAGGTTAAGACAAAGAAGAGCTCTTTGTACCTGGAGAGTGTTGCACCAACCAAGGCAGCGTCCCCAGCCCCTAGCATCGTGCTTCGACCAGAATGGGCGAAGGGTGGGTGAGGGGAGGGGGCCTGCCTTTTAGCGGAGGAGCCTGGGGGGCCCGATTTCCGGAGGATTCCGGGGAGGACACCTCGTGTGACCTTTGCCCGCCCGCCCGGCACCCCCTCCGCAGCCACCACGCGGGAGCGGCCGAGCTCCGCCATCTACCCCTCCGACAGCTTCCGCCAGTCCCTGCTGGGCTCGCGCCGCGGCCGCTCCTCCTTGTCTTTGGCCAAGAGCGTTTCCACCACCAACATCGCCGGGTGAGCCTCCGCTTCGGGGGGGGGGGGGGGGCGGGCGAGCCGGGCAGGCAGAGGATGTGGCCGTGGAGGCCAGCGGGCCGAGAGGTCCCGGCCATCCCCAGGCTCAGACCCAGCCGGGCGGGTGCGGAGAGCGGGGGGTGCCGGCCCCCGGGGTCTCCCGGCTCTGGGCCCGCACCCGGAAGGTGGGGTGATGCAGCCGGCGGCCCGCGCTCCCCGCAGACACTTCAACGATGAGTCCCCGCTGGGCCTGCGCCGCATCCTCTCCCAGTCCACGGACTCCCTCAACGTGCGGAACCGGACCCTGTCGGTGGAGTCCCTCATCGACGAAGGTGACCGTGGGGGCCCGGGCGCCGGGGGGTGAGGTGGGCGGGCGGGCGGGCAGGCTGGGGGCGGCGGGGCCGGAAGGGACCCAGGCCTCGGGGGCCTGGCTCTGAGTTGCTGCCCCCACGCGCGCCCAGGTGCGGAGGTGATCTACAACGAGCTGATGAGTGACTTTGAGATGGATGAGAAGGACTTTGCGGCCGATTCCTGGAGCCTGGCTGTGGACAGCAGCTTCCTGCAGCAGCATAAAAAGGAGGTGATGAAGCAACAGGATGTCATCTATGGTGAGCCCAGACCCGCCCGAGATTCCCCTGCCTGCCCGAGGTCCTGTCTCTCGGTGTCCTCCTGCCCGTCCCCACCCCTCAAGGTCCTTCCCCACTCAGCCCATTGGTCTCCAAGACCCTGCCGGGCATCCCACAGATGGCCTCTGGGGACTGTTGGTCCCCAAGGCTCTGTCTCTATCCCAGCCGTGGGCAAAGTACGGCCCGGGGGCCGGATGCTGCCCGTTTGGCTGTTCTATCCGGCCCTCGGAGCCGAAAGAGCGGAGGGTTCTCTTGCTCTCCCCTCCGCTCCTTCCCCAGCAGCCCAAGATGAGAGTGCCAGCACGGTCAGGTTGCTTTTGTTCCGGCCCTCCGGTCCAGTGTAAGAGCCCATGGTGGCCCTCGAGTCAAAAAGTTTGCCCACCCCTGCTCTATCCCTTTATGCTAGTCAATTCTTAGTCTTTACTCTGGGCCTGGTCCATGCTAGAGACCGTGGGAAACCTAGGCGTGTAGACAGATACAGGGGCCTTGCCCTAAAGCAGCTTACGACGATGTGAGATGACAATCGTAAAGATTTAAAAAAAACACGGTTGCCGAAACCGGTTTGGCTCAGTGGTAGAGCCTCGGTCTGAGGACTGAAGGGTCCCGGGTTCGATTACGGTCAAAGGCATGTGCATTGGTTGCGGGCACATCCCCAGTAGGAGGTGTGCAGGAGGCGGCTGGTCGATGTTTCTCTCTCATTGACGTTTCTAGCTCTCTATCTCTCTCTCTTCCTCTCTGTAAAATATCAATAAAATATATATATTAAAAAACAAAACAAAAAAAACCCACGGTTAGAAAATGACCTACGGTCATAAGAATGCTGCATGCTGGCCTGGAAGGGACCTTGCAGACCCCACGGAGCGCTCTGAGGCTCCCAGCCGAGGCCCCGGCTGCGGCCGAGCCCGGTCGAGCCCCGGTGCGCTGTCCCCGCAGAGCTCATCCAGACGGAGCTGCACCACGTGCGGACGCTGAAGATCATGACCCGCCTCTTCCGCGCGGGGCTGCTGGAGGAGCTGCAGCTGGAGCCGGCCGTGGTCCAGGGCCTGTTCCCCTGCGTGGACGAGCTCAGCGACATCCACACGCGCTTCCTCAGCCAGCTGCTCGAGCGCCGGCGCCAGGCCCTGTGCCCCGGCAGCACCCGCAACTTCATCATCCCGCGCCTGGGCGACCTGCTCATCGGCCAGGTGAGCAGAGGCCGGTGACTGGAGGGGGCCTTTCTTTTAAAAAATACGTATGGCCGAAACCGGTTTAGCTCAGTGGATAGAGTGTCGGCCTGCAGACTGAAAGGTCCCAGGTTCGATTCTGGTCAAGGGCATGTACTGTGGTTGCAGGCACATCCCCGGTGGGGGGTGTGCAGGAGGTAGCTGATCGATGTTTCTCTCTCATCGATTTTTCTATCTATTCCTCTCTGTAAAAAATCAATAAAAAATATATTTAAAGTAAGTAAGTAAATAAATAAAATAAAATAAAATAAAAAATACGTATGTTTTTGCCCTAACCGGTTTGGCTCAGTGGATAGAGCATCGGCCTTCGGACTGAAAGGTCCCAGGTTCGATTCCGGTCAAGGGCATGTGCCTTGGTCTCGGGCACAATCCCCAGTGGGGGGTGGGTGGGAGTCAGCTGATTGATGTTTCTCTCTCATCAGTTTCTAGCTCTCTATCCCTCTTTCCTTCCTCTCTGTAGAAAATCAATAAAATATATATATTTAAAAAACATACATATGTTTTTGTTGATTTTAGAGGAAGGGAGAAGGAGAGAAACATCTATGTGAGAGAGAAACATGGGTTGGTTTCCTCCAGTACTCACCCCAATTGGGGAATCCAACCCACAACCTGGGCATGTGCCCTGACCGGGAGTCGAACTGGTGGCCTTTTGGTACACAGGATGATGTTCAACCCACTGAGCCATACTGGCCAGGGCCAGAGAGGGCATTTCTTGCCTCCAAACCAGAGGGCCGTGGACGGCAAACCGCGGCTCATGAGCCACATGCGGCTCTTTGACCCCGGGAGGGTGGCTCTTCCGCAACATACCACGGCCTGGACGAGTCTATGTTGAAGAAGTGGCGTTAGAAGGAGTTTTAAGTTTAAAACATGTGGCTCTCCAAAGAAATTTCAGTCGCCGCACTGTTGACATTTGGCTCTGCTGACGACAAATGAGTTTGCCGACCACGGCCCTGGGGGGTAGATCAGGGAGAACCGAAGAGGCAGGAAGACAGCCTGTTGGTCTGGCGGCCAGAGAGTACCCAGCGGGTAAGGGGCGGCTTTGGGGGATACGCTGATCCAGGCCTGCTCCCCCCAACTTCTAGTTCTCAGGTCCCAGCGCCGAGCAGATGCGGAAGACCTACTCGGAGTTCTGCAGCCGCCACACCAAGGCCCTGAAGCTCTATAAGGAGCTGTACGCTCGAGACAAGCGCTTCCAGCAGTTTATCCGGGTGAGCGAACCTCTCCGGCACCCACACCTGCACCTGCGAGGAGACCGGGTGCTCCCAGTGCTGAGGGCCAGCCCCGGGGGGCCTCGCAGGGGGTCAGCGGCCGAGCTGGTGCCAGGAGTGCAGGCTCCGAGCCCGGCGTTCTCCGTGTTGCCCTCCCCCCGCCCTGAGTCCTGCCTCTGTCCTTGCAGAAAGTGACCCGGCTGGCCGTGCTGAAGCGGCACGGGGTGCAGGAGTGCATCCTGCTGGTGACGCAGCGCATCACCAAGTACCCGGTGCTCATCAGCCGGATCCTGCAGCATTCCCACGGTGAGAGGCCGCTGCTGGCGGGGAGGGGGAGGGTGGGGGATGGGGTGGGCCATCGGGGGGTAACAAAAGGCTCAGCATGACCGAGGGAAGGGGGAGAGTCAGAGGTGGACCCCCGGGCAAGCCTCCGAAGCTGGCTGAGCCGTCCGTCCCCCGTGCCGCCCCGGTGCCAGGCGTGGAGGAGGAGCGCAAGGACCTGACCACGGCCCTGGCCATGGTGAAGGAGCTGCTGTCCAACGTGGACCAGGATGTGCACGAGCTGGAGAAGGGGGCCCGCCTGCAGGAGATCTACAGCCGCATGGACCCCCGGGTGCAGACGCCCGTGCCCGGCATGGGCCCCTTCGGCCGCGAGGAGCTGCTGCGGCGCAAGCTGGTCCACGACGGCTGCCTGCTCTGGAAGACCAGCGCCGGCCGCTTCAAAGGTCAGGGTCCCCGCGGCGGCGGAGGCGGCGGCGGCGGCGGGCGGTGGGCGCTGCCGGCAGAGACGGAGCGGGGGGAGCATTCGGCCCTTCCCTCTGACACCGGCTGAGACCCGGTGGGAGGAGCGAGCATGGTCTCTGTGGGAGCAGGAGTCTGCATCCGGAGTTAACTTTATGGACCAATCAGAGACTTTATCAGTATTTATTCATTTCTCTTTTTAAAATTTATTTATCCTTTTTTTAATATATCTTTATTGATTTCAGGGAGGAAGGGGGTGTGAGAGAGAGAGAGACATCAATGATGAGAGAGAATCTTTGATCAGCTGCCTCCTGCACGCCCCCCACTGGGGACTGAGCCCAAAACCTAGGCATGTGCCTTTGGCCAGAATCGAACCCGGGCCCCTTCAGTCCGCAGGCTGATGCTCTATTCACTGAGCCTAGCTAGCTAGGGCTCATCATTGATGCTTTTCTCTCTCCCTCTTCCTTCCACTCTGAAATCAATAAAAATATATTTCAAAAACAAAATAAAACCTGTATCAGTTGGGTGCGGAGGTTTTTCTTTCTTTTTTTAAAATATATTTTATTGATTTTTTTACAGAGAGGAAGAGAGTGGGATAGAGAGTTAAAAACATCAACGAGAGAGAATCATCGATCAGCTGCCTCTTGCACACACCCCCACCGGGGATGTGCCCGCAACCAAGGTACATGCCCTTGATTGGAATCGAACCTGGGACCTTTCTGTCCGCAAGCTGACGCTCTGTCCACTGAGCCAAACCGGTTTTGGCTGCGGAGGTTTTTCTTTAAAGATGCTGGGTAACCCCTGATGGTCTCTTCCAGCCTAAGAAGCTGTTTTGCCCGATAGCACATACATTCCCCCCCCCCCCCCCCCCTGCAGTCTGAGCTGTAAGAAGGGGGAGGCGCGAGGTCTGCCCCGGTGGAGGGAGCAACCAGAGGGAAGAGAGGCAGGAGGAGGGGGATCAGGGGTTGTAACCCGAGGGGCCAGCCTGATCCTTGGGAAAGAGGAAACCGCTGCTGAGACCCTCTCCTGCTGACCACCTCCCGCCTCGGTTCCCCCCCAGATGTGCTGATGCTGCTGATGACAGACGTGCTCGTGTTTCTCCAGGAGAAGGACCAGAAGTACATCTTCCCTAGCCTGGTGAGCCCGCCCACCTCCGCCCTCAACCAGCTCAGACTGGTGCTTCCTACCTGAGTCCGAAAGAACCCTGAGGTAGCCATGGTTGTAACCATCCTCTATAATAAAAGGCTAATATGCAAATTGTCCCCTTGACCAGGAGTTCGACCAGCAGGCGGGCCAGCCAACCGCCCATGTCCCCTCCCCCTGGCCAGGCTGGCTGGACCCCACCCATGCATGAATTCATGCACTGGGCCTCTAGTTACTATCTATGCTAATAAAGGGGCATTATGCTAATTAGCCTGGACGTCTTCCGGATGTCCTCCATGACAAAGCCAGGGCCTGGGTAAAGCTGCCCGGAGTCCCGGGTGCCGGCTGGAGGAGGAAAGCCTGGGTCCCAGGTGTAGGGACTGAGGCAGGGGTGGTTGGGGCAATCAGGCAGCAGGCAGAGTAGTTAAGGGCTATCAGGCAGGCAGGCGAGCAGTTAGGGGAATCAGGCAGCAGGCAGAGTAGTTAAGGGCTATCAGGCAGGCAGGCAGGCAAGCGGTTAGGGACCAGCAGTCCCAGATTTCGAGAGAGTGCAGGCCAGGCTGAGGGACACTCCCCCATGCACAAGTTTCGTGCACCATGCCTCTAGTAATAAAATAAGAAAGAATAAGAATAACTAACAGGAGTTGTTCCTGTGTGCAGGTACTTTTACACCTGGGAGGAAGGCCAATTAATACCCCCCCCCCTTAATATAAATATATGGTTGAAGGTATTGCATATTCCCTTTTCCCCCCATTGACCTCCTCCAGCCCACCCCCACTCCCCACCCCAGACCTTCACCCCCCCATTGTCCGTGTCCGCGTATATGCACACCAGGTCTTTGGTTTACGGATACTCCCTTTTTTGTCGACGAGGGAAGTAACGCTTGGAGTTCATTAAGTTGTCCAGGGTCACGGGTGCGTCTAGGCCCTCCCGGGCTGGCACCCAAGCCCGGGCTCTGAACCTGTGCTGTCGGTGGCCTCTTCCCCGATTAGTTTATTCCCGAAGAGCCGGAGCCCGTCCAGATGCCCAAGGGTCGGGATTGCCCGGCTTAACCCTTCCTTTCCCTCGCCAGCAAGACAAGTCGGCGGTGATCTCACTGCAGAATCTCATCATCCGGGACATTGCCAACCAGGAGAAAGGGATGTTTCTGATCAGCGCGGCTCCCCCGGAGATGTATGAGGTCCACACGGCATCCCGGGACGATCGGAACACCTGGATCCGCGTCATTCAGCAGAGTGTGAGCATGTGAGTGTGTGCGTGTGTGTGTGTGTGTGTGTGTGTGTGTGTGGCCTCGTATGTGGCACCTGCAGCTTTGGGGCCCAGGCCACAGCGTTCCCTGGGATCAGAAGCCAGGGTTCAGAGGTGGAGGCGGAGGTGGGGGAGTGGAGGGGAGACAAGGCAGGGAAGGTCATCTTAGGTTCTCATAGATGCCGACAACCCCAGTCACCTGTCAGACGCAACTTGAGCCGACAAGCAAAGGATCGCTTTGGGCTGTGAGGTGGTGGGATACCTGCCAGGCCGGTGGCGCAATTCCGACTGCTTTACCGTTTGGCCTGCAGGCAGCTGTTTGGATTGGATTGTGTGTTACCTCTGTTTTCTAAAAAGGAAGGAAAGAGAAGATAATAAAAGCATTGATCCTGGAGATAAGAGGGGCAGTCTCATCAACAAACTCCAACCAAGAGAGACAAGAAGGAAATTGGTGTGCGACAGCAGCAAATCCTTTTTCTTTTTTTAAATATGGGGTTTTGTTGTCGTTTTTTTTTAGAGAGAGAGAGAGAGAGAGAGGAAGGGAGAGGGAGATAGACACACGTTGATGAGAGAGAAATACTGATCGGCCGCTTCCTGCACACCCCACACTGGGGATCAAACGTGCAACCCGGGAATGTGCTCTCTGACCAGGAATCAAACCACGACCTCCTGGTTCATAGGTTGACGCTCAACCACTGAGCCACACCGGCTGGGTTAAAGCAGCAAATCGTTAGCTTCTGTTGGCACACATTAGATTCGAGGCAGTCGGTCAAGTAAAGTGCATGTAAAATGTTGCGAATGGATTCTTGAAGATTACACTCAGGATATTTAAAAAAATTTTTTCAGCTTTCAGAGAATGGATTCTTCTCCACTTTATAGTATATAAACCTATATTTTCCATTGTTAGCACTATTACAGAAATCCCCATTCCCTCCTCTTGTTCCCCCTCCAGCCAGGTCCTGTCCTCCTATAAACCTATTTTTTTAACTTCTGAAATCTAGACTTTTGAACTAATTTTCCAGAAATACATACAAAACTATGAAATTGCCTATTTTAGCAAAACACTGCAAAACACCTGTCCTATTGACCCTAGATCTTCAGTGGCCTCTTTATTAATGATGTTAATAGTTGTGATTGTGAACATTGATTAATATTACTCATTGTAGTTCATTGAGCCTCTGCTATTATTTTTAAAAATATATATTTTATTGATTTTTCACAGAGAGGAAGAGAGAGGGATAGAGAACTAGAAACGTCGATGAGAGAGAAGCATCGATCAGCTGCCTCTTGCACACCCCCTACTGGGGATGTGTGTCCGCATCCAAGGCACACGCCCTTGCCCGGAATCGAACCCGGGACCTTTCGGTCCGCAGGCCGACGCTCCATCCACTGAGCCAAACCGGTTTCGGCGAGCCTCTGCTATTATTAAAACACTGTTATATTATTGCATTTAATCCTGACAAAAACCTATCAGGAAGATGGTATTCGCATTTTTTCCAAAAGAGGAAATAGAAAGTTGATCACCTGGCAAATAGTGGAGCCAGGCCTTGAGCCCAATTTGCTTGATGCCAAAGTGTGTAGTTGTCCCTCCGCCCCACACCGCCCCTCCTGGCGATCGGAGGGGAGGGAGATACACCCACTAAGTGCAGGTGATCGGTGCTGAGAGGGGGGGGCGGTCAAGCGTGGAGGAGGCCAGGGCACGCGGCTGGTGGATCACACCAGGGGAGCACAGAACGCGCTTGCGAAGGAGGGAGAGAGATTCCGGGTCTGTAGCCCAGCTTCCTCCCTCACCCCCACCCGGCCTGTTATCCTTCCAGATGCCCGTCCAGAGAGGACTTCCCCCTGATTGAGACAGAGGATGAGGCTTACCTGCGGCGAATCAAGAGTAAGTCCCGCCCACAAAATGCGTTAAATCCTTTATGATACAGTCACGCCATGAGATGGCTGTCTGAGGGCTGCTGTAGACCCAAAAGCTAAAGCCTGTTGTTAAGTGAAAGGAGCAAGGTTTAAGACCGTGTAAAGTGTATGCTACCGTTAGTGCAAAAATAAGGGTGTGTGTGTGTGTGTGTGACGTCTCAAAAAAGATCAGTTATTATGGCTGCTTCTGGGAAGGGGAGCTAGGAAGACCAGGGTTGAGACCAGGTTACTTTTTATTATAGGGTCTTATTTTAGTTAGGGCATGATCGATATCCCAGCCAGCAGGGAGGAGGAAAGGAACAAGGAGATTGTATAACTATTTTAAAAATGTGCCCTGACCGGGAATCACACCAGCAAGATTTTGGTGCATGGAATGATGTTAAATCAACTGAGCCACACTAGCCAGGGCATGTATCTATCTATTTATTTTTTTTTAATGTTTTTATTGATTTCAAAGAGAGGGAGAGAGAGTGATAGAAACATCAATGATGAGAATCATCGGCTGGCTGCCTCCTGCATTCCCCCTAATGGGGGTGGAGCCTGCAAACTGGGCATGTGCCCTGACAGGGAACCAAACCACGGCCTCCTGGTTCATGGGTCCATGCCACACTGGTCCGCAATATGTCCCATTTCTTTTGAGGGCAGATCTGGAAGACGCACCCATTGGCCAGAATTTAGTCATATGTCTAGCTGCAAATCAGGCTGGGAAATGTAGTCTAACTGGGTAGCATGCGCCCAGATGAAACTCAATACACATTAACTAAAGGAAGATGGGCAGAGTGAAAACTGGTGGGCAACCTTCAATCTCTACCACAAACCATTTTTACTTTATTTTATTTATTGATTGGTTTGAGAGAGAGGAGAGAGAGATACATCAATTTGTTGTTCAACTTGTTTACACATTCATCGATTGATTCTTTTTTAAATATATATATATTTTATTGATTTTTTTACAGAGAGGAAGGAGAGGGATAGAGAGTTGGAAACATTGATGAGAGAGAAGCATCGACCAGCTAGCTGCCTCCTGCACACCCCCTACCGGGGACGTGCCCGCAACCAATGTACATACCCCCAACCTGAATCGAACCAAGGACCCTTCAGTAAGCAGACCGACGCTCTATCCACTGAGCCAAACTGGTTTCGGCCATCGATTGATTCTTATATGTGCTCTGCCCAGGAATCGAACCCACAACCCTTGGTGTATCAGGACTACACTCTAACCAACTGAGCTACCCAGACAGTTGGCTGTCACTTTTGTTTTTAAGACAGAAGTGCATATGTTACTTGCCCTCTCAAAATGTTTTTCTTGTTCTTCTTTGTCATACATGCCCCAAATCAAAATGAAGTCCCGCTGCTCTGCCCAGCGCTGGCCCGTATCCCCAAGGCTGCCGCTGGGCCGGCTGCCTCCTCGGCGGGCTCTCCCGGTGGGTGCCCCCGGGCCCGCCGGGCGCTCACCTGCCCCTTGTCCACAGCGGAGCTGCAGCAGAAGGACCGGGCGCTGGTGGAGCTGCTGCAGGAGAAGGTCGGGCTGTTTGCCGAGATGACCCATTTCCAGGTGGAAGAGAACGGCAGCTGCGGGGTGCCCCCGCCCAGCCTGCCCCGGGGCCTCTTCCGGTCCGAGTCCCTCGAGTCCCCTCGTGGCGAGCGGCTGCTGCAGGATGCCATCCGTGAGGGTGAGGGAACGCCGGGGAACGCCCACGCTCCTCCCCTCCCCGTCACGGGCGGTGGGCACTCAGCTAGATCTGGACGCGGGCAGGCAAAAGGGGTGTCAGTCCCCCACCCCCGGTCCGTAAACTCCCATGAGCGCCTGCTGCGGGCGGTGCTGGGAACGGCGGGGGAGAGATGGACACCTGTCACCACCCTCCACGCACCTGTGCTGCCCTGGGCTCCTTCCATGAACGTGGCCTTAATCACAGTCGTGTGAGGGGGTGCCCACGTGTACAGGGTATTCCCCTAGGCCCGTGGTGGGCAAACTGTGGCTCTCGAGCCACATGCGGCTCTTTGGCCCCTTGAGTGTGGCTCTTCCACAAAATTCCACGTGCGGCTCTTTGGCCCCTTGAGTGTGGCTCTTCCACAAAATTCCACGTGCGGCTCTTTGGCCCCTTGATTGTGGCTCTTCCACAAAATACCACATGTGCGGGCGTGCATGTACAGGGCGATTGAAACTTCGTGGCCCACGCACAGAAGTCGGTGTTCGGTGCTCAAAGGAAATGTCAGGCGTCGTACTGTTGCTATGTGGCTCCGTGGACGAAGGAGTTTGCCGACCACTGGCCTAGGTGCCTGCGTAGTCCGCGCGCGTACAGGGTAAAAGGCATCGCCTCCCGTTCCTCACAGGGTTCCGTGTGACCTCTGCCTCCCCTCTCCCTCTCTCCCTCAGTGGAGGGCCTGAAAGACCTGCTCGTGGGGCCCGGAGTGGAGCTGCTGTCGACCCGGGAGCCAGGCCTGCCCACGGAAGCAGACGGCGGCGGGAACACGAGTCCCGGGGTCACCGCCAGTGAGTGCCGGCGGGGGACCCCGGTGGAGGGGCGAGGGGATTAAAGAGTATGGGGCGGTGCCGAAACCGGTTTGGCTTAGTGGGTAGAGCGTCGGCCTGTGGACTGAAGGGTCCCGGGTTCGATTCCGGTCAAGGGCATGTACCTTGGTTGTGGGCACATCCCCAGGAGAGCATGTGCAAGAGGGAGCTGATTGATGATTCTCTCTCATCGATGTTTCTAACTCTCTATCTCTCTCTCTCTTCCTCTCTGTAATAAGTCAATAAAATATATTTTTTAAAATAAGAGAGAATGGGGTCGTACCAGGGTCCCGGGGAACTGAGCCCAGCCCATCCCCTTCTCCTCAACAGATGGTGAGGCCAGAACCTTCAATGGCGCCATCGAGCTCTGCAGAGCCGACTCAGACTCCAGCCAGAAGGTGGGTGGGTCCTCAGGAGATGGGGGGACAGCTGGCCTATAGATCCTTCGCTCGGAGCTGTCGGGGACAGGGCACCGGGGACTCGTGTGCCTGCTGACGCCCCCTCTTTGCCCATTTCTGCAGGACCGAAATGGAAACCAGCTGAGGTCTCCCCAGGAGGTGAGACGGGGGTTGGATGCCGTAGGAGACGGAAGGGAGGATAGTCTTCGCCTTGGGACATGGAAGCCCCTTTTGGAGAGGGGCGTCGGGGGGGGGGGGGGGAGAGCCCATACCTCAGAGTTATCCTGAGCTTTACGGTCCGCACACCCACACTCAGCTTCCGGGCCGTCCTCCCGTCCTGGAGCTCGAACCCTGTTCTCACTCTGCCCTCTGTCCTCAGGAGGCGCTGCAGCGGCTGGTCAACCTTTATGGACTGCTCCATGGCCTGCAGGTGAGTGGGGCAGGGGCAGGATGGGGAAGGGGAGGGGCCAGCGCAGAGCCGCCCGCTCAGGTGGGACAGAGCACAGAGTGTTCTGATAGGCCTTTCTTTCTTTTTTTTTTTAAGTTAAATATGTCTTTGTTGATTTTTAGAGAGAGAGGATGGGAAAGGGAGAGAGAAAAAGAGAAACTTCAATTAACATCAATTGGCTGCCTCCTGCATGCACCCTGACGGGGGTAGGGGGTAGGGGGGGGAATCAAACCTGCAAACGGAGCGTGTGCCCTGGCTGGGAATCGAACCGGCAACCCTTCGGTGCAGGAGACAATGCTCATCCAACTGAGCCGCATTGGCCAGGGCCTAATAGGTCTTTCCGAGCCTCCTCCCAGTGGGAGCACTCCCGGAATCCTGGCCTGGTTTCTAGGGATGAGGGGGAGGGGTGGAAGCAGTGGGGGTTTCTGATAAACTCATCTGTCCCCGCCGAAACCGGTTTGGCTCAGTGGATAGTGTCGGCCTGCAGACTCAAGGGTCCCAGGTTCGATTCCGGTCAAGGGCATGTACCTCGGTTGCGGGCACATCCCCAGTGGGGGGTGTGCAAGAGGCAGCTGATCGATGATTCTCTCTCATCGATGTTTCTAACTCTCTATCCCTCTCTCTTCCTCGCTGTATAAAATCAATCAAAATATATTTAAAAAAAAAAAACCTCACCTGTCCCCGTTCCACCCAGGCGGCCGTGGCCCAGCAGGATACGCTGATGGAAGCCCGCGTCCCCGAGGGCCCGGAGCGACGGGAGAAGCTGACCCGAGCCAACTCCCGGGATGGGGAGGCTGGCCGAGCCGGGGCCGCCCCGGGGGCTCCCGAGAAGCAGACCACGGAGCTGGCGCTGCTGCAGCGGCAGCACTCGCTGCTGCAGGAGGAGCTGCGGCGCTGCCGGCGCCTCGGGGAAGAGCGGGCCACCGAGGCCGGCAGCCTGGAGGCCCGGCTGCGGGAGAGCGAGCAGGCCCGGGCGCTGCTGGAGCGGGAGGCGGAGGAGGCGCGCCGGCAGCTGGCCGCCCTGGGCCAGGCCGACCCCGGCCCCCAGGAGGCGCCCTGGGCCCGCCGGTCCCTGGACCCGCGGCGCCGGAGCCTCCCGGCAGGCGACGCCCTGTACCTGAGCTTCACCCCCCCGCAGGTAGGGGAGCTGGGGCAGTGAACTGGCCGGAGGGGGACCCGGGAGGAATTGGGGGTTTGAGCCCACGTGAGACTGGGCAGCAGACCCAGAGGACCAGTTAGAGAGCTGAGCCTTGGGGGGGGGGGGGGTGCAGGAAGTGGCTCTGCTGCGGAGAACTGAGTCTTGGGGCCCAGAGCTGAGCAGGGCCTGCGGTCTTCACTCTCCCCGGGCCCTGACCGGCTGCTCTCCTTGCGTGCGGCCCACAGCCCAGTCGAGGCCACGACCGCCTGGATCTGCCTGTGACCGTTCGCTCTGTCCACCGGCCCTTTGAGGAGCGGGAGGAGCAGGATCTGGGCAGCCCCGAGGAGCGGCTGCAGGACAGCAGCGACCCCGACACGGGCAGCGAGGAGGAAGGGAGCAGCCGCCTGTCTCCGCCCCACAGTCCTCGAGGTGAGATCCCGGCCGAGGCGGGGGATGGGAGTGGGGTGCCACCTGGGTCCAGGCCTGTGGCGTCTGTGTCCTGGGGCCCAGGAGCGTGTAGGAGGGCCCCGCACTGACCACATGGAGGTCTGCTGTAACTCTCGGGAAGGACACGGGATTTCCTGTTTTGTCTGGCGGTGAAGGAGTGGGGAAACTCTAGGGAGCAAAGAACGTAGGGGTTACTCCTTCCTTCTCCAGTAAGTCTTTCATTCCCCACTTTTTCCAAGAAGAAATACATGTATATTAGAGAAAGGAAGTGGGGTAGAGAGAGGGAAACACCCACTTATTTATGCATTCATTGGTTGATTTTTTTAAAATACACTTTTTATTGATTTTTTTACAGAGAGGAAGAGAGAGGTATATAGAGAGTTAGAAACATCAATGAGAGAGAATCATCGATCAGCTGCTTCTTGCACACCTCCTACTGGGGATGTGTCCACAACCAAGGTACATGCCCTTGACCGGAATCGAACCTGGGACCTTTCAGTCCACAGACCGATGCTCTATCCACTGACACAAACCGGTTTCGGCTCATTGGTTGATTCTTGTATGTGCCCCTGACCAGGGACTGAACCGGCAACCTTGGCATATTGGGACGGTGCTCTAACCAATTGAGCTACCGGGCCAGGGTTAGAGATCGATTTATGTATTTAAAGAAAAGGAAAATCACAGACTTCCAAGTTCTTATAGTCGGCTCAGGAAATACAAAATAGCCAAAAGCTACCATAACTTCATATAACGGTCTTAACACATTTTTTTTCTTTAACCAAATGGTATCTTCATATACTTAACCAGTATATACCAAGGTGTGAGCACATTACCTACGTTGTTGACCGAGGTGTTTCCCTCACCAAGGATTCAGCCGAAACCGGTTTGGCTCAGTGGATAGAGCGTCGGCCTGCAGACTGAGGGGTCCCGGGTTCGATTCCGGTCAAGGGCATGTACATTGGTTGCGGGCACATCTCCGGTAGGGGGTGTGCAGGAGGCAGCTGGTCGATGTTTCTCTCTCATCGACGTTTCTAACTCTCTCTCTGTCCCTCTACCTTCCTCTCTGTGAAAAATCAATAAAATATATTAAAAAAAAAAAAAAAAGGATTCACAGTCCTCGGTCATCACAGTCCTCAGAGCTCCTCAGCCCACAGATGGGGGGCATTAGTGTAGGGGTGCTCATTGGAGCCTCTGTCCACTCACGGACTTTGCCCTGTCCCCTGCAGATTTCACCAGAATGCAGGACATCCCCGAGGAGACGGAGAGCCGCGATGGGGAGCCCATAGCTCCGGAGAGCTAAGGGGGGCCCCCCTCCCTCCTTCCTGTGCCCCCTGAAGAATATTACTGAGGGAGGCAAACCTTGGGGGACTCCAACCTGCCAACGACCAGGGAACACTTGAACTGCTGATCGGTCCTTGCCAGCTCTTGGGATCCTTGGATACCTGGGGCCATTTTGGAAGCTGGGGGGGAATTAGGCCACAGTGCCCCCTGGTGGCATCCAGAAGGACACCACAGATGCCAACTTTTCAATGCCTTCTTCCCTCTACTTTAGGAAAGTTTATTTATTTATTGTTTATTAGTTACGGGGTGGGAGAAAGGGGGATTATAGAGGACCAGGGACATGGGAGCCAAGCCATAGGGAACAGGGGGCCTTGTCCTTGAACACTACTGGGGTTTATTCAGACAGAACCACGCCGCCGCCGATGCCGGGTTCCAGCCCTGCCGGCCTCCCGGCAACATCCTCTTTGAGGAGAGGCTGCAGCTGTAGGACCCGGCTGCCCCTTTAAGAAGGGCTATGGGCAGGGCCATATCCCTCTCCCCTCGACCTCTCACTGCTGTTCTCTCTCCTCTCCGCCCTCAGCGGGACCCCAGGGAGCCAACCTGGCTTCCTGGAGTGGACGGAGTAGAGGTTGAGGTGGCCACGATGGTCTAATTGGGGGAGAGGGGGAAACCCACAGGGACCAGAATGTCTTTTTGTTGTTTGCTTTTTTTTTTTTTTTTTTTTTTGTACCAAAGCCAACTGCACGTGTTTTATATTTTTAAGAGAAGATTGTAGGCAATTAGGAATTTCAGCCTTTTCTCTCCACGTCTCTGAAGAACTTGAGGGGAGGGGAGGGGACTAGGCTGACCTCTCCCGCAGCCATTTGGAAATAAAGTTCTAGGGTGAGTTGGGAAATCTCTATGAACCCTGACCTTATCCCCCCAGCTCACCCACCATGACCTGAAACCTCTGCCTGGATTGGGGGGGATTTTCAATGGACACCCCCAAATGCCCATCAGTGCCAGCCATTTTTTCTACCAATTTGATTGTGTAAAAAAAAAAAAAAAAGAAAAAGAAAAGAAAAAAAAAAGATGAAAGGTAAAGAAAGGAAAATTAAAGACCTGGAACCCCATGCAGTGCTGTCTGAACGTCTGGGTGCTGATGGTGCTGCCGAGGGGAGAGCCAGGGGGTGGCCGTGGCCCTCGGAAAGGGGCCTTTCTCCCCCCCACACCCCCAAAGGGCAAGGTGGCCTCACTGAAGACCCTAACAAGAACGCTGCTACCTCCTCTTTCTGTTATTGATATTCACAAAGGAGGACTGGGGATTCCAATACTAGAAGACTTGTTTTCATCTCCTTTGCCTGCTGTGCTCTGAAAGGCGTGGACCCCCGCTTCTCCCCTCCCTCTGGGCACAGTTCCCCTCGGCCTCCCTGCAGTGTCGCTTGTTTTCAGGTTCAGCCACGCTCTGTCCCGGTTCCTCACGGCGTCAGAGCCCCGGGCACCCTCTTCCAGATGGTTCTCCGCAGAGGAGCTCTCCTCTGCTCTCAGAGGCAGGGGGGGGAGATATTATGTTAGTTTCAGTTCTCTCTCTTTTTTTAAAAAAAATATATTTTTATGATTTTTTTACAGAGAGGAAGGGAGAGGGATAGAGAGCTAGAAACATTGATGAGAGAGAATCATCGACCACCTGCCTCCTGCACACCCCCTACCGGGGATGCACCCGCAACCCAGGTACATGCCCTTGACCGGAATCGAACCTGGGACCTTTCAATCCACAGGCCGACGCTCTATCCACTGAGCCAAACCGGTTTTGGCTCAGTTCTCTTTTTAAAAAGTATATATTTTATTGATTTTTTACAGAGAGGAAGGGAGAGAGATAGAAACATCGATCAGCTGCCTCCTCCACACCTCCCACTGGGGAAGTGCCCTCAACCAAGGCACTGGCCCCTGCCCAGAATCGAACCCGGGACCCTCCAGTCCGCAGGCCGACGCTCTATCCACCGAGCCAAACCGGTTTCGGCATCAGTTCTCAGTTCTCGTTTTGATTAATTGTACTTCCTGTTTCCGGATAATACCCTGCCGGGGGCTGTGGGGGGAGGCGGGTCTAGAGTTGTAGAAATGCTGCAGTGGGTGCACCTGTGTCCGCAGGAGCCATGGGGGTGAGGTGAGAGGAGGGGCCTCAAGGCCTCCGCCAGAAAGAGGCATTGGCATCCCACGGTGGGGGCGGGCTTGGAGGAGCAGCCAGCACCCTCCACCCCCGCGATCCTCATCTACAAGGTGCCTGCTCATCCGCTAAGGAGTCTGCAGTGGGAATGGCTGTCATCTCACGGACGGGGACATCCAGGAGCAGAGAGGCTGGTGGGCCTCCGCCTGCAAATGCCGGAGCTCCGGGTTTCAAACCCTGACGCCGGTTCAGCAGCCCTCTGCGGCGTCCGCTGCCACCCAAGGCGGTGGAGAGGAGGGAGGAAGACCAGTGCTGGGTGGGAGGAGGGTGTAGGTTGTACCCGAAGACCAGTGGAAGGAACACAGGCTCCTCCCACATGTTCACAGCGACCCGCGGAGGGTGCTGGCCAGGCCCAGAGTGAAGCCCAAACCGCTACTCCTGGCAGCGCGGCCCTCCAGTGACTCCCTGGCCCAAACCCCTCATTCCTAGAAACAAGAGGTCCTGTTGCCCCACTTTTGGGGAACTCCCTTCCAAAGCTGCGTTTGTGCGACGAGGAGGCGGGGCCCAGCTGTTTGCCCACAGGATGCCTTTCCACCCGAGAGGAGCCGCCCGCCAGCCTCCTTGCTGTGCCCTTTCCTAAGGGGATCCTACGTGCCTTCATCTCTGGGTTGGACCTGCTTAAACTCTGTCAATATTTACCCCTGGGCCCCATAAAGCAGAGGCCTCTACAGGAGCCGGTATCCGGAGCCAGCAGAGGTGGGGTCACCCGAGGAGCTGAGGGGTGGGGTGGCAGAAGGGTACTCAGGTAGGTAAGGGTTTCCCATCCTGAGTTGGCTGGGAACAGACCCGGAGTTTCAGAACCAGTTTAAACACTTATCAGGAAGAGGAAATTAAACGTCAGGAGGCGAGTTACATTTTGCTTCATTCAATATTGCTTAATAGGTGGCGACTCGGGTGGTGGTTTACAGCCTCCCCGGCAACCGGATGGAGCGGGTGCAGGCGTGCCTGCGGGCCCGGGGTGCCCTCGCCAGCGGGGCTCCGCACACGGGCGCTGCTCTGGCTGCTGTGGGACCGTGAGCGGCGAGACCTGCCAGAGCGTGGGGCGGGGGGATGGAAACGGGAATGGGCGTTCCACCCCATCTTTCTGCCACCCCCCTTTCCAGGGGCTGCCCCCCAGAAAGTCCCGTGTGATTGCCGACCTTTATCATCGCTGGGTCTCGGGTCTCTGTGGGCCTGGAAACCAAAGGGGAACCCCCTGCCCCAAGGACACACCTCCAAGAGGGGCTGGAGGAGCCAACCCCTCCCTCAGTTCTTATATACGTTCTCACCTTACTGCAGAGCATGTAACAATCATCCCAGGTAGGACCTCTGTGGCCCCCCAGCCCATCTGCCAGCCGCCACCTCCTCGTTTCCTTTTCCTTCTCTGACTCCATCGTACACGGAGAATAAGAAGAATAGCTTAGCCGAAACCGGTTTGGCTCAGTGGGTAGAGCGTCGGCCTGTGGACTGAAAGGTCCCAGGTTCGATTCTGGTCAAGGGCATGTACCTTGGTTGCGGGCACATCCCCAGTAGGGGGTGTGCAAGGGGCAGCTGATCAATGATTCCCTCTCATTGATATTTCTAACTCTATCCCTCTCTCTTCCTCTCTGTAAAAAAATCAATAAAATATATTTTAAAAATAAGAAGAATAGCTAACAATCAGGTAGCAACCCATTTTACAGGTGAGAAGACGGGTCCAGAGGAAGAAAGGAGCTTAGCGAGTTCCCTCGGAGCTAGGATGTGAGTCCAGGGGGTTTTGAGCGAAGCCTCGGGGGTAGGGAGGAAGAATGGCCCCCACAACCCCAACCCGTGCTCTCCCCTCCTCCAGCCTCTCCCCCACCCCCATCCTGCACCTCACCCACGTCCTTGACTTGTCATTATCTTCCCTTCTCCCTCTCAATCCTGATTTAAGGAGAGACAAACAGACTCCCAGCCGACACCAGAGTTTTACACACACACAGGGCTTGGCTTAGCGCCCGGCTGGCAGGGCCTCTCAGCAGGAGGCTCCAGACCTCAGGGGGCAGATTGGATGGGACAACCCACCCCTCCCTGCTGGCCATGGTTGGTGGTGGGTGGGGCAGGATGAGAGAGGGCTGGATGGTGGGGGCGGGGTTGTGTGTGTGTGTGTATGAGAGAGAGACAGAGACAGAGAGAAAAGAGGTTCTGGAGTCCCAGATCTGCTACTCACTCTCTGCGTGACATTTGAAAAGTGACTTTACTCCCCTGAGCCTCAGTTTCCTCGCTTAAAATTTTCAGATAAGCCAAAACTGGTTTGGCTCCGTGGATAGAGCGCCGGCCTATGGACTGAAGGGTCCCAGGTTCGATTCCGGTCAAGGGCATGAACCTTGGTTGCGGGCACATCCCCAGAGGGGGTGTGTGCAGGAGGTGGCTGACCAAGGTTTCTCATCAATGTTTCTAACTCCCTCTCTCTTCCTCTCTGTAGAAAATCAATAAAATATATTTTAAAAAAATTTTTTGCAGATAAAAGTCTGCTTCAAAAGATTGGCGTGATGAAGTTAGATAATACATGTAAAAACAAAACACGTTGTGCATCGCTATTTGCTCTAACGATGATTACTTTAAAGGGAAAGTTTGGGGTGTTTGTGGCACAAGGGAGCAGGGTACCGAACAATTACCGCCAAGCCCAGGGAACGGTGCCAGCTAAAACACAGTGTAATCGGCCGCCGCAGCAAGCGCCCTTGAGGCTAAGGGCAGGGAGGGAGAGGAGAAGTCACAGCTTCCTGTTTCCGCCCTGCTGGGAGCACAGCCGAGAGGACCCGAGTGGACCTGACCCTCAGCCTGTTCCTGCTGCTGAGGATTAAGAAACCTCCCTGATGCCGAAACCGGTTTGGCTCAGCGGATAGAGCGTCGGTCTGCTGACTGAAAGGTCCCGGGTTCGATTCCGGTCAAGGGCATGTACATTGGTTGCGGGCACATCCCCAATGGGGGGTGTGCAGGAGGCGGCTGGTCGGTGATCTCTCTCATCGATGTTTCTAGTTCTTTATTTCTCTCCCTTCCTCTCTGTGAAATATCAATAAAATATATTTAAAAAGAAAGAAAGAAACCTCCCTGCTGACTGCCCTCACTCACCGCCTCTGCCCCTTCCTGCTCTAGCCTGTGGAGCCGGAAGTCGGCAGCCTCCCCCACTCTTCGCCAACCCCCAAATGCTATTTCAGAGATGGGTCCTGAGGTACACCCTCACCACACCTCATCCTGTCTCCCCATGATCTCAGTCCGAACCGGAAAAAAGGCTTCCCTGGGTCCTCCCATGTTGTGCCCATGGCCCCGCCCTTTGCACAACTTGCTGTGATGGGAAAACAGAGGTGGGAGGTGCGTAGAGAGAAGAGTGAGGCTTTTTCAAGGATTCCAAAATATTCAACACCTTCCTGACCTCTGCCAACTAATTACAATGTTTGATGTTCAGTTTCCTTGGAGTGTTGGGAGGGCAGGGGGTGGGGAAGAAGGGCCCTTCAGGACAATAAATCAGCAGTGGGGATTTAAAAATATATATTTTTGCCGAAACCGGTTTGGCTCAGTGGATCGAGCATCGGCCTGCGGACTGAAGGGTCCTGGGCATGTGTCTTGGTTATGGGCATATCCCCAGTGGGGGTTGTGCAGGAGGCAGCTGGTCGATGACTCTCTCTCATCGATGTTTCTAGCTCTCTATCCCTCTCTCTTCCTCTCTGTAAAAAATCAATAAAATATATTTTAAAAAAATATAAAAATATATATTTTTTGTTGTCTTCAGAGAGGAAGGGAGTGGGAGAAAGAGAGAAACATCAATGTTGAGAGAGAATCATTGATTGGCTGCCTCCTGCACACACACACACACACACACACACACTGGTGGTCAAGCCACAGCTCGGGCAGGAGCCCGGGCTGGGAATCAATCCATGACAACTACTGAGTCATGCTGGCCAGACAGCAGTGGGTTTAATGACCCTTACAGAAGAGACCCAAAGGTAAAAAGATCCAGAAGGTGCCCGGATGTTTGGGTTTTCCAGCAAGGAATGCGTGTGAAGGGGTGGTAGAAGGTGGGTGGTGGTAGAAGGGGAGGGCCCAGCCCAAGTTCAGATGAGTTCCATGAGTTACCTCCTGGCCTCGTGAACTGATTATGTTTAATCTTCCACCCATCCAAGCACCACCTTGCCAATCTAGCAGGGAAGGTGTCTGCTTAATGCAGTAGACTCATTCTCTCTTGGCTTGAAGAAAAGAAGCTAGGTCAGAATCCTGGTATCCATTTGCAATATCTGGTCCTGTGATCATCCCTCCCTCCCTCCCTCCCTCTCTTTTCTTTTCTTTCTTTCTCTCTCTCTCTCTCTCTCTCTCTCTCTCTTTCCCTTCCTTCCTTCCTTCCTTCCTTCCTTCCTTCCTTCCTTCCTTCCTTCCTTCCTTCCTTCCTTCTTTTCTTCCTTTCTTCCTTTTTCACCTTTACTCATTTCTAATCTAAATCCTTTCCCTTGCTCTATCAACACCCCCTAGTGGTTATGTAGAGAAGTGATGCCACCAACTGGCTGATTCTAAGAACTTCACTTTGGGCCCTTCCACTTTTCTATAATTTTGTGGGTTGATTAATTGATCTTTCCTTCCTCCCTCCCTCCCTCCCTTCTCTCTTTTGCATTATTAATTCATTCATGTGCTAATCACAGCACTTCCCAAACTGTTATTATGTGCTAGGCACTGTGCTAGATGGTGGGAAGATAAAAATTAATAAAATAAGGTCCTTCACCTAATCCTATATACTAGAGAGAATGGGCTAATTGACTGTCATGCCCTCAAAGATGGCGACACTCACAACCAATAAGGAGGGAATATGCTAATGGAATGCCACGCCCTCAAAGATGGTGGCGCCACAGCCACAAGATGGCAGCACCCAGTCCCCTCAGTGCCCCCCCACCCCACTGGCTGAGGCTTGTGCTGCCAGCAGTGGCAGCAGCAGAGGTTTAATGGGGAATTGCCTTCCCGATTGCCAGGTCACCTCCCACCCCTGAGGGTTCCCGGACTGTGAGAGGGGGCAGGCCGGGCTGAGGGACTCCCTCCCAGTGCATGCATTTTCATATACCAGGCCTCTAGTAAAATATAATAAGCTTTTGAGATGAATGGTAGGATCATTAAGAAGATAATCTGGTTCAGCCCAGAAGGTGTGGCTCAATGGTTGAGTGTTCACCTATGAACCAGGAAGTCACGGTTCAATTCCCAGTCAGAGCACATGCTCAGGTTGTAGGCTTAGTCCCCTACAGTGTGAGGTGTGCAGGAGGCAGTGACAATGATTCTCTCAACATTGATGTTTCTATCTCTCTCTTCCTTCCTCTCTGAAATCAATAAAAATATATATGTATATTTTAAAAAGTGGCCCAGTATCAGCAAATCCATGGAGACACAAAGTAGATTAGTGGTTGATGGTAGCTGACAGGAGAGGAAAATGGGAAGTAACAGTTAATGGGTGCAGGATTGCTTTAGGGGTGATGAAAATGACCTGGTCCTGGTGGCACAGCTTTGTGAATGCACAAAAAGTCACTAAATTGTACACTCAAAGTACCCTTTCAAAAAGGGAAGATTTTATGGCTCATGAATTACAATCAGAATTCCAACAGCAATGTGTTTTGGGGACACAAGGCAAAGGGAAAACAATGTTGTTTAATCTAAAATTCATTTTGGGCCGAAACCGGTTTGGCTCAGTGAATAGAGCATCGGTCTGCGGACTGAAAGGTCCCAGGTTCGATTCCGGTCAAGGGCATGTACATTGATTGCGGGCACATCCCCAGTAGGGGGTGTGCTGGAGGCAGCTGGTCGATGTTTCTAGCTCTTTATCCCTCTCCCTTCCTCTCTGTGGAAAATCAATAAAATATATTAAAAATAATAAAAATAAAGTGTTCAATCGTTTAAAAAAATAAAATAAGATTCATTTGGGGGGGTAGGGGCAGGACAAATTGAGTAAAGGGGTCAAATATATGGCAATGGAAGGAAACTAGAATTTTGGTGGTGAGGATGCAACACAGTACACAGATACCAAATTATGTTGTATATTTGAAATTTATATAGTTATTTGAAAAATAAATAAAATTCACTTGGAAAAAATACATCTGTATGCAGAAAATGTAGAATGAGAATCGGCTCACCCAAATATACAGGGGCCCAGCGGGAGTGGCACAGTTGGTTGAGCATCATCCCACGCACCAGGAATTGGCTGGGTGGAATCCTGCTCAGGGCACATGCCTGGGTTGAGGGCCAGATCCCAAGTTGGGGGCGTGCAGGAGAAAGCCCACCCATGTTTCTCTCTTATAGATGATGTTTCTATATCTCTCTCCCTTTCTATTCCTCCCTCTAAAATAAACAAAACATTTTTTTAAAAAATATACATACACATGGAATTACTGTAATAAAAACACTATAGCAAAGCAAATAGATCAATGCAACAGAAACAAATGCAGAAATATATATTTCACATACAATCGTGTCTCCCTTTGTGAAATATATATTTCACAATTTATAGTGTCTCCCTTTCAGCATTTAATAAATTTACCCTTCATACACATGCCACCTATGTGTATGAGTATGAAGGGTAAATTTATTAAATGCTGAAAGGGAGACATTATAAATTTGACTTTTTAAATTAACTGGTGTTCTATTCATCCTATCATATATTAAAAAAAAAAAAAAAAGGAAAAAAGAAGATAGCTCGATTTGGGGAGAAATCGGCCTAACTCCCAGACTCGCGCATATTATCGTGTAGGTTACCAATCTGCCCACCACAAAGGTAGACTTCTCGTCGCCCCGATTTCACTTTAATGCGAGGATTAGTAACCATCTTCCTCCGGGGCAGGGAGGTCACACCCCACCCGCCTCAGCCAATGGCCGGCGCCTTGCAATCGGCGAGCGTCCAATCGGAACAGACGTCTTAACCGGAACTTCTTTGCCTCACGCCCGGAAGAGACTGTACGTAAGGGCGTTGGGGGCGGAAGTGACGGGAAGGTGGTTGTGGGATAGTTGGCGGGTGGTGGAGCAGAGCCGGTCGCCATGTCCGCGGGGAGCGCGACGCATCCTGGAGCCGGCGGGTAACGCTTGCGGGCGAGGGGATCGCGGCGAGTGGGGGGCGCGGGGGAGGCGGGGGGTCCCCGGGGAGCTGCGTGTGGGCAGAGGGGCGCCTAAGTGGGAGTGAACGACGGGGGGGCCGGATTGCTGGGAAGGAAGGTGAGCAGGCCTGGGGCCCCGGAGAAAGGCCGGCGGGGATCCGAGGGCAGAGGAGAGCGGGGACTTGGGAAGTGCGGGCCAACGGGAAGGCGAAAATGAGGGCTTGTGGACAGAGCGGGGTCTTTTGACACAGATGACGGAAGAGAGAGGAAGTAGGTTCTGGAAAAAGGGTTGAAAGAAGAGAGGATTTGGGGAAAATAATGCAGTAATGGTAAGATGGTGACTTAAAGCCCTGATCGGAGATTCGCCGGTGTAAAGGGAACGTGATAGAGGGAAAATGGGGTGCCGAGGCATAGGAAGGGGAAAATAGAATACGAGAAAGCTTTGCGGGGGGGGCTTATTATTTTTGTTTTACTTGTTGTAGGCGCCGCAGCAAATGGGACCAGCCAGCTCCAGCCCCCCTCCTCTTCCTCCCCCCGGCGGTCCCGGGCGGGGAGGTGACCAGCAGCGGGGCAAGTCCGGGGGGCACCGCGGCTGCTCCCTCGGGAGCCTTAGATGCCGCTGCCGCGGTGGCTGCCAAGATCAATGCCATGCTCATGGCCAAAGGGAAGCTGAAACCAACTCAGAATGCTGCCGAGAAGGTATTTGTTAAGTTGAAGGGACTCTGCTCATTGCAATTTTAAGAGGGTTATTTTGTAATCAGTCATTTGTGTTAGTGAAGGAGAAAACGGGTACAGTAATTTAAAAATCACTTAGTTTTTGGAATGTATCAGAAATGTCGTCATTTGTCTTGACGAGGCAGTTTTGGTCGGGTTGATTACATTTGTGGACCAAATACTAGCTTGCTTTGTCTGTGTTTACTTAGTTCAGCTTAAGTTTATCTAGCCATGTAAAGCAGTGATGTAATATGTTTTTTGATACATGTGCATTTTCCCCTAAAGTCACAGGAGTTCAAATAAATCAAGTGGACTTTCAAATGTCTCTAATAATCTATAGATTAAGCTTTTTAAAAATTCATTTTTTTCATTTATTGATTTTAGAGAAGAGAAAGAAGCCTCTATTTGTTGTTATGCTTTATGCATTCATTGTTGATTCTTGTAATGTTTGCCCTGACCAGGGATCATACCCAAAATCCTGGTGTATTGGGGTAGATTACACTTTTTAAAAAGTATATATATTTTATTGATATTTTACAGAGAGAAGGGAGAGAGAGAGCTAGAAACATCAATGAGAGAGAAACATTGACCAGCTGCCTTCTGCACACCCCCCACTGGGGATATGCCCACAACCAATGTACATGCCTTTGACCGGAATTGAACCTGGGATCTTTCAGTCCACAGACCGACACTCTACCACTGAGCCAAACCGATTTCGGCAAGATTACATTTTTTAATGACTGCCTGACCAAAGTGCAATTATACAAGAAATAAAAGAATAATTTATATATAGGTGTTTTTGTTGTCTTCACACAAATTGAGGAAATTATTTGAACATTTTATAAACTCCTTTACAGCTAGAATGGATCTGAACTTGGAAAACTTGAACTTACTTGCCATAGAATGCAAGAATCTTCTTATAGGATAATGAATATATACCGACTGTTTGTATTGCCAGAATGCATGCTTTACACTTAAAATAAATACAACAATTCAGTGAAATGAATCATTGTCACTATTTTATTGGTGAGGAAAAGTAGGCTCATCAATGTCAAGTAACTTGTCCAAAATCTGTAAGTGGTAGGCACAGACGGCTACTTCAGAGTCACTTTGGACTACTGGATGTTTGGCTTTTGCTTAAAAGCCTCTAGAGTTGTAGAGTTCAGTGTATTCCCAGGCAGCCCATTTCATTGGAATTACAATTTTTAAAAGTGCTCTTGGCTTAAATTTGCCATCCTTGTGAAGAGATGAGTTCTGTGTTTGAAAATGAAAACCTCTTTAGTGAGGTTATGGATTTGTTAGTTAGCGTGTTTGTGGTGACTACTTCACAATGTATACATAGAGTAAAACATCAAGTCGTGCATCTTAAATATATACAATTTTTATATTTTAATTATACCTCAATAAAGCTGGGGGGGAAAAGAAAAATTATGTCCTTTGTTAGCCTTCTAATTTATCAGTAGATAACATTAACAGAATGTTTATTAGTAGGCTATAACCTGTCTGGATACTTAAATATTCAAGTTCTGCAGAATTGGTGAGAAATTTTAATGATTTAGAAGTTTATTACTCATTGTGTATTTATGGTTTGCAAAGATTGTATGACTCACCTGTCCATATCTAAGGTCTACAAGGAAATAAAAAACGCTGATAAAAGAATGCTCTGTGAATATTAAAATTCTTAATACTGATGTTAATCACTTACTCATTTTTTCTCTAACAAGTAATTTAAAAAAATACTTTATTGATTTCAGAGAGGAAGAAAGAGAGAGAGAGAGAGAGAGAGAGAGAGAAACATCAATGATGAGAGAGAATCACTGATCATCTGCCTCCTGCATGCCCCCTACTGGGGGGGATCGAGCCCGCAATTGGGTATATGCCCTTGACTGGAATTGAACCCAGGACCCTTCAGTCTGCAGGCTGACACTCTGCTCTAACAAGTAATTTTTAAAATGGTAAATGAACTTAGTAAGAGGCAGAATGGTGCATAAATACTGAATTTAGAATTGGAATATCTAAGTTTAAATAACAGAATCCCCAGTTACTGGTTGGGTGGCTTTGACAGATGAGCCTCATTCTCCTCACAGATAAAGGGTTGGTAATACATACCTGCGCAGTCTGGTCCCATAAACACCAGCCTCATGTGACTAAAGACATAAAATTCAGTTTCTTGGTCTCATTAGTCACATTTCAGGTGCTCAGTAGACATGTGGCTAGTGGCACCCATTTTGCACTGCCAGTTAGAGCAGGGGTCGCCAACCTTTCAAACCTCACGGGCCACCATTGGTCCACGGATCACCGGTTGGCGACCGCTGAGCCAGAGGACACTTAACAGCCTGCCATTAGGTTCAGGGAGATAAGGTGTGTAGTGCATGCTGAGGAGGGCTAAACAAAGGTAGGGGATGTGTATTGTGTCTGTGTAGTGTGTCTCCAGATTTTAGGATCTTATTTGGCTTTTACCCACTCTTAAGAGAGAGTAATGGGGTGGAATGTTAATTAGATACAACTTCAGGGTTGTTGTTTTTTAAATTGATTTTAGAGAGAAGAAGGGAGAGAGAGAAAGAGAAACATTGATTGGTTGCCTCCCACACTTGCCCACAGCACGGATGGAACCCACAGTCTTGCTGTGAACCCTGACTAGGAATCAAACCCATCACCTTTTGGTGTATGGGAAGATGCTCCAACCAACGAGCCACACTGGCCAGGGCCAATTGGGTTTTGATATTGAAAGATTCAGTTAGTTGAATTGGATTCATTGTGGCCATAGTGTTAACACTGAACATGTTACACAGGTTACTTATTGTGAATTGTGTGCTGAGCTCTCCCCTGTATTTATACACATGGTTAGCTAATCGAACTGCAAAGCATCCTGACTTGGCCCTTCTGATTCATAGAGTTTCTGTAATTATGTGGCCATAAAAATGTACACATGGCCAAGATTAGAGCAATCTGATGGCAGCCTTCAAGTAAATTGATTGTACTTGCTATCATTTTAGTGAGGTTTTTAATAGTTTATTTTTTAAAATATATTTTTGTTGATTTCAGAGAGGAAGGGAGAAACATCAATGATGAGAATCATTGATTGGCTCCCTCCTGCACGCCCCCTAGTGGGAGTCAATCCTGAAACCTGGGCATGTGCCCTGGCCAGGACCTCTTGGTTCATAGATGGGCACTCAGTAGTGAGGTTTTATTTGCATGTTATTTCACTCGTGAAGAATGACCAAGGAGTGTTTCCAAGTGTGTTTGTAGGCAGGTGAAGGGGAACTTGGGAAGGTATATTTTAAAATTTGGGCATCGAAGAGTTATTTCATCGTGTGAACTTTTTAATCTGATTTCTCTTCTTGTAGCTTCAGGCCCCCGGAAAAGGCTTATCGAGCAGTAAAAGCAAGGATGACCTGGTGGTAGCTGAAGTAGAGATCAACGATGTGCCTCTCACTTGTAGGAACTTGCTGACCCGAGGACAAACTCAAGACGAGGTGTGGAGATCTTGGGCTTTGGGGAATTGGGTGGATGTGGTTTCAGAAAAATAAAGACTGCTAAGTAAGGACAGATATGAGTCAGATATTTATTAGGGTATTTGGGTCATACTCTCCGAAGTTAAGATTGGGTTTGATTTAACGGCAGAGGAACTTCTTAGTGATAGTAAAAAACAACAGAAATAGCTCTGTGTGGATTCCCGGGGTGGTCTGAGTAAAAAACAATGGAACTAGATTTTCAGATAGCAGAGAGAACTCATTTCCTCCTTGCTGAAGAAATGGATGGATGGGGGAAATCTATCTTGCTACCTGTCATTGAAACCAATCAATTGCCACATCATGTGTTTAATAGAAAATTTCCTTTTTAGATCAGCCGACTTAGTGGGGCTGCAGTGTCAACTCGAGGAAGGTTCATGACCACTGAGGAGAAGGCCAAAGTAGGACCAGGGTGTGTATGCATAACTTCCACTTTGGGGAAGGGCTGGTTATATGACTCACATTAGCTTAATATATCTTACTCTTAGGGAGTATATGTAAGTGCTTGATTAGTAGCTAATGCAGTAGCTACTTTGGTTAATAGATACACACCTGTGTATATGTACATATGCTTTATTGCAGAATTCAATAAGTGTTGCAGTTATTCTTTTCCTATTGTACTATGCTTTTTGTTTGTTTGTATGTTTTTAATATATTTTATTTATTTAAAAATATATATATTTTATTGATTTTCCACAGAGAGAAAGGGAGAGGGATAGAGCTAGAAATGTCAATGAGAGAGAAACATTGACCAGCTGCCTCCTGCACACCCCCTTCCGGGGATGGGCCCAAAACCAATATACATGCCCTTGACCGGAATCGAACCCGGGACCTTTCAATCCGCAGACCGACGCTCTATCCACCGAGCCAAACCGGTTTCGGCTGGTTTTTGTTTGTTTGTTTGTTTTTTAATTTCATGGTGTCTTTATTAAAGACAACATATTATGCAAAGATGTAAAAGAAACCATAACCGGTTTGGCTCACTGGATAAAGCATCAGCCTGCGGACTGAAAGGTCCCAGGTTCAATTCTGGTCAAGAGCATGTGCCTTGGTTGCAGACACATTCCCACCCAGTAGGAGGTATGCAGGAAGCAGCTGATGGTTGTTTCTTTCTATCCCTCTCTCTTCCTCTCTGTAAAAAATCAACAAGATATATATTCTTTTAAAAGTATAAAAGAAGATAATTGTTAACACTTAATGTGATACTTGTAAACTGTTTATTATGGAAATATTTCCCCTAACAAATGAGTTCATACTTTGTTGTAATCTTTTTTAAAGTTAAAGTTATTTCCCCCCCATTGATTTTTAGAGAGTGGAAGGGAGCGAGGGAGGGAGAGAGAAAATCTCTCTCTCTCTCTCTCTCTCTCACACACACACACACACACACACACAAACACTCAAACCTGAAACAAGCACATGCCCTTGCCTGGGAATCCAACCCAATACCTTTGGTCCACTGGTGGCTGTTCTAACACGGGGTGGGGAATGTTGGTCTGAGGCTTGTGAAATCATTTGTCTGGCCCTGCTGAGGCCTTGGGGGTGAGTTAATTAAATGTTTAACCAAATACAGCAGGCTAATTTGTAAGTTGATCATTTTGTATGGCCTATGAATGATGTTACAAATATCCAAATGGTCCTTGGCAGAAAAAAGGTTCCTTGACTCCTGTTCTAACCCAGCCAGGGCTAAACAATTTTTTAAAATTTATTTTTATTGTTTGAAGATTGCAAATAGTAGTACATATGTCTCCTTTTTTCCCCCTTTGACTTCCCCCCAACAATTTTTTTTTTATCAAGACTCCTTAATGGCTCTGATGATTATAAGTTGTAGGGTGTCTGTAAAGATTTCATCTCAGTTTCATCTCTTTCAGTATTCAGTTTTATTTTATTAAAAAAAAAAATATATATATATATATTGATTTTTTACAGAGAGGAAGGGAGAGGAATAGAGAGTTAGAAACATTGATGAGAGAGAAACATCGATCAGCTGCCTCCTGCACACCCCCTACTGGGGATGTGCCCGCAACCAAGGTACATGCCCTTGACCAGAATCGAACCCGGGACCTTTCAGTCTGCAGGCTGACACTCTATCCACTGAGCCAAACCGGTTGAGGCATCAGTTTTATTTTTTTAATCCTCACCTGAGGATTGGTTTTTATTGATTTTTAGAGAGGGAAAAGGAGAGACCGCCATCCATGTGAGAGAAAAACATTGATTGGTTGTCTCCTGTACTTGTGCCAGCTGGGAATCAAACCCACAACCTGATTGGAAATTGAACTTGCCACCTTTTGATGTATTGGACAACACTCCAATCAAGTGAGCCACCTGGCCAGGGCAAAACAACGTTAGCATTTGCTTACTCATTCCTCCACTGTTAAACCGTGCTCTTAGAAATTAGCAAAGGCCATTTCTATGTGTGGCATAGTTCCTTTCACTTATTTGGAAGCTTTAAATGTTACAAATTAGTTTTGGGGACTCATTTAGCTCCTCCTCTGGTTATTAGCAGTTTGGGCTCATCATTTTATATTTCTCTTTATAGGGATCGTCCATTATATCTACATGTTCAGGGCCAAACACGGGAATTAGTGGACAGTAAGTAATGTTTTTGGCTCATACCACTTTTTGTGAAAAGCAAAGTACAGGGATGTGTGTAATATTATTTATGAACTCATGAATATACATAGGGGTTTAGAAAGGTTGGGAGCCAGACATTTGGGTCACCTATAAGATGGATTAGTACTCAGATAATTAAGTATTGGCCTGTGTTTATCATTGGATACTAGTCAGTTCATTCAGTTCTTTGGTATAGTATTTTACTCTGTGCTTTTCCCTAGGAGCTGTAAACCGAATCAAAGAAATTATTACCAATGGGGTGGTGAAAGCTGCCACGGGGACAAGTCCAACTTTCAATGGCGCAACGGTCACTGTCTATCACCAGCCAGCGCCCATTACGCAGCTGTCTCCGGCTGTCAGCCAGAAGCCTCCCTTCCAGTCAGGGGTATGTTTTGTGGAGAGACCATTAACAGCGTTATCGTTTCTGTAAAAATGGTCTATGCCAAATAACACAAAGTATGAAGAGAGAAGTAAAATCCTGAAAGTTAACCATTATTGCTATCAGGTTAACGGACCATTTAGGTGTCCAAGATATAGTAGTGAACATGTGAGCACACAGCTCTTCCTTTTGACATATTCCAGATAGATCAAAGAGTATGCACATTGTACATTTAAAGTTAGTGGTTTGAATTATTTATATTTGTAAACCTGGTGGCGACTGGAGGACTAAGAAGGCTGAGTCTTATGAAGCAAGACTCTGCTGATACAATCCTCCTAAAAAAAACGGGTTGGAGAGAGCGGCCTTTATGGGAGAATATCAGGGCTGACTGCACTACCCAACATTCTGCTCCAGCTTTACAGGAAGCTGTCTTTGGTATAATTTCTTAACCTATATCAGTTGAGAAGAACTGGGAATGCTCATTCAGTATTGAATTGGAGTTTTCACCTCGTAGATAGGTTTTGCTGAGCGGAGAGGTAGGTATGTGGACTGGAGTTCCCATTTAAATTAAGCTACCTGATCAGGTTTATTTTAATGCCATTTTGATAGAAATTATAGGGGGTCCTTATTCTGAAAGTGATTAAATGTCTCTGGAGGATAAAAATATTTTGTATAATGATTTTCATGATTAGGATTTAATTTAATGTATACTTTGTTTAACCTGATCTTTCTGTTCCTCTACAGATGCATTATGTTCAAGATAAATTATTCGTGGGTCTGGAACATGCCGTGCCCACTTTTAATGTCAAAGAGAAAGTGGAAGGTCCAGGCTGCTCCTATCTGCAGCACATTCAGATCGAAACGGGTGCCAAAGTCTTTCTCCGAGGCAAGGGTTCAGGGTGCATAGAGCCAGCATCTGGCCGAGAAGCCTTTGAACCTATGTATATATACATCAGGTATGGATGGCGCTGAGAACATTTAAATCCTGTTAACTTAGCAGTACAGATAGCAGTGACTCAGAAGAAGTAAGAGAAAAATGGGCTTAATAAGTAGTAATGTGAAGAAACTCGGGTAAATACCAGGAGTAATCACTTAATAATCCTGTATAATAAAAGCCTAATATGCAAATTGACCGAACAGTGGAACCACCTGTGGAATGGCCGGTCATTATGGTGCACTGACCACCAGGGGAAGATGCTCAACACAGAAGCTGCCCCCAGGCTGCAGGCCCCAGGCCAGCCAAGGCGGGTGCCAGTGGGGGCCTCCCGATCACCCTGCTGGTCGCCCCACAGATCAGCCCTGATCACTGGCCAGGCCTAGGGGCCCTACCCATGCATGAATTTCATGCACCGGGCCTCTAGTTAGCTAATAAAAATTGTTGGATTGGGAGATAGGTTATCTTTTTTAGTATTCAACTCCTTGGATTTTATATAAGTCTATGATCCTAAACTGAGCTGTTATGAGCCTACAATAACTTTGACTTAAACCTATCATAATATTTTTAAATGTCTTTTCTTTATATCACGAAGTACTATTACTCAGAGAAAGACCAATAAAATAATGTGGTAATAATACTAGTTATACCTTAAAGGGCCTATAACATTATTTTGTGTCCCAGTTTTGTGGTTTTCAGAAGCTTAGATTTGTGCTGCATTGACTATATTAAGTTTATAAAGCAGCATACAAAGTGAAAACAGAATCCTGTATCTTTATTTTTCTTCCTTTTGAATTCTTGGTTCTTAATTTTTTTGCAGTCATCCCAAACCAGAAGGCCTTGCTGCTGCCAAGAAGCTCTGTGAGAATCTCTTGCAAACAGTGAGTTATATTTGTCTGTCTCATATTTATTCAGAACAGCCACTGCCATTTTAGAGTGTGTCTTAGCTATTTTCCCCACCTGTATTAGTTTCCTACGTTGCTACACCGAATTACCACAACAAAATTCAAACAACAGAATTGTATTCTCTCATAGTTCAGGGAGCCAGAAGTCCAGAATTGAGGTGTGGGGTGAAGGCTCTGTGGGAGAATCCCTCCCACACCTCTCGTCTAGTCCTTGGCATTCTTTGCCTTACGTCAGCATAATTCCAGTCTTATCTCTTCTTCTAAGGGTAGCAGTCTTTGGATTTAGGGCTCGCTCTAATCCAGTTTGACTTCATCTTGACAACCTCCAAGCAAATACCTTGTTTCCAAATAAGGGCATATTCTGAGTTACAGGCAGACAGGACTATGCGGGCGTGGGGGTGGGGAGGACACACGTGACGCTATGCACACCGTCCCACCATTCCAGCAGCTAACATTCTTTGTAAGGAAGTCATATTTCCCTAGCCAGGGCCACCGTAGGCATGCGTTTCTCCTTCAGGAGCTATTTCAGTATGGAAGTTTGACTCTATAGTACATACTTGTTTTCCCTTCTCTTGCAGGTTCATGCCGAATACTCTAGATTTGTGAATCAGATTAATACTGCTGTACCTTTACCAGGTGTGTATGTCTTAGAGTATCTATAAAGTATTTTGCTAGTGATGTTTATGAATGAAGTAGTGATACTTGAGGGTAGCCTAATTGTGCCAGGGCACTGTAGTGTTCCCTTCAACTTAGGGGAGTTTGGAAAGCCAGTTGGGCCTCAGTATTTTTCTTCCCTGAAGATTAAGTTTAATATTCAGCTAAAATGTCTCATTCTGCTGCAGCTGATTAAACACTTTTTTTCTTCCCCTTCAGGCTATACACAACCCTCTGCTATAAGTAGTGTCCCTCCTCAACCACCATATTATCCATCCAATGGCTATCAGTCTGGTTACCCTGTTGTTCCCCCTCCTCAGCAGCCAATTCAGCCTCCCTATGGCGTTCCAAGCATAGTGCCACCAGCTGTTTCGTTGGCACCTGGAGTTTTGCCAGCATTACCTACTGGAGTTCCACCTGTGCCTACACAATACCCGATAACACAAGTGCAGCCTCCAGCTAGCACTGGACAGGTAAGATGCCAGAATATGAAACATGATACTGTTGACTTTGGAAAAATTGGGGTGGAAAGGTAATTTTATGCAGAAATTGTATGTAATATGAGATACTGTTTTCCTATTTAAAATTTTTTAAAAAATATATATATTTTATTGATTTTTTTACAGAGAGGAAGGGAGAGAGAGAGAGAGTTAGAAACATCGATCAGCTGCCTCCTGCACATCCCCCACTGGGGACGTGCCCGCAATCAAGGCACATGCCCCTGACTGGAATCTAACCCGGAACCCTTCAGTCCCCAGGCCAACGCTCTATCCTCTGAGCCAAACTGGTTTCGGCTATTTTTAAATTTTTTAAAGATTAATTTATAGAGAAAAACATCACTTATTTATGCACTCATTGGTTGATTCTTTTTTAATTTAAAAGGCTTTTTTTTGTGTAGCTATTGTTAATCTTTGCCAGAGGATGTATTTTCCATTGATTTTTAGAGACTAAAAAAGGAGTTAAGGAGAGAGGGAGGGAAAGAGAAAGGGAGGGAGAAAGAAAGAGAGAAACATTGGTGTGGAAGTGACACATTGATGGGTTGTCTCCTGCATTCACTCCTACCGGGGCTGGAAAGCAAACCTGCAACCCAGGTATGTGCCCTTGATTGGGGATCGAACCTGAGACCCTTTGGTGTGAGGGCCGATGCTCTAACCTGAGCCACATTGGCCAATGCTATTGATTGATTCTTGTATGTGCCCCAACCGGACTTAGAACTGCAACCTTGGTGTATTGGGATGACACCCTAACCAACTAAGCTACCAGCCAGGGCTCTAGTACCTTCTCTTACCACCAACAAACTCCCTGAGAACTTTGGAATTATGTGTGCATGTGTCTGTGTCTGTGTCTGTCCATCTTAAAGTCCGTTTCATGAGCCTTGCCACATTATAGTTGTTTAGAGCTGGTGTCAGTGAACTTTCTACAAAGTACCTGGTGTTAAATATTTTAGGCTTCGTGAGCCACATGGTCTCTGTCACAGCCACTGCAGCCCTGCTGCTGTTGTGCAAAAGCAGCTGCAGACGATGCCAAACAAGCACGCGTGTCCGTATGCCGGTCACACTTGATTGACAAGAATAGGTAGCAGGCCAGAATCATAGGGTGCCATGCTGTGGGCCATCATGTGCCTGCACCTCAAGGAGAAAGGGGCTGGCCTGTACTACATTTCTAGAAGATTGGAACGGAATTGCTAATCTTAGAACTATATCATATACAGGCGTTCCTAGGCCAAGATTAAAGGGAACTTGCCGAACGTAAGGATTTTAAGTGCTGGTATTTATTTCTCGAACTGTAAGAAACTAGAGTTTTAGGGAAGAAGTAGGCAGTTTGCTCATCTATTTACATTATATACAGTCATTCTTAGAGGCAGGGGAGAGACTAATGAGACATGGGAATGGATTTATGGTGGGCCCTTCTCCGTGGGCCTCTCAGAGTGTACCCAGGCCAGGGTAGATTGCCTCCTTACCGGTGGCTGTTAGCACTGAAGTGGGCAGTACAGTATGAGACAACAAAGGACTTCTGTTGTGGTCTCTGTCATTATTATTTTACCTTTTCCATTCAGGCAGAGAGAGCTATATAGTTCTCCAGCCTTGGACCGCCTTCTGTGGTAATGAGAAGGCAGTGTAGCAAGTGATTAACAGTTGGGGTTTAGATATAGAAATGCTTCCCCGTGTTTGAGTTGTGTGATGTTAGGGTATAATATAGCCTATCCAGGCTTTGGTTTTCTTTCTATCTAGAATGGGAGTAGCCCTGGCCAGTGTGGCTCAATTGGTTGGAGTGTGTCCTGTGTATCCAAAGGTCGCCAGTTTGATTTCAGGCCAGCGTGGGTACCAGAGGCAGCCTATCTGTGTTTCTCTCACTTCAATGTTTCTCTTCCTTTCCTATCCTCTCACTTAAAAAAAAAGAAAGAAAGAAAGAAAGAAAGAAAGAAGAAAGAAAGAAAGAAAGAAGAAAGAAAGAAAGAAAGAAAGAAAGAAAGAAAGAAAGAAAGATATCTGCCCTAGTTGGTTTGGCTCGGTAGATAGAGCGTCAGCCTGCAGCCTGAAGGGTCCCAGGATGGATTCTGGTGGAGGCACATGCCACCATTTCGGCCCAATCCCCAGTAGGGGGCATGCAGGAGGCAGCCAATCAATGATTCTCTCTCATCACTGAATGTTTCCTTTTTAAAAAATATTTATTGACTTAAGAGAGGGAGGGGGGAGGAAAGAAGGAGACAGACAGACAGAAAGACAGAAAGACAGATATAGACACAATGATGAGAGAGGATCATTGATCTGCTGGGGATCAAGCCTGCAACCCCAGCATGTGCCTGACTGGGAATCGAACCATGACCTTCTGTTTAATTGGTTGACACTCAACCACTGAGCCACGCCTGCCGCAATCTGAGCATGTGCCCCTGACTGGAATGGAACCTGAGCCCCTTCAGTCCACCAGCTCGGTCAGTGACAGTGTTGTTGCTTGATAACTTCTGAACTAAGTAAGTGGCTGGAGTTTTGTTTGTTAAAGGTCATGTTTGCTCCTAATAGCTCGAATGCCCAGCAGCTTTTTCCTGAGAGTTCAAAGCTGTAGAGATTATCAATTTCATGTTTCTCTACCATGCAGGTGGAAAGGCCAGGTAATACTGGTATCAAATTATACACGAAGGACTCGGCCGGTGTGGCTCAGTGGTTGAATGTGGACCCATGAACGGGTCTACACCAATCAGCTGCCTCCTACGTGTCCCCACCAGATCTATTTCCAGCCAGGGCATGATCCCCAGGATGGGGCGTGTAGGAGGCAGCCGATTGGTGTTCCTATTCTTCTCACTTCCTCTCTCTCTAAAATTAAAAAAAAAAAAAAATTATCCTAAAAAATTATGCATGAAGGAAACTAGATGAGAGAGGATTAAGTACTAGACAGTGAAAGATTCATGTCCTACCTACTGATCATTAAAGTATATAATCGTTGTGTACTTGTTCATTAGTTGGGAATTCTCACACTTTCCCCCCCTTGTTTGTTTTTGTCCCAGAGTCCGATAAGTGGGCCTTTTATTCCTGCTACTCCTGTCAAACCTGCCTTGCCTGCCGGCCCTCAGCCCGCACCCCCACCCCCGCCCCCGCCCCAGGCCCCACTCCCAACTCAAACCCAGGCCCAGAAGAGGAGGTTCACGGAGGAGCTCCCCGATGAACGAGAATCGGGACTTCTTGGATACCAGGTTAAATAAAATATCCTGTCTTACTTTCCTACTCTTATTCTGTATCCTCCCTTTAAGTAAAGATAAATTCACATCTATATCAACTGTCCTCCCAATGCTAAGATTTCCATTTTCTGGAATCTACTTCGATTAGATTTTTATCCTTGGGAGATTAATTTAAAGCAAGAGTAGATTCCTTCTGAGTGGGTTTTGTCCTTGGGCTTACAAAGCCTTCTGCCTAGAGAAGTCTCTGACTAGCATCAAAGGAATTCTGTAAAATTCTGGACTTCTCTTATTCATACACTGGCAAGCCTCTAATACTTCTTACTTCCCTACACATCTCACTGAAAGCTCATTCTGACGATATGTGGTTTATATTTAAATCTTGGCTTTTAGTTCTTTGTTGTTTGTTTTTTTAATATATTTTATTGATATTTTTACAGAGAGAAAAGGAGAGAGATATAGAGCTAGAAACGTCAATGAGAGAGAAACATCGGTCAGCTGCCTCTTGCATGCCCCCTATGTACACAACCAATGTACATGCCCTTGACCAGAATCGAACCTGGGACCTTTCAGTCCGCAGACCAACGCTCTATCCACTGAGCCAAACCGGTTTCAGCTTGGCTTTTAGGTTTTTTTTTGTTTGTTTGTTTTTGTTTTTTATATATTTTATTGATATTTCACAGAGAAGAAGGGAGAGAGATAGAGAGCTAGAAACGTCAATGAGAGAGAAACATCGACCAGCTGCCTCTTGCACATCCCCTACCGGGGATGTGCCCGCAACCAATGTACATGCCCTTGACCGGAATCGAACCCGGGACCCTTCAGTCCGCAGACCAATGCTCTACCACTGAGCCAAACCGGTTTCGGCGGCTTTTAGTTTTTGATGTCCTTTCTCTCCCTAAAAAAAAGTGGTGATTTTTTTTTTTCTCCAATGCCCCCCCCCCCCCAAAAAAAAGTGTCAGAAATGCAGTGAATCTGCATACAAGTAAACACAATCATTCACTAAGGAGTTTTTTTTTGTTTTTGTTTTTTTTTAAGATTACTAAATATCAAAATATGTAGTTTGGGGCAATTTTGTTTTATCAGGAAAAGCGCCTTTACTTTTTCCTGGAATCCTTGAAGCATTCTGTTGAAACAAACTTTGAAGTATTTTTATAGCTTATAACTAGGTTTGTACAAACCATTAAAGTTATGGGTAATTGAAAACAGATAGACATAACATAATGAATCACCACATCCCTGACCATCCCAACAGAAAAATAATCTCTGCTTTGACTATGGTTATGCTCCAAATCCCAAGGAGCTATGTAGTGCAGTTTACTGCAATTTACCAGAAAGATGAGGCACTGACAGTTACATTAAGGAGCTAAAGTCAATACAGCAGTTGTAGATTTGCTAATGCTACTGTATTTTTCTGCTCATAGCATGGACCCATTCATATGACTAATTTAGGTACAGGCTTCTCCAGTCAGAATGAGATTGAAGGTGCAGGATCGAAGGCGGCAAGTTCCTCAGGCAAAGAGCGAGAGAGGGACAGGTAAGTTAATTGGAATGTAATTATCCTATCTAATAAAAGGGTAATATGCAAATTAACCATCACTGTCACAAAATATGGTGGTGCCCATAGCCACAAGATGGCATCGCCCAGCCTCCTCAGCCCTACTGGAGTCCCCAGTCCCAGCGGGGGCAGCATGAGCGGCCTGGCAGAATGCTTGCCTCATTACCGCAGTGACAAGGCAAGCATTCCCGCCCAGCCACGATGGGCCTCTGGCCACAGAGAGCCTCGGGGCAGCCAGGCCCCACAGAGCTACTGGTGCACGGATTCGTGCGCGGGGCTACTAGTACGAACACATTCATATGTCATTTGTTTGTACCATTAGTGTAAATAATGGTACATTATTTTCATTGCTACAAGTTTCCATGATCTAATACTGAAATGAAATCACTCGGGCAAACAAGTTCCTGTTGTAGTTGATGCAATAATGGAAAATACAGTGATATAACTTCCCCAGTTTTAGAGGTAGCTATGCTTAGCTTGGAATAATTCCATGCTTGCTTATTCAGTTGTCTTCCTTTACTTTCATTGTATCTTGGCCATTTTTTTAAAAAAGGGTAGACAGTAGTACACAAGCCATTTTGCTGCTAAAATCATAGAGTACCATGGATGGAGGTACTTGAATGGGAGTCAAGCCTGCCATCTAGTGCTTGGATTCTCTTTATGTCATTATTAGCCTTCCTAAGAGGGAGCTCACTTCCCATAACAGTTCTTTCTGTTTTGGCCTGGCTATGTAGACAAAGCCTCATAATCTTACAACTTGAAAATAGCTTGAAATAATGGTAAATATGAACTTGAAAGGTTATCTGCAGACTGTTGTTAATTCTTACCTACAGGAGAATTTAAAATTGATTGAATTTGTCTGAAAGAGTGTTTCTTTTTCAACAGGCAGTTGATGCCTCCACCAGCCTTCCCAGTGACTGGAATTAAAACAGAGTCTGACGAAAGGAACGGGTCTGGGACCTTATCAGGGAGCCATGGTGAGTAAGGTAGAACGGGGGGCCTGAGGGAGTGGCTAAGACTGGTGCTAAGCCATTAATTTTCTAACCTGATGTTCATTCAGGTGCGATACATTTAGGTGTTTAATCCAGCCTCTATAATCTAATGAAAAAACTTTTCTTTTTATTCATACGGACAGCATATAGTTACACAGCATTTAATTTTCAACCGACGTGTGTCTAGAAAAGAGTCAGTCGACTTATATTTTATACATAACATCAGTGACATTAAAACCCTAGGAAATACTAATGATTGGTAGGTCATTTCAAAATTTTGTTGCCTTGTTATCTAAATACTTGGAGGTAATCTAAAACAATTAAAGATCCATATTTTTGTACTGGGAACTGAGCCACGTCTCCTCTCATAGCTCTGTTGGTTGGGAATGGTCAGCCTGTGGCTCTTATAAAAAAATGTTGCTTCTTAGTATCCCAGAACTCTTAAATCCTGTATATATACATGGGAACATTTTTGTTCCTTCCCTGTAATCATAATAAAAATGAACAGAGGAAAATTAATTTTTTTCTTTTCTTTAAACTCTAAAAGGTGAAGTATCAGCCTCAAAAGATGTACTTGCTAACTTTCCTTTTTTCTTTTTTTTTTCTTTTTTTTTTTGTGTGTGTGTGTTTCTTTTTTCTTTCTCTGTTTTCTTACATGGTTCTGGTGGATTCACATTTGCTGATGCTGGTGCTGTTTTTCGTGTGACCTTCAACGCATTTGGGTGACCACTGACCCTGTGACTTCAAAATGGCGTCCAACTAACTTAAAATTAACATCTTTTTTTTTTTTTAATTAACGAATTTATGGTATTATCTTTTTTCTTGGCGGGGAATGGGGTTTGGGTTGTTTTTCTCTATTCTAGATTATCCAGTCAAGAAGATGAAGACTACAGAGAAGGGATTTGGCTTGGTGGCTTATGCCGCAGATTCATCTGACGAAGAGGAGGAACATGGAGGTCATAAAAATGCAAGTAGTTTCCCACAGGGCTGGAGTTTGGGCTATCAGTACCCTTCATCACAGCCGCGAGCAAAGCAACAGATGCCGTTCTGGATGGCCCCGTAGGAAACAGCGGAACAGACTTTTCGACCCTCGGTGACTCTTCTTTAGCAATAATGCATGCATTTGATTTAACAAGACTTTGGCCTGTACTGGGAACCATCGTGGACCTTTGCAGAAGTTAGAGGTGCAGTGTCTCCTTTCTTAAAAAGGTTTCATTCTTTTTAAAAGAACCTCTTCTTCAGTGGCATAGCATCTGTTAAAATTTACATGGGATCACAATTTGTCTCAGAAGCTTTTTTTATTTAACACTCAGTGAAATGTGCTGTCCAACACAGCATCCCATTGGTGTCATTCCTGTATACATTTGACCTGGTCTGGCCTTTCCAAATGAGTAACCCCTCTTCTGATGTAGACAGTTTTATTTGTATTTTACAACTGTTTGGTCAATTTTGATAATAACTTGTTACAAACCAAGCCTTACTATTTATTTAGTAGGGAAATGATTTTAAGACCATCTTTTCCTTTCAGTTCTAAATCCACAAATTTTTGGGTTCTTTCTGTTTTGGCAAGTGCAGTCTCACTAGTTTAAAATTGTCAGGTATACCTGGATCCTGGGTTTAAAAAAAAAAAAGTTATTTTTTTTATTGTGTCTTTTTTGGGGAATGATCCAAAGCTGGCACCTTCAGGCACACTTGTCTCCGATAGCCATTGCTGTTTTTATTGCTCTTCTAAGCTCTTGTCTTCAACTGGGTCAGAAAACTACTTGATCAAAAGCTGGCCAGAATTTATCACAGAAATGAAACACAGTGATCTGTCTCTCTCAGAACTGTTGCAGCTAAAATAGAGAGACTTGACTGCTCCCAATAGGATGGTGGACTTAGTGACTGAAATTGCAACTTGCCCTTTTTCTTGGCATTACAGGTTTTACCAAAAGGACTTTTTTGTATCAATATTGATGTGTGAAAGTGAAGGAGCTAGTCTGCTGAATCAGTAGTTTGAGATACTGAACTGTCATTTTTGCACATTTGAATACTTTGCAGGCTGGCTTTGTATAAACGTATCCTCTGGTTTCCTATATGTTGTAAATACTTAGACCATAATGTCATTATAAATAAATGTATAAATATTCTGCTTGTGGTATCTCTGTTCTTAATTAAAATTCATAAACTTATTTACTCATAGCACACTGACTTTCTAACCTCTCCAGAAAAATACATACATGGACCCTCACGTTTGCCTACAGTTCAGAGTTTTGACTTCCCAAAGTAAACCATTAGAAGTTCTGATGAAAAGTGTCAGTGTTTTAGCTCTCGTGGTTAAGGGCCTGCATAAATGAAACACTTTTAACGGAAATGCAAATTATTGGAAAAATACACTCAAAAAGGAAGTAGGATGGGGCAGAAGTTTCAACAGATTTCCTGGTATCAAGTTCCTTCAACTACCTGTACCTAAACAGGAATATAATAATAATGACTTCATTTGTTTCCATATTTAATTCAAGGCCACCTGAAAAATCTAATTTTATTTCCTGTTGGAGGTAGTTTGTTTACAACAAAACAAAAATTATCTTAATAGGTTTGGTTTCACTTATATATGTTTAAAATACAGAACATAGCCGAAATAGGTTTGGCTTAGTGGATAGAGCATCAACCTGCTGACTGAAGGGTCCCAGGTTCTATTCTGACCAAGGGCATGTACCTTGGTTGTGGGCACATCCCCAGTAGGGGGCGTGCAAGAGGCAGGTGATCGATGACTCTCATCGATGTTTCTAACATTCTTTTCCTCTGTAAAAAAATCAAAAGATATTTTTAAAAATAAGTAAATAAAATACAGAATATATAGAATGTTCTGGAAAACATAGAATATTGTCCAGATACACTAAGGTTGTGTGTTCACTCTAGTCAGGGCACATACAAGAATCAGCCAATGACTGCATAGATAAGTGAAACAGTAAATCCATGTTTCTCTCTGTCCCTCTCTAAAAATAAAATAAGAACTCCAGTTAACTAGAACAGTAATTTTCAACTGTGTGCTGCAAGAATTTTTAAAAAAATATATTTTATTGATATTTTACAGAGAGGAAGGGAGAGAGATAGAGAGCTAGAAACATCGATGAGAGAGAAACATCGACCAGCTGCCTCTTGCACGCCCCCCACCAGGGATGTGCCCACAACCAATGTACATGCCCTTGACCAGAATCGAACCCGGGACCTTTCAGTCCGCAGACCGATGCTCTACCGGATGCTCTACCGCTGAGCTAAACTGGTTTTGGCTGCTGCAAGAATTTTTAAAATGCAATATCTGACCTCTTTTGCCTTAGATTGTCAAAATGACAGCCAACACAACAGCCATCTGGTGTGAATGAAAATTTAATACCTACTTTGTCAGAATGTTTTTGGTGTGCCACAGAACATTAGTGACTTACGTGTGCCATGAGATGAAAAAGGTCGAAAATTGCTTAACTAGAACATCTGGTCTTTGAGACTTGATCCACTGTTTTCAAAAGCCCACGTCAGCTATTCTTTGGGGGAAATTTGCTTTTTCTGTTCTTGAACAGTAGACGATCTCCAGCCCTGCTTTGGGGGAGGATTTGGTGGGTATCCCTTTCCTGCTAATTCTTACATTTGGCCGAATTAGTTTATCACGAGCATCGGACAACCCTGAGTAATTTTTCTCGACACATCCTCTATTTTTTTTTCTTTCTGAAAAGCGTTTTGATTGATTTTAGAGAGAAACAACTATGAGAACCATCAGTGGGCTGCCTCCTGCATGCCCCCATCCTCTTTGATGTGACTGGTGTAGTAGCTGGCACATCAGTGTGTGCCCGCTCCTGAGATCCTCCGCCCGGGCCCCTGAGATCCTCCACCCGGGGCCCCTGAGATCCTCCGCCCGGGGCCCCTGAGATCCCCCGCCCGGGGCCCCTGAGATCCTCCACCCGGGGCCCCTGAGATCCTCCACCCGGGGCCCCTGAGATCCTCCACCCGGGGCTCCTGAGATCCTCCGCCCGGGGCCCTGAGATCCTCCGCCCGGGCCCCTGTGATTCTCCACCCGGGGCCCCTGAGATCCTCCACCCGGGGCCCCTGAGATCCTCCACCCGGGGCCCCTGAGATCCTCCACCCGGGGCCCCTGAGATCCTCCACCCGGGGCCCCTGAGATCCTCCACCCGGGGCTCCTGAGATCCTCCGCCCGGGGCCCTGAGATCCTCCGCCCGGGGCCCCTGAGATCCTCCACCCGGGGCCCCTGAGATCCTCCGCCCGGGCCCGTGGCCGCGGCAGGAACTGGTTAGAGGACCGCGGACCGCGGCGGCGGCGGCCGGGGGGCGGGCCCGGCGACGTCACGGCGCGTCCCTCCCGGTGGCGCCATCTTCCCGGCCGCGGGAGGGTCACGGCCAGTGCCGGGGCCGGAGCCGAGCCGGAGCGTCGCTGGAGTGCGGACGGCGGTGAGCTCCCCTGGCGTGGTCCTCGCCCCTGGAAGGTTCGAGCGGCCGTGTTCCTGGGGGGGGGGGGGGGGACCCCGGGGAGGGGACGGACGGGAGGCGGCGGCGCGGGGACCCGGTGGCCTGAGGGGCTCTGAGCCGCTGGCCCCCGAACCTGGGCGCTAGCGCTCCTCCTCCTCCTCCCCCGCCGGCGGAGCTCGGCTGAAGAAGCCGAATTCCTTTGTGTCTTCTCTGCCTTTCCTTCGGGGAAGCCTCTTGTGTCCTGGGGCTGCTTGTCCCGGCGGGAAGGGGGGGGGAGAGGGGGTCCTGGGCCCCGGAGCACCCGGCGGGGCGTGGGTGAGGGCCGGCCCGGAGGACGGGGCAGCCGGGCACCCGGGCACGGCCGGGAGATGTCGCCCCGAGGTGGCCATCGGGGTGGACCGAGGTGGCCGTCGGGGTGGACCGAGGTGGCCATCGGGGTGGACCGAGGTGGCCGTCGGGGCGGACCGAGGTGGCCGTCGGGGTGGACCGAGGTGGCCATCCGGGGTGGACCGAGGTCACCATCCGGGGTGGACCGAGGTGGCCGTCGGGGTGAACCGAGGTGGCCATCGGGGCGGACCGAGGTCACCATCCGGGGTGGACCGAGGTGGCCATCCGGGGTGGACCGAGGTGGCCATCGGGGTGAAGCGAGGTGGCCGTCGGGGGGAACCGAGGTGGCCATCGGGGCGGACCGAGGTGGCCGTCGGGGTGGACCGAGGTGGCCATCGGGGTGGACCGAGGTGGCCGTCGGGGGGAACCGAGGTGGCCATCGGGGCGGACCGAGGTGGCCGTCGGGGTGAAGCGTTTCCCTCTCCCGGCCCCGCGCTTGGCTCGGTGTCAGGGCGCCGAGGTCGGGGTCCGGGTTCCATTCCCGTCGGGGCCCGGTGGCCGGGCCTCGCCTGTGGGAGTTCCCGTCCCTCCCCGGCGTCCACTCTCTGGGACCAGCGGGAGGCTGCCCGGGCCGAGGCCCCACGGATCTCCCCTCCTCCGTGTAGGCGCCTTTCTCCGGGGCGGCGGAGAGGACCATGGAGCCCGGAGCGCGGCCCGCGGGCCCCGCCGCGCTCTCCCGCGAGTACAAGCTGGTGATGCTGGGCGCCGGCGGCGTGGGCAAGAGCGGTAGGTGGCCTCCCTCCACCCTGGGAGCCCTGGGGTGGACATTTCCCAAAACAAATGGCCTCCCTCCACCCTGGGAGCCCTGGGGTGGACATTTCCCAAAACAAATGGCCCCCCTCCCACCCGGCGGGGGACTGGCCCTCGGGCGGGTGACACTTGGAGTTCTCTCCCTGTGGGTCCGACCCCCTCGTGTGAGCTCTAACTTTCATTTCTTGTTTTGAAGCCATGACCATGCAGTTCATCAGCCACCGGTTCCCAGAAGATCATGACCCCACCATCGGTAAGTCAGATGGCCAAGTCGGCGTCTAAATAACCCGTAAAAAGGTCTTGGTGTCGTTTTTAAAATATATATATATTTTGCCGAAACCGGCTTGGCTCAGTGGTAGAGCATCAGTCTGCGGACTGAAGGGTCCCGGGTTCGATTCCGGTCAGGGGCATGTATGTTGGTTGCGGGCGCATCCCCAGTGGGGGGTGTGCAGGAGGCGGCTGGTCGATGTTTCTCTCTCATTGACTTTCTAGCTCTCTATCTCTCTCCCTTCCTCTCTGTAAAAAGTCAATTATAATTGGTTTTTTATATATATATTAAAAATATATATAAAATATATATATTAAAAATATATTTTATTGATATTTTACAGAGAGGAAGGGAGAGGGATAGAGACTTGGAAACATTGATCAGCTGCCTCCTGCAAACCCCCAGCTGGGGATGTGCAGAAAACCAAAGTCCATGCCCTTGACTAGAATCCAACCTGGGACCCTTCAGTCTGCAGGCCATTGCTCTATCCACTGAGCCAAACCAGTTAGGGCATTGGTGTCAATTTTTAAAAACAGTTTTTAACAACATTTTGAGCCTCTTTTGGTGTCTAATCCAGATTTATTGAATAAGAGTATCAGAGCAGTGGGTAAGCAAGTGAATTTTCCTTTTCCCCACTCAGCTCTATTTGGATAGAAGCCATGGGTAGGCGCTGTCTTTTATGGAACATTAATGGGACACTTTCTTTGCCCCATTTTTATGGTTATACTGTATTGCTAGAGTAAAGGAAAAGTTTAAAGGCCACCTCGCAGAAACCTTTTGCCGTCAGTTCTCTAAGGGTCTGACTTGAGGCTGACTGTCTAGCTATGAGTCAGCTGGTTTGAACTTCCACAAAAGGAAGCAGAAAAACAAGTAGAGCCAGCCTGCTGAGCTCTTACAGTCCAGCTATCCAGAGCCTGGACGTCCACTCACAAGCTCGTCATTACTTCCTTGTAGCTCAAGTTCAAAATGCAATAAGGCCGGCCTTCACGTCTTTTGTAATCCTCAATGCTCTTTGGTTGGCAAAATGCTATTAGAATAAAAAGTAACTTTATTTTACCTTTAAAAAAAATTGCCTTCCTCTACAAAGACTAGGGATGTTAGTGTTATTTATGAACCATAAGGAAACAGACCTGATCTAAGGGTTAGAGCTCAGGGTAAAAGGGGAAAGGGCAGCGGAGAGCACAGGTCTGCTATACCGCGAGTATTTTCAGGATGTGACACTTAGTCATGGACCTGTGACTCTAGGAAGGATTTTCGGTTGAGTCAGGCCTCTGCTTGCTCTGTTTTCCACAAAGCCAACCAGTGTCTGTGCGAGCCCAGCCTTGGCTGTGGTCATCATAGAGAAGATAACTGCTGTGCATGGGGAAACGGAAGCAGTGCTAGATTTTTTCATGGACTGTCTTAGAGTTAGGACATTGTTCTGAGATTCAAACTCGGGTGGAACTTCTGGGAATAAAACCAAGTTAGGGTTTAGGATAATTAGAATTCCAAAAAAAAATCCCCCCCCCCCCATTGATTGTTCTTTTTTTTCAATCAGAGACTTTATTGACAATATTAACTGATTCACCAGTGTCACTTGAGTTCCTTTGTGTCCCGGCAGTGTGGTAGGCCCTGGGAGTAGGAGGTGTCTGTTCCCAGTGAGGTTATAATGGAGTACATTTTGTTTTAAGCTGTGGCTGCTAGTAACTAGTACACATATTAAATATGTGTGTGTGTACCCATATGCACGTGTAATTAAAATTCACGGAACTGTATTTACCTCACTAACTGTGGTACAGTCTGGGATTTTCTCTTTTATTTAAGGTTTCTGCTTGTTTATTTTAATGCTGGTCCCACCTCATTAAATTCATTCACAATTCACTAATCCTAATGGATCATGTCCTGTAGTTTGAGAAACATTGATTTACCGTATTTGCTGGCGTATAAGACGATTTTTTGGCCCTGAAAAATATGCCTCCAAGTGGGGGGTAGTCTTATACGGCAAGTATATAACAAACTGTATTTTTAGTGGAAATGTTAGGGGGTCGTCTTATACGCCCAGTCGTCTTATACGCCGGCAAATATGTATTTTATTTTTTTTTTTTTTTCAAAAAATCGTCTTATATGCCGGCAAATACGGTAGTTGGCTTTTCACTTTTGAGGAAGAATCAGAAGCAGGGGTTCAAGAAAAAAATTTGATAAGAAAATATATCGGGATGTAAGCAGCAATTGTTTGAATGGTGAACATATTAAGTATTTTTTTCTCTTTTTAAAAATTTTCTATATTTTCCAAGGTTACTATAATAATATGCATAAAGAAATTTGCTTCGCCCTAGCGGGTTTGACTGAGTGGGTAGAGCGGACGGAGGAGTCTCAGGTTCGGTTCTGGTCAAGGGCATATACTTTGGTTGTGGGCACATCCCCAGAAGAGGGTGTGCAGGAGGCAGCTGGTCGATGTTCCTCTCTCATCGATGTTTCTAACTCTCTATCTCTCTCCTTTCCTCTCTGTAAAAAATCAATAATATATATTGTTAAAAAATTATTTTAAAAAAAGAAAGAAATTTGCTTCCATAAAGGAGAAATTAATGACACTGGATTATTTAGACTTTTTTCTCTTTTCTATAGTATTAAAATGAGGAGGAACTATAGTACATAGCTTTTGAATCAAGCCAGCCCTGAGTTTTAATTCTGGCTATGTCATTAATTAATGTATAATGTAGGGAGATTTAATTTTTAGAGTTTAACTTTTTAAATCTGTAAAATGAAGATAATAATACTTCATTGGATTATTATATAACGAGTTAATGTATATAAATTACTTAATGTAATGCCTGCCTTTAGTAAGTGGTAAAGTTACTTATTGGCCCAATATTTTTTTTTTAAATGATCTCAGAATCCTTTTTAACTTAGAATTATAGGTGAGATCTTGTAAATCTAAGCTATGAATAAAGTTACATCACTGCTTAAGTGAAAAAATAAATTTAGTTGAAGACCCACTTTGCGAATCTCAATAGATTTAGCATACTGCCGGAGAAAATGTGGACACTTAAAGAACTTAATGTAACCTGCTTTCCCATAAGATGGGTTTTAAAGTAGGGTTGCATATTCCTGTGTCTATGGAGTCACAGTACACCTTTCTTCCTTTCTGTAGAAGATGCTTATAAAATCCGGATCCGGATTGATGATGAGCCTGCCAATCTGGATATTTTGGACACGGCTGGACAGGTATCTAATCCCCGGATGCTACGAATAAGACATTTTCATTCTAGTAAAGGAGGGGGGAAGGCTTATGCAGAGAATATCACCAGTTCATGTCTCTTAATTTTTTCATGCACTCTGACTCAGGATAGCAGGTAACTGATATATCTCTTCCTTAATCTGAAATAAATAGATAACATATATGTAGTGCTGGGTTGCGTCACTACCTTACTGACCCTTGTTTCCCTCCAGGCAGAGTTTACAGCCATGCGAGATCAGTACATGAGGGCCGGAGAAGGGTTTATCATCTGTTACTCTATCACCGATCGTCGAAGCTTTCATGAAGTGCGGGAATTTAAACAGCTTATCTATCGAGTTCGACGTACGGACGATACGCCTGTGGTTCTTGTAGGAAACAAGTCTGATCTGAAGCAGCTAAGACAGGTGAGGATGGAGGTGCAAATGCTACGTGTAACCTAATGGGATTCGACATTTCGGTTTATAGATTCCTCTGTCTGAAAGTAAAAGTTAAAAAGTAGCTTCTGCCTAACCTTGGACATTTTCTGGTATATACTAATTTGCTATCGTTTGGGATCAATTAATTAATTTCAGGAATCAGTTTACAGGACAAAATTCAGAGGATAGTAATCAGATGGCATAGAATAGGTAGTAAATGAAGAATTGTGGAATGTTAAATTCCTAAAACTTCAGAAATGTTGCAACTGGAGAAACTGAAATTAGACTTGAGGATATACTTCCTGATGGTGAGGAGTATATAGAGAATAAGAGAGATTAAGAAATTGTAGGGATAAGAGAGAATAAGAGAAATTGTAGGGGATTTTAGAATAAGCCATCCCTTTCAAGTTAGCAATGATGTTTCACATGTTGCTGTTCAGTGTAGTTTCTGAAGGTGTAGTGAAATGGGTACCTCATGGCTACTACTGGAAACAATGGTACAAATTGTTGGAAGTAGTTTGACTTTGAAAAATTTATTCAGAGGTTTATATATAAAATGTTTATTGCCAGGCTCTGTATGGGAACAAAAAATTAGAAAAAGCCTAAATACCCAAAAGTAGGAGGAATTATGGTGCATCCACAGTTGAACGATCAATTTTGGGTTCCTTTCAGCTTTCAGTATTGTAGTTTAAATATGCATCTGTTTGCCTCGTGTTTTACTTTTTTAAAAAAATACATTTTTTATTGATTTTTTTACAGAGAGGAAGGGAGAGAGATAAAGAGTTAGAAACATCAATGAGAAAGAAACATCAATCAGCTGCCTCCTGTATACCTCCTATTGGGGATGTGCCCGCAACCAACGTACATGCCCGTGACCGGAATCAAACCTGGGACCTTTCAATTCGCAGGCCGACACTCTATCCACTGAGCCAAACCTGTTAGGGCATGTTTTACTTTTTTTAAATGAAAAGTATGAAGAAAATGCAGATTGCACTTTTGATAACTATAACTGTTCCCTGTTGCAAAGAGTTATCTTTAAAATAGAGTAGACAGCCAGGACTGGTTGTGGGCACATCCCCAGTGGGGGGTATACAGGAGGCAGCTGATCGATGTTTCTCTCTCATCAATGTTTCTAATTCTCTATCCTTCTCCCTTTCTCTCTGTAAAAAAATCAATAAGATATATTTAAAAATAAGTAAATAAAATAGAGTAGACATAAATTCACCTAACTTGAAGGCAGAAAGAATCAGAACTCATGTAATGTAGCCTCCCAACATTACAAAAATCACTGTACTCCGCTTGAATACCTCCAGAGCTGAGGTAGTTGTCACTGTTTCCCACGTGTACCACCGCACATTTTCTCTGTTTGCATTTTCAAAGGTCACTAAAGAAGAAGGATTGGCTTTGGCCCGAGAATTCAGCTGTCCCTTCTTTGAGACGTCCGCTGCATACCGGTACTACATTGACGACGTATTCCACGCCCTTGTCCGGGAGATACGTAGGAAAGAAAAGGAGGCAGTACTGGCCATGGAAAAAAAATCTAAACCCAAAAACAGTGTATGGAAGAGGCTAAAATCACCATTCCGGAAGAAGAAGGATTCAGTAACTTGAAGCTGTAAAGCGTTTACGTGTGAACTGCAGTGCTTAATCAAAGCAGTCCAGTAACCGGCATTAGTGAGCATGGTGCTTGCTCTTCCTCCTGTTATGACCGTTATTTTTAAAGTAACTGATGAAGGGGACGTGCCTACTAGGAGTTTTCAATGATGTGGTATTTAATATATTGTCTCTTGGCTAATTCTGAATTATTAACCCACTGGAGCACTTTCTGCCTTTAAATTGTCACATTAGAATTTGATCTACCATAGTTTTGGGTTCTGTTGCTGATTAATTAATTGATGTAAATTGTTTATATCCAGGGGAGTATATATATATATACCCAGTGTGTTTGACTAAGCTCATAAGAGGGATGTTTTGCCATGCACTACTCCACGTTATCTTTTCAGTTTCCTGGGACTGCCCCAGAGAAGGGCCTCCGTCTTTTCAGTTCACACTGTGCTTCCTGGAAACAACAAAAACCATGTAGGGAAACCAGTGCTGACGACAGGTGCTGACGTTCAGCAGACAGCTGTAGAACTGACTCCTGCTGCAGATTGTGGAGAGATGAGATTTGGGGAAGTAGGCCATATATTTACAGGAACTTGGCTAGAAAAACAGTCGGGTCAGGACAGTGTTCCTAGTATGCACCTGGCTTTTCTAAGAAGTGTGCTAGGATGGTTGAGAACAAACAAGCATATCAAATGCAACGAAGGGTTCTCCTCTGAGGTTATTTTACCCTTTCTTTCAGGGTTCAGACTTTGCTTTACCTTCAAAGGTAAACACTGAGGGAGCCATTGCTGGATTCCAAACTCATTCAGTTTAAATCCTTAGTTGGGATAGCCATTGCCTTGTAGCGGCTTCCTTCCCCCAGAGACGCACTTCCCAACACATTTACAGAGATTGTACCTGGTACCTTCTCTTAGCGTCCCTGTGCTCTGTTTTTCCTTCTTTTCCTTGTGGCACCTTTATTTATCTTAAAAGCTGTATTTTGTGTTACTGTTTTCCTGAAACACACAGTGTGGTAGACATGGCTACTACATTCTCTTATCTCTAAATACAGTGTCTTTAGAGATAAGAGAATAGCATAGGAAGAATGGTTTACTCGGTTCTCATTTGTTAGCATTTGCTGAACATCCAGGGCCTAGAGAGCAATGACCAAGGGCATTTCATTTTGAATGTCAGCCTTGTTTTATGTATGAAATGGTAGTATTCCTGAGTACCTGGACCAGATTGTAAGTGCACCGAGGAGATGTGTGGTCAAGATCAATGGTCTTCAAACTTTGTTGTTGTTGTTTTGTTACTTAGATTCCACATATGAGTGCCATCGTGTGATACGTGTCTTTCTCTGACTGACTTATTTCACTTAGCATGATACTCTCCAGGTCCCTCCATGCTGTCTCAAAGGATAAGAGGGTCTTCTTCTTTATTGCTGCATAGTATTCCATGATATAAATATACCACAGCTTTTTTATCCACTCATCTACTGATGGGCACTTGGGCTGTTTCCAGATCTTAGCTATTTATAAATTGGGCTATTTCCAGATCTTAGCTATTGTAAATTGAACATAGAGGTGCATACATTCTTTCTGATTGGTGCTTTGGGTTTCTTAGGATATATTCCTAGAAGTATGATCACTGTGTTAAATGGCAGTTCCATATTTAATTTTTTGAGGAACCTCCAGACTGTTTTTCATAATGGTTATACCAGTCTGCATTCCCACCAGCAGTGTATGAGGGTTCCCTTTTCTCTACATCCTCACCAGCACTTGTCATTTGTTGATTTGATGATTAATATTTGACAGGGGTGAAATGGTACCTCATTGTCATTTTGATTTGCATCTTTCAGATGAGTAGTGACTTGATCATTTTTTCATATATCTCTTGGCCATCTGTATGTCCTCTTTGGAGAAGTGTCTATTTAGATTCTTTGCCCATTTTTTAATTGGATTGTTTGTCTTCCTTTGCTAAGTTGTATGAGTTCCTTTTATATTTTGGATATTAACCCTTTATCAAATATATCATTGCCAAATATGTTCTCCCATGCTGTGGGCTCTCTTTCATTTTGTTGATGGTTTCTCTTGCTTTTTATTTTTATGTAGTCCCATTTGTTTATTTTCTCCTTAGTTTCCTTTGCCTTAGGAGATGTATCTATAAACCTATTGCCACAAGAGATGTCTGAGAATTTGTTGCCTGTGGTTTCTTCTAGGATTTTTATGGTTTTACTACTTACATTTAAGTTCTTTACCCATTTTGAGCTTATTGTGTATGGTGTAAGTTGGTGGTCTAGTTTCATTTTTTTGCATGTATCTGTCCAATTTTCCCAACACCATTTATTGAAGAGACTGTCTTGACTCTACTGTATGCTCTTGCCTTCTTTGTCAAATATTAATTGAATATAATGGCTTGGGTCGATTTCTGGGGCCTCTGTTCTGTTCAATTGATCTATATGCTTATTCTTGTGCCATTACCAAGCTGTTTTGATTACAGTGGCTTTGTAGTATAACTTGAAATCTGCTATTGTGATTCCTCCAACTTTATTTTTCTCTCTCAAAATTGCTGCAGCTATTTGGGGTCTTTTTTTAATTGTTTAAAGTATTTTGGGGTCTTTTTTGATTCCATATAAATTTTTGGAGTATTTGTTCTAGCTCTGTGAAATATGCCGTTGGTATTTTAACAGGGATTGCATTGTATCTGTAGATTGGGTATTCCCTGTGCTCTTTAGAAGAGCTAGGCCTGGCAAAATATTGTTAGGTCCTTTGTCAGACTGACTGCATTTTCCATACAGAGAAGAGACCTCAGGAGTTTGAATAAAATTATGTATGTGCCTCCTTGACACTGACAATCACTAGACCTGGTGCTCTGAGAAAGCCTGTGGTATTGATGTTTAACGAGCCAGTCTTGAAGCTTTAAAACTACCATACGTTGAGTTTCTTATTGAAGATTTCTTTACAAGGACTTCGCAAAGTTCACCTCACGGTTTCTGAGCCTTGACAAAGCTTAGCTTAAGAGAATACCACTTTGATAATTTATTGTCCTGGGAAGAAACAGCTTTAAATATTGGTGGCATTCTCTCTTAGAATCAGGATTGTTTTTGCTATCTGAACTGGTTATGTGTGAAGATGAAGTGCATAAATGCTAAGAGTAAGGTGGCATATGTTGAACATTATATATCACTGAAGCAATGTTCTTGTCCACTTCAAACTCTAAGAACAGGACTCTGTGTGTAGTGCCTCTTAAAAAGCCCATAGCTCAACTTACTGTGTCAGAAGGACAGGGTTGTATTTTTCCTTATAATCAATGCTGTATGTTCCACGTTTAAAGAAAAATAATAGTTGTAAACTTTCTAGCTGAGTAGTGGTTCTTTTTAAAACTCCTGGAAATGTTTTTGCTACCAAATAAGTTATGTTTTTTTATGGTACTCAAGCCACTCAAAAGTAGAAGACCCAGAATTCAAATTATGCAGGACAATCTTACAGGAACCATTGACTGGTTCATGGAGACGCATGAAGGTAGAAAATAAACGTAGAGCAATCCTATTTTAACAGTATTTCACCATATTTAAACTAGCCTAGAGCCTTTTAAGCTTAATGCCTTAGCTCTCATTACTAATGATTAGGGAAATGTTATGAGCATCAACCAAGAAGCTGACAGCTAGCTATATAATTATTTGGGATAGACAAGGTAGGAGAGAATATTGCCAAAAAGAAAAATATGTAATACAGGAGGGAATTTGAGTTGTATATACGAAAAATAACAAATCAGTGTTTTTAAGACTCACTGCCAGCGCTTTCCCCTTCGGGCGCGCCCACGCCTTTCTTCCCTCGCAGGCGGGCATCTCGTAAACTCTAACGGGCCCCGTGAGACTTGCAACTGGCAGAGCAGTGGGCAGCTGCAGCTCATCCCGGGCGAATCCTCAAACCTGTCTCCGAGGCCCCCTTTTCTCTGACTTTTCAGTAAGTCAACAAACAGCAGCTCCTTTTGGCTCGATTCGGTCTCCAGTCACTGTGCCTTCCTTCCCAGCGAGCCAACAGCAGCCTGGCCCCGGCTGCCTCCACCCTGCGCCCCTCCTTGTTTCACTGTCCCAGCTTCAACAAATGTCCTCTCAAAATCAAAATCAAAAAAGACTTATCACTGTTATATATTTGATTGTTGCATTAATTAGCCCATCAGTTAGTATTGAGAATTCTCTTCATGGTGCTAGTTTGAGGGATATATATATAGTGCATGTAATTTATAAGCTCTAAGTAGTCAGCTTTATCCAATTTCAGGGCATTAAAATCAGTTACTGCCTGGAACGTCGAAGAGAGAAAAATTCAGGGACAAGTTGAAAAGCACTGGAACTATTCGTGCCCTACTAGATTGGTAAGTTACAAAATTGAGAAGCTAGTGTCTAGAATTAACTGTATACTTCAGAAAGGGAAACATGTTTTAACTTCATGATATAATAGCAAGGATTGGTCTGTGATGTTTGGGGAAGCGAAGGGAGAGAGATTTTTTCACTTTACGCTCTTGTATATGGAGGCTGTTTGACACAATACAAAACTTGTAAACAACTTGTTGGGCTTTTACTTACCCGTGTATGGGGAGAAATGTTTGGAATCATTGCAATGCGTCATTTTAAGAAAAGTTTAATGCCATGAGATTTTACATTCTGGAAAGGATTGATTACAGTCAGTTTTAGTGCTCACCATGCACAGAACTCCTTGACTAAATGCTAGGGAGCACGCCATGGAGTGCTCCTTCATTCACATTACCTCTTGGGTGGGGAGAAAGGAAACACATAGAAAATGATAGCTCCTTTGCAAGGGTGAAGTTGTTTCAAGTATGTGTACTAAATATGAGAAAACAAGGAATAAATTTTTATTTGAAGGTCATGCTTTTATCTTCACTTCTCTAAATGGGCATGAGTGATGGTAGAGAGGACTTAGTTTGGACTTAAAGGGATGTTCTGAGATGGGTAGTGAGGACATGGCATTCCATTTCCTACAGTGAGGTCTGCTGGGGAAGGCAATGGAATTAAAATCAGTGTGTGTGTGTGTGTGTGTGTGTGTGTGTGTGTACCTCCTCTGTGCACACTAAGCATTGTTTTAAGAGCTGTGAGGCTTCTCCCGCCACCAACTCCATACAGCGCTTCGTGGCACCGACCCTAACTAGCCACCAGCACCCCCAGCCAGGGACTTGGCCACCATGGAGATCACCACGAGCAAAAATCAGCAGGATGGGTGTAAAGTGTGTATTGGAGACTTGAGCTGGGATACAAGCAGGAAGGGTCTGACTGAACATTTGTCTCGATGTGGGGAAGTTGGAGACGGCACAGGTAAAACAGATCCAGTCACCGGAAGATGAAGGGGATTTGGATTTGTGCTTTTCAGAGATGCTGCTAGTGTGGATGAGGTTTTGGAAGGAAAAGAACACAAACTGGATGGCAAATTGATAGCCCCCAAAGGGCCAAAGCTTTAAAAAGGAAGCAGCTCCCAGAAAGGTTTTTGGGGGTAGATTGAGCCCAGATACTTCTGAAGAACAAAGAATATTTTGGAGCCTTCGGAAAGGTTGAAAATACTGAACTTCTCCGCGAATACAAAAACAAATGAAAGAAGAGGTTTTTGTTTGATCACATAGTCAGATGAGAACCAGTGAAGAAATTATTAGAAAGCAGCTATCATCAATTTGGTTCTGGGAAGTATGAAATCAAAGTTGCCCAACTCAAAGACGTACACAGGCAGCAATAATAACAAAAAGGAGGGAGAGATGCAGCAGCTGGTGGAGCAGGTGGTACGAGGGCTCCAGGCTGAGACCAGTGGAGCACCTCGGGCAAGGCCCCTGGAGGGGCAGTCACCACAGCGATTACCAGCCATACTGGAGGCGGACGGAGGAGAGAACTGAAGGAGATTGCTAAATAACCCATCTTGCAGGACAGCATTGAAGATTGGTCTTCTGTTGCTCTAAGATGATTATTTTGTAAAAGACTTGCTAGTGTACAAGACACAACTGTGTCCAACTGAATATAGCCACCAATTCGTCTTCTTTGTTTTTACTTTGTCTTTTGCTCTCTGTTGTATGGTTCAATATGGATTTGTGTTTATACAAGGTTTATTTGTAGATTTCATGTTAAACCTCAAATAAATGCTTCCTTATGTGATTGTTTTTCTCTGTCAGGTACTAAAAAAAAAGGAGCTTGAGGGATTCAAAAGGATTCAACGTCCTTGCTTTTTGAGCTTTGATAAAATTTGCATGTACAAAACAACTAGAGATCAATCTTAAAGTAGTACGTTATGTGCTCCGAACTGGGAATATTATAGGAATTCAGAGAATTTAGTAGATTATGTGCTTCAAAGTGAGAATGTTATAGGAATTCAGACAAGGAATTAGTATAGTGAGGGCAGATCTGAGTAGCTGACTCTTGAAGAGGCAAATTGAGAAGAGACTGACTTTAACAGGAATGCAATAATAAAGATAAGATTAAAAAGCTGTAACTTCTGAAGTTTACCCTCATTCCTAGTCTTTTTTTTTTTTTTTTTTTTTTTTAGTTTTTGTGAGGATTTTTTTGATTTTTTTTTTTTTTTAATCCTCACCTGAGAATATTTTTCCATTGATTTTTAGGGAGCGTGGGAGAGGGAAAGACATAAATATTGATTGGTCGCCTCCTGCACGAGCCCTGGCCAGCGCCCAGGCCATGGAGGAGCCTGCAAAGAGGTATGTGCCCTTGATCAGAATTGAACCCAGGACCCTTCAGTCCACAGGCCAGTGCGCTATCCACTGAGCAAACTGCCTTGGGTGCCCTCATTTCTAGTCTTAAATTCTTTTTCTTTTCTTTAAGAAATATCTTTTTAAAATATTTTTTATTTATTTCAGAGAAGAACGGAGAGAGAGAGAAACATCAATGATGAGAGAGAATCATTGATTGGCTGCCTCCTGCCCGCCCTCTACCAGGGGGGATTGAGCCTGCCACCCAGGCATGTGCCTGTGGGCAGAATCGAACCTGGGACCCTTTAGTTCGCAAGCCAAGGCCTTATCCACTGAGCCAAATTGGCAAGGGCAAATTTTTTATTATTATTAATTGAATTATTTATTTATTTATTTATTTAAATGTGTTTTGCTCTGACCGGTTTGGCTCAGTCAGTGGATAGAGCTTCAGCCAATGGACTCAAGGGTCCCAGGTTCGATTCCGGTCAAGGGCATGTACCTTGGTTGCGGCGGGTACATCCCCAGTAGGGGGGGAGCAAGAGGCAGCTGATCAATGTTTATCTCTCATTGATGTTTCTAACTCTCTATTCCTCTCCCTTCCTCTCTGTAAAATACCAATAAAATATATTTTTTTAAATGTGTTTTTGTTGAATTTTAGAGAGATAGGAAGGGTGAAGGGTAGGGAGAGAGAGAAATATCCACTGGCTGCCTCCTGCATGGCATCCACCGGGGATTGAGCCCACCACCCAGGCATGTGCCCTGACTGAGAATCAAACTCGACCTCCTGGCATGCTCAACCTCTAAGCCACGCTGGATGGGGTGTTTTGTTGTTGTTGTTGTTTAGAAAAAGGGAAAGAGAGAAATGTCTGTTTTGATGTTCCACTTATTCATGCCGTCATTGATTTCTTGTCTATGCCCTGACCAGATATTGAACCACCAACTGAACTGCCTGGCCAGGGCCTCATTCCTAATCTTTATTGCTTATTTTCTCAAAAGAAGTTTAGTAAGTTCCTGACAAATGGTAGTGTTGCATCTTTTCCAAACTCAGTCTTGGGAAGGATGAGACAGTCTTTGTAAGTTTGATAAGCACTTGGCTTTAAAGTGCTTTATAGTCCAGTACTGAAAATGGATTTGCATAGTCCTGGATTTGCTCAGCTTCAAATTAAAATTTACTTTCAAATTATCTTACATTTTATCAGCACAGCTGGAACTGAAACATTTCCATACAGGAAACTAGTTCTCTGACTAAAGAAATTATTCAGCCCTAGCTGATTTGGCTCAGTGGATAGAGGGTTGGCCTGCAGACTGAAGGGTTCTGCCCAGGTTGCAGGCTCTACCCAATAGGAGACATGCAGGAGGTAGCCGATCGATGATTCTCATCATTGATGTTTCTATCTCTTCCTCTCCTTCCTCTCTGAAATCAGTACAAATACCGTGTTTCCCCGAAAATAAGACATCCTCCAAAAATAAGACCTACTTCATGGAAACATAATACATCCCCTGAAAATAAGACCTAGCACATCTTTGGGAGCAAAAATTAATATAAGACACTGTCTTATTTTTGGGGAAACAGGGTATATTGAAAAGAAAAGTGTACTCATACCTTGTAATGAAGGAAACTACTGGATCGAACAAAGGACTGATAGATTTTCATGTTTGGGGTATTCTGAAATTTCCAATCAACTTTTAAATATGAGTTGGCCTTGACACAAGATTACTGAAAATTATTAGCCTCGTCTAATAATCCTTGCTTAAAACAAAACAACTCAGCCGAAACCGGTTTGGCTCAGTGGTAGAGCATTGGTCTGCGGACTGAGGGGTCCCGGGTTCGATTCCGGTCAAGGGCATGTACGTTGGTTGCGGGCACGTCCCCAGTGGGGGGTGTGAAGAGGCAGCTGGTCGATGTTTCTCTCTCATCGACGTTTCTGGCTCTCTATCTCTCCCTTTCTCTCTGTAAAATACCAATAAAATATATTTTAAAAAAACAAAACAAAAACAAACAAACAAAAAAAAACAACCCAGAGTCCTTACTGAGCAGCTTTTGGTTCAGTGTGCGTATATTTCCAGGACACATGATCATATCAAGTCACCTAGTTTTTTTTAACAAAAGCTGCTGGGGTGGGGACATGTGTCATTTCCTGCCCTTCCCAGAGCTGGTTATGGATAGAGTTTATTACAGTTTTCTCTGAACCAGGAGAAAGTCTTTATTTTTTTTTTAATGTTTACTGTTGAGAGTAATACAGATGTATCCCCCCTGTCCTCCCTTGCTTCCTCTACTCAGTTCCCACACCACTCCTTCACTGCCCTACTGTCTGTCTCCAAACGTAAGCTATTTGGTTAATCTCTTCCCACACCCCTCCCGCCTTCCCTCTGAGATTCGTCAGTATTCCATGCTTCCATGCCTCTGATTCTATTTTATTCACGTTTATTTTGTTCATTAGACTCCTCTTTATTTATTTATTTTTCAGTAATTTCTATTGATGTTTAGAGAGGAAGGAAGAGGGAAAGATAAACAGATGTGAAAGCCTAGCATCCATTGGCTGCCTCCTGCACGCCCCCTACTGGGGATTGAGCTGAAATCTGGCCCTGTGCCCTGACAAGGAACGGAACCAGCAACATTTCAATTACCTGAGCCACAGGGGCCAAAGCTGCCCATTTTTAAATTGGATTGTTGGCTTTTTTGTGTGTCATTAGACTTCTTGTTTGTTTTGATTTTTATTTTTTTATTTTTTTTAAATATATATTTTATTGATATTTTACAGAGAGGAAGGGAGAGAGATAGAGAGCCAGAAACGTCGATGAGAGAGAAACATCGACCAGCTGCCTCCTGCACACCCCCCCACCGGGGATGTGCCCACAACCAAGGTACATGCCCTTGGCCAGAATCGAACCTGGGACCCTTCAGTCCACAGACCAATGCTCTACCACTGAGCCAAACTGACCTTGGCTGTTTTGATTTTTAGATTCAATCGTTGATAGGTACATGTTTGTTGCCATTTTATTGTTCATATTTTTTTATGTCTTCTTAAAGAATACCTTTTAACATTTCATGTAATACTGGTTTGCTGGTGATGAACTCCTTTAGCTTTTTCTTATCTGTGACGCTCTTTATCTGAGCCTCAATTCCAAATGAGAGCTTTGCTGAGTTGAGTCATCTTAATATTCGTTACTTTGAATATCATATCGGGCCCACAGAAAGAACCTGGGTCCCTGGTAGTTTCAGTGACCCTTTGCCAGAGTTCGCTCTAAAGGGTGCTCCCCACTTTTGAAAGTCCCTTTAGGTGAACTAATACAGTTTCTTAATGCTTAACCCAATTTGAATTGGGTTTCCTGTACTGGTGGCCAAAATCACCCTCAGTTCCAAGTCACTCTTATAATCGTTTTGTTCTATCATGTCCCTATTTTTAAAACAATTACATAGGGGGAACTATTATATACATCCCATGATTGCAATAATAAGATAGTTAAAACAAATTGGAAGGAGATATGCCAAAATGATTCATGTTTGTCTGTAGATGGATACTTTTCCTATTTCTATGAACTTATTATTTTACATGTTTTCTATAATGATCCTGAGTGACGTTATCAGGGGGGAAATGCACAGAAAATAAGATTAGAAAACAAAATGGTTGTTTAGGTTTTTGAATCGATTGATTTTTCCCCTCTTATTTTTCAATTTTCTTGTGTTTATTATATTAGTTTTATAATTTGAAAAAAAAATTTTTTGTTTCTTCACTGAAACTTCAGAGAGCAAGGACATTTTCCTCCTGCTTCCATTCTCTCTACCCCAAGCATGTACACAAGGAGTATCATTTAGAGAAAATATGAAAACTGAATCATTCCAGACTTTAAGGCAGGCTCAGAAATCCTCAAAGAGCATGTGCAGTGGTCATATCACCCCAGTGTATGACTCCAGAGTGTTGCATTAACCTATATATTTTCTTTTTTTAAAATATATTTTATTAATTTTTTTATAGAGAGGAATGGAGAGGGATAGAGAGTTAGATACATCCATGAAAGAAGAAACATCCATCAACTGCCTCCTGCACACCCCCTACTGAGTATGTGCCTGCAACATACATGCCCTTGACCTGAATCGAACCTAGGACCCTTGAGTCTGCAGGCCGACGTTCTATCCATTGAGCCAAACCCGTTAGGGCAACCTATGTTTTTTCTTTTCTAAATCTTTATTGTTGAAAGTACCTATTTTTTTTCTTTCAGAGTATTTATCAGTTTGCATTTATACATTTGTTATTGTGATTATTTGATTAATGCTTTTCCTCTGCCAAGCCTCATAAGAGTAGGACTCTTGCTTATCAATGTACTGTATCCCCAGTATGTGGCATATGGCAGACACTCAGTAAGTAAAGAGCTGTTGACTAATGAATGAGTGAACCAACTCAGTCAGTCTAAGCATTGCTTTTGGAATAAATGTTCCCAATTACGGGGGCAGAGTAAGTCTCAGCCCTCATAATCAGCATCTCTCCCCCTGGAGGTTATGGTCTTAGAAGTTATATTTTGAAGGGACAGCAAAAAAGACTAGAAAAAGTAACAGGACAAACAGCAAACCAAGTCACCTACCAAACGAGAGTGGCCAGGACAGGAGTCTGGAGTGTGCATTTCCCCCACAAGTGCCCCAGATGATTCCGCATCCGGTGGTCTGAGGCCCACACTTGGAAAACCATCCTATTCGAATCTGAGTATTCACTCCACTCATAGGCATCCAGCTGCCAAGAGAACCATGCTGACATCACCGTTTCTATTTCATGGGAATCGGTTTTTATTTTGCACTTGTGCGGTGCATTAACAAATTCAACATACAAGATAGCATTACATATTGTAGGTTAGCGTTACGGCATTATGCGATTTCACACGGTTCATGTTAGCTTTTTCAGATTTTTTTTTTTAATTTGACACGTTTATTTTATTCTTCGAGTTTCATGTTTACAAGAGAAGACACGGGGTAAAGAGAGACAACCACATTGGAGAAGGATCGCGGCGAGGGAAACGTCACTATCACGGCCATAATAAGAGCCTTCCAAGAAAAAGGACTTGCGTAATTCCCTCTCCTGAGCAAGCTGCCCCTGTCCCACAAACCAGTTCTGTCTGTTCTCATACCTAGAGCACTGTTTACAAGCATGTACAGTCTTGGCTGTGCTCCACGGGGAACTGAACGAAGGAATAACTCATAAAGGGACTTTCGTTATTAAGAAAAACTCTTGTCTTCCCAAAGGAATCAAGGTATCAGCAGAGAAGAACTGACTCTTGGAAAATCCGACGTGACCATTCCCTAACCTACTCCTGACCACGAGTGCCTTGTGCAAAAACTAGGGTGTGACTCTCTTGTCTTTCAACTGACTCTTACTTAGGAGGAGGCATTCCTCCTCCACCCTCATCGGTTAGCTCTGGGAGGAACGAACGTGAAAGCCAAAGTCAGTTAAGAAACTTTGGGACAGCAAAGTCAAGGGCACGATGGACCGGGCCTGAGGTAGGAGGGAGGAAACCTGTACTTCCTTTTGGCCTTTTTCTGAGAAAAACACCGAGGCAGCTCACAGGCTACGGAACTACTGGTTCCTCCCCTGTCACCTCACTACCCACTACTCAGTAGACCCGAGGAATTCAAGGAATAAAGCTACAAGGAGATGGGAGAGAGAGGAGTGGGGTGAGGCTGTTTTCCCATACTTATATCAGGAGGAGCTACAGAGGCACACACAGCAGGGCAAAGATCAGACTGTCTCCACCTGTTGCTTTGCATTGTTTCTGGGAAGGAAACAAAAATGGATTGCTCAGCAATTTCTGATCTTCAGACATTAAGGCGATGAAGAGAAATCATTTAAATTTTTTTTTTCCTAATGGGGTTTCAGAATGCTCTCGTTAGATTTACATTAAACTATCTCAAAATGCCATTTTTTTAGAAAACAAAAATTATTTTCTTCTACGTATGATACAGTATTTACATCCCATGGAGTATACGACCGAGACTGGTGGTGTGAACCCAACTGATGGGGGGGAGTGAGTCAGATTGTAGTGGGTGGGAGCCGACAGGGACAAGGACAGAGAGTGCTTTGTGCCTGCTCAGTGCTGCTCTGCCTTGTCAAGAATCAAGGTTGAAAAAAACAAAAAAAAAAAGGATTGGGGAGGAGCAGGTAGGTTTTTAAATCCACAAGAGCTAAGGGAACACCAAAGGCAACATCACCACTCTCCATGGAGACTCAGCTTTTTAACTCCCTTCTCAGAAGGAAGTGAGAAAGCGGTGTTCTTGCATGGAAGTGGACCTTCAATTTTAGCTAATCCCTCAGGCTTTGCTTCAGACTGCTGCTGACTTGAGTTCCTCTCCAGGCTAGCAAAAATATCCACTGCCTATCCAAGCATACTTACTGTCAGTGAAGTCTCCGTCACCATGACAAGTCTCAACATTGGAGACATGGCTGGCCTGGGAGTAAAAAGAGACTTGGGTTCTAGTCCCAGCAGGACGCCGAATGCTCTCAACCTCCGTGCCCACCAGCGGGAGGAGGGTTGAACTCTGTGGGTCCCCCCGTCCCTCCAGTTGGTTGTTAAGACTCATAAGTTCCAAGAACCGAGCACTTTGTTTTGAGGGAAGAGATGTCCTGAAAGAATGAATCCAAGTTACCTCTATGACTCAGTCCCACTGCTGTTATTAAGAGTCATTGCTAAAAAATGTAAGGAGAACAATTTTTGAGGCCCTTTGCCCTTATAAAGCAAAACTAACCACTGGCCACACCTAAGCTTACTTGAGAAGACTCTAGCTTCTCGAGGGTCAGAATTTCTGGAAAAACAAAGGCCAATTGAATTCTTCAAACATCTGATGCTGTCTAACCCATCAACCAGGAATAGCTGTTGCTTCCATAGCCAGCTGCAAAGGGCGGGGAGGGGGGGGATGTTGTGGGGGGGGGGGATTTGCAGCCATCTCATTTCTCCTTTCCGTGTCCTCATACCTGCAAGTAAGTGTTTGGGATCAGCAGGATGCGTTCCTTGGTACTATCCTAAAGCTGAAGTTGAAATTCCCCCAGCTCTGCTTAGAGACATCGTCTAGTTTTATAAACCCAGTTCTACCTCACGAGTCCCATGTGTCCGTGTGCTTCATCACAGTTTAATCCTAGACCGCCGTCTGCCCCTTCCTGGCAGGAGAGCTGGCGGCAAAGTCTCTCCAATAGTCCTTCTCCCGGGAACCCGCCCTCCTCCACTCCACCTTTGTTCTTGGCTTACTACAGACCTCTGACCCGGGGCTCCGTGAAAGAGCAGAGATGTCAGAGGGAAGAGGAAGAGAAGATGGGGACAATGAAAACACGAGGTTTCACAAGAGCAAAGTATCCTTAGAGGTGGGGAGAGGAACTGTTCAGAGAAGCCCAGTTAAAAAAAGAGGCCAATTGCAGGTGATCAGCAAGTACAGTTCGGCACAAAACACAATTTTCATGGGTTAAAATCGGTAACTTGGTATTGGCAGCTAGGCTAATTTCTTCAGTGTGTATTAGACATGCAGGTATAGGTTACACTGTTATATATAAACTTGTAGAGGTCTTTCCCTCTCTCTTTTTTTCCCCATTTTTAAAAAAAGAAAGAATGTCTAGTGCCTTGCAAAGGAGAGAAATCATCATCTCTTAAGAACTGATCTGCAGCTGTGGTCATGTGGGGGTGTTCTCTGTAGGGTTTATTTTTGTAAGAAATGTTCTTCTACAACTAGAGTGAGGTTTTGAGTCCGCTTCTCTCTGCCACCTCTTTCCCCACCGTGCCCCTGCCCGGCCTGGCCCTGGGGTGGGAGGCAAGGAGCGCTGGCAGGGTTAGTACTCGCTCAGGCTGTGCCACTTGGCCACCGGCTTGCGGGGGCTCTCGCAGACCTCCCGCCAGTGCTCGGCGCCCCCGGCCGTGACACTGTGCGCCCCCAGGATCAGCCTCCCCACCACCTGGTTCTTGGTGGTGCGGTCAAAGTCGATGACGAGGAACTCAATGCTGATGTCGGGCAGGAGGTCAGTGGGGATGTCATAGATGAAGGACTCGTTGAAGACTGGGTTCAAAGTGCACTTCTTCACGTGGGTTTTCTTCTTGGCGATGCGCTTTCTGCCATAGTAGACGTTCACCTTGACATAAGGATCTGGGGCCCCCAAAGGAAAAAAGAAAGAAAGAAAGACAGGCCTATGACACAGTCCTCTACGGCATAATGGTGGTTTCATGCTGGGAAGGAGGGGGGGGGTCTGTTGTCCATGTCCTTGGTGGCCACCCCTACGTGGTCTTTAGTGACAGCACAACAAATGCCTGGGGTGAGGACTCAGCCCCTGGCACGGGCTCCTGTGAGGTCAAGATCCTCCCCAAAGGTCAAGATCCCATTGGCTCACCCAAAGCACTTCCCTGCCTAGGAAAATCTACAACCTAGATATTCACCAGGAAGCGGAAGTAGACACAGAGAGGAACGCATGCAAAGTGACTGTCGTGTGTGTGTGTGTGTGTGTGTGTGTGTGTGTGTGTGTGTGTGTGTGTGCGTGTGTGTGTGTGTGTGTGTATAGGGGGGTATCTGGGCCTCAGGCAAGAGGAGGGGTGTCGTTCAGACACCTAGAAGTAGGTTGAAGTAAATAGCTGCTACCTGAGAGACCGGTGATATCCATCTTCGGCAAGTGTCTGGCTTTGAGGACCACCACCGTCATCCTCTGTGCCACGGGCTGATAGGACAGAGATACCTGGAGCTCCCCTCTGCTAATGCACTTCTGTGGAGAAAAACAGCCCATGAGAGTCCCGGCGGGGGGAGCAGGGCAGAGGAGAGGGAGATGCAGAGGAGAGGGAGGAGAGGCTGCAGCGGAATCACGGGGAGGAGAAGGCTGTACGGCAGGTACCCATCCCCCAGCAAGATGTTACCATCACTGAACTGGGAAGGGAGAAAAAGGAAGTTCTAATGATCATCCGGGTGGGTGCTAAATAAGATCACTTGCATGGAGAGGCCGCCCAGCCTTGTTCTTTTAAAAATACATATTTTATTGATTTTTTATAGAGAGGAAGGGAGAGGCATAGAGAGCTAGAAATGTCAATGAGAGAGAAACATCAATCAGCTGTCTCCTGCACACCTCCTACTGGGGAAGCGCCCGCAACCAAGGTACATGCCCTTGACCAGAATGGAGCCTGGGACCTTTCAGTCCGCAGGCCAATGCTCTATCCACTTAGCCAAACCGGTTTCAGCGTGGACTAACTACAATTTAATTGTGAAACTTGAAGTACAAAAGAGAACAACAGACTTCATAAAAAAGATTTGATAGCTTTTCTCTGCTAGATGGAAGTCTCACGTTTTCCCCTTACCCATCACATACGTATTGTCAGCTTTGGATGACGTCCCCGGGAAGTACCCTCAGCCGGTTTAAAATCACAGGCTGGTTGCCGTTGCCAACCAGGATACTCCTGGGTTGCTTCCTTTGGACACAAATCAGAATACAACCGGAGAACAAGAACGTAAACTCGTCTTTACGACTGTTACCCACAGCCAAATGGCCTCAGGGAAGTAATCTCCCATGAGAAAGAAAATCAAATGCCTTCCAAGACATTTCAGAGCTGAGCTATCCAATACAGTAGCCACCAGCTGCGTGTGTCTATTTAAATGATAACGCGTTAACCTTTTAGTTCCTCAGTCATAGGAGCCATATTTCAAATGCTCAACAGCCATGTGTGGCCACCATATTGGACAGTGTAGACAGAGAACAGTCCCACCATCGCGGAGAGTCCCACAGACAGAGCTGATCTAGAAAGCAAGAACCTTGGGATTATTGGGGCCATTGCTCTCCTCCATTTCCACGAATAATGAGATGTTAATTAGATTTGATTTCTATTTCTGAGACCATCCTTGAATACTGGTATTTAAATATTAAATAAGCGATCTTTAAATATGATTCTAACTTTATATACAGAAGAAGGATATGTGGGGTTAAACGGATATTTGATTAAAAAAAAATAACACAGAGTTTTAGCCGTGGCAGGTGTAGCTCAGTTGGTTGAAGTGTCGTCCCACACACCAAAAGGTGGCAGGTTCAATTCCCGGTCAGGTCAGGGCACATACCCAGGTTGCAGGTTCAATCCCTGGTCAGGGCACTTGTGGGAGGCAACTGACCAGCATTTCTCTCTCATATCGATGTTTCCCCCCCCCCACTCCCCACCTCGCTCTCAAATTCATTCAATTAAAAAACCCACCACTATAGTATTATAGTTTACATTTTCTCAGTATTTGTTTAAAACTGTTCCCTAAATCATTCATTATAGCAAAATCTCCCTAATTTAAACCTCCACGTCCCTTCCCTAGGTCTCTGAGAAAGTGGACAACTTCTGGTTACCCTTTTCATATTTTTCTCCCCTAAAAATTACTCCTCAGGCAACTGTTTTCCTTCTGCCCTCTCCTCCCTGCCCCCCGCACCACCTTTGTCATTTTACACGGGCAGAATGCCAGTCCCCATTCAACTGCCCCTTTGTGACACCCGAGTCTGCAGCCGCAGCACTACCTGAATGGCATTCCATTCTGCATGGAAGAACAGTTTCATGTCCCCTCACCCTCCTCCCCTTCTCTCCCCACCCGATCCCGTTGCCAATGGCTCTTTTCAAAGGCCCTTTGTGAGGGGCTGGGAGTGAGCTGTTTCCCAGTCCCTTCGGCTTAATGAGGCACAGACCCTGCTGTGGGGCAGACAAGCAGACGGTCGAGGGGGAGAAGGGGTTTTGTCCATGCCTGACAGAGCTGGGAGGCTTTGGCCTCCCCCCCACAATGGAAGAGAGGGACAGGAGCATGGCCCCTAAAGCAGACACCCAGACACGGAACACTGAGGTGAGGGAGAAAGGTTTCCTCTAACCAGCAGAGCCCCCTCTCAAATGATTTCCCAGCCGCAGTCATGGCATTCGGCGGAGCCACAGCCACCGTAAGCCTTCCCGGGTTAGAAGTAGGAGGGCCACCTCCACATCAATCACAGCCATGGGAAACCAGAGAAACAAAACCCGAATGTTCCACCCTCAGCCTCCCCCGCTCGCACACAGAGCAGCAGCCTTTATCGTTCCTGGGAAAGTGGCATTCCTTTTCCCCTCTCTCCTTCTAGGCCCTTTGGCCAGAATGGATGGCCTCTGAGGTCCCTGGTGAATCTGAGGTTTTAAGAATCCTTTCGTTAGGTGGCCATTGTCCCAGGCCAGCGGGAAGCCAGGGAAACAATGACCTGAAGAAATGAGGAGGCGTCTAACAACTCTCCGTTATCCACTCCGCAATCCTCTTTTCCCAGGGTCTCTTCTGTTTTCCCCAGCCCCCTCTGCATGCCCCCCCCCCCCCCACACACACACAGATCAAGTCCCAAAGTCCAACTCAGAGATTTTGGGTATAATAGAGTTTATACTGTGATCTCCTTTTACTGATCATCAAGAGTTAATTTTTCATGCTTCTTATATCTCTTTGTGTGTTCATAAGAACCAAGAGTGCACACTTGGTTCCTTCCTGATCTGGCCTACAGGGAGACTGAGGAACCTTCCTGATCTAGCCTACAGGGAGACTGAGGCCCAGAGATGTTAACTACTCGTCCAGACTGAGGCAGTGAAATGGATAGAGTGAAAAAAAAGAAAGAAAAAAGATGACCAGTCCGGGCTCCTTCAGCCGGCCCGCGCTGTCTAATGGAAAGACCAAGACATGAACTTCCGCTGAAGGCCAGGAAATACAGTTCGCAGTGGGGAGCTGTACAGAGAAATGCAATCCTCACCACAATGCAGGAATCTTTGGAGGAAGAATATTGGGCCTCATATTATAAAGGAATGCTTTACACAGACACCCTCCCCCCACCCCCCAACCCCCCAAAAAAGCTCTTTCCAGACAGCGTGGAGTGGTCCCCAGCAGCTCTAAGTGATGAGCTCAGGGGAGAGGCAGAGAGGGCAGACGCTTAGCTACAGCAGGAGGGAAGGCCAGGATGAGCGGTCGGGAGGCGACAGTCGTGGCTCAGGCTGGAACACAGCCCTGCCCGTCGTCACTGGGTGGGGAAAACGCTGCTAGGAAGCCGGGAGGCCGGGAGGCTCTGGTGTGGGGCTGCCCGGCTCTGGGTGCCCTGTGTGGGGCCTCTCCCTGAGATGGGTTGCTAAGGACGGCAGCCCTGGCTTATCCCTCCCCGAGGGGAGGGGATAAAATAGAAAGAAATCTGGCTCATGCCAAGACCCCCCCTCCCCGGGCGCTTAGTAAATGAGTAAGTGCCCCCTGTGCAGTCTCCTGGATTAAAATTCAGGTCTGACTTCAAAGCCCTTGCTTTTAACCACTTGCATTTAATCCTGAAAAAATAAGTGGAACTCTACGCGAAAATGTCAACAACGCCTTTCAAAGCCCCTGCCAATAGGGTTACTGCCAAAATGGCTTGTCTTCCCTCCACTCAAGGAAAAGCTCCCCCGGGCACTGATGTACGGGGGCTATTATCTCATTTGGGCCACGGACCGCTTAAGGAAGGTAGCACTAGCTCTGGTTTACATTGAGGGGTGGGGGTGGGGGGAAGCTTAGAAGGGTTACTCTCCCACGTCCCACAGCTGGGAAAGGGTGAGCCGGAACACGAGTCAGACAGTCCAACTCCAGGCCGGAGGGCCTAACCACAGAGCTGCACTGCCTCCCCAACGGTGGAGGACGGGACACATTCTTGTACCCCTGAGGTGACCACTCAAGAGCCAACGCTAGCCCAGTGGGAGAGAAGGCTCTCACCCCCCACCTCCTCACCCCCGGCTTCTCATGCAAACAGAGAGGAGGAATAGAGAGAGAAATAGCCATAGCAAAGGAGGTTTGGGCCTGGCTCGGGGGCTCAGAGGTGAGGCAATTCATTCAATTGCATTTATAAAATGGCTACTGAAAGACACACAGACATGATGCTATTTATACCCCTAGGTTTGGGCTGGGAAAGGGAAAGCAGAGGGGAAATTTACTGAACTACTTTCGGGGTTACTCAGCTGTGGGAAACTCACTAGAGGAAGACCACGTACTATTCTGGAGAAGAAAATTAGCCCCTCCCTCTAAGCAGGCTGGGTTCGGGGTCAGGATCCCAGCGACGACGACGTGGAATTTCAGAAGCTACGTGTCCCTCTCCCCCCAGGAGGCTGCTTCCCAGAGAAGACCCGACCCAGCCAGGCCCTCTGCCTTCCTCTGGCCACGGCTGATGCTTGGCAGGTGAGAGTGTCCCCCCCCCCACAGTCCCTCTCTGCCACCCACCCCCTCCCCTCCCCCTTCCACCTGTCCCCTACGGCCTCGTCTCCCCCAGCCTCCCACCCCTCCCTCCCCAACGCGCACGTCCTCCTCCTCACCTGGATGTTCCTTTTGATGATGTCCCTGGTCAGCTGCACCTTGCCCGTGCTGGGGTCCACGCCCGCCAGCGGCACCATGACCTCCCCGATGACGTCGTCCCGGGAGAAGCGGTCGAAGCTGAGCACCAGGAAGTGCAGCACCAGGTCCTGGAGCTGGCTGTAGGGGATGCCGTAGAAGGTGAAGGTCTCGTCGAACACGGGGTCCAGGGTCTTGCGCAGCACCCGGGTCTTCACCCGGTGCCGCTTGTCGGGCAGGATGGTCATTTTGATGTAGGGGTCAGAGCCCTGGGTGTGGTCATCCATCACGGGCAGCCCGTGGGCCTCCTGGATCGTCACCACCAGGGCTTTCTTGGGGAAGTTGTAGTCCACCGAGAAGGTGAGGGCCCCCAGCATGACGTCCTCCTCCGGGGAGGACGGGGAGCTGGTCTTGCTCTCGCCGGGCGTGAGGCTGGCCATGGGGCTCCTCGGCTCCTCCCCGTAGTCCGCCTTGATGGGTAACTGGTCTACGCAGGACCCGGAACTGGGTGGCCTGGGGCCCTTGTCTCGGCCCAGCAGGCCCGCCTCGGCCGCCCCCACCCACAGGTGCCCGAGCCCGCCTTCCCTCCCGGGGCCGCCGTCTTTGTCTCTTCGCACTTTGATGATTTTCTTCCGGTCGCTGAGGGTCTCTGGGTAAATGCTGATGCCTTTGAGCATGTGGATGAACTTGTACGGGGGGTTCTTGTGCTTCTTCTCTGCCTGCTGGTGGCAGCACGTCCAGACGAAGACGGTCACCGAGACGCACACCACCAGCACCGAGGCCCCGATGAGGCCGGCCACCACGGGTGACATATCTGGAGGTGGGGACCAGAGATGCGATGAGGCAGGTGGACCGCAACGCCCCCCCCCCCCCCAGCTCTCCTTCTCGGGGGTTCTGCTGGAGCCAAGTTCACCCCAGCCCAGCCTCCAGAGCACAGTCTGCTCATCCGGGGCTTAAGCACGTATCTCCTCTCTCGGAAGTGCCCTCATCCTTCCTCTCAACCAACCCATGGCCCTTCCTTTCCTCCAAACCTGGACGAAACGTCCACCTTCTCCAGAAGGACTTCCCCGGGGTGCCCGCCCAGCTCCCTGTTAGTGTCTTGGCCTTCCCTTCCCACGTATGAACCTGGTTTTTCTGATGATGATTTGTTCCACGCAAACTGCACTGTGAGGGTTGGAAGGTCACCTTTTTACATGGGAACCCATTCACCTCAACGGTTACCCCAGGGCACGAGGTGTGTCTGGGGTCAGGGGGGTATCGATCTGCATCTCGCACAGGGTTTGTGTGAACAGTGGGACTGTGCTGACCTGCTGGCATGCAGGGGGAAAGGCTGTGGAAGTGACTTCAGTTCGTTTTAGTAGGTTGCTCCAGGGGAGCAAAAGGGGGTGGATGGTAATAAGAACAGTGGGTCTAAGTATTTTTAAAAAAATCTTTACCTGAGGATAATTTTCCCGTTGATTTTTAGAGAGAGTGGAAGGGAAGGAGGGAAGGTGAGAGAGAGAGAGAGAAAAAGAGAGAGAGAGAGAGAGAGAGAGAGAGAGAGAGAGAGAGAGAGAAACATCGATGTGAGAGAGACACACTGATTGATTGCATCCTGCAGGTGCCCTGACTGGGGCAGGATTGAACCTGCAACTCAAGTAATTACCCTTGCTAGGGAATTGAACCTGAGACCGTTTGTTGGTGGATGCTCTAACTACTTAGCTCACCAGCCAAGGAGGGTCTAAGTACTTTTAAAACATGTTCTAAATTTCAGCTCCTAGGTATTGAAAAATGGAAGAAGTTTAGAAAGAGAAATATAGAGACTGTGGAAAAGTCAGATCTTTGCTCAGATGTCACCTTCTTAGTAAGATCTTCCCTGACCATCCCATTGAAAAGTGCAACCTGCTCCATTCCAAAGACCCACACTTCTTAGACCTGCTTGATTTCCTCCATGTGTCTGCTCTTGCTTTCTCTTTTTCTCTTTCTCATACACACCCACATACACAAGATCATATAGACACTTATATAAATTTACTGTTTATTATCTATTTTCACTAGAATATAAGTTTTATGAGGACAGGTATTTTATTTCTATATCCCTAGCACTAAAGACACTTAATATATATTTCTTGAATAAACAAGCAACTAAAGAGAAATAGATTTTTTTCCCTTCCTTTCCTTTAGTCTTATCTGTCTTTTCCCCACACAAGTTGGCCCCTGACTTAGATAATTAGGTTTGGGGTTATTTCCCCTTTATGTTCACTGAAGCCAATTGGTCTAGAAGATACAGCCTCTAGTTTTCTACATTACTTGACTTGCTTAAGTTTTTTTTTATTCGATTACATTTTACATTCAATATTATTTTGCATTAATTTCAGGTGTCCAGCAGAGTGGTCAGACAATCATATACTTTACAAAGTGTTCCTCCTGGTATTTCCAGTAACCAAATAGTAGCATAAATAGATATTACAAAATTATTGACTATATTTCCTATTACATCCCCATTAAAGTTACTATTTTGTAACTATCCCCACGTAACTTTTTTAATGTTTGGCATATATATACTTATATATTATATTGTATATTAATAACATGTAATGTATATGTGTATGCACACACAAATTATAATCTTCTGTGGTAATCACAAATATCGAAACCCATTGTGCCATAATACGATCCCTTGAATTTGAAATGTTATTATGTAATTTTGTTCACAGAAATATATAACTCTGCTTCAATAGAAGCAGAAACGTAACAAACCCACCTTTTTAAGGAAAGACTTGGGCAGGGAGAAATGAGAAAATAAGCATGACTCCAGAATATTCCAGATTCTTCCTGGAACATCCTGTCACCAGGTCTGCCTGGCTCTCTGCCTCTCACTGCAGACCTCTGTTCAAACTTCATTTTGTCAGAGAAGCATTTCCTGACTGCCCCAAGTGAGATAATACTTCTATTACCTGCTTTATTTTTTCCTTCATAGTAGTTAATGGGCCCCACAATTTCTGTTTTTCCTCGCTAGATAAACTTAATGAGAACACTGAATGTCTGCTCACTGCTGTATGCCCAGGTCCTAGAACTATGTGGCACCTGGTTAGTAAATTCAAACAGCCCCCACAGATTGGAACAAGAGGGTGAGGTCAATATGATTACATATATCAAGGAAAATTTAAAATTCTACTTGGTTTTCAAAACCTATCGATAAGCAACGGGAGACCTTACGTGATAAGGATGAGCAAAAATCACTTAGCAGTTTGGGTGACCACAAGCATGGAGTCATAATAAGGTTAGAGCCAACTTATACTTAAAAAAAAAATATATATATATATATATATATATATATATATATATATTATTGATTTTTCTTATAGAGAAGAAGGGAGAGGGATAGAGAGCTAGAAACATTGATCAGCTGCCTCCTGCACACCCTCTATTGGGGATGTGCCCGCAACCAAGGTACATGCCCTTGACTGGGACCTTTCACTCCACAGGCCAATGCTCTATCCACTGAGCCAAACTGGTTAGGGCCCAACTTACATTTTGAATACAATGTCTGGCTCACAGGAGGGTAAAATAGTTTCTTTTGCACTGGTCACAACACGTATGGAGTGTTCAGTCTAGCACTGACAGGAATAAACACTGCTTTTTTTTTTTTTGTACATTTATTATGTCCCTGCCAGGCATTGAACTAGAGCTTCCTCTCTTTGAATCAAAGAACTCATTAAATAGGTACTATTAATATACCCACTTTACAATGGAGAAACCTGGGGACTCGAGTCTGCCCTAGGCCAAGTCATGGCAAACGGAAGTGATGGGATTTAAATACTGGTTTGCCTGACACCGAAGTGTGTCTACATTACGGATAATCAGGAGAGTAGAAGACCTGGGAACCACATCCAAGGAAGGAAAATGGAAGGAACTGAAGGAGCTGAGAAGTCTAGGAATAATAACTTTCTTCAATTATTTAAGAAGCTGTGATGGAAGAAGGCATGATTGGATTTCACGTTGGAGGTTAGGCCCAGCACCAGCGCGTACAGGCTACAGGAAGACAGATCTGACTCAATGAAAAGAGTCAAATTATTATTTCAACTGCCTCCCAATAGCCCAGACTGCTTCATAAAGCAGTGAATCTATAATTCAAAACTTTCAGAGGTTGAATCATCACCATCGGCCAGGGATATTCTAAAAGGGATTTCTCACAGGGTGATTGTGCTAAATATCTCCAAAGTGTTTTCTACTTCAAACATTCCATGGTTTCAGGAAAGCTGGGACCGGGTAAGAAAAGAAGGGGTTAGTCCTGGCCGGGTAGCTCAGTTGGTTAGAGTTCAGCCTGACACACCAAGATTTTGGGTTTGATCCCTGGTCAGGGCACATACAAGATGGAATCAATGAATGCATGAATAAGTGGAAGAGCAAATCGGTGTTCCTCTCTCTAAAATCAATAAAAATTTTTAAAAAATTAAAAGAAAAGGAAGAGTTATATTCTAAAACAATATAGTTAAGGAATAAAGCCATTAACAAAATAAATCAAGGTGACCATGTCCATACTCAATAATACGAGTGTTTATTCACAGAGCATTAAGTGAAATCAGAGTTATTAGGGAGAGAGTTTTCACAACATGGGACAGCCTTGGTGTTCAGCTCATTGAGAGCAAGCAGAAATAACATCCCGCTCATCTCTGAGTCCCTGAGTCTCTTGCATCTAACGCAAGGTCAGTAGATATTTATTTGAACAATTGATTGATTTCAATTGCCAATCAAAATGGCACGCGCTGAAAAAAAAATGGCTCTCTTTTCATCAATAAGGGACTTTCCTGAAAATTGCTTGCTAATGATTAGTGAAATTGAACATTGATTGTCTCTGTGAGAAGAGGAGAGCAGGGAACTATCTTTGAGGATGATTTGAAAGAGAGATCTAAAGGCCATGTTGGGAGACAGTTGAGTGATCCTTTGTGATCCACCCTAAATTTACTCTGTGATTCCCTACGGGAACCCACGTTGCTTCCCATGCCTTGGCTTTACTGCTGGAAAATGCAGGTGGTGTGGGTAAGAAAGAAGAAGAAGGATTCCTATCTGTCAGAAGGACAGAGAAGGGAAAGAAGAGAAACAGATCCATCCATCTGTAAATCCCCTATGTGCGTTTCTTCACCTTATTGCCCACCTTTGCCCTACTATGTCCTCAATTATTTGTTAACCTCTGCCTCTCCTTCCCACACTCAAGGCAGTTGATTAGAAAAACCAGGGATGCTGAAACTCAGAACCCTCTGTCTTCCTTCAGTCAAAAGGTGGGTGGGAAAAGGAAGCCGGAACTAGTATCTGAAGTGAGGGCTTAAAGTGGTTGTAAATTGCAGTGACCGGTGCTGCTTGCTCCTTTTGTGCTCTAAGGTCACGGCTAATTGAGCGTTGGCTTGGTGCGTCTCCCAAGGGCTGAGGCATTTGACCGTGAAATACTCTACAAGACATGAAAAAGTCACAAGTAACAGTTCCTTCATAGGAAACCCTCTCTGAAAGGGTGGGAAGGCCTGTGAGACACATCTGGGCTATGCCCAACTCTGTGGGTCCCTGGTCAGACTTCTTACTGACTTCCTTTACTAAACCAGCTTTTCCCTGTCATGTAGACCAGTGTGATGCAGAGGGGAGAATAAACTTCGGCATCAACTGGACATTGGCACTACCCTCGCTATTTCATGTAGCTTTTATCTATTTTATCTCCCCGAGCCTCAGTCTCCTCCACTGGAAAACGTATATATATAATTCCTACATCATAGGATATTTGCAAGGATTAAATAAAATGTAGTAGGTAAAAGGCTGATAAGATTTATCTTCTCTTTTCCACTAATATTCCTTCTAAAGGAAATCATCCCACCATCTCACTTTCTAAAGAACTGGGAAATGCAATTAGAAAAAAAAAACAACACATAACACGTTGAAAAGAAGGCATCAGAAGGAACAGAAAGAGCAGAAAGAAAATCATAGGGTGCGCACGCAATCACCAACGAGGCATCTATTTTAGAAACTCAGGACTCCACGAATAGCAATGCAGAAGTTGAAGTGGGAGAAAAAAAATATTCAAGATTCAGCCTTGAGAGTCCGTGGGAACAAGAAGCTGATGGGTGTGCTTTGTTGTCTAGATACTTGCCCTAATCCGATGCCTTCTGGACATGGAGAGCCTGGGGCACATTGAGTTTTGCTCATGTCCATAAGCCTCTCACTGGAGAGTGAGGAGAGCCACTTCCATGTTGGACTGTGGACCCACCCAAACACTGGACGCTCAGAACTTCTGGATTGTCTGAGGGTCAGGATCTCTTAAGGAACATGAAGGGACCCCTGACTGACAGCATTCTCACTGGCTTCTGCCATCCGAACTGAGGGAGAAGCGGGGCAATTCTTTTTTTTTTTTTATTTCTGCACCAGGAACACACAGCGCAGGTAGTTTGTGACCCTAGCATATTTTGGAGGAATTCCCTAAGAGGGGGGGGGAAAAAAAAAACTTGTCTCTCGAGCTTTTCTTTCCCCATCTTTCCTATTTTCCACTCCACTCTCTGCTCCAAGAAATGTAACAGATCTTGGAGCCGCGCCGAGGTGACGTAATGCTTTCTCTGGTACACAAAGCGGCCTCCCCCGGGCTGGGCCTCTCTCGCCCCTCCCCCTCCGGCCTGGGTGGGGGGTGGGGGGCCCACCAGCTCCAGCACTAGCGCGGGTGAGTCCCCCCTATTTGAAAAGCCAGCCCAGAGAACGGGGGAACAAAAGGCCTGGGAGGGAGCGCCGGGGCACTGCCAGGAGGCCCAGAAATAGACATCACGTCATCCCCCAGCCCGGCGGCACCAAGCGCCATTTGGTGGCATCGGAGGGACCCCACCATTACGATGCAGAATAGAACTTGCGGGGCTCGCGGCGCCCCTCAGCCTCAGCGCCCAGCTGACCGGCTTAAGGAGTGGCTTCCTTGGAGCTCCCCACCCCCGCGCCTCCCTCCCTGGAGGCCGCCGCCTCCCCTGGCTGCCAGCCACACACAGCCCACAGTCTCCAAACTGCCATCTTGAGGCCCCATCCCCCTTGCCATCTCCTTCCCCCGCAGCCCCGAGGACTAGGGTGGGGGGGGGGGGAGGAAGGGGCACCGCCCTGCGTGCCCCAAGGGGGAGGGCTCGGCCTACGCCACCTCTCCTCCCCCAGCAGGAGGGGTTCGCAGCATCCTCTGCAAACTCCCCGTTTCTCACCTCCAGCAGTGCTGACGGTGCACCACGCAAGGTTTTTTAGCATCCTGGACCCCAAAGCCTCCATGGCTCCCTAGCCTTCCCAGCCCCTGCAGCCCTAAGTTCAGGCTCTGTCCATCCACTGCCCACCACCCACCCCCACAGGCCCGGTTCTGGCGGGGCTGGCGCTCTAAGGCCCTGGTCTGTCTGGGCTTCGTTCCTCCTGCAGCCCCTGGGTTCCCCTGGCTTCCCCACTCTTCCGATCACCGCAGGCTTAGTCGGCCGGTCTGTACTCACCAAGGCTAGGTCGGATATTGGTGATTTCGGCCATGTCGTAACCAGAGGCTATTGCTGTAGGGGCTGTTGCGATGGTCAGGGAACCCTGGATCAGAACCGAGGCCGCCGCCGCCGCTGTACAGAGCTAGGTCAGGGGAGGGGGAGGTATCCGGCGGATGCCTCCTGTGACGGGGTCCGGTCCCCGGTTGCCAGCCGCGGTCGCCTCTGAAGATGCTCCAGGGATGCTCTGAGCTAAGGATGCAGGTGCAGCCAGACTGGTCCTGATGCGAGGGAGGCCCCGCCTTCTTCCGAGCCGGCCTCGGGCAGGAGACTCCGCCTCTGCCCGAAAAGTTCCGGAAGGCAGGACCCGCCCCTTTCCGGAAGATGCCTGGGAGGGGACCCCGTCGCCGGGGTTTCCTGAGAATAAGACCCGCCCACTGCCAGGCTGAGCAAAACCCAAGGATAGAGTTAAGAAGTGTAGGTTCATCATCACAGTGAAAGTTTAGATCCCGTGGTTCCTGGGCTTAATTATAGCAGCGGGATGTTCTGGCTGAGAGGGAGCCCAGGATTTTGGAAAAACAGAATTCTATATGTCTGCGTATCAGTATCAGTTGCCATTATTTTCATGCGTTTCTGAGCCCACTAAAGGTTATTATGGAAATGTCCTTAAATTTCACAAACTCATACTCCGATTAAAGATCAAACCTCGTGATGGATGCACAACTCTGAACATTTACTTATAACAATTTATTTATTTATACAAGAAGAACAGATGTGTGGTGTGTAAATTAAAACTGCTTTTATAAAAGGAGTAATGAAGTCCTAGACAGTTTGCTCAGTGAGTAGAGTGTCAGCCTTCGGACTGAAGGGTCCTGGGTTCGATTCTGTCCATACGTACCTCGGTTGCAGGCTCCAGGGCGAGTGCAGGAGGCAACCAACCAATGTTTCTTAGAGATATTTCTGTCTTTCCCTCTCTCTTTAAAAAAAAAAAATCAATGGAAAATACCCTCGGGTGCAGATAAAAAAAAAATTGATGTTGAAAAACAAACAGATGCCTAAGCCGGTTTGGCTCAGTAGATAGAGCGTTGGCCTGCAGACCGAAGGGTCCCAGGTTCGATTCCGGTCGGGGGCACGTACCTTGGTTGCGGGCACATCCCCAGTAGGGGGTGTACGGGAGGCGGCTGATCGATGTTTCTCTCTCATTGACATTTCTAACTCTTTCTCCCTCTCAATTCCTCTCTGTGTAAAATCAATAAAATATATATATTAAAAAAAAGAAAAACAAACAGATAAGTAATAAAATAAATAAAAAGACGAATGAAGAGTGTCAAAGTTAATCAGCACTGCATATTTCTTTTTTAAAGTGTCAAGTGCTTAGGGCTGACTAGGAGAGAGCATGTGCAAACCAACAGATGACCAGAGGCTCTGATATTTGAAACCCTGTGAGCAACAAACCTTTTCCAGAGAAGATACTCATATGCTGCAGGTTCTAAAGCAGGCCACAAATGAAACTCCAAGCTTCTAGAGACTTCCTTGGCATGTGGGAGGGCTAGGGTGATAGAGGCTAGGGTCAGATTGCAGTTGTGCCCATGAGTATATTAATTAATTTCGCTCTTCATTTTGGCTACGGATCCTTTCATCCTGTCGATTCTGTTTACAGACAGGATCAGGTTAAATAGATGATTTAAACCCATAAAATATTTGTTGATGGTTCACCCATGAAATGAGAGTTGAGTGTATTTTTCCAGTTTTGACATTCTCTTCCAGAAAAGTGGAAGGAACATGGCTCTAGGAATCATCCATTTGTTCAAAGCACAAGTATTGAATTGTTGAACATCAACTATGCTTCCTGGACGCGGGATCCATGCACTAGAAGCTAGAGTTAAGGATACTTGATTCCTCGTGATAGCTGTGTATCTTTGTGAAATCACCTACCCTGCTGAGCCAGAAATTTGTTCTGTGTAAATTAAAAAAAAATGTTTTATTGATTTTTACAGAGAGGAAGGAAGAGGGATAAAGAGTTAGAAACATCGATCAGCTGCCTCCTGCACACTCCCTACTGGGTATGTGCCCGAAACCAAGGTACATACATGCCCTTGAGTCCACAGGCCGAGGTTTTTATCCACTGAGCCAAACAGGTTAGGGATGTTCTGTGTAAATTTGAAAGTATAATATCCATTGTTCCATAAGGATTATGGTGAAGATCAAATCAACGATGATAACATAAATGAAAGCGTTTTGTAAAGCCGCAGAGCATTTATACAGCTACGAGTGGTCGTTACTATGGAGTGACTCCAGGACTCACTAGTACGATTAACTGCACTCTTTGTAACCCAGGGACTCCCTCCTGAAAATTTCTGAATTCTCCATTTCCTTGGCCCAGTATTCGCAGGTGTGCCGCGGCAAGAAGGGCGAGTTGTCAAGTTCAACTGACGAGCCACCGTCCCGAGTTTTGTTGCGAGCAGCGCCTAGGACCGCGTAAGGGCGGTATTTCCTTAAAACGTTTTGCCCACAACCGACGGGCTAGCCTGGCGGCTTCATTCCGCCCTAACGTGGGCCGGCGCCGCGCACTACGTCCTGACGCCGCGCGCTACGTACGACGCGGGGGCGCGCACGTCAGTGGCTGCCGCTGGGTGACTTCCGGTGGCACCGACTCCGAGTTTCCGCGGGATCCGTCGCCGGTGAGGGGAGTGTGTCCCGTGCCGAGAGGCGGGAAGTGGCGAGTGGGAGCCGGACGTCAGGGCGAAGGATGTCCAGGCCGAGGGGGTCGGGGCGGAGGGCAGAAGGCAGAGGGCTGAGGGGGTCGAGCCGGGCGCGGGGGCTTGGGCCGGCGCTCGGCGCCTAGGTGAAAGGCGCAGTGAGGTCTCCCTTTTGAAAATTATTCCCAGGAGGGGCTCGCGCCGGGGCTGCCTTCGGACTTGCATTCTTTCACCCTGTTGGTCTCGCTCCAGCTCCTGAAAGGTGAGCCTCTTTAGAATTGCTGTGTTATAAGTGCCGGGGGTCGGTCCCTGTACGCTGCTGACTTTAAATGGTGGCAGACTTACTTTATTTTTTTCCTTTCTAATCCCCCCCCCCTTTTTTTTTCTGGACTTCAGTAATTCATCTGCAAAATATTGGACTCGCCTAAGCTACTCTTACCCCCCCTTACCCACTTACCACCCTACCCTGAGCTTTAATTACCAAGATACGGGCATTGGTAGGTTGGAGGGTGGGGGGAGATCTCTCCTCGCGATCTGTGGAAACTGAAATAGGGAGGCTTAAAACTCACTTTTTAGTTCAGACTCTTTAAGAGTGAGAAGAACTTTGCCCAGGCCGGTCTGTGCTCAGTTGATTCGAGTGCCGTTAGGATACACCAAGGTTTTGGGTTCCATCCTCAGTCAGGGCACACACAAGAATCAACAAATGAATTAATAAATCAGTGGAACAAGAAATGAGTGTTTCTCTTTTTCCCCTCTCAACGCATTAAATAGGAGAAATTATTTAAAAAGGGAAAGGGGGAAAAAAAAAAGAACTTTATTTTTCATTCCTGTACTCCAAACTTTCATCTAGTGCCCCGGTAGATGGGCATTCAGACTTTGAGCACTATCAGTGATGAAGAACTCACTGTAACACAAGATAATTTATTCTGTTCTTGTACATGTTTTATTGGGTAAAGTTTTTTGGGTAGAAAGTTTCCTTATAATGCTTAACTCTGGTCTAAATGCTGCATAAAATAAGCACAGAGTAAGAGAGGAAGGGAGAGGGGGAGAGAGAGTGAAACATTGATGAGAGAGAGAGAAACATCACTCTGCTGCCTCCACCGCTGCTGGGGTTCGAACCTGCAACCTGGACAATTGCACTGACAGGAATCGAACTGGTGATCTCTCGGTGCATGGGAGGATGCTCAACCAACTGAACCACACCAGCTGGAGCCACACTCTTTTCCATTCATTCATTTAGTTAGGGAACATGCACTCAGTCTTTATAATAGGGCAGATACTGCCTGGTACTAGGGGTACTAGTTGGAAAAGTCCTTTTCCTGAAGAAAAAAAAAAAACACCACATAGTTTTTGTGGAGGCAGATGGGAAGGAGACAGACAAGAGGCAATTACAAAAGTTATAATTACTATAAAAGAGGTTTGCAAACAGGTGCTAGAACATAAAAGAAGATACCATCCAATTTAGGTTAGTGTTGCTCTTAAAATGTGATAACTGGAGTTGAAAGCAAGAGTCAGAAGTAACATAGTCCAGAGAACAGTAGGAATCTCTCTCTTGTTTACAACACAAAATTTCTGTTAATATCGCCTAACCTCTTTATTTACTTGTTAATCCTCACCTGAGAATATATATATTTTTTCCATTGGTTTTTAGAGAGGGAAGAAGGAAGGGAGGGAGAGAGAGAAACATGGATTGGTTGTCTCCTGCCTGCACCCAGACTGGGGCCGGGAATCAAACCTGCAACCCAGATACATACCCTTGGCGGGAATCGAACTTGTAGCCTTCTATGTGTGGGCCTGTGCATGCTCTAACCTCTGAGAAACACTGTCCCGGGCAAGACCTAACCTCTTTAAAGAAACACATTTTGCTTTTGGATTGTTTTTGTTAATGGAAATAACCTGTTTATGCAAACAAAAATAAACATTTATTGATATAATAAATTACTATCTAGTGATGTTACTGCTATTTTTATTTTTATTTATTTTTATTTTATTTTTTAAAATATATTTTATTGATTACAGAGAGGAAGGGAGAGAGATAGTTAGAAACATCGATGAGAGAGTCATCAATCAGTTGCCTCCTGCACACCCCCCACGGGGGATGTGCCCGCAACCAAAGTACATGCCCTTGACCGGAACCGAACTCGGGACCCTTGAGTCTGAAGGCTGATGCTCTATCCACTGAGCCAAACCGGTTTCGGCTCTTCCTGCTATTTTTAATTTAGTTTATGACTGAAGAAGCAGATTCAGGTTAAGTAATTTTTAGAAGGTCACAAAGCTGGAGAGAATCAGACTTGGGAAGCAAATCCAGACTGTTTCACTGTTTGGTCCCAGCATCGTGCTATTCTACCCTCCTGATGGTAATTATAAGCACTGACGCTCATCATTTTCTTTTTTCTTTTTTTAAAATATATTTTATTGATATTTTACAGAGAGGAAGGGAGAGAAATAGAGAGCTAGAAACGTCAATGAGAGAGAAACATCGACCAGCTGCCTCTTGCACACCCCCTACTGGGGATGTGCCCGCAACCAAGGTACATGCCCTTGGCCGGAATCGAACCCGGGACCTTTCAGTCCGCAGGCCGACGCTCTACCACTGAGCCAAACCGGTTTCGGCTCATCATTTTCTATGTAATTCTTATAACAACTCTTATGAGGTAAAAATAGTTCTTTCTTACAGTTGAGGAAACTGAAGTTTAGAGAGGTTAAGTCACTAAGCAAGATAACTTAGTACTAATCAGTGGTAGACTTGGGATTTTAACTCAGGCACTCTAACCACTGTCTGTCCACTTCCACCTAATGGGAATAAGGTGCATTTGATAAAAGTACTGTGTTCATGATTGAATATAAGTAAGGGAAAATATATTTGAGAAAGTATTATAGTTAATATGAAGGTGATAAAAACTCGCTTTTATCCTTTCAGGATGGAACAAAAGTAGGACTTTTAAAATGTTGCCCAGTAAGAAGAGAAAAACTACAGGGACTGAGTTCTCACAGCATCAGGGCAACCTGGAGGAAGATGGCTTAGACCTTGAGTCCGCCGTCAAACCAGAATCTGACCTGGGTAAAGACTTGGGGTCAGTGTCACTGTCCTGGGGTCGAAGTCATGGCAGTGCAGCTGCTCTCGAGGTTGAATCTGTGCAGGACGCAGGAAACCAGCTTGGTGTGGAAGATCCATCTTTGAATTCCAGGGTACTCACCCAGGACACAAATGCAGCAGTTCTAGAAGCGGTTAACGTGGCCATCTCAAAGGGAATCCCCCTACCTTCCTTGGAGTCTTCCCAGCCCCTTAACGTACACGCTGATAAAGAAAAACTCCATGCCACTGGCTCAAAGAGAGGGAAGAAAACGCCACTCAGGCCCAAGCCGGTTACCCAAGAAGACAGAGGCGATCATGTTATCACCGAGGAGCCTTCCCCAGGAGAGCCTCGTGAAGAAGTCAGGGAAGAGGGAGGTGAGATGTGCGTGGTCTTCAGGCTATGTTTTCCTTGTCAGCAGTTTGGCATTGTCTTTGCCTTTGCTACTGCACGCTTGTCAGTGCCTTTACAAAGTGTAGTTTTTCTGAAAGGGGATCTTGGTTTGGCATGGAATTGGAATTGCAGAGTTCTGAAAGTCAGCAGTGAGCTTTATGAATGGGTGGAGGTTTTCTCCTCTTCCATTCCTTAAATCTTCTGTGCCCTTTCCTTTCCTTTCTCTATCCTTTCTTGTCTGGAGGAATGAACTATGCACAGCTTTTTGTGATTTGGTGCATATGTATGAAGTGGGGCTTGGGGAGAAGGGTCAGTGGCTTAGACTCCTGCCTGGGACATTGGAAAGGTTTTAGCTAACCCTTAGGACTTGAAGGATGAGTTGCAGTGTGACAGAATGATGGCGTAGGGTTTCATAGGCCAACAGTAGTCTGCTCAGAGGTCAGAGGCAGAAGAGGAGGTGACATAGCTTGGAAGAGGTGGTGAGAGATGACTTTAGAGTGGTAGATTGTGCTTAGGTTGTGAAGGTTTTATTTTCCATGTTTAGGTGTTTGAACTTTTCCTGTAGGTGATAGCTAATCCTATATAATAAAAGGCTAATATGCAAATCAATCGAATGACAGAATGATGCGCACTGACCCACCGGGAGCAGATGCTCAATGCAGGAGCTGCCCTCTGGTGGTCAGTGTGTTCCCACAGGGGGAGCGCTGCTCAGCCAGAAGCCCTGAGCCAGGCTCATGGCTGGTGAGTGCAGTGGCGTTGGCGGGAGTTTCTCCCGCCTCCTTAGCTGCTGCCAGCCCTAAGCTGTCAGTTGGACATCCTCTGAGGGCTCCTGGACTGTGAGAGGGAGCAGGCTGGGCTGAGAAACCCCTCTCCCCTCGAGTGCACAAATTTTGTGCACAAAGCCTCTAGTTGATGCATAAAAGAAGCAGAAGACATAGTTCTAACCTCAGGAAGCTTATACTTTAGTTATAAAGACAATACATAAATGCAGCTGAAACTGGTGTGGCTCAGTGGATAGAGTGTTGGCCTGTGGACCGAAAGGTGCCAGGTTCGATTCTGGTCAAGGGCATGTACCCTGGTTGCGGGCACATCCCCGGTGGGGGGTGTGTAAGAGGCAGCTGGTCGATGTTTCTCTCTCATCGATGTTTCTGGCTCTCTATCCCTCTCTCTTCCTCTCTGTAAAAAATCAATAAAATATATTATTTAAAAAAAGACATAAATGCATAGTTCATTTGGAACAGTATAAGAACATGTGATTAATTTGTGTGGTACAGGTAATTAGGATTTTTAAATTGGAACTTGTAGAATTGATTTGTTTTGATAGATTGTAGGGAAGGAGTGAAAGAATAGCACATTTTGAAAATGCATAGAAGTTCTGTGTTTGCGGGAATGGAGCAGACTTCAGAAAGAAAGGGCAAATCTCAGGTGTAGAACTTTATAATATGATATCTGTCTAACTTATACCACTGAACTCTAGTCTTCCATCACCATTGACCCCCTTTACCTTCTTTGTCCTCCCCCACCCACTTCTCCTCTGATAACAACGTTTTATAATGTATATCATTTATAGTTAATTAAATGTGATGTTAATGGTCAGCTATATAAAGTGTCCTTTTGTCATCAGCAATATAATACCTCCTCTCTTCCCATTATGAATCTGATTTTTCTATCCTATATAATAAAAGGCATATCAACCATAAAATAAAATAAAAGGCTAAGGTGCAAACGGAAGGAACGATGGAATGAGCAGTTGCTATGATGCACACTGACCACCAGGGGAGCCCCCTCAGCCAGATGTTGGGCTCATGGCTGGCAAGCGCTGCAGTGGTGGCAATAGCCTCTCTCGCCTCCACGGCAGTCAGACATTCCCTGCGTGCTCCTGGACATGCTAGAGGGCACAGGCCCGACTGAGGGACTCGCCCCCCAAGTGCATGAATTTCATGCACCAGGCCTCTGAGTATATAATACTAAAAGCATAATATGCTAATTAGGCCAGATGACCTTACAGACAAAGCCGGGCTGCAAGAGAGGCCCAGGTGCCAGGGGGAAGCCAGTGCTGGCAGCCGGGGGAAGGAAGGCCTATCTTGCATGAATTTTGTGCATCGGGCCTCTAATAGGAAATAAATGCATAGCTCTCAGTATAATAGAGCTAGAAAGGCCTTAGCAATTATCTACTTCAATTCCCTGACATTATAGATGAGTAAATTGGATGTGAGCATATTTCAGTATCATTTCAATATTTTTCTTAGGTCACTGTCTTTAAAAGAGAGGACTGCCTGTATAGTATATGCATCATTAACAAAGTTATCTACCTAAAAAGGACTTTATAACAAGATCCTGATTTCTACAGTAGAGTCTGACTAAGAATGGTGGAGTTGTGAAGCCGTGTTTGTAATTCTTCCAGGGAATCCTCAGGTGCATCCTGGAGAAGAGATGCCCTTACTGCCATCAGGCAGCCCCTCTGCAACGCTAGAAGCCCAGCCTGGGAAATCATCTCAGCCCGATGTCTGTGCCTCTCCTCAAGGAAAGCCCTTCCGGACTGCAGATCACCATGCTGAGGAAGAGATAGAGGATGATGGACTCTTCATTCCAATGGGTAGGCTCTGTCATTACTGGCTCTTCGGAAAGTTTCTTATCTCTTAGCCTCTGTTTCTCCCCCTGTACAGTGGAAAAAAGAATAGTCTCTATTTCACAGGGAGTATTACTTATGAGGAGTAAGTGAATTAATACATATAAAGTGTGTAGAAGCCAAAACCGGTTTGGCTCAGTGGTAGAGCGTCGGTCTGCAGACTGAAAGGTCCCAGGTTCGATTCCGGTCAAGGGCATGTACATTGGTTGCGGGCACATTCCCCGGTAGGGGGTGTGCAGGAGGCAGCTGGTTGATGTTTCTCTCTCATCAACATTTCTAACTCTCTATCTCTCTCCCTTCTTCTCTGTAATATATCAATAAAATATTTAAAAAAAAAGTGTGTAGAAGACTATCTGACATAAAGTAAATATTCCGTGAAAGCTAGGTGTTATTACTATAAAAGTTCTACCACCATTACCACCTCTACCACATCAGACTCTTTGATTTCCAGGGCCAGACAGCTGGCAGCTTGTTTCTCTTTACAGCGTTGCCTTTTGGGTTAAGTTTGGGGAGCAGTTACTTTGGAGATTCTGCTGATGTTCTTGGTTTATTTGCAGAAGAGCAAGACGGTGAAGAAAGTGAGAAAAGGCAGAAAAAGAAAAAGGGTACCAAGAGGAAACGAGACGGAAGGGGTCAGGAAGAAGGGACTTTGGCTTATGACCCAAAACTGGATGATATGCTTGACCGTACCTTAGAGGATGGTGCCAAACAGCACAACCTGACAGCAGTCAACGTGCGAAACATCCTTCACGTGAGTAAGACCGGGGCAGCTATGGAAATGGAATGGAAATTTTTTTTTAACATATATTCCAGTTTTAATATATTTTATTGATATTTTACAGAGAGGAAGAGAGAGAGATAGAGAGCTAGAAACGTCGATGAGAGAGAAACATCGACCAGCTGCCTCTTGCACACCCCCCACCGGGGATGTGCCCGCAGCCAAGGTACGCCCTTGACCGGAATCGAACCCGGGACCCTTCAGTCCGCAGACCGACGCTCTACCACCGAGCCAAACCGGTTTTGGCTGCTTCTTTGCTTTTAGTTGTCTTGCATTACCCTAATCTGAAGCTGTTTGAATATATAGCTCTCATTTGTCTCTACATACGCTTAGCAGAATTACAGAGAGATGAGTGTTATTGAGTGACACATCTTGGTTGCATAATGTGAAATTTCATCTTTCTGCAGGAAGTAATCACAAATGAACATGTGGTAGCAATGATGAAAGCAGCCATCAGTGAGACTGAAGATATGCCCATGTTTGTGAGTATTTGGTTGTCATTTTTTTAATGTGATGGAACAGAGCTCCCTGTAAACTGGCTACGTGTAGGGGCCACTTCGGAGTCTGTAAATAGTTTGGCATTTGGGGGCAAAGTTAGCATCCTAAAATTCAAGAATTACATGATGATTTTTATTGACTCTTCTCGTTTCCCCTCTCTAGGAACCCAAAATGACACGCTCTAAACTTAAGGAAGTGGTGGAGAAAGGAGTGGTGGGTATTCTTTTTTTTTCTTTATTGTTTACTTAAGTTGGTAAATAATATCTAATTTCTGGTTATTTGTAGAGAAAAAAATATAGAGATTATTGTGGTCTGAGTTTGCCTTCTTAATAAAAGATGTGTAAAAGACAAGTAAAGGTAAAAATATATGAAATCATCAGCATAGTTTATTTTTATTTTAGGCGATGTGGCCATAGTGCATTTTTGGAACTAGAAGGTAGTAGATAACCATTTAGAGTTGCTCAAAGCAACAAGAGGACAGTTCTATTCATGTTATATGTGGCAGGGTTAGTATTTCTCATAGTGTGTCCTGGGGACCACTTGCATCGATATCACCCTGGTGTGGATTCCCTCCGGAGTCTCATTAAAAATGCACGTTCTTGGGATCACCTCAGACCTACATATCAGGACCCACGAGTAGGGCCTGGGATTGTGTATCGTTGAAAACACTAGTTTTTTCTTTCGCACACTGAAGTTGGAGAACCACTTGAAGACTTCTGAAGTATTTTGGTATAGCAAGGTCTTTGATGCTTGGAACCACATTACATCCTGCTTAACAAACACTTGTCCAGCTTGTGGTTACCTTCTGTGACAAGGCAAGTGAGAGTCTGAGGGAGTCCGTTCTATCTCTGATAGTGAGGAGGATGGACCCGGAATACATGGTGCAGTGTTTATCTTTTTCCAGCTCTGTTCCTTGCAACCCTGTAGAAGAAATGTCTGTTCCTCTTCCACATGACCTTTCCTCTAGACGAAGAATACTAGCATCTCTTTTTGTAACATTCTTTTCTTGCTACACGTCCCTAATATCTTATTGGTCTTTAAGTGACATGGCTTTGAGTATTTTTATCAGTCACCCTTTTCTTCTGAATGTACCTAGTTTGTCTGTATCCTTTTAAAAGTATGCCAAAAGTGGAATCTATTGGCCCAGATGGGTTTTAACTAGTACATTAAAGTTAGGTTATCCCCTCAGTGTTCCAGGTACCATATTTCTTTTGATGCAGTCTGAGGTTTCTTTTTGATAGCCATGTCATATTTTTTAATTTAATCAACTAGCCCTGCTGCATTAAGTGAACTGTCATCTTCAGGAAGTGCACAAACGAACGTGTGGTGGCTATGATGAAAGCAGCCATCAGAAGTTACATGAAGTCTGCCTGACATATGGGGTGTAATTGACATTATCTCCATGTTTGATTTGAATAAAAGGCCCAGGAGATCCAAATCAGGTTCTGGATTATGCTTACCAGCCACGAATACAGGTGTAGAGGTTGAACAACCCAAGAAGAGCAGGATTAGAGTTCCTCTTGCTTCTGAATGCTTAGTAGACTAACTCCGATACACTTCCAGGGGCTGCTTTGCCTTCACGATGTATTTGGGAAGAGGGAAACTGATGGGTCAGAAACAAACACGAGAGAGGGTGGCCCTGAACCACATCATCCCCTTTACATTTCGTGCGGGCCTGGTCACAGATAGGGGCTCGGACAAGGCAGGGCTGAGATGTGGGAAACCTGGGGCTCCTTGTAGAGATAGAACCCAGTGGCCTGTTGGATTTTGTTCATAAAATGATTTTGATTGGGTCACAAATATATAATAAGAAATTACCTGCTCCAATGGCATTTTGTCAGCACTATGTAGGAGCTTTAAAAAAAATTATATAAAAATATTTTTCCTCCAACTCTACTGTTTTAAAACCTGAAAAAGTTGAGTTTTAGTGAATCCATATTCCATCTAGATTTAACAGTTGTAAAATTTTGCCATATTTGCTTTATAACTCTATTGTTTGTTCCTATACTATTTGAAAATAAGTTGTGGACAGTTTGACACCCTCACTCCAAATCCTTTCATAAGACCTTTCGTTGCCCTGGCTGGTTTTGCCCTTCAGTCCGCAGGCTGATGCCCAGTGGAAAGTGCATTGGCCTGCGGACTGAAGAGTCCCGGGTTTGATTCCGGTCAGGGGCAGATGCCTGGGTTGCGGGCTCAATTTCCAGGAGTGGGTGGCAGGAGGCAGCTGATCAATGATTCTCTCTCATCATTGATGTTTCGGTCTCCCTCTCCCTTCTCTGAAATCAATAAAAATATATTTTTTTTAAAAGAGAACTTTTTGTGGCTGGCTCTTTGGAAGCATTCTAATGGTAGATTTATGTAATTGACTAAAAATATACTGATATCAAGTCTACTGTCACCTATAATATTGTAGCTTACAAGTAGTTTTCACATTCATTATTGTGAACCCAAGCTGTGATTTAAAGTAGACAAGACAGATACAGAGTCTTACTTGGTTTAAGGCAGAATGCTGATGATGGAAATAGTTTTCTCAACTTTTCTGCTGTCAAGCTGTGACAAATATTTGAGAGTATACTCTTAGGGATAATCAGTACCTTAGCTCAGGGCAGCTCCATGATAGGTAAAGGCTCTTTGTAATGGTAAAGAGAAAGTGAAAATTAAAAAGTCTATTCCAGTCAAGAGAACTTAATTACGTATATTCTTTGTTGGTAGGTAATTCCAACATGGAATATTTCACCAATTAAGAAGGCCAATGAAATTAAGGTAAACTTGGAAGAGGTAATTCTTATTCTTTTTCAGAAAAACTTCATCAGTTTTGGAACCTAAGTATTTTTTATTTGTTAACATTTTTGGGACTTTTAACTTAAACATATAAAATTCCAGCTTTAATTTTTCTTCTATTAACTGCTAGGTTTGATTCTCTTGCTAGTAGTCTCTTTAACCCTGCTTCTTATTCCTTGCTTTTAGCTCATTGTGCTCTTAGGGTTTTTCCCCTCCTGCTTGTCTTTTCCCCCTTATTTTCCAAGTACATATGGTTTATATTTCCTATTTACTTTATTTCTTTCTGTATTTATGAAGCCTCCTCAGTTTGTGGATATCAACCTCGAAGAAGATGATTCCTCAGATGAAGAGTACCAGCCAGATGATGAAGAAGAAGATGAGACTGCTGAAGAGGTCAGTGGTGACCCTTGAGTGTTGATAATATAGAAAAAAGAAATTGGCTTAATAAGACAGAATGTATTCTCTTGCTTTGTAATGTCACCTGGTCTTTTTTTAAAATTTATTTTTATTAAATCTTTTTATTAAATTATTATCTGTGTACATATCTTAGCATTTCCCCCCCTACCTCCCATACATGCCCTCCCTCCCCAGAGTTTTTGTCCGTTGGTTGTACTTATATGCATGCATACAAGAATGTCACCTGTGCCTAAACCGGTTTGGCTCAGTGGTAGAGCATCGGCCTGCGGACTGAAAGGTCCCAGGTTCGATTCCAGTCAAGGGCATGTACCTTGGCTGCGGGCACATCCCCGGTAGGGGGTGTGTAAGAGGCGGCTGGTCGATGTTTCTCTTTCATCGATGTTTCTGGCTCTCTATATCTCTTCTCCCTTCCTCTCTGTAAAATATCAATAAAATATATTTAAAAAAAAAAAAGAATGTCACCTGTTCTGCAGAGAGGATTGAGACACTGTTCTTTTTTCTACTCACTTTGCATAAATCCAAGTCTGAGAGGTATTTTCACATGCTTAATTTTGTCACATTTTGTATTATGAAATAAACATATATAACTAAAGAGCTGTACATAAAGTAAAAATATGCTGCCTAATTATATAGCTAATTCTCATGAAACTTCTCCAAAGTCATTAAATATAACATTGCCAAGATACCTCTTATTTGCCCTTCATGATCATAATCATTTCTCTTCCCCTAAAGATAACCATTATCCTGACTTTTTGGGTTACTTCCTTGTTTTGATTTAATATTTTTATTAATTTTAGAGAGGGAGGGAGAGATAGAAACATCATTGATTGGCTGCCTCCTGCACACCTCACACTGATGAAATCGAGCCCGCAACTTGGCCACATGCTCCTGACCAGAATTGAACCTGGGATCCTTTAGTCTGCAGGCTGAGGCTCTAGCCATTGAACCAAACTGATTAGGGCTTCTTGTTTTTCCTTATAGTTATGTCACCTAAAATTGCAGCTCTACACATTATAGTTCAATTACTGTTTTTAAACTTTATAAATGGACCCATAGTGCATGTATTCGCGCGCTCTCGCTCCCCCCCCCTCCCATTTTATTTTTGTAGAAAAGCAAGCGAGAATGTACTGACCGCAGCAAAAACACACTTGGGACAGTGAAACAAGGACATTGAAGTAGCCACAGGGGAGCCCAGGCGGGGTGGCTCTGGCTCCCCGGGAAATCAGAGAGAAGGGGGCTTGGAGCCAGGTTCAGGGAGTTAGCCCTGGCAGAGGTGCTCTGCCCATTTCTCCCCTGGTCACAGGTCTCCTGGCGTTCCTTGGAGTTTAGGAGATACAGACCTGTTGGGGAAGGAGAGCGGGGAGGGAATGGCATGATCATATCCCTGAAGGGTTAGGTCTCTATTCTTTGGTGTCTGACTTTCTTTTTTAACATTAATCCTTTGAGATTCATCTATCTTGCTGCTTTTAGCTATAGTAATATTCTATTTGTTTTTTTGGTAATATTCTATTTCTAAATGTGTAATGTGTTGTTTGACTTGTTTATAAAAGGATCTTTGAAGAATGCCTTACAACTTTACAAAGTTTGCATTGCTGATGAACATATTGATCTGATGATCTCTGTTCCTACCTTCAAAATATTGCGCTTCTATTTAAATGTATTTTCTCTTACTCTAATTGAATGATAATTGTGATTTCATTCTCTTGTGATACTTCATACTCAGTGGAATAAGATAGAGGCATAAATGTACAAGTGAACCGGATATGTTTTGTAGAGTTTGTTGGAAAGTGATGTTGAAAGCACTGCTTCATCTCCACGTGGGGCAAAGAAATCCAGACTGAGGCAGTCTTCTGAGATGAATGAAACAGATGAAGAGAATAGCATATTATCAGAGGTAAATCTACGTCTACAAAAGCGATAAGTTATAACTGTGTGAATTCTGAGCTATTACCCTTTGCCAAACATGAATTAAGATCAATAATCATGCCAGGATCTTCCTGGAATTTTTAACTGGATATTATAACTGTTTCAATTCCAAAGTCTTTTAAATCAGAAAACTGAACCCAGTGATAGGGAAAGAGCTTTTGTGATGTCTCATTAAGGGGCCAAATAAGAGTGACCAACAGAATTTCTTCTTTTCTACTCTTCTCTTTTTTATACCAATCTTATAATATTGTCCTAAAGTCATTTTTATAACATTTCACACTTTTGATAACTTTGCGTTTCATTGGAAATAGCATAAAACCTAATTAAATTAATATATTTGACAGAGTCTTTGTTTTTATGTACCTCTATCACGTCTATCTAAATAGGTCCAGAAAGATCATTAGTATATGATCTCTCAGCTTCTTTTCCCCTCTCTCCTTTCATCCCTTCTATTTATTTTTTAATGTGCTTGCATCTTTTAATCAGGCTGAGAAAATTGCCACACCTGCCATCAGGCACATCAGTGCTGAGGTAGTACCCATGGGGCCTCCACCCCCCCCAAAGCCCAAACAGACCAGAGACAGTACTTTCATGGAGAAGTTGCATGCTGTGGATGAGGAACTGGCATCTAGTCCAGTCTGTATGGATTCTTTCCAGGTAAGTATGATGCTAATTGCTTAGAGCCCTGGTTCGTATAGCTTATTGATTAGAGTGTCACCCTATGCACCCAAGGGTCAAAGGTTCTATTCCCAGTTCAGGGTACATGCCTGGGTTGTAGGTTTGATTCCCAGACCTGGTCTGGGCCTATGTGGGCGGCACCATATTGATGTGTCTTTCTCACATTGATAGATGTTTCTCCCTGTCTCTCCCTCCCTCCTTCTGTCTTTCCCTCCCTCCTTCCCTTCCACTCTCTCTAAAAATCAAAGGAAAAAATATCCTCAGGTGAGGATTAATAACAAAAAGTTAAAAAGAAAATAATAAATCACTGGGGAAGTCAAATGGAGTGATTTATTTGTTGCTCATGTTGGGAAAAGAGAGGGAATGACATTAAAATCTGATATAAGTAAAAGTTAATAAAATTGTAGGTCTTTGATATTCTCTTTTATTTGTACTATTTTATTGTGAGAATGGCAGCTCCTAAGGAAGGAATAAGGTATGTGAAAGAAAGCATTTTTAAATGTGGAACATAGCCCTAGCCAGTGTGGCTCAGTGGATAGAGCTTTGGGCTGAAGAAGGGTCCTAGGTTTAATTCCAGTTATGGGCACGTACTTTGGTTATAGCTGGATCCCTTGGCCTTGTCTGGGCGCATGTCGGAGGCAATCAAATGATGTCTCTCACATCAGTGCTTCTCTCTGTCTTTCCCTCTTTCTTCCACTCTCTTTAAAAAACTCATTGGAAAGATATTCTCAGGTGATGATTAACAACAACAAAGCCTCTTGAGAAGGTGACATTTGAGCTGAGATCTGAATGAGAAAGAGCAGGCATATGTAAAAGATGTGGGAGAAAAATGGTTCATTCATAGGAAATAGCACATTTAAAGTTCCTGATTCATAAGGATCACGGGAAGTAATACCGTGTTTCCCCGAAAATAAGACATCCTCCGAAAATAAGACCTACTTACAGGTTTCCTTCTGAGTGAAATATAAGGCATCCCTCCACAAATAAGGCCCCCAGGATTCACAGTTTGTCTGGTTTGTGTTGACAACTACTGTACTACCATACCGTATACAGGTAATAAATTTCGTTTATTTTCATTTAACAATAAATGTGTACCGTATTCTTCATGGAAAAATAAGACATTCCCTGAAAATAAGACCTAGCGCATCTTTGGGAGCAAGAATTAATATAAGACACTGTCTTATTTTTGGGGAAACAGGGTAGTAGGAGTGGGGTCAGAGCTAAGCTGGAGTGTGGGATCATGAAGGTTTTGAAAAACCATGATAAAGAATTTAGATTTTGCTCAGGCTGGGTAGCTCAGTTTTTTAGAGTGTCGTCCGGATACACCAAGGTTATAGGTTCAATCCCCGGTCAGAGCACATACAAGATTCAAGATTCAACCAATGAATGCATAAATAAATGGTACAACAAATCTCAACCCCCCCCCTCCCCCTCTCTCCTTTTCTTTCCTCCTCTCCCCCTCTTTCCTTTCTCTCTAAAATGAGTAAATTTAAAAAAATGTTCTTGTGGGACAAATGTTTAATTGGCAACCCAATTAAAAAAATGGAAATTTGGGAAGGAATTAGAGGGGGATGAAGGACGAAAGGGAAGGGATTAAGATGTACAAATTGCTAGTATAAAATCAGTCAAGGGGAATATAGTCAACAGTATGGTGTCAGATGGGTATTAGACTTTCGAGTTAATCACTTTGTAAGTTATGTAAATACCCAATCACTATGTTATATACCTAAAACTAATATAATATTGTATGTCAACTATAATTGAAAAATTAAAAAAAAACTTTAATGGGCAAAGCATATGAATAGACATTTCTCCAAAGAAAATATGCAAATGGCCAATAAGCAGTGAAAAGATGCTCCATATTTTCAGTCATTAGGAAAATGCAAATCAAAACTACAATGAGTTATCACTTCATTACCACTAGGATGGCTCTAATAAAGATTTTCAGTTGACAAGGATGTGGAAGATTGTGGAACCCTCATATGTTGCTGAAACTGGTACAGCCACTTTGGAAAACGGTTTGGTGGTTTCTCAATAATTACCATATGACCCAACAGTTCCTTTCCAGAGAATTGAAAACATGTCCATGTAAAAATGTATACACAAATGTTCACAGCAGCATTATTCATGGTAGCTCCAAATTAGAAACAACTGAAACGTTCCTCAAGTGATAAAGGAATAAACCAGAAATTGTATATCCATAAATGGAATATTATTGTGCACTAAAAAGGAACAAAGGTTTGATACATTCTACAAAATGAATGAACTTATGTTAAGTAAAAGAAGCCAGAGACAGAAGGCTACATACATATTGTATGATTCCATTTATATGAAATATCCAGCATAAGCAAATCTTCAGAGACAGAAGGTAGATAAGTGGTTAATAGAGACTGGATCCAGGTGAGAATGGGTTGGGAGTGACTGCTAGTGGGAATTGGATTTTTTGAGGGGGGTGATGAAAATGTTCAGGAATTAAATAGTGTTGATGATTATACAACTCTGTGAATATAGTAAAATCCACTCAATTTTAAACCTGTAATGGTGAATTTTTTTTTTAATGAAAGGATCATTTCTCTTCTTTTTAATACATTTTTGTTGATTTCAGAGAGAGAGAGAAAAACAATTATCATTGATTGGCTGCCTCCTGCACACCCCCTACTGGAGATTGAGCCTGCAACCTAGGCATGTGCTCTCACTGGGAGTCAAACCGTGACCTCCTGGCTTATAGGTCAGTGCTCAACCACTGAGCCACTCTGGCCGGTCTTTAATGGTGAATTTTATGACATATAAGTTATAGCTTAGTAAGCTGTTTTATATGTCCTTGAAATTTGGTTTTAAGACTGATGTCATTGTCCTTAAAGTTTTTCAAAGAATAATAAACCCAAATAGTTTAGAGAAGAGACTACTGTTTTAGCTGAGAAGAGAAGCACATAGGATATGATGAGATTTGAAGAATTTGGAAGCATTAGGCATTCAGTGACATGTTTTTATTTCCTTCTCTATTGGCTAGCCAATGGATGACAGTCTCATTGCATTCCGAACCCGCTCTAAGATGCCTCTGACAGATGTTCCCCTGGGTCAACTAGAGGCAGAGCTTCAAGCTCCAGACATCACCCCAGACATGTATGACCCCAATACAGCAGATGATGAGGAATGGAAGTTGTGGCTTGGGGGACTTATGAATGATGATGTGGGGAATGAAGGTAAGTAGTTTTACTTGCATTTACTCTCTACTCTATCTACTTTGTGGTGAAATTTTCATTAGTTAGAAACTTAAAGAAGGTATTTTTGGTTAATGGAATTTGGTATTTATCCAGCAATTTATTTCATTTTATTTTTTAATTTTTTAAATATATATATTTTTTGATATTTTACAGAGAGGAAGGGAGAGAGATAGAGAGCTAGAAACGTCGATGAGAGAGAAACATCGACCAGCTGCCTCTTGCACACCCCCTACCAGGGATGTGCCCACAACCAATGTACATACCCTTGACCGGAATCGAACCTGGGACCTTTCAGTCCGCAGGCCACCACTCTATCCACTGAGCCAAACCGGTTTCAGCCAGCAATTTATTTTAAACTAGAGGCCAGGTACACAAAATTTGTGCTCTCAAGGAGTTGTCCCTCAGCCCAGCCTGTGCCATGAGCCCAGCTTCTGGCTGAGCAGTGCTCCCCCTGTGAGAACACACTGACCACCAGAAAGCAACTCCTGCGTTCAGCATATCCCCCCCTAGTGGTCAGTGTGTGTCATAGCAATGATTGTTCTGCTGTTGGTCGATTTGTATATTAGCCTTTTATTATATAGCACTAGAGGCCCAGTGCACGAAATTTGTGCACGGTTAGGGTCCCTAGGCCTGTCCAGCTATCAGAGCCGATCTTTGCCGGGGGCAACTGGCAGGGTGATTGGAGCCCTCGTTTGAACCTGCCTTGGCTGGCCTGGTGCTGCCTGCTTGCCCACACCCACCACCACCGCCAGTTGGGGCCTGTGGGCTGGGAGCAGCTCCTGCATTGAGCGTCTGCCCCCTGGTGGTCAGTGCATGTCATAGTGACCCGTCATTCCGCCGTTTAGTTGATTTGCATATTACAGTTTTGTATAGATAGATTAGTAGTTAAATTCCTCTCTTTCCTCCCTTTTTGTTTTAGAATCTTTGGGAATTTTGAATGCTAAGAATCTTCCTCTGAAATATAAATGCACACATAATTTTATATACCCTCTCATTGATTGGAATGCATTGGTTCACTTGACTATTGTGTTAAGGTTCTTTATGATGCAAGTGAAAGAATCCAAACTCCTGCCAAAACCGGTTTGGCTCAGTGGATAGAGTGTTGGCCTGCGGATTGAGGGTTCCCAGGTTCGATTTCGGTCAAGGGCATGTACCTTGGTTGTGGGCAAATCCCCAGTCGGGGGGTGTGCAGGAGGCAGCTGATCGAAGTTTCTCTCTCATTTGGTGTTTCTGGCTCTCTATCTTTCTCCTTCCTCTTTGTATAAAATCAATAAAATATATTAAAAACAAAACAAAAAACAACTTAAGGACAAATGTTCTTTATTGGAACAGAGTCTCATAGTGCTCAATATCTTGCATTGTCACTAAAGATAAGAGTTCAGAGATGGGAATGAGTGACTGAAACGTTGTGTTTTCTAGATGAGGCGGATGATGACGACGATCCGGAATACAATTTCCTGGAAGACCGTGATGAACCAGACACGGAGGATTTCCGCACCGACCGGGCAGTGAGAATCACCAGTGAGTCTGTGTTTACTGTGGGTCCTGCTCTTGACTGTCCCATCTACATTTGTTCACTTGGTATATTTTTGAGGGTAAAGTTTGCAGTCCATTTAATCTGAGATGTTTAAGCTTCCTCTAGCCTATTTCTAGAAATCTTTAAATGTAGGTATATATTCAGAAAGCCTATCAGTCACTCATTTACACATCCCACAGTTATGTATCGAGTCCAGTATTTGGCAGGGATTATACTTAGGATAACCTAATGAATAAAACATGGCCTGTGTCTTATAGGGTGACAGTTTAGTAGGGCATACAAACAGAAGACATTATAATAGCCCCAGTCACTTTGGTTCAATGGATAGAGGACGGCCTGTGGACTGAAGGGTCCCAAATTCAATTCTGGTCAGGGCCGGTGCCTGGGTTGCAAACTTGATCCCCAGTAGGGGGTGTGCAGGAGGCAGTCAATCAATGATTCTCTCTCATCATTGATGTTTCTGTCTCTCCCTCTCCCTCTCTGAAATCAATAAAAATATATTTTAAAAGAAAACATTATAATACAAAGTGATAGGTGCTATAATAAGTTGTGTAGAGAGTATGCTAGTGGCCTAAAAGAGGGTATAATATAGTGATGGTATGAAATTAGGGTGGGAGGGCTCAGGAAAGGATTCATAAGTTGAGATTCTTTTATCCTAGTTTTGAAGGAGGAATAGGAAATTTTTGGTAAATGGGGGCAGAGAAGGATATTACAAATATAAGAGCATCTATAAACAACAGAATTGTGAAACAACAATAAGTGTGTTGGGAAAATAGTAAGTAGTTGGTATAGTTGTGTGAATGAATGGTGGTAGAAAAGGGTAATCAGTGTTCAGACTTTGAATTTGAGAACCTTGAATTTGAGTTTTGGTTTATCAAAAAGGAGAGCTCAAAGAGTTTTAAGTCATAAATCAATAGGAACTTATTTGAATTTTAGAAATACCGTTTTGATTAACTACCAGTTTAATATAAAGAGACAGGATTGGAGGCATGCAAAGCAAATCATTTGACGAGTCATTTGTTTGAAAAATTACTTCATTGCCAGTGATAGAAAACATATTTCAGAAATTATTGATTTTTATTACATTCATTACATTGTTAGCTTTTGACCAGGTTATGAAGAAAGCTTTATTTTTATTATTATTGTTTTTTATATATAAATATTTTTTAAAAAAATATATTTTATTGATTTTTTGCAAAGGAAGGGAGAGGGATAGAGAGTTAGAAACATTGATGAGAGCTGAAGCCGGTTTGGCCCAGTGGATAGAGCGTTGATCTGCGGACTGAAGGGTCCCAGGTTCGATTCTGGTTGGGGGCATGTACCTTGGTTGCGGGCACATCCCCAGTAGGAGGTGTGCAGGAGGCAGCTGATCGGTGATTCTCTCTCATCGATGTTTCTTGCTCTCTATCTCTCTCTCCTCTCTGTAAAAAAATCAATGGAATATATTTTGGAAAAAAAGAAAAGAAAAAAACATCGATGAGAGAGAGACATCGATCACCTGCCTCCTGCACATGGGGATGTACCCGCAACCAAGGTACATGCCCTTGACCAGAATCGAACCTGGGACCTTTCAGTCTGCAGGCCGACACTCTATCCACTGAGCAAACCCATTCGGCCTATATAAATATTAAAAAAATATTTTATTTATTTCAGAGAGGAAGGAAGAGGGAGAGATAGAAACATCAATGATGAGAGAGAATTATTGATTGGCCTCCTGCATGCCCCCTATTAGGAATTGAGCTGGCAACCCTGGAATGTGTCCTGACCAGGAATCGAGCTGTGACACTCAGCCACTGAGCTGCTCTGGCTTCACAAGAATAAGACTGTTCAGTTCTCTCATGTATTCCAAGTATCTAGAACAGGATTGAGGCATAGTTGGTATTCAGTAAATGTTTTTGGATAACGAATGTTAGGTATATATGAAGATTTTGCCAAGTGCCTTGCTGAAAATAACATACATTGTTTTCTTGGAATTCCTTCTTATGGGAATGTGCCCACAACATACTGTTTGGGTTTTCTTGCAGAAAAGGAAGTGAATGGACTGATGGAAGAGCTGTTTGAAACTGTGAGTAAGGATCTTTGAGTAAGAATGGAGGTAAAAGTAGATTCTTGAGCAAGCTCTGTCTTTTGGTCCCAGGGCCTCTGCCTCCAGAATGGAGTTCATACAAAGCCAATTCCCCCTTAGTCCACCCAGGAGAGAATATAGTGGCAGGATAATATTGGTAACTCACAAACTTTGATTACCTCTATATAGATAATTCTTAGTAAACTTTACTTGCAAACTTTGGGTGGCCTTCCCAGCTATCATTTGGTGCATCCTTAAAGATTGCATACTAGTTTTAGATTATTCTAAACTCACATAGTTACTTTTCTCATCCATTTGTCTCTTGAAAGATAGTTATGATCACTGTGAGTTATCCATGCCCTGTCCTTAGCTATACAGATTGACCAGGTGAGAGATTTCCCCCCCTGGGGTAATAGTGTAGTCATCCCATGCGCAGGACTGTGGAAGTCCTCAAGTGAGAGAAATACTCGGATGCAAGCTTTTTCCGAGTGCCAGCATTATCCTGGAAAGTTAGTGATTAATTTCCCTTCTCACTGCTGCAGAGACTCACATGCCTGTTCCCCAGGAAAATGCTCTTTTTCCTTTTCCTCAGTTCCAAGATGAGATGGGATTCCCCAGCATGGAAGATGATGGCCCAGAGGAGGAGGAGCGTGTGGCCGAGCCTCGGCCTAACTTCAATACTCCGCAAGCCCTACGGTAGGCCCTAGAATAGAGAAAAACTGTCTTCTGAAAAGGTTTTCAGAAATTTCAGTTAATTCCCCAGCCCTAAGGGGGTTTTAGCTGTCCGGTGAATAAATCTCCTTTTGATGGGGCAGTGCAGCTATAGACCAAGCTGTATCTGTTTGGGAAGGGAGAAAAAACAGCAGCTGGCATCACTGGCAACTTCTCCAGGCGAGTGGTGCTGGAGAGGTATGTAGGACTGCGCGGCCAGCCACAAAAACTACCCCAGTTGTCATATCCATCATGTCCCTTTGTTCCCCTCATTTGCTGTTAACGTCTGGTAAATGTTAATGAATGTTTGTTAATTACCTAGGCATTAAGCACCTGTAGTAATGCCCCAGGGTCTGAAATATATGTTCTGCCCTCTTCACATAAAGTTAGCAATTCTGTTGCTCCACCCAGAAAGTAGAGGTTTTAATTTTTTCCCCCTATTTTTGCGATGGGTTTGCATAATCTATCTGTACATTACTGTTATTCTGAGTAGAAACAGAAATTAGGATGGGGTTTATTCCCTGGGTGGAACAAAGCAAAACTTAGAGATCCACAGCTTCTAATGAGTCCTGTGTTTTTAACCGAACAGCATTACCTAACGAGAGAGCCTGGGATCCATTTGAAAGCTAGACTTTAAAGGGAACTTGCAGTTTAGTGAGGACAACAAAGTATATTAACCAATATGAATAAGCTAGAAATATTAGTCATACTCCATTACAATGAATACCATAATGAAACTGTAACAAGTATCTCAGAATTTCCCCTTTTAGCTTTATTGAGATGTTATTGATAATGTGTGAGTTGGGTGGAGCGGGTCTCAGTGTCACCTGCTGGTGCTAATGGTGTTTGTCAGGTTAATGCAGCTTCAGATTTGCACCCTCCTGCATCCGCCAGCTGTGTGAAGGGAGGCCTCAACACAGGGGCAATGGTGGCGCCTGCCATGGAGCCATACAATTCAGTTTGTCCCTGGTATGTCTCTGGTGCCTTTTGAGCTGCTGTCTCTAGGCTTCAGCTTAAAGTGGATATTTGTAAGCGAGTGAGTCTGTAGGCAAGCCACTTTTGAGGACACCTGGTTCTCTAGCAGCCTTTGTCTCACCAGATGGGGCTTCAGGGAGTTACCAGGGTGTGGCGAGCCACAGTCACTAGGCCAGTTAAACTGCCATGTATTTTAGTTTATCCCTTGTTGCTTCATGCCTGCAGGTCTTTGAATTTTTAAGAAACAAAAGTAGTGCAGAACTAGAGTGGAATGGGAGAAGCTAGATCAGGGATTGAAGTAATGGGTATATCAGAGAACAAATGCTGTGCTTTGAGGATAATTTATATAATTGTTAAGAACAAGTTCCAGATTAATGTGCATATCAGTATGATATTGGAATGGTAAGTTTCCATTTGCTCTGTGACTGCTTTGTTATCCTGATGTTTCTCTGCTTTCCTTTTATTTGTATATTAGAGGCCCAGTGCATGGATTTGTGCACCGGTGGGGTCCCTCAGCCTGGCCTGCAGGGATGGGGCCGAAACCAGCCCAGTACACGAATTTGTCCAGGGCGTGTCTGGCCCTTTTCACCCATTCCCGATCTGCCAGACCCCAACAGCAAGCTAACCTACTGGTTGGGGTATCTGCCTCCTGGTGGTCAGTGTGTGTCATAGCGACTAGTCGAATGGTTGGACACTTAGCATATTAGGCTTTTATTATATAAGATTACTTAGAGGACTGATTGTAGAAAAATGGGGATGAGGTACAGTTCCGAATCATTTTATTTGAATCTATGCTAATAACTTTGGGAAAAGGTTTGGATAGACTACGAGTTTTGCTTATTGGCTAAAGTGGAATTTAGGAATTATCAGTAGATAGAAATTATGCAGACTCTCTTAGACCACTATGAGAAGGAATTGGATGTGTTGTGGACCAACAGAAATGTTCACATTCAGTCATCTCCCTGTTGGGGATAGGTTTGAAGAACCACTGGCCAACTTGCTAAATGAGCAACATCGTACAATGAAGGAGCTCCTTGAGCAGCTGAAATTGAGAAAATCTTCAGCCAAACAGCAGCAGGAAGTAGAGAGGGTTAAGCCCCAGAGCGAGAACGTTCCTCAGACTCTGATTCTAGACCCAGCTCAGAGGAAGAGGCTCCAGCAGCAGATGCAGCAGGTGAGATCTTGGTAATGTTCTATTGGATCATCCCATGGCTTGGACCTGAAGCCAAAGTTAGCAGCTTTGTAAAAGTCAGAAATGGGTGTCTGACACTCTTTGAAACCATGGGCCCCAGGATCTTCACATCGGCTAGGCCCTGGGAACTTACGTTCATGAGCCAGCATGGCTCAGGCAAGAATGCATATAAGTATGTTGATAATATTCAGAATTATAGATTTCAAAGGATCCTAGTAATCCATTCTGAATTTAACAGCCTTGTGGCCAGAATAGTTTTTTCTTCTTTCTAATCTCAGTTTCTCTGGTTTGAGGTTAAACTTCTGATTCTATTATTTTGCCCCCGGGGAACATAACTGTAAAATTCAGACTATGTTGCACTTATAGACTATTGAGAAATAAGGGATGTATAATAAAGTTGCAGATATCTTGACAAGATCTCCTGGGTTCCTGAAATGGCATCAGACATGTCACTGTGTTGTTTTCTTTTCTTCCCCAGCACGTTCAGCTCTTGACGCAAATTCACCTTCTCTCCACCTCCAACCCCAGTCTCAGCTCGGAGGCCAGTACTACCAGGATATTTCTTGTAAGGTTCCCGATATCCCTAACTCTAAAGATGGAGTATACAGTTAGCTTGGCGAGTCATTTCTCACAGATACTCACCCACCATAATCTATATTTCTTCTCCTCTCCTGCATGTTTTGGTAGCTATTCCTATGTCTTCCTGTGTTTGCTGAAAGAACATAAATCACTGATTTTCATGAAAGGGCAGAGAGTGTATTCACTATCCTTGAGAGTATTGCTCTGACTTGCAGTCTTAAAGAGGTAATGTTAATTGTGAAAGAGTTTAGAATGATTTTTTTTAACCTATTTTTATCCTGTAATAGGAAGGACAGATTTTCACACAGAGGATAAGGGCAATTGATACTAATGGCCTGGAACTTAAATCTCCTTTGTGCTCTGTTTTCCCAGGAAGAGCTGGGAACCTTTGCTCAAAGCTCCATTGCCCTTCACCATCAGTTCAACCCCAAGTTTCAGACCTTGTTCCAACCCTGTAACCTGATGGGAGCCATGAAGCTTATAGAAGATTTCAACACACACGTCAGCGTTGATTGGAGTCCTCGTAAAACTGTCAAGACGGGTAGGGGACAGTGGCTATTTTCTTCAAGTACTTGACACCCAGACCAACGTGTCCGTTGTCCCCAGTGGCAACAAATGCCTTGAACCAGGTCCTTTGGCCAGCACATGTCTGCCTTCACACAGGCATAATCTCCAAAACCTCATCTTTGTGGAAATTCACAGGAAAAAGTCAATAATCTCAGATTGCTTGGTGGGCAGGGAGAAGAGCTAGATCTCATCCAGGGGCGTGGTCTTCATGCCTTAACCAGGCAGCCCATCTTGGTGACCGGGGGCACTCCTTGTCCTCGGCCTTGCCTTTGAGAACTCCATGGCTGCAGCCCGGCCTAGGCCCTGACCTCAGCCTTGATCTTGGCCCCAGATGCCGCTGCCAAATCCTCCTCGGAAGCGGCAGCGGTCCCCCATTACAGGGCCCCTAGGCCCTTCGGGCCCTGCTGTGGCACCCGTGTCATCCACCATTCCGTATCTCATCAGAAAAGACGCACCACCCCTATACTTTATAAATATTTGTTTTGATTTGTTTCCTGGTTTAGCAAATTAGTTGTGGTTTTGTCTGGATTTAGGTTTGTCTTTGGATTTGATTTTAAGTCCCTGACTCTTATAGTTAAATTGAATATATTTGAATTTAAGTTCATTAGGTCATGGACACTGATCTCAAACTACATTATTAGCTATATGTTGGTACTGAAAACTTAATTTAACACCAAACTTCAGTAATCACTAATAATAGTGTCCTGTACTTTTTTCTGGTTATATAAAACATCTATGGAAGGAGGAGTATGGCTATAGTAGTTCTTATCTCTGAAAAGGCAGAAAAATGCCTGAACCTGAGGGACTTAGACAGTGAGACAGAAATGAATGGGACCGTGTCACCTCATTCTCCTTATGTTTTTTATTTTAATTCCCATCCTCAGGAGGAAACTGAGAGAAACTTAAGTAAGAATGAAATAAAATAAAATTTGGAATACCAGATTTGTGAGGGACATTTAAGAAGTTGAAATCTTATCCTGGAAGAAAGAAAGCATTGTTGAAGGTCATTTATCTTTCAAGGATCTAAAGGGGGAAGGAGATAAAAATATTTTTAGCATACACTGTGCCAGGTATTAATAGGTACTTTCTAGGTATTTATGTTACTTAGTGTGTTAAGTGTTCCACATAGGAAAGAATAAGAAAGTAAAATTTTAGTAACATTGAATGGGATTCCCATGAGGTGTATGTTAGGCTCAGAAAGTTGTGGAAACTTCTGTGGGGAGAGTTGTGTGGATTTGGAGGGGATTAAGTTAGGTGGGGATAGCTCTAGCTAAATGCAAAAATGCAATCAGAAACTTGTGTGAAGTCCTATTTGTTCTAGAATTTAATTAAAAAATTTTTTTTTTCTTACAGCCTGTAAATTTCCCTGTTTACCAAAGCAAGTGGCTTGGATCCTGGCCACAAGCAAGGTTTTCATGTATCCAGAGCTACTTCCAGTGTGTTCCCTGAAGGCAAAGAATCCCCAGGATAAGAATTCATTCACCAAGGCTGAGGACAAGTAAGGGTTTATTGTGGAGGGGTTAGCACAGAATATCCTGAAGAGAGGTCTAGTTCTTATTATTTAAGGAGCTTAGGGAAATAAGGCATGTATAAGGTATGGACACAAAAGACAAAGAAAAGCAGTGTTGGTTGTTATAACGTTATGTAATATGTGCTTGTTTCAGCATTGCCAAATACTGTTCTTTTGGGGAATGACATGCATATTTTCCAAACATTTTAAATTATGTTTTGGCTTTTATTGATTGTAAAGAACAATCTTGTAATATGTACTATTAGAACAAATTTTCCGAAGGAAAAATTTTTTAATCCACTATTCTAATCACCCCAAGATAATGATTTTTCTCTTGCATTTCTTGTGTAATTATTGGCCATTTAAATACATTTTTTTTGGCCTTTTTTAAACTGTGGAGTTAGTCTGGGGAGCCTTTTTAGAAGAATGGATTGTGAAGTGAGATTTCGAGTCATTGTTCTTTCTCAGTTTGTTAGTTTTAGGACTAAAGCACTTTGAAGGGACCGAGTTTCCTAAGCCTCTAATCAGCAAGTACCTTCTAACTTGCAAGACTGCCCACCAGCTGACAGTGAGAATCAAGAACCGCAGCATGAACAGAGCTCCGGACAACATCTTCAAAGTACGTGCTTCCTGCAAGTTCTACCTGGGGACTCCTTAGGGCTTTGGCTGGGGCTCAGGCTGTGAAAGAATTCACAACTAAAAGAAGAGATAGATGCAGAGAAGAAATGTATTTTATCTTACAAGGGAGGAAAGGGCCAGGTATTGCTAGTCAATACAGGACAGGTAACAAAAAGTGGCTTCCACTTTTAAAGAGTGATGGGCCCTAGCTGTGTTGGCTCAGTGGATGGAGCATTGGCCTGCAGACTGAAGGGTCCTGGCTTTGATTCCGGTCAAGGGCACATTCCCTGGTTGTGGGCTCAATCCCCGGTGTGGGGTGTGCCTACTCCACACAATGGGAGAGGGGATGGGCGTTTGACTGGCTCTTCAACAGATCTAATCTGTCTTCATCTTTACCTAATTTTAGTTGTAGCTTTTGCTCCAATTAATAATTAGGTGGTGTCTCAGCCTTTTGCTAGACTCTGACATCAATTTGTTGGCTGTGAACTTTATTCCACATGGGATTTGGTTTTCTTCATTTTCCTATGTCTTAATTTGGAAACTCATGTGTTTCAATATTCATTCATCTGCTTTTTTTGTTGTTTTTAATCCTCATCTGAGGATATTTTTCCCACTGGTTTTTGAGAGTGGAAGGGAAGGAGAGAGACAGAAAGAGAGAAACATGAAAAAAAAAAAAAAAAAAGAGAGAGAGAAACATGGATGTGAGCAAGACACTTTGGTTGGTTGCTTCCCATATAGTCCCCAGGCCGGGAATCGAGCCTGCAACGGAGGTATGTGCCCTATACCGGAATCAAACCCAAGATCCTTCAGTCTGGGGGCTGACACTCTATCCACTGAGCCAAACCGGCCAGGGCTCCATCTGCTTTTTAGCCTTGAACATTTTCCTGTTATCGTTTTCTCTCATTCTCTCCCTTTCTTTCTCTCCTTGTAGGCTTTTACCTGCAAGAAATTCCTTTCTGTCATTTTCATGGGGTTTCAAAAGGGAACAAAGACAAATGTGTGGTTTAAACTGTTTTAACTGTAGGTTTCTCCTTAACTCTTTAACCTGTGAGTGTCTGGATATTATCCCGCAAAGATTATGATAGCCTAGTTGGCTATCCAATAGATACTTTTCTTCTCCTCTTAAATTTCAGAGTGTTGTTCACTCATTCCTTCTTTAAACTCCCTGTTCTCTTATGTTCTGTGATACCAGGACTCTTACCTCAGGCTGCTCCTTCATGAACTCTTCTTCTCCTGCTCTATCCGTAAATTTTAGTGTTCCACAGTAAATTGGATTAATGGTCTCATGATTTTGGGTATTATCTCTCTCTTTTCATGATTTTCAAATTTGTGTCTTTGGTCCAGTTCTCTCCTGAGTTCTGACTCAGTATAGCCAACTGTTTAAAGGAATTCTTAACTAGGTTGTCTCACTCCTCACTGACTCCCCAAATAGAACTTATGATTGTCCCTCTGTACCCTCCAGTTGTGCCACTGTCACCACCAATAACAGCAAACTCTCCTCCCCAACGTACCCCTTCTGTGGTCTGTGTCTTGGTGTATGACATTAATGTCTCAGTCCATAAACCTGGGGAGTGTTCTCAATTCTTCCTGCTTGATCACTACCATGCCTACCAGTCATCACATCCTCAGTTTTCTTCCTTTATTTCCTACTCGGTTGCCCACTGCCTTTGTTCAGGACTTTGTTCCACTTAGATTAATGCATTAGTTTTCTCTTTGTGGTTCCTTAAACATGTTCATGATTTGAACATGAAGTATACTCTGCCATGCCTTTCCTCATGTAGCAAACTCTGTTCCTATACCAGTCGCACCTGCTTCAGAAAAATATCGTTCAAGTGTGAAGTTATGTGTCATTTTTTAAATTCATCTTTGTACTTTTTTAACATAGAATGTCATTATTGGTCTAGTTGACTATTTCTCCCACTAATCTGTAAGCTCCCTGAGAGCAGGAATTGCTTTTCTTTTCTTTTTTTTTTTTTTTTTTTTTTAATGTATTTTATTGAGTTTTTACAGAGAGGAAGGGAGAGGCATAGAAAGCTAGAAACATCGATGAGAGAGAAACACCGATCAGCTGCCTCTTGCACACCCCCTACTGGGGATGTGCCCGCAACCAAGGTACATGCCCTTGACCGGAATCGAACCTGGGACCCTTCAGTCCGCAGGCCAATGCTCTATCCACTGAGCCAAACCGGTTTCGGCAGGAATTGCTTTTCTTATTTTGTATGCTCAGTTTATAGCACACTGCCGGCACATAGAAAGCATTCTACAAATGTGAATGAATGGGTGCTTATTGTCATTGTAAGTTCAATTTCCATCTTCATTTACGCTGAAAACCCAACTATCTCAGTCTCTGTTTTTTCCCTTCCCTTCTAATGTTCTTTCACCATTATTTGCTTTTAAAAAAGAAGTTTCCATGTGTCCAGAATGAGGGTTAAGGCAGCTCTTGTGCAGGAGCAAATTTTAAATAAGATTTCTCTGCCCATCTGCTTCCTTTTCTCAGTGACCTAAACTTTTCCCTTCCTGGCGACCTGGATAGAGATTATCAGTTAAAAGGCGTTGAATAATTGTAAAATCTTTACTAATTAGAGATTAATTTTAAATGCAGAAGCATTCAGCACATGCTGTTTATATACATGTGCATATGGGTGTGTACCTGTGTGTGTATGTGTGTTTGTGTCAGTCAAACCACTGCCCACCCCACTCCTCACTCGGACAGAGAGCAATGTTTCGGAAAGAACTGTAACTCATGCTTCACTTCTTCACGCTCAGTTTTATAAGAAGACCAAACAGCTGCCCATCTTCGGGAAGTGCTGCGAGGAGATCCAGCCACATCAGTGGAAGCCACCTGTAGAGAGGGAGGAACACCGGCTTCCGTTCTGGTTGAAGGTAAGCCCTCCTCTTCAAAGACCCGAGGCAGAAGGTCACTGAGAACCTGGCAGAAACCTCAGTTCCACCCTACACCTCGAATGCTGTAGTTGTAGAACTAGGATTTAAAACCATCATCCTCTCCTTCGTCTTTCCCCCCAACAGCTGGGTAAAATGATAGTTTCGTATAGGAAATTCAGAGAAGAGTTTCTACAGTATGCAGTAAGAATGTAGTCTTTGTAGAAATTTGATATTGTGCAGAAAAATTCTTCTTGAAAAGATTACCTTGAGACTGTCCTGACAAAGTTCCTAAAATTTAGAAAACCCTATTTTATTTTTTACCAGATTCTGACGTATGCTAGATCAGAGTGTTTTTGTTCCCAATAGGCCAGTCTGCCATCCATCCAGGAGGAAATGCAGCACGTAGCTGATGGTTCCAGAGAGGCAGGAAGTGTGACGGGCACCACTGAGATCAAGCCGGACCCAGATGTAGGGAAAACCAGCTCGGAGTTGGGAAGTGAGACTCGGTACCCACTGCTACTGCCCAAGGGTGTAGTCCTCAAACTGAAGCCAGTTGCCAACTGTTTTTCCAGGAAGGGCTGGAGACAGAAGCGGTCATCAACCCTGAAGCCCCTCCTTATTAGACCCAGCCCCTCTCTCCAGCCTGCCTCCAGTTCGGGGAAAATGCCACCGAGGTCAACTCAGTCAGAAGCCCCTCCAAGCAAAATGGTGGTCCGGATTCCTCAAACCATCCAGCCAGCCACTGTCTTACAGACTGTGCCAGCTGTCCCTCAACTGAGGGTCACCGGGGGTGATAGTTTTGAGTCTTCAACAGTGTTGCCTACTATCCCCCCTGAGGCCAGGACCAGCTTCCCTCTGTCTGAGCCCCAGACGCTGTTCTCCCCTGCTCCCGTGCCCAAGATAATGCTGCCCTCACTTGCCCCTTCTAAGTTCCGCAAGCCATATGTGAAACGGAGAGGCCCAAAGAAAAAGGGGACCAAGGCCTCACTCTGTCTGAAGTCTGTCCCCCTCATCAACTCTGCACCTGTCATCTTCACCGTTCCTGCCACCACTGTGAAGGTGGTGAGCCTTGGCAGTGGCTGCAACATGATCCAGCCTGTCAGTGCAGCCGTGGGCCAGAGTTCGCAGGCCCTTCCCATCACCACACTCCTGGTTAACCCTACTTCCTTCCCATGCCCATTGAACCAGCCCCTTGTAGCCTCCTCCATCCCACCCTTAATTGTTTCTGGCAACTCTATGAATCTTCCTGTCCAGCCCACCTCTGAAGAGAAGGCCCACATGAATATGGATGTTGGTTGTCCTTTGGACGAGGGGAAAAATGCCTGTCCAGGCCTGGTACCCAAAGCAGAGCCCCAGGACCCATCTCCTCTCTGTGCCTCTGCCTGCCCCAAGAAGGAGCACAGCCCTGGGCCTCTACCGCCAGATGGAGTGGGCCAGGACGACTTGTCGGAGAGCAGCGCCTATGTCTGGACTGTTGTGAAAACAGAGGAGGGGAGGCAAGTTGTGGAACCACTGCCTCAGGGCTTCCAAGAATCTCTAAGCTCTCCTCCTGAAAATGTAGAGAAAACCGTCAAGATGGAACCTAAAGATCCTGGGGAGGAAGTCCCCCGGGCATCCCCGAAGCACGCCGTTTATGATGAAGTCAAAGAAGAGTACCCTGTGGAGCTGGACCCTGGCTTCCCAAGTGAGGAGACAAGTGGTGCAAGAGAAGCAAAGAAACAGACAGTCTTACAAAAGGAGGAGGAGAGGAGTCAACTAGCTAAAACCCCGTCAGCTTCTCAAGAGCCTCCTGAGGGAGGAGACTCGGGAAATGTGAGCAAAGAATCCCCAAAGAAGGCTTCATCCTCCGTTGACCCTGACGTGGTGCTCAGCAGCCTCCCCGGGAAACCTGAAGACGTACTCAGCGTTGATGGTCAGTCAGCAGGGGCCCCAGCGAGGCCAGAAACGGGGGGAGAGAAGGATGGGCCAGAGGAAGAGGAGGAAGAGGACTTTGATGACCTTACCCAAGATGAGGAAGATGAGATGTCCTCAGCTTCTGAGGAATCTGTGCTCTCTGTCCCAGAACTCCAGGTGAGAGTTGGGAAATATTCTCAAATATTTTGTGGACTCAGTAATATCAATAGGTCACCTTGGTTGCTGCACTATAGATATTCTTAAAATCATTTTTATTTGACTTTTAAAATAAAATTTTTGGATTGCAGTGAGAGGAGAGGGGAAGGGTGAAATTTGACTCATTTTAATCACATTTAAATGTTTCATTGAATCAGCTAAGCACAATTTAAATGCCTAAAAAATGGATCATAAGTGAGGACTGTGGCAAAGGAAAACTATCTTCAGTATAGAGGGGACCTTTCCAAACAGACCCCCTCCCCACTCCTGTCAAGCAGGAATCCCAGCCACACTTATGACTCCATAACTCAGACAACCAGCTCTGATAATTGTAGTGACTCCTGTGGCCCACAGGTCCCTCCCTGCCATATGTGCGTGCGTGCGTGCGCGTGCACACACACACACACACACACACACACACACACACACTCTCACACACACTCACACACTAATTGATTAACTTCAGTTCCTCTCGAAAAACTGCATTCGGCACTTGGTGAGCATTACCAGCCCTTATGAACACTCTTTGGGGGGGTGAGGGTTGCAGGAAACAATGGAGAAACTGACTTGGCTCGCATCTGAAAGGCGCATGAGTCAGGAAGGTGAGTCTGAGGAAGAGAACTCTCAGGAAGAGAACTCTGAGCCTGAAGAAGAGGAGGAAGAAGAAGCAGAAGCAGAAGGAATGGAAAGCCTGCAGAAAGAGGACGGAATGACAGATGAAGCCATAGGAGACCCTGCTGAGAAACCTCCTACTACCTTTGCCTCACCTCAAACTGCTCCAGAAGAGACCAGCAGGACCCCACCAGGTGAGTTTGGAAAGCCTGTCCGAGGGCCAGCTCTCAGTTGGCCTCGTGTGAAGACGCATGCAGAGTGGCCAGCTTGTAAACCAGGTGGCAAGTCTTCAGAAAAATCCTCTGGATCACTCCTGCCACTTCCCCCAAACAGAGGTTTAACTTGGTGCCTTTATAGACGAGATGCTCAGAAATTTAAAATTTTGTTCTCATCAGCTGTTAGATTTGTATAAGATTTATCTAAATTTATCTAAATTTATAGTGTTTGTTTTTATTGATTTTTAGAGAGGAAAGAAGGGGAGAGAGAGAGAGAGAAACATCAATGAGAGAGAGACATCGATGGGCTGCCTCCTGCCCACGCCCTACTGGGGATCAAGTATGTGCCCCGACTGGGAATTGAACCCAGGATCTCTTTGTTCGTGGGAGGTTGCTCAGTCTGTTGAGTCACACCAGCCAGGCTATCCTGGTTCTTCATTCATTTATCACGTTTGAGGTTAAAAGCTACGTTTATTTCAGAAAGCACTGCTTCTTCCTCACTAAGACAGTCCTTGGAAGCTCGACATAGGCCATACTCACTCTTAAGATTGCTGATTCTGCACACAGCTGACCTTGACAGAGACAGATATGCCTCCCATTCCATTTTCCCAGAAGCTTTTCTCATGACTTGGTCCATACCATTAAAAGGGTTTGCATGGGGTGGGCGCATGTGGGGGAGTGGGAAGAGTCGGGGCTGCAGGGATGAAGAACCGTTCTTTTTCTCATGTACTCTAAGGAGAGAGCGTCAAAGCTTCTGGAAAGGGCCGGAGCAGCCATCGAGCTCGGAATAAGAGGGGCAGTCGGGCCCGAGCCAGCAAGGACACGTCCAAGCTGCTGTTGCTGTATGATGAGAACATTCTTGAGCGGGATCCACTCAGAGAGCAGAAGGATTTGGCCTTTGCTCAGGCTTACCTGTCGAGGGTAGGTAAATGCTGCTCCTGTACGGCCATTCCCCTGAAGGAGGCTGCTCCCTAAGGAAGCTGTTTTCAAAGTGAAGTTTGCTTTCCAGGCTCCACAGCAGCCTTGGCTCTCCTGGACTTACCTCAAGATCTGCGGGAGAGCCATAGGAGAGAAAATTCAGTTTTAAGCAGGTTTATTGGTAGGACCTTAGCATCGTCTCTCTCTCTTGCCTAGAACTTGGGGAAAGATGGGCACCGCCATCAGTAAGAGGTTGTGACTTCACTGGGTAGGCTAAAATAGGACCCTTACTGAGCCCTCGGCTTGTGAAGACAGACCTTGGTCCACTGCTAGAGAGTGCATCTCAGGCACCCGGTCTTCAGAGATGAACCAACCTGCTCCTTGAAGTTGGCCTGGCTAGCTGTGTCATTCTTTTGCCAACCACCTGTTACTTTATCTCTCCCCCTTACCTCCTCTCCCCCCGCAGCAAAGTGGAGTACTAGCAGTGATAGTCATGACTTTTTCTTGTCTCCTAATACTAACAATCCTAATTTTGTATTAGTTATCCTCAGATGATACCATGCTGAAATATATGGATTAAATACTTATCTATTTTTATATGGAGCTGAAATCAGGAAGGAGAGGCTAGGGCTGTGAGCTAGGAAAAACAAAACAACACAACTTACCTCGTTTTGTGGGGAAAATGGCTTTTCAGTTGCCCATTAGCAGAAAGGAGCTGTATGTATGTACCTTGCTCATTATTTTCCATTAATGGTCGGATCTTAGGACCTATTATAGAAAGGACAATTCTTAGAGTTCTCTAACAATAACTCCTCATCCTTTCTTGGTGTTGCTGTTTTTTGTTGCAACGCAAAGAAAGGGAACTGATGGTTGATAGTCTTCCTGTACAGGTACGAGAAGCCCTGCAACATGTCCCTGGCAGGTATGAGGACTTCCTTCAGGTCATCTATGAATTTGAATCAAGTACTCAGCGGCAGACAGCTGTGGATCTCTACAAAAGCCTGAAAATTCTTCTCCAAGACTGGCCTCAGCTGCTGAAGGACTTTGCTGCTTTCCTGTTGCCCGAGCAAGCTCTGGCCTGTGGATTAGTGAGTGGATGGGCAAAGACCGCACAATGGGATTACTGGGGGAGAGCGAGATTGGATTTGAATAGAATTGATTAACACTGTTCCAGCCTCCCAACTACTTCCGGTCAGATAGCCTTCTAGCACAAGGTGGTAAGAGCCTCCTTTTCAAAGGATGATCTTCCCAGTTCCATTCTCCCAGTTACGTCACATGGGAATAGCAGGGTTTTACCTTCTGTTGCCAGTAAAGGCCTTAGTTAAATCATATGCCTATTGCTCCTCATTGTTGTAAAACAGGCATTCATTAAACAAATGTTTAATGTGTCAGGCATATAATTGCTATGACTACAGTAATTATAAAAAAACCTTGCCCTATGGAGTTTACATTCTCATGGGGAAAGTCAGATGATAAACAGTGCTATGTACAGTGCTGAGGTCTGAGAAAACCTTAGGGCATTTGTGGACTCCAAAGAAATAACCCTGAGGACTAGCTGTGAAAGACATGAGTTTATTAGGACTTGACCTGTGCATTGGCTTCCACCTGTGATGGTTTCCATCCAGTCCCATCTGGCTTGCTGATAGGCTACCTGGGGGGGCAGCCAGTGGTGCTATTGTCTAACCACCACCCAGACTTGCTCAGCACACGGTTTTATAATAGAGGACGGAACGTAAAGCAAAATGGGGCCTGCAGGGGCAGAGGAGCAAGCCCAGGAGCAAGCTGCGTGAGGTCAGAACACTAGATGTTTGCAATCCAGCTCACATCTAGAAGCAGTTTCTCTCTGGCCTTTCTTAGTCTGAATTGCTGGCCAACCTCCGAAGGTCTCACAGTCTACCTACAGACGGCCTTCTGAATATTCCCACAGGGTGGAAGGGGAGTTGGAGCATGGGAAAGGGCGAATGTTCCCATTTACCATACAAACTGCAAAATTCATTATTGTAAATATATATACAGAGTATGGCAAATGTAGGTTTATAGTTGTGAGTATGTGAAACACAGTTTATTGTATTATTTGTTAATTATTGTATTATTTTCCATATGAACAACTATAAACCTACTTTTGTCCTGCCTTGTATATTATAAAAATTATAAAATAGATATAAATAGTATATAGTATATAATGATTTATAGTAATGCTCTATAGAAAAATAAAGTAGAAAAGGGAATAGAGAGTAGTAGGTAAAATGGGTGAGGGTAGGGTGCTGCAATTTTATACATGGAGGATTGGAGGGCCACTGTGATAAGGTGACATTTGAAATGTTGGAGAATAAAGTATTTAAACATGAGGGATATCCTGGTAGTTCTCTTTTTTTTTTTTGTCATGACTGGTAGATAGGGATAAAGGATATAATGAAAATTTATAAGTGGTAATGGAATGATTATACATATCATGCCAGTCTTCTCTTTCTGTATTATTATTAGACTCAAATGAGTGCATATGTGAAAATTCTTTGTAAACTGAATGCTACATCAGTTCGAGTGTCTGATTTCACAATTCATGAAACAGTAAACAACTTGAGATATGTACATCTCTTGAATCTTTCATTCACATCATAGTTATCTTGGATCAGTAGACCCCAGTAACCCAAGGTGGATGATGCTAGAGGCGGTTAAAAAGATCACACAGTTGTAAACCGGAGCCTTTCATCCCCTATTCCCCCAACCCGTTTTTTCTTGGTTCTTACGCTTAGAACCCTCCCATTCTGCTCTGGCTGTGTAGGTGACTCCTCTTTTGCTCTCTTTTCACTCTGGTAGTTTGAGGAGCAGCAGGCTTTTGAGAAGAGTCGCAAGTTTCTCCGGCAGCTTGAAATTTGCTTTGCGGAGAACCCCTCACATCACCAGAAGATCATCAAGGTCCTCCAAAGTTGTGCAGACTGCCTGCCCCAGGAGATTACTGAGGTATTCCTGTCCTTCCTTTCCATTTTCAACTGGGCCTTAGGCCCTTCCCTTCTCCCTTTCCCTAACTTAGCCTATATCCTCTTGCTTCTGGGGTACCATGCACTTCTAGAAGAGATGAAGAAGGCAGGGGCCTTTTAAGGCTTGTCTGTAGCATAATATACTGGAAGAGGGGTTGTTTGCCACCTGAAACCAGATCCTGACTGACATTCACGGAAGGAGGTGCCAGTGGGGCCCAGAAGAGGCTTATTGCTCTGCTTGGGTCAATGTCTGACATGGAGATCAGTAGGGCAGGATAGAGAGTGTTGTTATTAGGAATCAAACATTGATTCCTATTGTAAAAACTCCTGTGTAGACAAGCAAGGAGAGAGAAGAAATTTAAAAACTTTTATCTGTCAAAGAGAGGCTTCTGTGTGTCTCCCAGTTGATTAGAAAAATAGAAGTTGGAAGTATCTGGGACTGGTTTGGAATATGGCCTAGAGAGGATCTGGGGATTTCATCTTTCCCTCTACAACTCTTCCTAGCTCAAGACACAGATGTGGCACCTCCTCAAGGGCCACGACCACCTGCAGGATGAGTTCTCCGTCTTCTTTGACCACCTGCGCCCAGCAGCCAGCCGGATGGGTGACTTTGAAGAGATCAATTGGACTGAAGAGAAGGAATATGAGGTAGAAGCCCTCAGGCTGCACTGGGGTTGTGAGGGAGGGATAATCTGCCCATAGTCTATGTTGAGTGGCACCAACTTCTCCCCAGTTTGATGGCTTTGAAGAAGTGGCACTGCCTGATGTGGAAGAGGAAGAGGAACCTCCCAAGATACCCACAGCTCCAAAGAACAAAAGGAGAAAGGAGATTGGCGTACAAAATCATGATAAGGTACACCCAGTTGTTGGAGATTGTCCACTTTTCATTAATCAAGACTTGAGTTTCTGCCTAAGTGTTGCTGAAGAGGCCCCACTCTGGAGTGCTTCGCTAGAGGGATCCGTTTCCCATTTTCTTTCTAGTCCCGAGCTATTTCTCTTGCCCTTGGGTCTTAACTTTTTCTTTCCTGCTTATGTGAAAAAATAGAAGTAAGACTGTCCATTTTAATAATGATAATGGCTAGTCCTTAGGTGTATTACAAAATATGTATCTCTTGGAAATATTTTCAATGGATTATGCACTCATTTAATCCTCACAATAATCCTATGAAGAGATTGCTCTTGTTTGCATTTTACAGAGAAGGAACTGAAGTGCAGAGAGAGGCCATTGCCAGGGTCTCATAGTTAATGAGTGGCAGTGCTGGGATATGAACCCAGGTAATCCAGCTCCAGCGTCTGCTCACTGCTCTCCAATGCTCTTCAAGAAGTAGTCTTTATTTTATTATTTAAAAAATATGTTATTGTTTTTGTTGTTGTTTTTTGTTTTTTTTTTGAGAAAGAGGAAGTGAGAGAGACAAAGAGTTAGAAACATTGATTGGCTGCTGCCTGCACACCTCCTCCTGGGGATTGAGCCTGCAACCCGGTTGTACCCTGACCAGTAATTGAACTGGTGACTTCTTGGTTCATGGGTTGAGGGTGACCAATGAGCAACACCAGCTGGGCAAGAACTAGTCTTTTTTTTTCTTTTTTTTAAAATTCTTACCCCAGAATATCTTTCCATTGATTTTTAGAGAGAATGGAAGGGAGGGGGAGAGACAGAGAGAAACATAGATATGAGCTAGACACATCGATTGGTGCCTCTGTACTTGCTTGACCATGGTCAGGGATCAAGCCTGCAACTGAATTACGTTCCCTTCACTGGGATATAACCCAGTCCCTTCAGTCTGCAGGCCCAAGCTCTACCCACTGAGCCTAACCGACTAGGTCAAGAAGTAGTTTTTTTAACCCATGTTCCTTTACTCCATGTCTTTTACTATTTCTTAGGGATGAACTTCTTAGTAGCTGAATGGCCTTGAGCAATTTATTTCATATCTCAGTTTTTCTTCATCAATGGGAATAAATTTGGTACTTGTGTCTTGGGTTTATTAAATAGAGAGTATCATTGAGTGAGCCTCCATGTGTACAAAGCCTCTCTCAAGGTGATTGGTAGGGGAGAGCTCAAAGCACAGGGAGACAGAAACAAAGACAGATGAGTAAGTAGATCAGACCTTATGTTGGAGCTCTCCGGTGTCTTTGCCTCAGATTATATTTGACTTGAATATTTCTTGAAACATCTAGGCAACTGGGATATGTTAGTTTTGGTGTCATTTAAGAATTGTTTAGGGATTCATAATAAGCTTTAATTGAGTTTAGACATTGATTTCCTCAGGCATTATAAAGATATGATATATAATAAGATAAAGGATAAATTTGGCAGGGCCAGAGCAAGCTGATATTTCTCTCTTGCTACCAAAATACTTGGCAGCTAACCAAGCCCAGATATCTCCTAGGAGACTGAGTGGCCAGACGGTGCCAAGGACTGTGCCTGTGCATGCCATGAAGGAGGTTCTGATTCCAAACTGAAGAAGAGCAAAAGGAGAAATTGCAGCCACTGCAGCAGCAAGGTGAGGGCAGGGGCTGTCCCGAGAGGGATCCGAGCTGCCTACCTAGGTCAACCACTAGGTTGCCTTCCTATGTGTGCATACAAGGTCCACAAATGTGAACCTTGTATGCACACATAGATTACAAATAGAGTCTTTTAAAAATACATTGTGGGTTTTGCTTTTTTAAAAATATTTTTAATTAATTTCAGAGAAGAAGGGAGAGGAAGAGAGAGAAACATCAATGATGAGAGAGAATCAATGATCAGCTGCCTCCTGCACATGTGCCCGCAACCAAGGTACATGCCCTTGACTGGAATCGAACCCTGGACCTTTCAGTCCACAGGCCAACGCTCCATCCTCTGAACCAAACGGTTTCGGCTAGATTTTATTTTTTAATGAAATCAGCCTGGGTCAGAAAAACAGACCTAAAGGTAATGCTGGTTCTCTAGGTAGAGTGGGGTTGGTTGGCAGTAAACAGTTCTTAGGTAGAGGAGTTGTTGAGTCCAGTACTGTGTTCTGGGCATTTAAAATCCTTGACGCAGGCATGCATCTTGATAGACTCACTGAGCATCACAACAGGGCGTCTTCCTTTGTTTGGCCCCTTAAGACATAGGAGGTCAGGAGACCCTTGACCCACAAGGCCATCCCTGCAGGTCTGTGACAGCAAATCCTACAAGAGCAAGGAGCCCCATGAGTCGGTGGGTGGCAGCCCCCACCGAGAGGCCAGTCCTATGCCTGGTGCTAAGGAAGCTGCGCAGGGCAAGGATGTGATGGAGGAGGAAGCCCCAGAGGAGCGAGAAACCGCTGAGGCAGCCCCGAGCAGGACTGGCAGGAGTACCCGGAAGGGAGAGGTGCCCATTTCAGGTGAGTGTCTGGCTGCCAATCCAGCCTTTCTCCATTTATTTCTGTCTCGGTCTCACGCACTTCAAGTAAAAATGTATTTGAACCTGGGTAAATAACAGTCTTCAGGGACTGTTACTAATGAACCAGTAGAAATCTCTTTTCCTGTTCAGCTTTAATTTTCTCTCCTGTAGCCTTAATACTCTCGCAGAACTAAGATTGCTACAAAATCAACACGATTCAGCCTTTTCTTGTATTCCCATTTCTGAATCCCTTCTCTGTATCTTTCCGCATTCTAAAGACTCCAGCATTATCATCTTTGGCAGGCAGATATTTTTTGTTTTTTATTTATTTATTGATGTCTAGAGGGAATGACATTGTTTTATTGTCCCACTTATTTATGCATTCATTGGTTTCTTGTATGTGTCCTGATGGGGCTTAAACTCACAGCCTTATGATGCTCTAACCAACTGAGCTATTAGGCTAGGAGGGCAAAGTGTTTTTTGTTTTTTTTTAAATAGGTTTTTGTTACTGATCAGTGAGAGAGCAATCAATCAGTTTCCTGCATGCCTCTTACTGGGGATCAAGCCCACATCCTGGGCATGTACCCCAACTGGGAATTGAACAGTGACCTCTCCATCTATGGGGTGACACTCAACCAACTGAACCCCACCAGGCCGGTGCTCAATTCTTTAAATGTGACTTTAGCCCTGACCCCTCCCTACTCTCATGGATTAGAATTTTGTCACAATTGCTTACCAGAGTGACCCTCTGGTAATGTGCAGTCAGTCCTTAATTGCATCTCAACCCTGTCCACACTGTTCGATCTTTGTTTTCCTCCTAAGCAGGATTGGCAGTGGAGAGCACCTTGCTGTCCCCTCAAGAAGTGATTCGTACAGAACAGCCGCTCCTCCTGGATGGCCCACCACCCAGCTCACCAGAGACTCCTCAGCTCCCCCCCCACACTGGAGTTGTTCTAGACAACACGGGCACCGGCCAGGCCACCCCGGAGGCTCCCTGCTGCACAGAGGCATCGCCCCGGCTTCAGCACGAGGGCGAGGGCCACCAGGCAGCAGGTGACTCAGAGTCTTGCACACCAGTCTGCGATGCTGCAGAAAGTCAATGTTCTGGAACTTTTGAACCCCCTGCTTCTTTCCCGAGTCCTGTTTCCCCAAGGACCGGAGACTTAGGGAGAAGACCGGTGTCTGGGGAACCAGATACTCAAGAGAGCCGGCCACCCTCCAGCACAACTGGTGGGAAGACATCAGACAAGAAGTCCTCAGCCCATGAATCTTCATCAGGAATTGACACCTCAGAGACTTTTCCCAAAACCCCTAAAGGAGGTTTGGCTAAAGACAGTGGAATACAGGCCAAGGGTCCCGAAGGGGAGCAGCAGCCAAAGGCCACAGAAGTCACTGTGTGCGCGAACAACAGCAAGGTCAGCTCCACCGGGGAGAAGGTGGTGCTGTGGACAAGGTAGGCAGGGGGATGTGTCTGTAAAGCACGTGGACCACACCCACGAGACTAATGCAGGACTGATCACAACATGTTGTTACAGGGAAGCTGACCGAGTGATTCTCACCATGTGCCAGGAACAAGGAGCACAGCCCCAGACTTTCCGAATTATCTCCCAGCAGCTAGGAAATAAGACTCCCACTGAGGTAAGGGGGGCCGGGGAGAGGCAGGCAGAGGGCAGGTTGGCCAACGAAGAGAAGATAAGATTGTAGAGGTCTGCTGCGGAAGGGCCTGGCTTCTCGGGGTTCGGTAGTGGTTCTAGAAGAGAAAGGGCATTGACTTTTGAGGTGGAAGCCTCAGGTTCTATTGTAGTTTCGGTTTTAGGAGTGTGACTTTGGGCAAAATATTTAGCCACTTAACCTGGATTTCCTTATCTTTAAGGACACAGCCCTCACCACCTTACTGTGTGGGACCAGTAAGATGGTTTAGCTTGGTGTGTGGTGCTTTATGTTCCTCGGGGACAGGGAACACCGACCTCCACCTCTCCTCCTAGGTTTCCCACCGTTTCCGAGAACTCATGCAGCTCTTCCACACCGCCTGCGAGGCCAGCTCGGAGGACGAAGACGATGCCACCAGCACCAGCAATGCAGACCAGCTCTCTGACCACGGGGACCTTCTCTCCGAGGAGGAGCTGGATGAGTGAGACTCAGGAAGCATGTGGAGCCATGTGCATAGGATCAAAACCACAGGCACCCTGACGAGGGGAGGGTGGTTGTACCTTCTCGGATGCCCTTTGAGCTCAGTGTAGAGCGGAAGGCGCAGGGCCCAAGGACAAGGACAAAGCTCGCTGAGGGTTTTCATGGCTCTGCCATTCTCTGCCTCACTCAATGTCTGTTACGAAGTCTTTAGAATTACTTTGTAAATAGTGTTGAGGGAGAGTGGGGCTCAACTCCTTTACTGCCCTTTTTGAAATTTGTCCTGTTGGTACACATTTATTGTGATGTAAGGCACAGTGATTCTAAATGTAATGAGTGCGTATGTTGGTGTAGTGGGTCCCAAGACATAGCTCTGCATCCAGCACTTTTTATTGTAAACTAGTTCTTTCTTTTTTTGGAACTTTAGTCCATAAGGCTGTCACTGTGCTGGTAGCACTGGGCCAGACTGTGTAGGTCCTGCAGCAGCTCCCCCAGGTCATCCTGTTCCACTCCGGCATCCATGAAGCTGGCCCAGCGCCGCAGGTTGAGTTTGGCGAGTTCCTTGGCCAAGTCTCTCAGGGTCCGGTTCAAGGATGAAGAGGAGCAGAGGGCGCCCAGCACTGGGATGCTCTTCCCTGCCAGAGGAGAGGAGAGACCTGTAGACGGATGGTTCTTCCACCCTGAGACTCTGTCGTATAGGTAGGGAAGTCTGAGTCTTTAGTTGACCTGATTATAAAGTAGACTCAATACATTTTGTGTACTGTAGGAAGAAAAGTCTTCAGGAACCACCACATGAATAAAGAAATGTTTGACTGTGACTTTAAAGTATCTTTATCCAGAAAGTGTTTCCTTCATCTCCTACCTACCTGCTCCTGTTGGGTTCTTCAGAACCACGTCCTGCTGGCTGGGGCCCGGGAAGAGGCAGGGGTAAGGAGGAACCACCTTGCAGGGGGTCAGCAGCAGATGAGAAGAGCTGGGGACAAGAGAACAGCGGCTGAGTGAGAGCGTCAGGGAGGTCATACTAGGAGGAGAGCGGGAGCAAGCATTTCACTAACCTCCTGGCGCTCGGCTGCTGCTGCTGTAAGTATTGGGCCAAGACATCTTCCCCAGTGGTGCAGGCATGGAGCAGGGAAGGCAGAGGTGTACCCGGGGTGAGCCGACTGCCAGAACAAAGACAAAGTCACCTTTAATACGGTGCTCAGTTTTTTTTTCTTTTTTAAAGTGGGAAAGAGGGAAGAAGAGATGGTCAATACAATGAGGATGTCCAGAGGTATGAGAGAGAGAAGAACCCAAAACAGAAGTCTGACAAGGGCTCCAAGGACCACCCGTTCTCACCTGGTGTGGCATGCCTTGTCTAGACCCCTCAGCACCACCGATTGGGCAAAGCAGTGGGTTCCCGAAGGGTCCCCACATGCAGACAATGGAGTCCAAGGGGTGGCCCCTCCGAGCTGCATCAGGGTATCGGGAAGGGACTGGCTTGGACCCAAAGGGAAGGGGATGGATGCGCCTGCTGTCACCACCTGAGAGATACGGACAAAATCAAGTTTCAGGGCCTCTTCCCAGTGCTGACCGAACCCCTCACAAATCTTCACACCTTTTTCCCAGAGAAGTTGAGCGTGTCAGCTAGATGGACCATGGACACTGGAGAGGAATACAGGCGATAAGGAACAGTGATTGTGTCCAGGGCTGTGGCCAGGATGGCGCTGCAGTGGAAGGGCAGCGTTGCCTGTAAAGAGGAGACAAAAAAGAGCACACGTCTTTCAGCTCTGGAAAGAGCGTGTGGAGGCAGGACAGCTCGGGCAGGGGCAGGGAGATCTGGGGGCTGAGACCAATCGGTGTGGTCGGCCTGTGATCTAAGAGTTCAAGCCGAGGCCTCAAGAACAGGCTGCCGTGGTGAGTGGGACGGTCCCTGTTAACAGCAGAACAAGAGCATCGAGCCTTACGTCGTAACGCAGGTGAGGGAAGGTGACGGGTGGCTCGGGTCTCAGCCCCAGGCTCCCACCCAAGGATAAGGGGCAGACTAGAGAGCTGTGAGCAGACAGGTGCACCAGACCAAAGGCTGTGTTCAACAGACGATAGATGTTTTTCTGGGGCTCCTGAAAAAGAGAGTAGTTTCTTCTAAGCAACTTTCTCATTCCCTCATTTCTCCCTCCATACCCGGAGTTTTTCCTTCTGAGTTCGACTCACCCCAAGAGTATAGGGACCAGGGAGCAGGCCCCACGTTATTATCCCTCGCCCTGAATACTCATCATGTAGCAGCTCCACGGCCTTAGCACCCACACCAGAGAAGCCGTCGTGCAGGTCACACAGGATCTGGAAGCCCTGGAGAGGGAGAGGTGGGTGAGGACGGCGGAAGGAGCCTTGGAGGGTGTGGCTCGGTTGAGCACAGTCCCAGGCACCGAAAGGTTGCTGGTTCTCGGTAGAGAGTGTGCAGGAGGCACCCAATTGTTGGTGTTACTCTCTCTACCTCTCTCCCTCCTCTCCCTCTTCGTCTCTCCAAAACACAACTTAAAAACCTTAAAGTAGGATGAGAAGAGTTTACCCCGGGGTCCACTATGCCCACAGCTACCTGTAGGTAATCACATTCCTCCACGTAGAAGTGCAGCCGGTCCTCCAGCTCCTCTAGGTACTTGGGCTCCTTCAGGACACTCTCCCCCTGGCCAAAGGCCTCCAGGCGACTTGCTTCACTACCGTGCATAAACACAGTCCAGGACTCGCAGGGTCCTGCTCCCCCCCCTCCCTTCCCCCGCCCCTCCACAAGATCTCCCATCCAACACTGGTAGGGACCCAGTTTCTTGCCTCACCGCCTCTGGGGCACCCCATACCCATCATGGTTGTACTTCTGAATCATACAGATGCTCCGGGGATGGAGATGCACTCTGAGGAAGTCTGACCAGACTCGGATGCTGCCCTCTGTGGGGATAAGTGGCTCTGGAGTTGCAGCGGCGGTGAGTGGTGGGGGACCTAAAGGACAATGAGAGGAAATTCATCTCCATGTTCCTGCAACCCCACTTCCCATCACGCACTACTTGGACAACGCTCACCTTTGCCATTGGAAATGGATTTGACCCTCCAGATCCCATCACTACTCTGCACTCCCTGGGAGGGATGAGAAAAAACAGTATTTAGTTCCAGGCAGTCTAAAGACAAAGTTTATCCTCCCTGGTTGTGCTGGCCACGCCCTACAGCCTCCTTTCTGTTTATGTAATCACAGTCCTTTTTTAAAAATTTATTTTTATTGATTTCAGAGAGGAAGGGAGGGGAGACAGGAACCTCACTGAGGAGAGAGAATCATTGATAGGTTGCCTCCTGCACTCCCTTCCTCCTCCTCCACACTGGGGATCATGCCTGCAACCTGGGCATGTGCCCTGACCGGGAATCGAACGGTGACCTTCTGTTTCATAGGTGGATGCTCAACCATTGAGCAACACTGTCTGGGCTCTAGTCACAGTCCTTTAGGAAGGAAAGTGCTTCTTCCAAAAACGCTATTTAAGGCATTTAGATTATTGAAACCCTCTATTTCTCTGACCTAGCGGAGGCACTGTGGTTGTAGCACTCAGTGTGCGAGTTCAGAACAGTCTGTCTGCCCCTCCCTCCCCAGAGCACACCCTCTCAAATCTTTTTTTCCCCATGGTCCTTTCCTAAACCTTTCTTTTGTCTCTCTAACTTGTTTCCTTAGCCACTTGTTCCTTCTATGGCTCACTTTTACTACCTCTGTAACTTTACAATAAACTGAAAAAGCAGTTCGGGGCTGAGACCCTCACCTCTACACTCAGGAGATCCTGGAGATAAGGATTCTTGGGATGGAGCTCCTCTTTGTGTGTGGTGAGCTTCCCCTGCCTTAAAGAAATTGGAGACTGATCATAGCCAGTTTGCCTCTGTTTTCCAGCATTCTCTGCACATCTCCCACTCTTCTCCAAATGACAAGTACCATGCTATTGCAGTGTCTAGCTGTTTGTCCCTGTAGAGTCCACTTTCTTGTTTTAGGGAGCTCAGACTACCTGCACAAAAATAACAGGAAATGTGAAATCATAGTCTAAATCACGGTCCCTCCCTAGTCTTCCTCTGATCACCTGGAAACCTGCCATCACCATCCCTCCAGCACTTGGCACTTCTAAGCTTTCTTAAATATACATAAGTGGGGGGGAAACATTGCCTAGGAGAATCGAGATTTCATCCTTTCCTTCGCCCATTCCAGAGATGGCCCTTGAACGGAGCCAAGGTCTGCCTTCTCGCGTCCCTCGGGTACTTGTATATAGTGGTCAGCTCTCCCTAGGCAGCCCATCTGCCCTGGGGCTTAGTGTGGTCAGAGGGCGCTGAAACGAACGGATGCTCGAGACTCCGATGCCAAGGAGGAAATGGGCACTGGCCGCCCCCGGCCAGCGCCTCACCCTTCAGGTCCATGAGGATGAGCCTGGGCGTGTACGTTTCCTGGCCGTGCAGCGTCCGGCCGGCCCGGTACAGGACGTCGGGGCACAGCTCCCCGGGCGGCTCCTTGGAGTCGGTCTGCTCGTGAAGCGCAGCATCCTGAGGCAGGAAAGGGGCCGGGCTAAGGGGTGGCAAGGTGGGCAAGCCGGAGGTAAGGGCTGGAGACCCCGAAAGGCTCCGCTTGGGGCAACTGCCAAGGGGCCTCACCTGCTGGTTCCACCAGTGCGCTCCCACGAAACCCGCAAAGTGTCCCAACTGCAACGTGAGCACCTCCCGGGCGCCGCCCGCCATGCCGCGCGGCTCCGCGAAGTCGCAAAACCGGCGCTGGCCCACCTGCTGCTCTCAGCCGATTGGCTCCGCAGGCTTGTGGGCGGGGCCTCATCCTCTGAGCCCTATTGGTCCACAAACACGTCTTTCCCCAGAAGATAAAGGATTCATTGGGCTTTAGAGACACCGCTCACCCCGCCTCTCCCCCGCGTGGAGAGGCCTCCTTCCTGTGGTTGCCAAGGGGTGGGGCCCACGCCGGAAGTTGCGGGCGCCGGAGCCGACGCCCTCGCTGGCGCGTTCTTAGCGCTGTTGTCTCTGCTGCTCGGGTGGGGCAGTCGGTGTTCTCCCTACTTCTCACCGCTCTTGCGGTTTGACTCTTCTCTCGGGATATTTCTGCTTCAGGCAAAATTAAAAGCTTGTTGGAAAAGTTGCTCCCCTAAAGCTTCCTACGCACCCTTTCTTCCGCTCAAAAGGTCACAGCCTTCCGGACGTCTAACCCTGTGAACAGTCTTTATCTGTCTTTCTAGCCAGCCTTTTATGTAAATAAATCGGAGTACATATTCTTCTGGAGCACATGTTCTTTTGCGTCTGCGTTTTGTTCGGTATATTTTGTGACTCTCATTTTGTTCTATGTACTCACAGAACCCTACACTGTGTTCAGGTGACCACTTCCGGCTGTCCTTGTGTTCAGGTGACGACCCCGCCCCCTGATCACGTGCATCCTTCTGGCAGCCCACGTGACCCCGCCCCTGATCACTGGCCCCGCCCCCTCGTTCACGTGCCCAACGTACAGGCGAAGCCACCGAGGCGCAGAGAGGCCTAGAGGCTCCTTCCCTAGGGGGCGCCCAGCGGGGACAGGACGGAGCTGAAATGGAGCCCTCGGCGCCCAGAGCCTCTGTCTCCTCGACCTGTGACCTCTGGGTAAGCGGCCCTCACCCTGTGGCCATTTGCTCTGATGGGCTCCATCCCCTCACCCCCTCCTCCGCCCCAGAGGACAGGGGTCCTGTCCTGGCAGCAGGGCCTCCGGGCGGCTGCTCTCTGACCCTCGGTCCCGCCCAGCCGGGAGCCTTGGGGAGCCCCCTGCACTGGGGCGAGGGCCTTGCGTGGAGAACGCTCCGCCCTGTGGCTTTGACTACAACGTGCCATAATTTCCCCATCGCCGCCTGCCTTCCTGGCCGATTTTGTTTTCCCTCGAAATGAAATTGATTGATTGGGGTTTGCAAACCAGCAGACTTCCTGCATTCGCCCTGTGAGTCTTGGCTTTGCCTGGGCGCCTCCTGGTCCAAGTCCCAGATGCCACCCCACCTGTGGCAGCACCTCTCACCCCCTGGGCCCCCAGTCATCACACGGCACCCTTAGCGCTCCCCTGCAGCTCCAGGGACCTGCTGAGCGCGGGCCCCAGCCGGTCGCCAGTTCCCCAGGTCCTGCCTGCAGCCCCAGGGTCCTCATAAGGTGTGGGAGGAGCCTGGAAGTTGACCCCTTAAGCCAGTTTCCCAAACTTCTCTCATGATGAGAATCACCTGGTGGAGTTGTTAAACCACAGATTCCTGAATCCCAACTAAGAAGGGCTAAACTAGAATTTTTGGGAACATATAGGTAAAATTGTGTACTTAACTAGTGTTCTAAGCAAAGGGGGCAGACACTTGGTGTGCACTCCATGCCCACTTACACATGGCACAGTGATAATTTATGCATTTTCATTAGTGTATCCTTCATCTGATTCTTTTTGTTTGTTTCTATATCCTTTTTAAAAATTTACTTTTTCGTTACGTCTCCTCTGAGGATATTTTTTCCATTGATTTTTATAGAGTGGGAGGTAGGGAGGAAGAGAGGTGGAAAGGTTGAAAATGTTGATGTGAGAGAGAGACATTGATGGGTTGCCTCCCAGAGGCACCCTGATTGGGGCTAGAGATCAAACTTAACAACCCAGGTATGTGCCCTTTACTGGGAATCGAACCCTAGACGGTTTGGTGCATGGGCTAACACTCTAACCAGTGAGCTAGGGCTCCAAGTCTGTTTTTGTTTCAGGGGAGAACGCAAATGCAGTTCTCACTACCACAAATTATGCAGCCGAGTTCCCGTTTGGGGAAATCCCGGAGTGCAGTGTCTCCTCACCTTGGGAAAACCACCTTTGTGACTGTGGTGTCTCCCCTGCCAGGTAGGTGCTCCAGGTCTTTTTTTTGCTACTGAAGAGCTCACTAAATTCCTGGAGTATCCTTATACCTGTATTTTGAACTCTGTATCTGATAATTTGCTTGCTTCCATTTAATTTAATTCTTTTTTTTTCAAGTTTTCTCCTGTTTTTAAATTTGCGAACTATTTCTTTGTCTTGTCAGTTTTGCTGCTTCCCTGTGTTTATTTCTATGTATTAGGAGGAGATGCTGTCTCCTGTACTTGGTAGAGTGGCCTTATGTAGTAAAATAGAGATAAGGTGAAATCAAGGAAGGAAATAGGGTAAGAGACCCTCAGACAGATAGCTACAAAGTGATATTTTTGGGACTCTGACACTATACCAGCCGTAGGCAAACTACGGCCTGTGGGCTGGATCCGGCCCGCGGAGCCAAAAGAGCGTAGGGTTCTCTTGCTCTCCCCTCCGCTCCTTCACCAGCAGCCCAAGACGAGAATGCCAGCATGGTCAGGTTGCTTTTGTTCCGGCCCTCTGGTCCAGTTTAAGAACCCATTGTGGCCCTCAATGTCAAAAAGTTTGCCCACCCCTGCTCTATACCAAGAACTTGGGTATGGTCAAACAATTTAACTCTGTTGAAACTTATTTCTCAAATCTCCAAAAGATGGTACACAGCTAGTATGCATGAAGGACAATTTAATCATTACATACAATGTATTCTGCCAGGGTTTACTACTCAGTTCTTTCCGGAGCCTGCATGAAGGGGCTGTGCCGTACAAAGCTGCCAGATTGAGTTGGAGTGTCAGTAAGGTTCCCAAGGTCCATGGATAAAAGTGTAAAAGTTGGCCAATCTGAAGACTTCCCATCGCATAGATATAACACAACACTTTAAGAAAGATAATTTAATTTTTAAGGAAAAGATGCATGATTGATTAAAATGTGAAAACCACATATAATAAACTGATATTAGTTTCAGGAACAAGAGGATGTCTTATTGCCATTATAGTCACTTTACAAGGAACCCATTTCAGCAAAGTTGGGAATTGATGTGCGGTGCTGTCCAGTCCCACAGCTGTGTGTGTGCTGCGGGACGCCCCATCGGATTAATGTCCACTGCCTTCCGCGGACGTTGTGACCACGCCTAGAGGTAGGCACAGAGCCGCTCCAGCTGCCCAGGATTCCCGTTACTTAGGAACAGCAGCTCCTTTTTACCTTCTTCTGTCTGAGCTGAAAGGGAGGCGAGCACAGATAATTGGCAGTTTTCTCCTGAAGCGTCATGTCACACCCAGAGAATTCTGTAGAGGCTACATTATCTAGATTACATTCTGATGTCATCAGCACTCCCAAGAGACCTCACTTCTACAGCCTTTATCCTAACAAACGATTATATTTTCTATGCACATTTTCCCTTTCTGTCTCTATTCTCCCAACCCAGCACTTATCTTTCCCACTACTCCAAGATTACCTTCTGGACTTTAGGACATGGTCAATCTCCCAACCACCCGAACCTCTACACTGTGCTTCCCAAGCCATCCTGATGCAGCTGCTTTGTATATACTCTTTCCTGTAGTAACGTATTCCAATTACAGCTAATTCTCTATGATCTATTGATAGGACATCCTTGACTTTTCCTCTATATCCTCCTCCTCCCCCTTCCCCAGCCAAGGGCAAGGATAAAAAGAACAGCTCGATTGCTTTCACGTACAAGACTAGGACAGGTATAGCAAAGATTTGGTTTGTTGTGGGGAGGGTAGTCTCTTACACTCTGTCAACTATTCTGTGGGTGTCTAGCATATGAGTCAATTGAAGTTTGTCGAATGATGAATAAATGCAACAATGAACAACAACAACAACAACAAAAACCCAAAGAAAAATTTAACCATGAGAGTGTGGCAGCAACCTGAACCAAATGACTGGGCTTGGTCCGGCCTCCTCTCTTAGCATGAGCATTTTACTTTAGACTACTCTGAGAATTTAGGGAGAGATATAATGTCTTTTGTAAACTAAACCTTACCCCCACCCCTTCTGTACCATGTGGTCAACCAGGAAGAAGTCAAGATAAAGGGGGAAAAGATGAAATACAAATGACACACTGCTCTGGAGGGAAGACGAGATCAAGGCTTTGAGAGTGGGGCTCTTGCTGACAGCATAAAGTCCTTATGGAAAATCAAACAACTGACCTTTCTCATGCTGAAGCCAGCTGTTCTCCATATAATACTGAATACAGCTTTCAAATTCTTTTGGGTTATAGTTGGCAACCTGGATAGGAATAAAGGGATCCAAGGCATCAAATCCTTCCTGGAAAAGAAAGAGGATAAAATACAGTAACTGTTCAGTGACACACAGCCTGTGCGCACCAGGTAGTGCTCTGGGCACTCATACCCTTAGAGATAACCTCTCTTCTCTTTCTGGTTCGTCTACTACATGCTGCCTGTGTGTGGCTGTTCAGGCAACTGTGTTCTATGTTGACCTCATTAGGAATTCAATTTAAAAATATTTTTACTGACTTTAGAGAGGAAGGAAGAGGGAGAGTTAGATAGAAACATCAGTGATGAGAGAGAATCATAGATCTGTTGCCTCAGCAAGCCACACATGTGCCCTTGACTGGAATCAAACCCTGGACCTTCTGGTCTGCAGGCCAATGCTCTATCTACTTAACAAACCAGCCAGGACAGGAATTCATCTTGAAAATAAATTATTCTCTATCAGTTTTCTGTGGCTTGGAAATGGTAGGTATTAACACTGTTCCCCCCCCCCCCCCAACAAAAACAAAAACAAAAACAAAACTCCCCAACCATGGTCCAGAAGGTGCCTTTAACTGAGTGTTATCAGTAGCCCATATGCATCCAGGGTAAGCTTAAAGGGGCACCTACTGGCCAAATCTGGGATAATTTAAGCATCAAATAATGGTAGTAAAAATTAAGAATCTACATGTTTGTACCGAAACAAATAAATACATAAGGTAGAAAGGAAAATTCTTACATATAATAGAAAGCCAGCTGATACATTTAGAGGAAATGATGGAACTAGAATATATCTATTTTGCAATTATCATGGTAACTGATTTAGGAAGAATCACCAATGAGTACTAAAACTAGTAAGGAGAAATTTGAAGAGTAACAGGATATTTACCTAGTCTCCAAGTATACATCCACAAGGTTATTTATTCACTATGAAAGTAAAATAACTTCACTGAGGAAAACCAAATGGATGTCACCTTAACTATGTGTTCAAGGTTAACATTGTAGGAGAAATAGGTTTCATGTGCCTTCTCATATCATGCACTAAGATGCTTCTGGCATCACTTCTAATATCACATATTATCAGGAGAAAAACATCAGAAACTTCATAAAATAACCCCTAAGATAACTGGCATGTACTCTTCAGAAATAAAAAGATTAAGATTATAGAAGACAGAGACTGAGGAACGGTCCCGGGTTAAAGGAGACCAAAGACATGACCACGGAGCCAGCACGTAGTCCAGGACTGTCTTTCTGTACGGAATACGGGATATTCTGGCAAAACCAGAGGAGGCTCTGTAGGCGAGGTTAACAGTACTTATCAATGCCAACTTTCTGAGTTTGTCAGCTGTGCTTTGGTTATATATTGAGATATCTTTGGTTTTAGGAAGTACACAAGATTTTGAGATAAAGATGCATGTATCCTCAGGTTACTGCCACATATTCAGAAAAAAAGAATGAAGAGGAAGAAGAATAAAGCAAATATGATTAACATTAACATTTTAGGAATTTGGTTAAGTCATACAGGAATATAAATTTTCTCCAAGTCTCAAATTATGTAAAAAAAAAAAAAAAAGAAGAAGAAGATGTCTTTAGACAGAATGACTAAGGGAAACAAATTTTCCAATGACCTGACCTTTCCCAGCAGCTCCTGGGGCAGGTAGGCGTTCCGGGGCTTGAAAAGAGACCCAGTCTGGCTCAAAGTCAACACGATGGCACCTCCATTCTGAAAGAAGCAGCCAGTTAGAAAAAGCTAAAAAAGACATAAGATATAAAAACACTTGAACAATTGCAAGCAAAGTAATTATTTATTTAATTATAAAACCAATATTTAAATAAAATGGTTTTAAATAAGCTTACTCCAGTTAAGTGGAAAGAGTAGAAACCAAATATAGTAAATAGATTTTAAAATGGGCACAGTTATGGGAGTGAAATGAGATATTAGAGCCTGGGAAGTAGGAGGAGTGAAGCGGTGGGAGATCTGAATGACCCTCACCCAGTCGTTTTTCACCATCTTCCTCAGGTTGTGAACCAGTGCCAGCTCCTCGGGGGCGATCTGCACAGTGGTCAGTGAGGGGAGGGAGGGTAGGAGCAGAAAGAGGCCATTATTTGCTTTTTCCGGATGCTCCCCTGAGACAAACCACCAGTAATTAACAACAACTAAAAAGCCCTCAACTACCACCTAACTGGTGGAGGCCCAAGGTACAGCCTCTGAGATAAGTAAGCTACAGAGCTGTTGGCCTTAAAACTACTGGGCCCCAGGGAGAAAACACCCATTGTCTCCAAATCCCCCAAGACCCTTCTGATCTTCTCTTTCTGCACCACATAGCCTCATTCTGAAAAGAGAACAGAAAGGAAAATAATGTACTAGTAGCTTCTGTTGTCATGCTCTTTTCAAAATACTATCCTAGCCCTAACCGGTTTGGCTCAGTGGATAGGGCATCGGCCTGCAGACTGCAGGGTCCCAGGTTCGATTTTGGTCAAGGGCATGTGCCTTGGTTGCAGGCACATCCCCAGAAGGAGGTGTGCAGGAGGCAGCTGATCACTGTTTCTCATGTGTTTCTATCCCTCTCCCTTCCTCTCTGTATACCAATAAAATATATATATTTAAAAATATATACCGTGCTGAAACCGGTTTGGCTCGGTGGTAGAGCGTCGGTCTGCGGACTGTAAGGTCCCAGGTTCGATTCCGGTCAAGGGCATGTACATTGGTTGCGGGCACATCCCCAGTGGGGGGTGTGCAGGAGGCAGCTGGTTGATGTTTCTCTCTCATTGACGTTTCTAGCTCTCTATCTCTCTCCCTTCCTCTCTGTAAAATATCAATAAAATATATTAAAAAAATAAAATAAAAATATATACCGTATTTGCCGGCATATAAGACGATTTTTTGGCCCTGAAAAATATGCCTCCAAGTGGGGGGTAGTCTTATACGGCGAGTATATAACAAACTCTGTATTTTTAGTGGAAATGTTAGGGGGTCGTCTTATACGCCCAGTCTCTTATACGCCGGCAAATACGTATTTTTCAGGGCCAAAAAATCGTCTTATACGCCGGCAAATACGGTATATATTTTTATTTACTCTTCCTTAGTTTTCAATGGATAGTGGTACTTGTATAATCTTTAAAAAAAAAAAAAAGGTAGTAGAGGGAGGGAAGAGAGGGAGAGAGGGAGGAGAGGGAGAAAAAAAGGGAGAGGGGAGGGAGAGAAAGAGAGAGAGAGAGAGAGAGAGAGAGAGAGAGAGAGAGAAAAATATCAATTTGCTGTCTCCTGTACTTGCTCAAACTCATAACCTGGGTATGTGCCCAGTCTGGGAATCAAATCTACCTTTTGGTGATACAGGACAATGCTCCCATCAACTGAGCCAAACCAGCCAGGGCTGTATCAGTTCCTTTTGATGCTATTTTCTCTATACATCTAATTCAAATACTCCTACCCAAGAAAATATATTGTATGTCTACTATGCCCAACCTATCCTATATAATAAAGAGGGAATATGCTAATTGATTGCCACACCCTCACAAAGATGGCAGTGCCCACAGCCACAGAATGGTGGCGCCCAGTCGGGCTGGCAGGCACATGGCACAGCCAGCCCGTCCCCAGGCGGGTCCCACTGCTCTGCTCACCTGCCTCAGGAGTCCCCCAGACCCCTCAGACCCCTAGGTGCCCAGGGCCAGCCCGAGCAGCAGGCAAGCCTCGGAGGGTGGTTACCCAGCCACCCAGGGCCAGCCAAGACTAGCGCTGCTGGCAGTGGCAGCAGCAGAGGTGTGATGGGGGCGTTGCCTCAGCCCATGAGGGCTCGCAGACTGTGAGAGGGGGCAGGCTGGGTTTAGGGACCCCCCCTCCAGTGCATGAATTTTCATGCAATGGGCCTCAAGTATATAATATGGCACCAGAAATCAGAGAAACCAAAACAGAGAAACTCAGTTTTCCTACTGGGCTTTTATCTTCTCTTTTCAGCGTGGTCCGTCCCCAGAGAGCATTGACTCCATCCACTGCCACCAGGAGGCGAAAGATACCCAAAGAACTTTGCTTCTTTAGCTCTTTAAGCACAATCCCAACGGCATCTGTGGCGTTCCTCACCCGAGTTATGCCCTGCAGCAGAAGGGAGATAGTGGCTTACAGTCCAGTCCTATCTGTAAGAGGCCTTCTCTGGAGATGGCACAGTCCACAGTATCTTTTTATACCTGTTCAACCACTTCTCCCAGAGAACTGCCTTTCTCAACGCTTTCTCGCTTATTCCAGACATACTTCTCTTGAATTTTTATCTGAAACCAAACAAAAAGTTGTGTTATTAGAATCAGTTTAAATCTTTTTCAAGCCCTGTAAGAGGTCTATCTCAGTATGAGTGAATGCTATCTAGCCCATTTCTGCCTGGAGCTTAAACACACACACACACACACACACACACACACACACACACACACACGATTCTGACTATAAAGGTCCAGGTTAAGACCTTAATACCTACATTTTTAATAGGTTCCTAGATGACTCTAAATATCTAGATTTGAAAACCTCTGGCCTAGAGATCATATTTAAGAATTACTAGAGTAAAGAGCAATTTTACCAATACATTTCTGGTTCCAAAAAAGATTTTATCTGGGGAAAATTGTGGCGTTAGAACAGTGGCCGGCAAACGCGTTAGTCAATAGAGCCAAATATCAACAGTACAACGATTGAAATTTCTTTTGAGAGCCAAAAACTGACTTTTGCACATGGGCCAAGAAGTTTCAATTGCATTGTACATGCACACCCACACATGGTATTTTGTGGAAGAGCCACACTCAAGGGACCAAAGAGCCACATATGGCTCGCGAGCTGCAGTTTGCCGACCACTGAGTTACAATATGCTTTAGAGAATTTGAGTCTATGACCTTGGAAAAGTCAATAAATTAATCTGAACTTCAATTTGCTACCCACAAGATGAGAACAGCCTACGGATGCCTCTATGGATAAATGAGTTTCAGATTGTGAGTTCACTGTGAGTCAAATACTGTATATGCAAGAAACAGAAAATGGTATCGTAATCTCAACCAGGACACCTGTTCTCCAGTCTGGTACGTGGGGCACAAAGAAGATAACATCTATTTAAAGAATGTCCAGCACAAACTTCTGTGAGTCTAATCACCTGACTCAAGAAACGCTCATTTGTAGTTTTGAAATTCTTCAGCCAGGTTGACGCTTCTAAAGGCTGATCAAAGCGCTGTTTGTTGTAGGTGGACGGCAGCAGATCCCGGCAGTCCTTCACCCAAAGGTGAGCTAAAAAAAAGAAGGCGGGGCGAAGAGAACAAAGTAGGCAGGAACCAACTGTATACAACACAAAGTACTCTATTAATTCTAAGCCAAGGAGAATGACTTTAGTGTCGGATATACTTCTTAAAGCCTTGTTTCCAAGGTTTATTTTAGATTAAACATTATCACTGCACTCAACACACAAGGCACCTAAGGGAATTAATGGTCACCTCAGCTTCCGCATAGTTTCTAAAGATAGTCACAGTGTGTGGATGCACACACCCCGGGAGGATATGCACAAAGAATCAGCGTTTACATTTTTAAACTTTAGAATGCTGATTACCAGGGCATGGACGCTCAAAACTGTAGACTGACGGCCATAAGGCCCGTGATGACCTCTAAGGAGGGAGTTTATGCTCTTGGGCATCACATAGCAAAGGGAGGACAGCTGGGCCAAATAGCTCATTCTTATTATCAAAAGGTTCCAGGAAGCGTTTAGCTGAATTTCTCCTTTTTAAAAAGTAGGTTTATTCATTTGAGAGAGAGAGGAAGGGGGAGGAAGATAGAAACATGGACGAGAGAGAAACAGCAACATCGATGGGCTGCCTCTTGCAAGACCCCTGCTGGGTACTGAGTGTGCAGCCAGGGCACGTGACCTCCTGGTGCAAGAGTCAACCAGGGACCCACACTGGCTGGGCAGCTGATTTCCTTCTTGTCGCATTTACTTCATCTTGCAACTCACTTGTCAATAATGTGAAGACATTATGAACGAGTTTAGATCGCTCTGTGTCTGGAGAAAGGCCTCTCCTGTGGCCATCAGAGCATTAAAGCCAAATGCCACCACAGGCACAGGAAGACAAACGCCAGCACAGTGAAGATACAAGTTCTTACCATCTGGGATATGCAGTATCAGCCAGTCCTGTTTTGCACAGAAATGAATAATATGGCAAAGACTGAGTGTTTTTCCTGTTCCCTTCTCCCCATCTAAAGCACTGCTGTTAAGGAAAACATTACCAGAAGGAACACTTCTGCTAACAGAGTACACTTGCATTTCTTCTTTCCTCACATTTGAGGGAGGAAAGCACTGGCTTACGCAGCCACGTGGGCAGGAAAGGATACAGAGGACATATCGTATAGCTGGATGAGCAAAATTGGTGTTTTTCAGGTAATGCAGAAGCTCTAGGGCTGGTTTCCTTACCATCAGGCAAGCTTCATTGAATGTCTTCATCTAACAAAACGGAAGGAGAAAGGAGAGAGCGGGTGTGGAACTTCTAACCAGTTCTTGTATGCACACTGAATCTAACATAGCAACAACTGTATATTTTTAATTTATGCAGTTAGGCGGGATTGGGTTGTTTCTGAATTTGAAAATATATCCACATAATTAAGCAAAAAACTAAAACACATGATCTTACACCAAGTAACATAAGAGTCAGCTTTTGATTATCTGTTATAAAGTATAAATATTGCATCAGTTAATTGAAATCTACAAATAATACAGACATCTCTTAACACAACTACTAGTATGTATTCCACTTATGGTTGATATAAATACTAAAAGCATAAAATGATACTTAATGCCACCTCTGGCATGGCTCCTTGGTTAAGTGCTGAGCTAAGAACCAGGAGCTCACCGGTCAGGGCATATGCCCAGGTTGCAGCCTCGATTCCCCAGTAGGGGGCGCGCATGAGGCAGCTGATCAATGATTCTCTCATCACTGATGTTTCTCTCTCTCCCCTCCTATCCCTTCTTCTCTGAAATCAATAAAAATGTTTTGAAAAAGTTAATGGAAAAAAATATCCTGTCAGGATTAGCAACAACCAAGAAGGAATCATTTATAAGGTCAGAAATAATTCAGCAGGAGTTAGCCAAAAGAACTAATCATTAATCATGTCAACAAAATATGCTGGCAGTTATTCACAATATTTTTTTTTTTGGTTAATCCTCATACCAGGATTTATTTTCCATTACTTTTTTTTTTTTTTTTTTAAGAAGTGAAAGGGAGGAATTGAGAGAGGGAGAGGGAGAGGGAAAGGGAGAAACATCGATGTGAAACACACATCGATTGGTTGCCTCCCAAACACAACCCAACCAGGGCCGAGGATGGAACCTGCAACTCAGGTATATGCCCTTGACCGGGAATCAAACCCAAGGAAGACCCTTGGGTATGAGGCTGACACTCCAACCAATGAATCACACCAGCTAGTGTGACCATGAATTCTTTATTGACTATAAAACAACCTAAGCAACTCTTCGGGTTGAAGTTATGACCATAAAACTGGAATTTTCTGAAAAACTGTGAAACTGAAGAACAATGACGCATCTAATCCAGACATCATTTCTATATGGCTTAGGAATACATTATAATTTTAATAGCATATTAACTATTTTCATGATATTTTTCCAAGGAAAATATTAAATTCATTAAAAAATATATTTTATTCATTTTCTACAGAGAGGAAGGGAGAGGGATAGAGAGCTAGATGAGAGAGAGACATCTATCAGCTGCCTCCTGCACCCCCCCCCACCTCCCACTGGGGATGTGCCCTTAACCAATGTACATACCCTTGACCGGAAAAGAACCTGGGACCCCCACAGTCCATAGACCGATGCTCTATCCACTGAGCCAAACCGGTCTCGGCAAATTCGTTAATAACTATTTAAATATTCAAGTTTCCAAAACCTGTTCAGTAAGGAAAATAGCAGAATATTGTTTATTTATTTAGTATTTTGGCCAAAACCGGTTTGGCTCAGTGGATAGAGCATAGGCCTGTGGACTGAGGAGTCCAGGTTCGATTCCGGTCAAGGGCATGTACCTTGGTTGCGGGCACATTCCCCAGTGGGGGGCGTGCAGGAGGCAGCTAATTGATGTTTCTCTCTCATCGATGTTTCTAACTCTCTATCCCTCTCCCTTCCTCTCTGTAAAAAATTAATAAAATATATTAAAAAAAAAAAAAAAAGGACTGAAGGGTCCGAGTTTGGTTCAGGTCAAGGGCGTGTACCTTGGTTGCAGGCTCCTCCCTGGCCTGGGCCCTGGTTGGGACTCATGCAGGAGGCAACCAATCGATGTCTAACATTGATATTTCTCTCTGTCTTTCCCTCTCTCTAAACATCAATGGAAAAATATCCTTGGATGAGGATTAAAAAAAAAAAAGAATATTTTGCTTGGATCCAAAAAGGATTTCAATTGGTTAAATACAGATAAACATTGCTTAAAGTAATTATAGTAATAGCACTATTAACAAAAGAGAAATGCATCAGTTTTTTTTTTTTAAGATTCAAGTTTCATTTTTGTATAGTTTTCTACTCATTTAATCACATCACTTTGCTGTGAGCAGCAGGTGTTGTGGGCTCCCTCCAGCTCCCTCCCGCTTTGGGCACCTGCAGTGCGTATCGAGAAGGCAGGCCGTGGGGGAATACGGTCTTCACATCCTGGAGGGGTAAGCTGTAGTGCTGACCCTCGTGCTTCTCCTCATGCTTGGCCTGTGAAATAAAAACGCAAACAGATATAATGGGGCTGTAGACAAAGTGACAAGGACTTCGAAAAAGTGGAAAGGGCCTGATAGACCATACGGAGGAAACACTCATCTCTCAGAATTGAAAAGCATGTCTTTCATTTCTGATCTTAAATAAAAATGTGCTAGTTCTTGTCCCCAGACCCACAGTGTGTACATAAAGCTGGTGTTGGCCTGAATGGTGAAACCAGTTGCCCAGCAACATAAACCCTAGATGTGGAGGTAGCGGTGACAATTCTTGCCATCTGGATTCTTCTGTGCTGTGTATAGAGATGATCCAGTCATGTGACAAGATCATCTGCATGCTGCTGTTTCCATAGAAACTCTAGAGGAATTGGCAGATAAAGAGACTATATTCACAGGGAAAGCTGAAAGGCACTTTGATGATTTCATTCACTTTGTCCTTTTGAAAGTAGGTGAACACTGAAGATATAAATAAAACACACCCTGCTGAGATAGTGTTTTGGGGAATGAATTATTTTTCTCCTCCCACATGAACAGCAGCATATGTTAAGATGGGGGAATCCAGAGAGTAGGAAAACAAACAAATAAACAAAAGCTATTGATTTTCTTCACATTTAATCACAGACCTTACAACTAACTTTATATGAGAGGTAGCAATAATGCTGGGGAAGGAGGAAAAAAGTCAACATCTAGTTTAACGGGATCTGAAGCAGAAAATACAACACTGGATACCACTGTAATCCTAGCTTCTGTGGCAAACTTCATTTTAAATGCAGCTGTTCTCAACAAGTCAAGTTACTTCCTTCTCTAGAACTAGGAAATCAACTTAGAAAAATAGATAGAAAACAGTCCCAGATTGGTTATTAAGAAAACTAGGTTCTGTAATTGCTCTGCTGAAATCTTGAGCAAATTAAGTTGACTTTTTTAGAATTTTGCATACCACAGTCTATAAACTATTGTTGACTACCGTTTTTATAAATAAAGTTTTATTGGAACACATCCATTCCCATTTGTTTATAACAGAACTAAACAGTTGTGACAGAGTCCACTTTGGCTCATAAGCTTAAAATGTTACTATCTGGTCCTTTAAGGAAAATGTGTGTCAACCCATCATACAGTAAGATCAATAATATCTGCTAAATTTAACTTCTGAGGAATTGACTTAAGTATGTACTATGTGCCTGCTCTATCCCCAACAAAATCCTTGGCATAAAATGAGTTCAATGGTAGGGATTAAATGAGAACAAATGTGGATTGACCTGCCTGAGTGTTTTATGTTACAGTATCAGACAGGAATGGGGATGATCTGGGTTCCAGAATGCTGTCTTGGGTGCACAGTCTGACTACATGTACATTTTCTTGATATGTATAATGACAGCAGGAGAGATTATAAGCCCTGAAAAAAATTCATATACATATCACCAACTCACCGGGTCATTCTCACTGGTGCAGGAAATAGCTCTAGGACTCTCAAGTGAAACCTGGTTATCCAGGTGAGCAGCAAGGGTTTGGGGCGCCTGGGTCCCCAGGCGCAAAATATGTCCAGGGTCCAACTAGAAAAGAAACACATATGTGTTTTGTAATTATAAAGTTTATGCTTGCTACAACACTTAGTTTTTAAGCAATGTCTGTAACAGGGGAAAATGCCATTAACATACATTTTAGTTTTATATAAAGTGAGGATCCTTGTTATTATTTATAATCCTCTAAGTATAATCACATTATTCATGCTCTGAATCTGTTCCAGCTAAATGTTGCTACTAGAGGTCTGGTGCACGAAATTCATGCACTGTGGGAGGGGATGAGTTGGGGGGGGGTCCCCTCAGCCTGGCCTGTACCCTCTCTGGGACAGCCAGAAGTCGGATATCCCTCTTGCAGGCTCGAGCCCCTCATTCCTTACTGCCCGCCTGCTCCTTACCGCTGCCATGGAGGCAGGAGAGGCTCTCACCGCTGCTGTGCTTGCCAGCTGTGAGCCTGCCTTCTGGCTGAGCAATGCTCCCTTGTGGGAGCACACTGACCACCAGGGGGCAGCTCCTGCATTGAGCATCTGCCCCTGGGTGGTCAGTGCACATCATAGTGACTGGTCATTCTGATTGTTCCGCGATAACAGTCACTTAGGCTTTTATTATGTAGATGGAACTGACAGTCAATGTGCCCCTAAGGTGTCCCAGATTGCAAGAGGGTGCAGGCCAAGCCGAGGGACCCCACTGGTGCACAATCAGGGCTGGGGAGGGATGTGGGAGGTTGGCCAGTTGGGGAGAGACCACAGAAGGGCTCCAGGGTGTGTCTGGCCCATCTCACTCAGTACCAATTGGCTGGACCCCAGCAGCAAGCTAACCTACTGATTGGACCATCTGCCCCCCTGGTGGTCAGTGCATGTCATAGTGAGCAGTTGAGTGGCCTTAGCATATCATTAGCATATTACACTTTGATTGGTTGAATGGATGCCCGGACACTTAGCATATTAGGCTTTTATTATATAGGATATCAGGGCTCTGTCCCAAATAGAAACAAATAATTCCATTAGAGATTGTTCAGGAACATAGTACAGCCATTCACCTGAAGCAGGAAACTTCTTTAAAAAAAAATGTTTGACTTCAGAGAGGAAGGGATGTTTATTGATTTCAGAGAGGAAGGGAGTGGGAGAGAGAAATATCAATGATAAGAGAGAGAATCATTGATTGGCTGCCTCCTGTGCATCCCCCACTGGGGATTGAGTCCGAAACCTGGGCATGTGTCCCTGACTAGAATCGAACCCGGGACCCCCTCAGTCCACAGACCAACGCTCTGTCCACTGAGCCAAACCAGCCAAGACAGGAAACTTCTTTTAATGCTCTTGCCCACAATGACGAATGGTGGCCAGTACTGTTCAATTTTCAGCTGCCCAGGAACCGTAGTCACTTCAGTTATTAGGGGATTAGTGCACTGTTCCTATTTGGCAGGTATAATTGTACCCTCCACAATTCTCTTGCCAGCTGTGTCCTAGAATAAAGAACCTTTATTGATAAAAAAAAAAAAAACTGAGGGAGTATGTACAGCATCTAGGTAAGTGAAAAGATAATGCTACATTCAGTGAACTGCACATGAAAACCTCTGAACTAGGAAGGGATTGGGGGGATGATTTAAGAGACAAATCTGGCAAAGTGCTAATTGGAGAACCCCCAAACTGAGTGTGTGGATAATAGGCTTAGGTAGAAGTGAAAAGATGCCAGTTACAAGGGAAATATTAGGATATGAAATCAGCAGAAGCAGATATGAAAGACAGCTGCAGGAAGGGAGATACCTGATAAATCAACAGGTAACACGGAAACTGCCTGTGTTTATATTTAATCTTACCAAGCAGCCTCCGAGCGCAGAAACTGTGTATTATTTTTGTACCAGCCCTCATAACACTTATATCCACTTAAAAAGACTTTAAACTCATTAACAACTTTCTAATTGGTTATCTTTACCTCTAAATCTCTAACTCTTCATCTTTCATAGTATAAAAGAGTTGTCCTCCCAAATAGTAAATTTAACCTTCTTCTAATAAAAAAGGTTGGTTTTGCCCTAGCTGGTTTGGCTCAGTGGATAGAGTGTTGACCTGCAGACTGAAGGGTCCCAGGTTTGATTCTAGTCAAGGGCACGTGCCTAGGTTGCAGGCTCGATCCCCAGTGAGGGTCGTGCAGGAGGCAGCTAATCAATGGTTCTCTGTCATCATTGATGTTTCTAACTCTCCCCTCTCTCTCTTCCTTCCTCTCTGAAATCAATAAATATATACCGTATTTGCCGGCGTATAAGACGACCCTTTGGCCCTGAAAAATATGCCTCCAAGTGGGGGGTAGTCTTATACGGCGAGTATATAACAAACTCTGTATTTTGAGTGGAAATGTTAGGGGGTCGTCTTATACGCCCCGTCGTCTTATACGCCCGCAAATACGTATTTTTCAGGGCCAAAAAATCGTCTTATATGCCGGCAAATACAGTATATATATTTTAAAAAGTTTCATTTCCTACTGATGACAAAATAAGCCTCAAAGTCCTTGGCATGGTAATCAAGGCCCTGACTTCAACTGACCTCTTTAGTCTCTTTCCTGTGAGCATGCTAAAACACGTTATTCACTTTGATATTTCTATTCTGCTCATTCCACTTCAACTTCCCTCTCTCCCTGTTGAAGTCTTACTCCTCCTTTAAGGCTCATCTCAAATGTCACATCCTCTGTGAAGCTTTTCCAGATACCTCCAGTCAAAAGTAATCATTTTCCCTCTCTGCTGATAGCACTTTGTCTTGCATGGCATTAAAATATATATATATATATATATATATATATATATATATATATATATATATAAATTTTCACCCAAGGATATTTTCCCATTAATTTTTAAAGAGAGTGAAAGGGAGGGGGGGGGGAGAGAAAGAGAGAGAAGGCAACATTGATGTGAGAGACACACATGGACTGATTGCCTCCTGCACAACTCCCCACCCAGGGATCAAAACTTCAACTGAGGTATGTGCCTCTGACCTGGAATCAAACTTGTGACCCTTTAGTCTGCAAGCCGACATTCTAACCACTGAGCAAACTGGCCAGGGCAATAGGTTTTTAAAAATATATTTTTAAATTGATTTTTAGAGAGGGAGAAAGAGAAACATGGATGTGAGAGTGGAACATCAATTGGCTGCCCCCTGCATGCCCCTCAGCGCCCTGACTGGGAATCGAACAAGCAACCAGACCAGTATAAGGAACAACACCCAACTGAGCCACGCCGGCCAGCGCCTGCATGGCATTTTTACTTTGCCTTGAACTGCACTCGTGGCTTTTGTTAACTGAATACTTGTTAGATGTGAGGCAATACAGAGTTTTAAACACATTTCTGAGCCAAGAATCCTGGAAGGTGGGTAGAATATTACCATATCTGTTTTATGATGAGGGAAACTAAAGTTCAGGGAAATGGAGTAATCTTGCCTAAGGCCACAGAGTTGGCAGGTGGTGAAGCCAGAATTCAAATCCAGGTTTGTCTGACTCCAAAATCTATTTTTTTAAAAAAAAAATATTTTATTGATTTCTTACAGAGAGGAAGAGAGAGAGATAGAGAGTCAGAAACATCGATGAGAGAATCATCCATCAGCCGCCTCCTACACACCCCCTACCAGGGATGTGCCCGCAACCAAGGTAACATGCCCTTAACCAGAATCGAACCTGGGACCTTTCAGTCCACAGGCCGACGACGCTCTATCTACTGAGCCAAACCGGTTTTGGCTAAAATCTATTCTTTTTATTGTATACTGTCTTATACACAAGTCTGTCCCCCATTTTGGATACACTTGGAAGAGAATGGATCAGATTTTATTCACCTTTGTATTTCCTTCTCTAAGTAACACACCACAAATACTTCAGACTGTGCCTGGAATAAAGAATCTTTCATCAGAGACATGTAGCCGGGAGTCTGTAAAGCATTGAGCTAAGTGAAAATAAACTGCACTAATTCAACTCAATGAACTGCACAGAAACCTCTTGAACCAGAACTTATAGATTTAATATAAAGTAACAGAGTTGCTCCAACTTTGTCTGAGGATGGCAAACACCAATGTTTATCAAATATCCAAATTCTCTATATTTTCCAGCCTCCTGTGCAATTTGGGATCATTTGATTAATTCTCATACATGAGTTCTATGTGAATATAATCTGTCTTTTCTAGTCGGTCAGTTTAGAGTGACTATAAATCCTCTTTTCTTCCCTGCCATGGCAACCTACAGGCTGCAGTGGCATCCCAAGATGAACCTTCATTCCCATGTCAAGCCCCTCCCACAAGGGCCTGTAAACCATTCTGGAAATACAGCAACAGGAAAAACAAAACACATGCACAGATCTTAAACAGTATGATTTGTTGTGGTAAGCCAATGAGAATTCAGGGTCTGTTACCTCAGAACAGCAATCTGAATAGTATACCCTACTATTGATAGGACAGTGTACTCAATTCTACTGGAGAGAGAGCACCATGTCTAAAAAAAAGTAGTGAAGTGGAAAATTTAAGATATTCAAGGACCACAAGGTGGTGCTATTTCTACAAGAATTCTATGACTTTCATTAACTGCTTTTTGAAGCAAATTAAGAGCTAGCAAAATGGATTCCTTACTTATCACAGCATTACATATGGCATCACCTAGCTAGTCTCTTGCTTCCAGGGAAAACAACTATAAGTACAATAGCTTCTACACAGTTCCAGAATGAACACCATGCAGTTAAGAATAGCATTCATGAACCAATCGAGACAGTTACTCTAAACCCGTGGTCGGCAAACTCATTAGTCAACAGAGCCAAATATCAACAGTACAACAATTAAAATCTCTTCTGAAAGACAAAATTAAACCAATCTATGTGAAGCACAAAATTTCTTCAGACATCTCTGCATTTGGGACTCAAGTCCTCCTTGTCTGCTATTAAAGAAGAAATTGTAGCTTTTTAAATGTTGAGACCAGAATCCTTCCTTTGTTGATCCTTGCTTTTATTTTCATTTTATGTACATAGGTTTATGGTAATCCACTGGAAAAAAATGAATTCTATAGGAGGAAGGGCTGCTTTTCTAGGAAATCTAATCTGTAGTAATTAAACAATGAGATGGAAGTGACTAAGCTAGGGGTGGGCAAACTTTTTGACTCGAGGGCCACCATGGGTTCTTAAACTGGGACCGGAGGGCCTGAACAAAAGCAACCTGACCGTGCTGGCACTCTCATCTTGGGCTGCTGGTGAAGGAGTGGAGGGGAGAGCAAGAGAACCCTCCGCTCTTTTGGCTCCGAGGGCCGGACAGAACAGCAGAACGGGCCGGATACGGCCTGAGGGCCGTAGTTTGCCCACGGCTGGACCTTCTGGCTCAGTTCTCATTTTTCAAGATACAGATCTGGAAGGATTTCCCCTGGATCCTACTAACCCAGGTTAAATGCTCCTACTGGGTGCTTTACTAACAGCACCATACTATAACCACCATTTGTTCATGATTCCACTACTGACTTTGAGATCCTATATTGCATGGACTCCAACATGCAATATATATAGCACAGTGGTTAAGGCCACAGGCTTTGAAGGCAGACTGACCTGGTACCTCGTCTGGGCTCTGCAATTTCACAGCCTCTTACGTTGCCTCTCTAATCCTCAATTTCTGCGCCTTGAAACAAAGCTGGGTTATTGTGACAACTAAAAAAGCAAAGCACTTAGCCCAGTGCGTGGCTCCTAATGAATGCCCAACAAATAGTAACCGTTAGCGAAATGAGTAATCTGAAAATCCTCAGTACTAGCAATATGGGAAGTACTGGAAACTATTTGCTAAATAAATGAAAGAATGAAGTAAGACAACAAAATGTCTTTTTCATATATGATTTTATTCAACTATCAGATACTTAGGGTCTAAACTGGCAACATATTTTTCTTTTAACTACTTTATTAAGAAATGATAACCCAACTAGAGAATAAAAGTTAGTAAAGATAACTGCAATCTATCTTTTAAAAAATGTTAATTCTCCGATGACATGGTAAATTCTCAAGCAGAACTATTCTATGGAGACCTTGTTACTTGAAGATTAAGATTTTTAGGGCAGCCGAAACCGGTTTGACTCAGTGGATAGAGCGTCGGCCTGCGGACTGAAGGGTCCCGGGTTCGATTCCGGTCAAGAGCATGTACCTTGGTTGTGGGCACATCTCCAGTAGGGGGTGTACAAGAGGCAGCTGATTAATGATTCTCTCTCATGGATGTTTCTAACTCTCTATCCCTCTCTTTTCCTCTCTGTAAAAAAATCAATAAAGTATATTAAAAAAAAAGATTTTTAGGGCAGCTGGGAGTGAAGTGAATGGGAAGAGAAGTGGAACTGTAACTATTCTTTTAAAAAATATATTTTATTGTTTTTTTACAGAGAAGAAGGGAGAGCGATAGAGAGTTAGAAACATTGATGAGAGAGAAACATCAATCAGCTGTCTCCTGCATACCTCCTACTGGGGTTGTGCCTGTAACCAACATACATGCCCTTGACCCGAATGGAACCTGGGACCTTCAGTCTGCAGGCCGACACTCTATTCACTGAGCCAAACTGGTTAGGGCTGTAACTGTTCTTTTGAGTGTGAACTTGTAAATTAAAGTCAGCTTAAGTTCTCTATAGCGCATTTAATTCTGGATATAGTAAATCCATATAAAAACAAAAATCCACCCACAGACAGTTGGTAGAAAGCATTTAAGTCAGTTAGGACTCACCTTATGGACCCTGGAGACAAGTCTTGTCACTCCTTTCAGCATTGTCCCCACACTCTTCAAAAAGTGAAAAGGTCAGCCAGAACTGGGAAAATATATTTGCACATTGGATTAGTATCCTGAATATATATAGAATGCCTACAAATAGATTAAAAAAATGAGAAGACACAAACAGATATTTCACAGAAAAGTTTATACAGATGGATAGTAAACCTATGAAAATTCTCATTACAAATCAGAGAATTGTAAATTAAAACAACCACAATGAGATCATTCACAACCACCATATTGGGAAAAATGAAAAGGTCAGACAATAGCAAATGTTACAGAGGCTGTGAAGGAAGCACTAGGAACTTTCATACACTGTCAACGAGACAGAAAGTACAAATACAGTAGGTCCTCGGGTGCGTCGGAGATCCGTTCCTCCGGTGCAAAGCCAGATTTTCGCCGTAAGTCAGAACCCACCTACATAACCACCTATGTCACTCACATGGAGCATACACAGCAGTAATGAAGTGAAACAGTAAAAAATAAAAAAAATAAAAATAAATAAAAGAAAGATAACAATTCCTAATCTTTACTTGTGGTAAATACAGTAAATAATAAAAAACATAAAGCATATATGTGCATACATCAAACTTTTTTTTTTTTTTAACAAATAAATGGGAGATGGCGACGTAACCATGAAATGACGTGTGTCGGGTCTGACATGACCCAAAGACTGCCTTATCTAAAAAAACAAATCTGGCCTCATCTTATAAGGTTGAAAATGTATAAGTCTAAAACCCAGGTATTCTATTCCTTGATATTTATTCTACAAAAACACTTATACATGTACACCAGAAAATATGTATAACAATGTTCATAATAAGAGAATATGAAGATTTATCAAAAACTGTGAAAAGTCCAAATGCCCATTGGTAGAATGAGTAAACAGAGATATGGCCATACAATGGAATTCCATTCAGAAATAAAAAGAATAAATTGCAGTTTCATGCAAAACATGTATGAATCTCAAAAACTAATATTGAGCCCTGGACAATATTAATCCAGGTTGGAGCATTGTCCTATATACCAACCTACAGGCTGGTTGTGGGCTCAATTTCCAGTTGGGGTGCAAGTGGGAGGCAACAGAATTAATACTTCTCTCTCACTTTCTTCCTTCTTCTCATTCTAAAAAATCAATAAAAAACATATCCTCAGGTGAGGATTAAAAAACAAAACAAAAAAATAATATTGAGTGAAAACTATTACATACAGCATGATGTAACATATAAAATTCCAAACATAAAGTTGCTCAGTGGTTAGAGCGTTGACCCTAGGACTGAGGGTCTTGTGTTTTGGTTCAATTTCTGGTCAAGAGCACATGCCTGGGTTGCAGGGTCAATCCTTGGCCCCAGTCTGGGGGTGTGTAGGAGGCAACCATATGTCTCTCACATCCATGTTTCTCTCTCCATCTATCCTCCCTTCCACTCTCTTTAAAAATCAATGGGAAAAAATAGCCTTAGGTGAGGATTTAAAAAATTAAACATATAAAGCGTAATTCATTACTTGGGGAGTCCTATATAATAAGAGAGGAATATGCTAATTATTTGATCCAGTCATTTATACTTTTTCCATTGATTCCCCTTAAAAGACTGGATCTCGGACCTGCAGGAGGGTGGGGAAGTGAATTACACAAGCGGGTGTGGAAAAGCTACAGGAGGGGGCGGGGCAGCAAACTATGCGGGGTGAGGGGGGGGAGAAGCTACAGGAAAGCTATAGGAGGGCAGCAGAGAGCTACTGGTGCACGGATTCATGCGCAGGGCTACTAGTATATACATATTTAGTAAAACTGAAAGAAAAAGGCAAGAGAATAAGCACATCATTTGGAATAATGCTTACTCTTAAAGAGAAAGTAAAGGGATAAGACTGGGCAAGGCAGACAAAAAAATTGATAATGATCTCTTTCTAATGTCAGCTAATGGGTACATGAATAGTTTGGAGAAATATGTACTGAATATTTAATTGGTGTAACGGTACCCAAAAGACAACATGTTAGTTAAGTGGGTTGAAATTTCCTTAACCATTGACATGTGTGCTATGGTTCTCGCTCTTGGCTGCACACTGATGTCTGTCTCACTACAGAGGTTGGCCTCAGCTGGGATGACCGGTTCTGCTCTACACCGTCCCTCATCCTCACGCATGTATCCTGGACTTGTCAGCTCCGTGGCAGAGGTCCAAGGGAACTGAGTAACTTAAGACCTCTTCAAACCTGGTCAGAATCAGCATGGTCTTCTGTCACATCCTACTGCAGCTTAAGTTGATCAACCCAGATTCAAAGGATGGGAAGTAGATTTTACTTCTTAATGGGAAGAGCTGCAAAATCATAGTTTTCCTGGCATGGAAACCACTGTACTATTAAAAAATGAAGAGGCTTGAAAGTAAACATGATTACTGGACTTGAGAGGCATTCTTCATTATTATATCATATTTCTTCATAGGTGGCCTCAGTCCCTTACTTGAGCAGCTATTTGTTGATTTTGATCTTAGCTAAGAATAAGTGAGTTATTAAAATTCATTTTATTAATTTGAACCTTATTTCAGTGTTATCTTCTATTAATAAAATTTTTTAAAATAAATTCACTATTTTAAACATTTAGTTATAAAGTAAACCAGTAGGTTTTATCTTCCTTTCCTCTCTGTAAAAAATCAATTAAAAATATATATATTTTAAATTTCTTTGAAATATTTTTTAAAAATTGATTGATTGATTGCCTGGGCCTATGTTCTCAGTGGTTAGAGTATCAGCCCATGTACCAAAGACTCTCAGGTTCAATTCCAGGTCAAGGGCATCCCAGGTTATTCCCAGCGCCAGTAAGGGAGAGTGTGGGAGGCAACCAATCGTGAATTGTGTGTCCACCCACCCCTCTTCCCCCCAGCCACACACACACACTTTCTTCCCTTCCACTCTCTCTGAAAATGAATGGAAAAATATCTTGTGGTGAGGATTAACAAACAAAACCAAAATGTATTTATTGATTTTAGAGAGAGAAAGAGAGGCAGAGACGGAGACATCAATTTGTTTTTCCACTAAAAAATTTGTTTTTCCGTATGCATTCATTGGTTGCTTCTTACATGTGTTTTGAGGAGGGATCAAACTGAAAACCTTGGCATTTAAAAATATATATATTTTATTGATTTTTTTACAGAGGAAAGGGGAGGAATAGAGAGTTAGAAACATCGATCAGCTGCCTCTTGCACACTCCCCACTGGGGATGTGCCCACAACCAAGGTACATGCCCTTGACTGGAATCGAACCTGGGACCCTTCAGTCCCCAGGCCGATGCTCTATTCACTGAACCAAACCGGTTAGGGCAACGTTGGTGTGTATATATATATATTAATAAAATATCAATATATCTTATTGATATTTTACAGAGAGGAAGGGAGAGAGATAGAGAGCTAGAAGCGTCAATGAGAGAGAAACATCGACCAGCTGCCCCCTGCACACCCCCCACTGGGGATGTGCCTGCAACCAAGGTACATGCCCTTGACCGGAATCCAACCTGGGACCCTTCAGTCCGCAGACCGACACTCCACCACTGAGCCAAACCGGCTTCAGCAACCTTGGTATATTGAGGTGACCAAATGAACTATGCAGCCAAGGCTTAAAAAATTTATTTTAATATCTGAAGACTTATTTTTAAAGTTTATATTACAGAGCTTTTCCTGTTTATCTATACAGCATGTAGACAATACCCCAGCAAGGAAGCACCATGAAATAAATGCTTATTTGCTTCTATTGCAGGGGGAGAATCTGAGAGCAGTTTAGCTAATACCTGCTGCTAGACAGTAATATCATATAGCCCATCCTGTATAATAAAAGCCTAATATGCAAATCGACTGGATGGTGGAATGACTAGTTGCTGTGATGTGCACTGATCAGCAGGGGGCAGACACTCAACGCAGGAGCTTCCTCCAGCCCGGCCAAGGTGAGTGCCAGTGGGACCCTCCTGACCGGCTGATCATCCCAGATTGGCTCTGATCGCCAGTCAGGCTGAGAGACCCTACCCACGGACGAAGGGCATCTAGTATATCATACTGCTTGAGGACTGATGCCAAGAGAAGAGCAATAATGAAATACAGATAGACCTTGGAGATATTGTGGGTTTGGTTCCAGATCACTGTAATAAAGTGAGTACGGCAGTTAAGTGAGTTGTAATCTTTTTGCTGGTGGACAGCGTTGCCTTCCATTTGCAGAAAAACACAACACCTATAAAGCACAACAAAGTGAAGCGTAATAAAATGCGGTATGACTCTACTGGAAATCTAGGCAGCTTTGAGTGCCTATAACTTTGCTTAAAGAAAACTTTCAGTTAAACCACAACTGCACTTAAAGCACAAATCACAATCCAAATCACAGTACTTTGGAGGTTAGCTCTGATTGGCTCCCCTTTCTGTATTAGTTTCTTATTACTGCGGTAACAGATTACTACAAACTTAGTGGCATAAAACAACACAAATTTGCCTCTTGGAGTTCGGTGGTTTAGACATCGGAAATCAAAGTGTGTGCAGGCTTGTATTCTTTCTGCAGGCTCTGGTAGAGGATCTGTTGTGGGGGGGGTGTGCTTCCCCCCCCCCCAACTTTTCCCATTTTTAAAGCCTGCTTTCATCTTCAAAACCTGCAATAACTGGTCAAGTTTTTGTCATTTTGCATCATTTTAACACTCCCACCTCCCTCTTACAGTAAGTCTATCAAGTGATCCAGGAAACTCTCCCTATTTTAAGGTTAGCTCATTAGCAACCTCAATTCTACCTGCATACTTAATTTCCTCTTGTCATGTGATCTATTCACAGGTCCCAGGGACTAGGACAGGAACATCTTTGGGGAACCATTGTTTTTTCTCCCCTACCTTCCTTGGTTCAGATAATTCAGCATTCACTCACTCAATAAGGCCATTTTATTTTATATTTTGGTCTCTGGAAGCACCTGGCGCATACACAAAAGAAGATTCTCTTCTTCTCTATTGAGTCTGCCTAGGCTTGGCTGGCAATTCATAACTTGGTGCATTACTGACAGCTAAATGAAGGCAGAGACCGTAAGTAACGTTCTTTATAAACTGGTGGAATTTACCAGGAAGGCAGTGTGCTATAGTGAAATAATTTAAGTTTTTAAGAGACAAACTAAAGCCTAAAGATTAATTTACTGGACTTCTCTGTGCCGAAGGCTTTTAATGGGGATAAGGAGATCTACCTCCACATACTATTTATTGTAAGGATTAAACAGGAACAAATGTTCTCCTTTTCGAAGGACATATAAGATAATGCTAATTCTCTTTGCCTTCTCATGTTTAAAGTATCTCACATTCACTCCAACATTTCCATGACTCACATGCTAGCCACAGTCCCTGCCCTCAGATTAAAAACGTGTCAGTAGGATCACACACTGGCATATAAGACGCAAAGAAAGATCAATGAGCATCTGCCTGTGAACTGAAGAGCCCAGGTTCAATTCCAAGTCAAGGGCACATGCCAGGGTTTTGGGCGTGCATGCACGAGGCAGCCGATGGGTGAGTCTCTCTCGTTCGTTATTGATGTTTCTAGCTTTCTCTTTCTCCCTCTCCCTTCCTCTCTGAAATCAACAAAAAATAATATTGAAAAAAGATCCAGGTAAACCTAAATGGACTCCATGAAATAGTTGGAACTTGAGACATAGTTAGGAAAAGGAAATATATAGTTAGGTAATTAAAATTGATTTTTTTTTCTTAAAAAAAGCAAGCCATCAAAACCTGACCCACACATTGAAATATGATGAAGGGTGAAATGTAGGAGTGTCTCCTTGAACTTGACTAGACCTTTGAGATTTTCAAACTATCCCCCCTAGCGGACCCTAGAAACCCTCATAGGTTGAAGAAAAGGGGAACCTACATAGATCCCTTTCCTAATTTATTCTGCTTTACCCTTTGAGTGACCTGAGAGGCTTTGGGATTATCTTTGCATATTACTAGAATAGTCCACAGCTCTGCATCCAATCGGCGTAAATCTCGGTGCAGAGTTTTTGAGAAGCAAGTTATCAGGAGCCACCGAAATCTGATAGGCCCAGTTTTGCATAGTTTTATCAATGACTTGGAAGGAAGAATGACACACAACTGCCAATTACACCCACAAGCCTTATCAACATCAACCGTCCTCGGAACGCTAACAACACAGAGCCCTGCACTTTCCCTGTGCCTCGGAGCGAATTCCAGGATCTCACCAGGAGCTGAGGAAAAGAACCCGCTGAGGGGCACACAGGACGGGGAAGATCGAGTCCAGAACTGAGCTCGAAAGACGCGGTCTCTCTGTCCTCTGACATGAAGCTGAAAATGCACCATCCACTCCTGGGGAAGGAACGGTGCACGGAAAGGCAGTGGTGTGAAAATCGAGAAACCCTGAGCGGGATTTAGAAAGAGAGAGAGAGAGAGACCACCACGGCGCGGGTTTTTCCTTTGGGTCCCAAGTCCACCAACGAGGAGCCCAGAAAGAAGAAGTCCCCCGGGAGGGTCGTGGGCCCCGCTCAGCCCGGCTTCCTACCTCCGCCGAGGTTCCGGCCCCGCTGCCTTCCCTCGGGGGCGGACGCCCGCGCAGGTCCGCTCGGTCGCCGAGCGCCGCGGACCCGGTGCTCCCGGTGCTCCGGACCCAAGCGATCGGCGAGGCCCGGCGCGGCCGGCCGCACAGACCCGGTCCCTCCGCGGCGCCGCCGGCAGGAAACCGCCCAACGCGCAGCCGCCGCGGCCTCCAACCGCCGCCCGGCGGAGGGGCGCCGAGCCGCCCCCGACCCTCCGGCCGGCGCCGGCGGCGGAGCGGGGCAGCGACGGCGGCCGCCGCGGGGCCGTGGCCGGGGAGGTCAGTGGCCGCCGGCCTCCCCGTCCGCCTCGCGGGCCGCCCCCAGCCTAACAGCCGCCGGCTCCGCCCGCCGCGGCCGCCCGCGCCTCCCCGCTCCCGCCGCGGCCGGAATGGAACCGGCCCGCGGGGGGGATTGTGGGAGCCGCGCGCGAGGGGCGGAGGGAATGCGGGGGGGGCGGGGAGGCGGAGGCGGCCGCGGCGGCTGTTGGCGGCAGTGGGGGCGGGGGAAGGGGGAGGGAAGGAGAGGCGCTGGAGGAGGCGGAGGCGGAGGAGGAGAAGGCCGGAGGTACGCGGGAGGGCCGCGCCGGAGCGGGCCCGCCGGGGGCCGGGGGAGCGGGGAGCGGAGCGGGGAGGCGCCCTTGAGCGGGCGCGGACGGGCCGGCGGGCGCGCCGGGCGGCCCGAGGCGGCGGTTGGTGGGAGCCGCGAGCGACGAGCCAGCTCCGCTCGGGCGCGCGTGGGCGGGCGGGCGTGCGCGCTCCGCCGCCGGAGTCGGGGCCGGGGGGGGCGGGGGGGGAGGTGGAGAAAGCGAAGAGGGAGGAGTGGGAGGTGGGGGGGTGCGAGGCGCCCTTCGCTCCCTCCCTCCCTCCCTCCCTCCCTCCCTCCCTCCCGAGGAGCTGCCGCCGCCGCTCTGCCGCCGCCACTCCGCCGCCATTTTGGGTTCGCTTTGCGGAGGGGGAGACGATCCCCGTCTCGGTGGCGGGACCCACCTCCCCTCCGTTTCCCCCCGCCGGGCCCCCACGCCTTTCTCTTCTCCTCCCTCACGCCTCCGCCAGCCGGCTCCCCCGCCGGCCGCCTCCTGACAAGCGAGGAGGGACCCGCCGCGGACCACGGGAAGCGGAGGAGCCTGGCGGCGGCCGTCCCCTCTCCCCCACTTCCCGCACTCGCATCCCCGGGCCGCGGCCTCTGACACGGTGAGTCGGGGCGCCCGGGGAGACCGTTGGGCCTACGCGAGCCCCCGGCGGCTCGACCCGGGGCTCCCCCGGCGCCCTGTCACCTCCCGGACCCGCGCCTCCGGGAGAGCGGCGTCGGGCTGGGGGAGGGGAGCGGAGGGAGGGAGGCGGGCAGGGGATCCTGAGCTCCTCGGGAAGTCCCTCCCGGCGGGGCTGCAGGGGTGTCCCTCGCCGGCGGGCTCCGGGCTCGGGGAAGGGGGGCGGGAGAGTAAGCCAGAGGAGGCGGAGCCGTCCGTGCCCCTGACAGGTTTGTTTTGTGTGTGTGTGTGTGTGTGTGTGTGTGTGTGTGTGTGGTGACGGCACGATGGGGAGCATCCCCCCGAGGTCCAGATTCGCCCGTTCCGGGGGTAGGAGCGGCCGGAGGAGTGATCGTGGACGGCCAGGTCTGCCGCGTGCCTGACACGCTGAACTGCGTGCAGCGAACGGCAGAAGGATCCGTGGGTTCCGAGTTTAGTAAGTGTTATTGGTGAGTTTGTGCGTGGAAAGACACGTCTTTGGTCTAGAAGACAGATGGTCTTGTTGGTACAGAGCGGCTGGCTGTTGGTGTGTGCGTGCGAGGCAGGGAAGTGTTCCGGGAGAGTTTGCTTGTATTTGTAGAAGAGGTAATGGAGTTCCCCCTTGTAAGTTAGCTTATTTTTAAGATAAAACTTGGGATGTGCCCTGCTGATGTGTGTGTGTGTGTGTGTGTGTGTGTGTGTGTGTGTGTGTGAGGGTTTGGGAGTAGTGAGTACGTTATTACTGAGTAGTAGTTTGTTGTGTGGGGTCAGGAATGGGAGAAACTTGTCATGGCCAGTTGTGGTCTCAGGAAGAGTTTGTTTCTCTGATAGAGTGAATTGTGGAGATGCGTGGGCCCAGACCATCTTTAACAGAACAATTATTGTGAGGGTATAAAGAATGCATGGCCTTTTTGTGGACTTGAGTTTATATATCAAGACGTTTATAATAGAGGAAAGCATTTGTATTTTTCAGAATGCACTTTCAGTTTGTGTGTGTGTGTGTGTGTGTGATCCTAAATCCCTGTGAAAATGGTAGGATAGATATTTTCTCCTATTTTACAGAATAGGAAATTGAGGCATAATGAGAGAATTTTCCCAAGGTCACAAGTTAAGTTGGAGACAAAGTTGGGACTGTAACGCACATGCTTTGACCACTTCTCAGGTAGTATTTTCATCGTACAATGCATGGAGCCTCTGCAGGTCTTGGACAGGCAAATCCTGAGTTTATTGGAAAGATCGGGGTTGTGATTGGTTGGGTAATACATTTGGTCCAGATCAGTCGTGTCAGACATGTATATGGAATGCATGTTGTCCTTGTTCAGGTTGATCTGTATGAAATTGTGTATCCATGACTATATTATTTTTTTGTTTATGGAGGAAGCAGAGCATTTCTGACAGTTAGGCTTGTGTATGTGAGAGGGGGACCTTTCATAGCTTAGCTTGTACCAGAGCAGATGCATGAGGTCTGACAACTTAATTCTTATTTCATTTTATTTTGACAGCTTAACTTTAAATATTTGATCTTTCATTCATTCAACAAATACTTATCTAATAACTTCTTAATAAATTGTCCTGTCTTAGGCTGAGAATAATCAAGGTGACCCTGTTGAAACATATGAGTACATATGAAGGGGGACTTGTCTTGACAGAGATACATATTAACTTGAGCGAGGCAAACAAGTCAGTGTGGAATTGAAACTAGAAAACCTTCCTAAAAAAATCTACCGGTTGGAGGGTATTTAGATCTTTCAGACATTTTAATACGGAAGGATAGAAGTGTATTTAATTAAGACTTAACAGGGTAGGTAGCCAGGTTGTGATAGAGTGTGTCATCTTTTGCTTTTTTTTTTTTTTGGCATTTATTAAACTATTTGGGGGATCTTGGAATTGTTTTTATATGTGCCTATGGATATTGAAACTTTGGCTAGGCTGAAGGAATTCTTAGAAAGGCTAATTTTATAGTAAGGTTCTCCTTTATGAATATGACTTGAATAAAGCCAACTTAATTTTATTTCTCTAGAAATTTGAATTTTTTTGATGTGCTAGATCAGTGGTTCTTAAGTTTTTTTGGGACACTTATCTGTCTCAGAATCTGGTGTAAGACCTTTGCTCACTATAGAAAATGAGCATAAGAACAATCACACAAGATATGCATACAATTTCAGGAATTTACTTTGTAATGAAATAGAACCAATTTATATTCAGGTCTCATTTGAAAGCCTTTTTTTTCTTCTAGTTTTGTTTGGGAGTGAGTATGCTGGTATGAGTTGAAAAGATGAAAGGTTCTGTGGCTTTATTTGAACATACTACAGTAAGGAGAACTTGAAGATCCATGTTTTTTAATTATTTTATTTCCTTGCATACCTATTTCTGCAGTATTATGTGATTCTGAATTAGGTGTTAAGAGAATATAATATAGCACAATTGTTTATAAATTTATCCTTTTTAGTTATCTTCTTACTTTCAAACTTCTATATTTTCAGTTTTGTATTGAAAATGAGATGTTTTGAGGCTCATTTCCTGAAGTTTATCTTAGTTATAACAAATATTATTGAGTTAATGATTGAATTATAACAAAGATGATTAATGTATGGCCTCTACCCTGGAAGGGATTCTAATCCAGGTGAAGCTATGACCTGTATGATGGTAGGGACTTTCAAAAGGGCAAGGAGGATGGAAGCATATTCCTCGGAGTTAAGGTTTCATGACTTAATTGCAGAGTTTTTGCCACTACTTATTCTTAGGAAGCTATAAAGTCTTCATACTTTTTATGTAAGTTGGTAGCTAAAAAATGTGCTTTGATATTGAGTGATTGATAATATGATATTTTGGGATTGAGGAACTCTAGTTTGAAAAGTAGGCAGACATTGGTTGCATTCCTTATCTTGTTTGGATATATTTCCACAGTAAGTTTATGTAAAAAGGGTTAAAAAATATTTTTATTGATTTCAGAGAGGAAGGGAGGGAGAGAGAGATAGAAACATCAGTAATGAGAGAGAATCATTGATTGGCTGCCTCCTGCATGTTCGAGCCCGCAACCTGTGTTTGTGCCCTGACTGAGAATTGAACTGTGACTTCCTAGGTCTGTGATCAACCACTGAGCTGTGCTGGTGGGGCTAAAAAATGTCATGTGCCCTGACTGGGAATTGAACCCTGACTTCTTAGTTCATAGTTTGATGCTCAACAACTGAGCCACTAGTTTTCCATTTTTAAAAAAAATATATTTTATTGATATTTTACAGAGAGGAGGGCTTGATCCCCAGTGTGGGGATATGCAGGAGGCAGCTAATCAGTGATTCTCTGTCATTGATGTTTTATCACTCTTTCTCCCTTCCTCTCTGAAATCAATTTAAAAAATCTTCTAAAGAAAAAACATAAAAAGGAATGGAAATAAAATTTTCTGTCCTTGAGTTGTATTTTAAAGTACAGACTGTGACTTCCCTATATCTTTTATTGGGGTGACACCAGCTAACAAAATTATACAGGTTTCAGGTGCACAGCTATACAAAATATCATCTGTACATGATATTGTGTGTTCACCACCCCGAGTCAAGTCTCTGTCCACCCATAACTTATATATTTTGCTAGGAACTGTGTTTTTATAGAACTAGTAGTACTACTTGAGGCTTTATTCTAAGTCTTTTTCTATACTCTAATCAATAAAGAATTGGACACATTCAATCCTGCCCAAAATGATCTGCCTACAAACAGAGAAGTTTTACCCTAGGTGTAGGTGGTATATCTCCAGTTAACAGTTTCATATTGCTATTTAAGTTATGTGTGGTGTTGTTACGAATCTTTTAAGGTTACTAAAATCCACTTTGAGGTCTATTTTGTATCTGTCTTTTCAAAGCATGAGCTATCTTAAGCCTGGCTACCATAAGAGAGGGAATTTAGACAGTTTTTGTTTTATTTTGAGATCTATTGCAGGGGTTTTTTTCCTTTAAATTACTTGGAGTGTGTTTTTTTGTTTATATTGTTTGTATGTAGAAGTTAGATTTTCATAATTATGATTTGTCATCTTAGTTAATTACAACTTTCATTTTTATGTTTTAGAAATCACTTTTTTAGTAACTGCCTCATTGCCGGTGTTAATGGGCAGTGTGATGCTGACACATCATAAATTATGGCTTCAAGTAATGACAGAAATTTACCTAATAACCTTATTGCTATTTCAGAGTTGAACATCCATTTGAATAATATAAAATTTTATTTTTAGCATTATTTTTGCTTTTTATAGTTTTAAAAATATATATTTTATTGATATTTTACAGAGAGGAAGGGAGAGAGATAGAGAACTAGAAGCGTCGATGAGAGAGAAACATCCACCAGCTGCCCCCTGCACACCCCCTACCGGGGTTGTGCCTACAACCAATGTACATGCCCCTGACCAGAATCGAACCCGGGACCCTTCAGTCCGCAGACCGATGCTCTACCACTGAGCCAAACTAGTTTCGGCAGCTTTTTATAGTTTTTAGTCATTTGCTCTCAGACATACGCAAGTTGATGACAGGATTGTATACCTTCCCCCCATTTAATTGTGTTGACTTTTAAAATGTGGAATATTTCAAGCATATATGGAGATAAAGAAAATGGTATAACGAGCTTTCATGTATTCAACATCCAGCTTGAATATTTTTTGAATAAGTACCCAGTTATCACACTTTCACCCCTTTGATTATTTTAAGCAAATGATAGGAAGGACCTTGTACAGCTATTTGGGGCATGAGCATAAGACCTCACTGACCACCAGGAGGCAGGTGCTCAGTGTAGGAGCTGCCTCCCTGGTGGTCAGAGCATTCCCACAGGGGGCCGCCACCCAGCCAGAAGCAGGCTCGTGGCTGGCCAGCTCAGCGGCAGTGGCTGGAGCCTCTCCTGTCTCTGCGGCAGCACTAAGGAGGTCCAACTCAACTTAGGCCTGTTCCCCACCATCAGTTGGACTTTCTCCTAGGGCTCCTGGAATGCGAGAGGGTGCTGGCTGGGCTGGAAGACCTCCCCTCTCCCCAGTGCATGAATTTCATGCACTGGGCCTCTAGTGTTTGATAGGAAAGAACTGAAATAGTAAACTAGGTGAGGAAAAAATGATAAGAAATAGGTAGGAGAGGTAGCCAGGTATTAGATAATATAGGGCCTTATAAGACTTGACTGAGTATATGTTTTATTCTAGATTTGATAGGAAGATTTTGACAGGGAAGTAACTTGATCTAATATATATACACATTGAAAGGCAAGTGATGTAATGAGAGTGGACAGAAGACCATTGTGATACCTGAGGAAATAGGTGATTGTGAGTTGAACCTATGGTGTTATTAGGGATATATATATATATATATATATATATATATATATATATATATATAGTGGGTATGATAACTTGTATTGGATGTGGGATCTGAGTAAAAGAGTAGTCACAAATGACTCCAGCCCTGACCATCATGGTACAATGGTTAGAGCATCAGACTGGGCACCGCAGGGTATCAGGTTTGATTCCCAGTCAAGGGCACTTACCTTGGTTGCAGGTTTGTTTCCCACCCCATTCGGGATCAGTGTGGGAGGCAACTGATCGATGTGTGAGGAGCTGTGTGCCCCGGGTGAGTGTCTCTCGATGTGTCTCTCATAGATTGTTTTTTTTTTCTCTCTCTCCTTCCCTCCCACCTCTAAATCAATGGAAAAAATGCCAAAACCGGTTTGGCTCAGTGGTAGAGTGTCGGTCTTGGACTGAGGGGTCCTGGGTTCGATTCCGGTCAAGGGCATGTACATTGGTTGCGGGCACATCCCCGGCGGGGGGTGTGCAAGAGGCAGCTGGTCGATGTTTCTCTATCATCGATGTCTCTGGCTCTCTATCTCTCTCCCTTCCTCTCTGTAAAATATCAATAAAATATATATTTTTTAAAATAAATCAATGGGAAAAATACCCTTGGGTAAGGATTAACAACCACAAATCAATGGGGGAAAAAGGTCCTCACTCCTTTGGTGAGGATTAAAATGAAAATAAAATGAATCCACCCAGCCAGTGTGGCTCAGGGGTTGAGTGTCAATTTGTGAAACCAGAAGATCACCATTCAGTGGTTCAATTCCCAGTCAGGGCACTGGTTGTGGTCTTAAGGGAAAAAAAATATTTCAGTGAGGAAGGGAGGGGGGAGAGAGAGGAGATACACAGTAGGAGGTGTGCAGAAGGCTGCCTATCAATGATTCTCATCATTGATGTTTCTCTCTTTCCCTTTCTGAAATCAATAAGAATGTATCTAAATCTATAAAAAATCAATAACATCAATGAGAGCCTCAAAAGTTGGATGCCATTTACTAAAATCAGGAACACTGGGAGAAGCAAGTTTCGTGTGTGAAACAACTAATCTGATTTGGCTATACTGAATTGAGTTTTCTATTAAGTGTTTCAGGTTTTGACATTGAATAGGTAGATGGATGTATAAATTTGGGAGTTCATCATTGTAGAGTTGGTGTTGAGAACCATAGACCTTGATGATATAACCTGGGGAGGTGAACTGAATTGTGAGGTATTATTGACACTTGGGAGAATTTAGTCAAGAATGATAGGACTGAAAGATGAGTTATTCAATTAAAAAATGGATGAAAGACTTAAATAGATATTTCTCCAGAGAGGACCAGATGGCCAATAGACATGAAAAAATACTCAATGTCACTAACCATCAGAGATGAAAATTAAAACTACAATGAGGTATCATCTCACACGTGGCAGAATGGCTATCAATAAATCAGCAAACACAAGTGCTGGCAAGGATGTGGAGAAAGGGGGAACACTAGTACGCTGCTGGTGGGAATGCAGACTATCGCAACCACTGTGGAGAGCAAAAATTAGAGATGGAACTGCCATTTGACCCAGTGATCCCACTTCTAGGAATATATTCTAAGAACCCCAGAACACCCCTATGTTCATAGTAGCATTCTTTAGCTAAGATTTGGAAATAGCCCAAGTGCACATTAATATAGTAGTTTTTTGAATAATGCTCTTAAGAAGATCCCAGGAATAGGATTTAGTCCTCAAGTGATGGGATTGGTAGTAGGGACAATCCTATCTAATAAAGAGGGAATGTGCTAATTGACTGTCACTCTGTCACAAAGATGGCTGCACCCACAACTGAGGCCAAGTTCCCATAAGGAGATTTAACGAGCAATCAGCAGGGACCTGAGGCTATGCCTTCCCCCTCCTCCGCCCCTTCAGGGTTTGACGGGACCTCAGGCCGCACCCCCTGCCCTGGCATCAGGCTGGGGGACCTCAGGCTGCACCCCTCTCCCCAGTGCCAGGCCAGGGAACCTCAGGCCACGTCCCCCACCTGGCGGGGCTTGACAGGGGACTTCAGGCCATGCCCCCACCTCTGCATTGGGTCGGGGGACCTCAGACCACATCCCCTGCCTGGTGGGGTTTGACAGGGGACCTCAGGCCTCGGGCCAGCATCGGGCCAGGGGACCTGAGGCTGCGCACCCCTGCCTGGCTGGGCTTGATAGGGGACCTCAGGCCATGTCCCCCACCCAGTGGGGCTTGACAGGGGCCTTAGGTGAACCCCCAGTGCTGGGTCAGTGGAACTCAGGCCAGGCCCCTGCCTGGCGGGGCTTGACAGGGGATCTCAGGCCATGTCCCTACATGGCAGGGCTTGATGGAGGATCTCAAGGCATGCACCCCACCTGGGTCTGGGCTGGGGGACCTAAGGCCACACCACCTACCCTGGCGCCAGGCCAGGGGACCTGAGTCTACGCCCCGGCCAGCAGGGCTTGACAAGGGTGGGACTGGCCGGATCTGTATTTAGCCAATTGGGGGTGGGGGAGAGGGGGCAGGCGGGCAGCAGCTAGGTCTAGGTCTCACGTGATTTTGAGGTGCATGTGGGTAGGCGGGCACTTGACCCTGGATCCCGTGGTGTGCCCCAGACTCTGACAGGAGGAAGGTTTTCATATACATTTTACTAATTTTCTTTCATCTCTGATACTTCTGTTATTGAGAAAGGGCAAATAGCAGTATTAAATTATTTCCTCTAATCCCCTTTTAATATACACAAATTTCATGCACTGGATCACTAGTTTACATATAATGATAGGAAGGAAAACAGGTACAGGCAGTATGCACAATACAGTGGGAGCTTGTGGCCATTTTCTTTTGATTGTTTCTATTGCCATCATCAGATTGTAAGCAAAATCAGTGAGAGGAGATGATATGAAATAGCTTCTAGGAGAGTGGTGGTGGAGTGAATAGATTATGGGAATGTGTTACAACTCTAAGAGCCACTTGAGATTAGTGGTCAGGAATATAAAGTGAGATTAGTGAACATTGTTTTTCTTAGACTCATTTTGATGGCACAGAACCAGAAGAGGTATTAAGATGTGATTTGAAAGCTATTACTAGTACAGTATAATATATTTTAGTAAGTTTACAGAAAACCATTTGTATGAAATATAGTTAAAATACAATTAAAAACAGATATCTCATAACAAGATGAAATCATGGCAAAAACAAAAAGGAGAAACATTTTCTACATACCAAACATATTAGAAACTACAGGGGCCTTACAATTCCTTCCTTTCTTCCTTTTACTATTATTGGGTATTAACATATATGATATTCATTGTTCCAGGTGCTAGGGATGTAGTGAACAAGCCAGAAGAGTTTCCTACCCACATCAATCTTACATTTAAAAATATATATATTTTATTAATTTTTTTACAGAGAGGAAGGTGAGGGATAGAGAGTTAGAAAAATTGATGAGAGAGAGAAACATTGACCAGCTGCCTGCAACCAATGTACATGCCTTTGACCTAAATCGAACCTGGGACCCTTCAGTCCGCAGACCAACGCTCTATCCACTGAGCCAAACCGATTTCGGCAAGCTTACATTTAAAAATATATATATATTTTATTGATTTTTTTTACTGAGAGGAAGGGAAAGGGGTAGAAAATTAGAAACATCAATCAGCTGCACGCCTCCCTGCACACCTCCCACCGGGTATGTGCCCGCAACCAAGGCACATGCCCCTGACCAGAATTGAACCTGAGACCTTTCAGTCCGCAGGCTGGTGCTCTATCCACTGAGCCAAACCAGTTAGGGCTCAAGCTTACATTAAAAAAAATATATTTTTATATTGATTTCAGAGAGGAAGGAAGAGGTAGAGAGATAGAAACATCAGTGATGAGAGAGAATCAATGATCGATTGCCTCCTGCAGGCCTCATACTGGGGGATGGAGCCTGCAACCAGGGAATGTGCCCTCCTGATTAATGGGTCGATGCTCAACCACTGAGCTATGATGGCCCAGCCAGACTTACATTTTAATGTAGTCTATTTGGGAAAGTAGCTGATAAATGTGGAACAAGAATAAAAAAATTTACCCAGATTGTGATCCAATATGGATAATAGGTATTAAGGCTTGAGGTCTCCTGTCAAGACTCAGTGCAGAGCTTCCATATAAGTCTGAGAACATAGGTCAGTAATTCATTATCCAAAAGTTTGTGTGTGTGTGTGTGTGTGTGTGTGTGTGTGTGTGTTTGATGCTTTTAGAAAGATAATATAATGTACACTAGAGGCCCAGTACATGAAATTCATGCACGGGGGAAGGGGGTGGTGGTGTCCCTCAGCCCAGCCTACATACACCCTCTCCAAGGGACCCCTTGAGGGATGTCCGACTGCCCGTTTAGGCCCGATCCCACCGGACATCTCTCTCACAATCCAGGACTGCTGGCTCCCAACTGCTCGCCTGCCTCCCTTCCTGATTGCCCCTAACCACTTCTTGCCTGCCAGCCTGATCACCCCCTAACCACTCCCATGCCAGCCTGGTTGATATCTGACTGCTCCCCTGCCAGCCCGATTGCCCCCAACTTTCCTCTGTCAACCTGGTCACCCCTAACAGCCCTCCCTGCCAGGGTTGATCACCCCCAACTGCCCTCCCTTGCAGGCCTAGTCCCTCCCAATTGCCCTCCCCTGCTGGCCATCTTGTGGTGGCCATCTTGTGTCCACAGGGGGCCAGGATCTTTGACCACATGGTATTAGCCATCTTGTGTGTTGGAGTGATGGTCAATCTGCATATTACTCTTATTAGATAGGATACAGGCCTGGTGCACAGGTGGGGGCCAGCTGGTTTGCCTTAGAGGGTGTCCCAGATCAGGGTGGGGGTTCCCGTGGGGCGGCCTGGGCGAGGGGCCTACGGTGGTTTGCAGGCCAGCCACTCCTGCACCAAGGACCTGGTATCTGGAATTTATTTACTTTATTTACTTTCTACAATTGAAACTTTGTAGCCTGGCTCTATCGAAGCCAAGCCTCCTGCTTGCTCCTTGGCGGCAGCCATTTCTATTGGAATTTATTTACCTTTAATTGAAACTTTGTAGCCTGGAGTGGAGGCCGGGGCCTGCCAGGGTGTGTGGAAAGCTTGGCTTCCTCTGTTGCCAGAGAAACTCAAGCCTCCCTCCTGCTCTCTGTGGCCAAAGCTATCTTGGTTGGGTTTAATTTGCATACTTGCTCTGATTGGCTGGTGGGCATGACTTGTGGGTGTAGCAGATGTATGTTATGGCCAATTTACATATTACTCTTTTATTAGATAAGATTAGGTTATTTCATTTCCACTGTGCTGTTTAGAGTATCATTCCTTAATAAACACCTTAATATTTCACCATGAAATGTATGACTAATCACAGAAATTGTGGTAATTAATACAAAAATGAATGTAAATCAAGTCATAGCAGGTTTTGCTATTAGTGAATTATGCAAATACTTTCAATTTTAGACTTGAATTTTAGGATTATGTACCCATCATGGAGAAGATAGGACTCTGTACATTTAAAGGGAAAGAAAACACATGGCACAGAAACAGAAATGAACATGATTTGTTAGGGACAGTAAAGCAAACTGAACTGGCTAAAACATAGAGATTGTGTGTTGGGAAGTAAGGATAAACGAGTGAATAGTTAGAGCCAAATTATGTAAAGGCTTGAGTGCTGTTAAAGATAGCAAAGAATCGTCAGAATGAACTGGTTGAAAGATTACTCTTTCAGCTGTTCATGTGAATGAAGAAGAGTGGGAACAAAGTAAAAGTTTTAGTCATTGGCCAATATTTGTTGAGTAACTACTTAAAAAGCTGCTGTTATGACTAGTATTAATAGTACTGTAATAAGAATAAATTGTTGATACCTTTTATGTGCCAGTCATTTGGGAATCTTATCATCTTGTTGGGAGAAAAATGTCTTATGACACTTAGTTTAAGCTATGAAGTATTCTACTTCATAAATGGAACTTTCTAAGGGATAGGATATTCTTTTTCCAGATAGTAGTGCTGGATCTTGTTTTGGATATATGCTTGAAATGAAGACTAGCCTATTAAACCTTAAGAATAGTGAAGTGGATTGTTTTGGTTTTATATTTACTTGTCAGACTCCGGATTATAATATGGTAATCTAGTTTCTTGAGGATCTGTATATATATATATATATATATATATATATATATATATATATAAAATCTGATTTTTTACAGAGAGGAAGGGAGAGGGATAGGGAGCCAGAAACATTGATGAGAGAGAAACATCGACCAGTTGCCTCCTGCACACCCCCTACCGGGGATGTGCCCACAACCAAGGTACATGCCCTTGACTGGAATCGAACCTGGGACCTTTCAGTCCGCAGGCCAATGCTCTATCCACTGAGCCAAACCAGTTCCAGCAAGGATCTGTACTTTTGAGAAGGGGCTTGCCCTGCGTAGATTATTCAAATTTTCAACTAGGGTGTACCACTCACCTACTGTAAAATAAATTGGCATGCTGGTTTAAAAATATTTTATGAATTTGGGGAATTAAAGCATGCCAACTGACTACCATTTGCTATTAGAAAAACCTGTAAAAATAAATTTCTGGTTTTCAAAGTTTTTATAACAATTGTTATAATGCATTTGTGTGATCAGTTGTTTAACTTTTGTCTATTTTATTAAAGTATAAGGCTTGTAAGTTTAGGAACTGGATCTGTTTTGTTGAATACTGTACATGTATTGTACATGATAGATGCTCAGAAATATTTTTGAATGAATCCAGAGTTGAATTGTACAACAGAGATAATTTTAGCCTGAGTTCTAATGTAAAAAGCCTGATAACTCCTTATAAAAAAAGAGTGGAGCTCTGGAACTAGCCAAAAATGATTCTTTTACCCTTATTGAAATTGATTTTATACAACTAAAATGTAGAAATATATTCCTTGAAACTGGGGAGTGATAAAATACATGAAATTATTTTTAACTTAGGCTTGTTTTTATAGAAGCTTTTTGGTTGCGTTATAACAGTGGTTCTTAAACATTGATTTGCACTATGCCACTCAGCTTGTTTATGATATCTGTAGAATTATAAACTTATTCTGAAATTTTAAATCTAATAACTAAATGAATTTAAATTCTTTCTGAACTATATTTTTATTTGTTTCAACTGTGATTCTGTGTTCTTCTAACTCCCCCCCCCCCCCCCCCCCCATATACTCATTTCTCACGATATTTCTACTCTGATAAATTTTTCTTATGGTCTGTCCTGCAGAGAAAGAGATGCTGGTTGCAAGTTTCGGAGATTCCTGTATTTTATGGAACACAATTCTGTAAGCTATTCATAGGATTCCTTGGCAATAACATTCACTTGGTGATGGACCTTAGAAATACTGCTATGTTAGGATTGGGTTCTGATTCCGAAGGCTTTTCAAGAAAGAGTCCCTCTGCCGTCAGTACTGGAACACTGGTCAGCAACAGAGAAGCAGAGCTAGAAAACAACACAAAGGAGGAAGAGGGACTTCGAAAATGGAATCGAGAAAGAAACATTGAATCAGGGAAAGATGATGATTTGACTGATGCACAGCAACAGTTTTCAGTGAAAGAAACAAACTTTTCAGAGGGAAATTTAAAATTGAAAATTGGCCTTCAGGCTAAGAGAACTAAAAAACCTCCAAAGAACTTGGAGAACTATGTATGTCGACCTGCCATAAAAACAACTATCAAGCACCCAAGGAAAGCACTTAAAAGTGGGAAGATGACAGATGAAAAGAATGAACACTGTCCTTCAAAACGAGTAAGTAGAATTCCCATCAATATATGGTGACAATATTTGGATTTCTCGATTAATTTTTATCTAAGCTGTATACACTTTCTATGAAGCTTGATTTTAATCTTTGTAAATTATTTCAAAATAGTTTGTTTTATAAGACTAAAATGAAATAGGCTTTGTCACTTGTCAGGAAATGTGAGTGATAGCATTACCATGTATGTATTTGTATTTGTAAAATCATGGCAAATATTTTAAATGGAGTATACCCAGATTTTCGCTTCTAGTGGCATAGTGGAAAGAATACTGGACTTGTTTAGGAAGCCTAGATTTTAATCTTAGGTTCCTGTTTACCAACAGTGTGACTATAGACAAATCAACGGAGAAGAAACTGCCTCAAAGATCTTTTTTTTTCTTCCTTTTTTAATAAATATTTTTTATTGATATTTTACAGAGAGGAAGGGAGAGAGATAGAGAGCTAGAAACGTCGATGAGAGAGAAACATCGACCAGCTGCCTCTTGCACACCCCTTACCGGGGATGTGCCTGCAACCAATGCACATGCCCTTGACCGGAATCGAACCCGGGACCTTCCAGTCCGCAGACTGACGCTCTACCACTGAGCCAAACCGGTTTCAGCTGCCTCAAAGATCTTGAATGATTATAATACTACCTATCTTTTAGGATGATTGTAAGAATCCAGTTCACTAATACTGTATTTGTTGAGAGCTTTCGTTAAAACAAGTACTAGAGGCCCGATGGGAAAATTTCATGCACTGGAGGGGGTCCCTCAGCCTGGGCTACCCCTCACAATCCTGGAGCCTCAGGGGAAGACGACGCCCCATCATCACGTCTCAGCTGCCCTGGTTACCTGAGCCTCTGGCGGCCCTGGGGGGCTGGGGGGCTTAGGAGACTGGGGGACCCTGGAGGCAGGCACTCAGAGCTGACACGGGTGTCTGCTGCCCTGGCTGGGCTGAGGGAACTGGGTGCCGCCATTTTGTGGCTGTGGGCACCACCATATTTGAGGGTGGGGCAGTCAATTAGCATATTCCCTTTTTATTAGATAGGATTAACTCTTATTGTTCCTCACAAGACAAGTTAGTATATTAAAAGTTGTCTCCTTGTGCCCTAGCTTGTTTGGCTCAATGGATAGAGTGTCTGCTTGTGGACTGAAGGGTTTCAGGTTCAATTCCGGCCAAGGGTTGCAGGCTTGATCCCCAGTTGGGGGAGGGGGGGCATACAGGAGGCAGCAGATCAATGATTCTCTCTCATCATTGATGTTTCTCTCTCTTCCACCCTCTCCCTTCTCTAAAGTCAATAAAATATTTAAAATAAAAATTGTCCCATTGCACTGGCTGGTGTGGTTCAGTTGGTTGGGTATTGTCTTGTCCTATGCAGTGAAAGGTTACTGATTTGATTTCCGGTCAAGGCACATGCCCAGGTTATGGGCTCTGTTCCCTGGTAGAAGGCATGCTGGAGGCAGCTGATTGATGTTTCCCTCTTATGTCAATGTTTCTCCCTTCCTCTCTGCCTAAGAATCAATGAAAAAAAATCTTTCAAAAACAAAGTTGTCCCCTCTTTCTCACCAGTTATCCTAATATAATTAATTTTTAACTCTTTTTACTCTGTCTAGTACAGATATTTTTTTTAATATATATTTTCATTTCAGAGAGGAATGGAGAGGGAGAGATAAGAAATAGATAGCCAAAACCGGTTTGGCTCAGTGGTAGAGCGTCAGTCTGCGGACTGGAAGGTCCTGGGTTCAATTCTGGTCAAGGGCATGTACATTGGTTGCGGGCACATCCCCGGTAGGGGGTGTGCAAGAGGCAGCTAGCTGGTCAATGTTTCTCTCTCATAGACGTTTCTAGCTCTCTATCTCTCTCCCTTCCTCTCTGTAAAATATCAATAAAATATATATTTTTTAAAAAAGAAATAGATAAAAGCATCAGTGATGAGAGAGTCATTGATTGGCTGTCTTCTGCACGCCCCACACTGGGGACCTAACTCCCAACCTGGGCCTCGTCTCCTGGTTCATAGGTTGACACTCAATCACTGAGTCTGTGGTTTCTGAGGGAAGGTATTTGTTTACTTGCAAAACTGCTGGTGATGGGTAGGTATTTATTTGTCTAATAATTACTTTAGCATAAAATTTGAATATATTACTACTATCTGAATTAGTTCTTCGGAAATAATGGAAAGAGCTTGGGTGATAGAATCAGAACAAAATTCAACTATTGTACTGGCTTAACTATACACAGCAATTTGGCTTATTTTATTGTGCCAGTTGTATTTATAATGTGAGACTCTTAATGCCTATCTTAAATGGTTATATAAATAATTAAATTTATATCTAGTATCTGGTTCTTGTGAATGCTCTCTTTTCCTTTTTATAGCCTAAGGTAGGATTTCACAACCTGGGGATTCTGAAGGGGTTTGGGTGTGTATAGTTGCCCTTGGAATATGATAGTGTGTTCAGAATTTTGTGTTTTTGTTTGGATGTATTTTTATATAACTCCCACCAACTTCTCCAAAGGATTCATGATTCTAAAAAGATTAAGTATCACTGGCTAAGATTTACTGTTGTGAAGCATGTTGGTAGTCTAAGAAAGCTTGGGGCTTTTTATTTATTTTAAAACAAGGCATTACCAAACACAACCAACCCTACCTCCAGCCCCTGATTCACAAAAGTGTTCAGTTTTTGTCAGTGCTTCTTTTAAAGCAACATTTATAGTAAAAACATAAAAATACAGATTATGTTTTATCATGTAATATAATTTTTCTTTTTTTTTTTTTTAAAGGATTTTCTTTTCTTTTAATACATTTTATTGATTTTTTACAGAGAGGAAGAGAGAGGGATAGAGAGTTAGAAACATCGATGAGAGAGAATCATCGATCAGCTGCCTCTTGCACATCCCCACCGGGGATGCACCCGCAACCAAGGCACATGCTCTTGACCGGAATGGAACCTGGGACCCTTCAGTCCGCAGGCCGATGCTCTATCCACTGAGCCAAACCGGTTTCGGCTAATGTATGTTTTGGCTAATGTATGTCAGGGTGATCTTAGTTTTTGCATTTCCTGACTGACAAATGCGTATTTTAAAAAACACATTATATTGAGAAAATACCTCTTATTATTTCTGTGAGTATTGGTTTAAATTCTGCAGAAGTCTATATTTTTTAATCTTTTATTTCTTATTTTAAGTACCTTTCTCACTCCCTAATGGGACAATTCTCTTCGCTTGTCAGGCTTTTGTGACACTGCCAATGGGAGCACTAATGGAACATAGAAGCTTAATGTTATATCTCTCTTCTTTTTTCTTTAATTTTTTTCTCTTTCTGCCTTCTAGAATTGCAGTATTTTTTTAGATTAATCTACTCTCATGCCTGATGTCCCTGCAAAGTCATTGTTTATAGTCATTAAAAAAAAGAAAAATTAGTGCTATTGTTAGTAATCCTATTACTTGTGGCCTTTGCATTAATTTCCTGATAAAGGACAACTTTAGTAAATACCATTAGAAAACCCATTCATGGCGAAGGTTGCAGTTCTGGAAAAGAAAACTTTTACATGAAACAAAAACTTTCCTGTAAATATTTTGTCCCAACACAGTGGTAAACTAAGATATCTATAGTACCTCCATTTAAAAGCTCCACATTAGATTCTTAGTTATAAAAAACTAAGTTTTAGATGTCAGACACTTTTGAAAGCATTTACACATCTTAGTGACTCAATAGAAGGTACCACATGAGCCCAAGTGGAAGTTTTTTGTTGTTACTTCTATTGGTATTATATTTATCCTGATGCCTTTTTTTTTTTTAATGAATTTTTCATGTTTAGTCTCTAGGTCTACCCAGAGAATTTGAGGTTTGCTAAATATGGGAAATGGTCACATTTTCTCATCTTACCTATAATACCTTGTAGGTTTGCCATCTATGAATGTAGTCTTTTTTTATACCAAATTATAAAAAGATCCAGAAGACAAGTCCACATTTTCCCACTGCTATCTTTCCACTCTCATATTCTTGTTGACAAAAGTTGTTTTTAAAAGGGCAATCTGATGGTATATAGGTATCTCCAGAACCTGCTTTGAATGGAGTTCTGTTGCCTTACCTTTGTATTGGTTGTTAACTTTGGAAGCTGCTTGAGTTAAAGTTATTTGGTAGTAGAGACCTGAAGAACAGTTGACCCAGAGCCCAGGTTCTCCATGGCAGCAGCTATTATGTAAATTCTGAATCTTCACATTTCAGTAAAACCCTTTTTTCTCCCTCACATACACAGAACAGACAGCCAAGGGGCATCCATGGTCTGTCCTAAGCCTTGGAAACAAAACAAGGTGCCATGCCACTCTTTTTCCAAAATAACATTCATTACGGAAGCAAATGCTCCCGTAAATGGAGGGGAAAGCAGATCCCTTCCATTGTACTGTACAGCCTCTGCTAAAAATATATACCAGGAAGGTTAAAACTGCCATAATTAGTTTCATCAGGTTTATCCTCAGTTCTTGCTTTCAGTTTGTATTAGAAACTTCACTAATCAGCACGGCAGTTGGCTGATTGAGCAGTTCACTTTCTCTTAAAGTGTAGAATGTTAAGGATAATTGTTTAAGTCAGTATTATGGTTTGGTTTAATGGTAAATATAATGAGGTATGGTGAACGTGAATATTTCTCATTTCATTGTTGAACTTGCTAATGGAAAAAGTCGTTATTGAACCAAATTGATAGCAGGCAAAGCTGCTTTAGTCCCAGAAAATTAAACCTAAATATTGTCACACTTACTTGCTAATTTACATGCTGCTTTTTCTGGTTTACTGTTCATATCTTTTATTTTATTTTAATGACTGTAAATCACTCCAGAGATGCTCCCATACAGATTGCTCCATAAATGTGTATTGATGATTAATTTTAATTCTGAGATATAGCCACATAGAAATGAATGAAGACTTTTGCGGAGACATCAGAATTAAAGGCCCTATATGATGAGATATCAAAACCTTGAGCTTTTATGAAACTTCATTAATAGGGAGACATGATTAGATACATGATGAAAGAGAAGTTGTTTCCTGTCCAACATCACTGAGCATGTCAAATTCACTAGGTACATAGTTCTACATTTAAAAATATATATATATTTTTGAGAGTATCACAGATGTTTCCCCCCCTTCCCATTACCTCCATTCATCCAGTTCCCACCCTGCCCCAGATCTTCACCATTCTATTGTCTGTGTCCATAGGTATTGCATAGCTACACTAATAAAAGAGTAAGATGCAAATTGACCGTACCTTTGTGATGCCCACCAGCCAATCAGGAGTGAGCATGAAAATTAACCAACAAAGATTGTGGGTTAATTTGCATATGCAGGTACCTGGCGGCTGGGGCGGGACACTTGTGTCGTTCCCATGGCAACGGCATAGTGCCTCTGGGCAGTGTGGGATGGTGGTGCTGGCTCTGACCAGAACAAAGGCAGTGTGCTGGCAGCCAGGGGACGGAAGGTCCATTCTTGCACGAATCTTCAAGCATCTGCCTCTACCATGCATATAAGTTCTTTGGTTAATCTCTTTCCCCTTCTCTCTGAGATTCGTCCATTTCATGTTTCCATGCCTCTGGTTCTATTTTATTCATCAGTTTATTTTGTTCATTAGATTCCTTGTTTATTTATTTTGGTTTTTAGATTGAATTATTGATGGGTATGCATTTATTACTATTTCATTTTTAATATTTTCCCCCTCTTCTGCTTCTTCCTCTTCTTAAAGAATAGCCTTCAATGTTTTATGTAATACTACTTTGGTGGTGACTGTTTCCTTTAGCATTTTCTTGTCAGTGAAGTTTTTTTTTAATCTGATATTCAATTCTAAATGATAGCTTTGTTAGGTAGAGTAAATCTTAGCTGCAAATCCTTGCTTTTTATCACTTTGACTTTTTCTTGCCACTCCCTGCAAAGTTTCTGTTGAAAAATCAGGTAACTGTCCTATGGGTGCTCCCTTATAGGTAACTAATTACTTTTCTCTCGCTGCTTTTAAGATTCTCTCTTTGTCTTTCACCTTTGGCATTTTAATTATGATGTGTTTTGGTGTGGGCCTCTTATGGTTTCTCTTATTTGGGGCTCTCTGGGCTTCCTGGACTTATAAGTCTATTTCTTTCACTAGATAGGGGAAGTTTTCTTTCATTTCTTCAAGTAGGTTTTCTTTTCTTTTTCTTTATTCTTTTGTTTGTTTGTTAATCCTCACCTGATATTTTTCCATTGATTTTTATTTTTTTAAATAATTTTTTACTGTTCAGAGTATTACATATGTCCCTCATTTTTCCCCATTGACCCTCCTCAGCCTGCCCAGGCCTTCACCATAAGTCAGTTTTCAATATCTTGTTTGTTCTCTTCTCCTGCTGGCATTCCCATAATACAAATGTTGGTACACTTGAAGTTGTCCCAGAGGCTCCTTACACTATCTTCATATTTTTTTATTCTTTTTTTCTTTTTGCTTTTCTGACTGGATGTTTTTTGTTTCCTCATATTCCAAATCATTGATTTTTGATTCTCAGAATCCTCTACTCTACAGTTGAATCCCTGTAAATTATTCTTTATTTTGGTTAGGGTATGCTTAATTTCTGACTGGTATTTTTTCATGTCTTTGACATTCTAAGATCCTTGAAAGTCTCATGAAGATCCTTGAGTAATCTTATAACTGTGGTTTTGAACTCTGTATCATGTTGTTTGCTTGATTACATTTCTTTAATTTGTGACATGTTTCTTTGACATGTTTCTTTGTTTCTGCATTTTGGCTGCTTCCCTGTATTTGCTTTTGTGTACTAGGTAGAAGTGCTATGTCTCGTAGAGTTGGTAGAGTGGCCTTGTGTAGTAGGTGCCCTGTAGAGCACAGTGGCTCAGCCTCCCTAGTCATCTGAGCTGGGCATTCTGGGTGTGTACCTGTGTGGGGCTGTGTGCATGGTCTTGTTGTAGTTGAGCCTTTATTGCTGTTGGTGTCACTCGGAGGAATTGACTTCCAGGCCAATTGGCTGTGAGAACCAGCTGCGACTACAGTGGAAGAGCTGCTGTGTAAGAGACAGGACTTGCTTCAGTGGGACTTCAGTGCTCACTGAGTATGCTTCTTTTTTATTTTTATTTATTTTTAAATTTTTATTGATTTCAGAGAGGAAAGGAGAGGGAGAAAGAGATGGAAACATCAATGAGAGAATCATTAATGGGCTGCCTCCTGTATGCCCCATGCTGGGGATCAATCGGGCATGTGCCTTTGACCAGAATCAAACTTGGGACCCTCAATCCACAGGCTGATGCTCTATCCACTGAGCCAAACCAGCCAGGGCTTTTGCCCCCAATGTATACATATTTTGTTGATTTCAGAGAGGAAGGGAGAGGGAGAGATAGATTGACTGCCTTCTGTGTGCTCCCTACTAGGGTCTGGAATTGAACCTAGGACCTTTTAGTCCATAGGCCAATGCCCCATCCATTGAGCTAAACCACTCAAGTCTATCTCTTGAGTGTGTTGCTTGTTGTAACATTGTAATCTGGTGTAGTCTGAAGCTGCACACTGGGTACAATAGCTCTGGGGCCTCCCAGGAGGTGCAGATTTGGCCACTGCCTGAGACCACCTGGCCTTGCTGTAAAGAGATCTGCAGGTGGCTGCTACTTGTGTTGTGCTTGGAAGTATTCAGGAAAGGCCAAGCTGTGGAGCAAGGCAGGCTGTTTGTGCCGGGCCTTGGACCTCCCTCTTATTGATAGGTATGAGGCATGTTGATGCCAGGTGCTGCTTGTTTCAGAGATTTTAGGAAAGTATGAAGCCTGAGCCAGAACAGGCCATTCATATGGAAAAGCCACTTTAAACAGCTTAGGTGGGGCTGCAAGATGGGTGGGGTAGGGTCTCAGGAAATCAGCAGAGCGGAGTGAACAGTGTGAGTCAGTTTGATGGAGACTTATATGTCCCTTGCCAGTTAGCTCTTCCACAGGTGAGTTCTCAGCATAGGAACAATGAACACCTTGAGCACCCCTAAGAGAAAGCCACCCCCAAGTTCTTGACCTGATGCTAGACAATCCTTATGTCCCTAGATTCTCCCCTTCCCCACCCAAGCTGCTGTTCCACTGCTGGAGCTTAGAGGGAGTAAGTCCATGTGCTGGCCCTTTAAAAGGAACTGCTGGGACTCCAGCAGCATCTGTGTCATTCATCCACAATATTTTTTTTTGTTTTTTTTACAGCCAGAAGTTATGGGGACATATCTTCCTGGCATTGAAGGGTCTGGTGTGGGGCTGGGTGTTAGACCAACCAGTTCTGTGCCTCCACCCTTCCTACCAGTCTTAATATGCTGTCTTCTTTACTTTTCTAGTTGTAGAACTTCCATTCAGTCAGTTTTCATGTGGTTCTGAATAATAGTTATTCTGTATTTTTTTTAGTTGTAATTTTGGTGTGATTGTGGGAAATAGGGAGTACTGTGTTTACTTACATTGCCATCTTAGTTCTCCAGTCAGGGAGGGACAAAGTAAAAGCACAAGCCATTATAATGGCCTAAGGACCCTCCAATATCTAACTAGCCCTCTTTGATTGCATATTGTATTATTCTCCCCAGTCACTTGCTTAAGTTCTGCTACACTAGCATTCATGATGTTCTTATTAACTTCCTTACTTGTCTTTGCTAGCCCAGTCACTGACCTCAGTTTTGCATTTTCTCTTCTAACACTTTCCATTGCCTTCTGGTTTTCTCATAGCAGTTATTACCTTCTAACAAAAAATGTTTTTAAAAGTTACTGGTTTTCACCTTGCTGGTGTAGCTCCACGGTTGAGCATTAACCTAGGAATGAAGAGGCCACCTGTTCAATTCCCATTTAGGGCATAGGTCCCGGTTTCGGGCTCAGTCTCCTGTGGGGATGTGCAGGAAGCAGCTAATCAATGATGTATCTGTCTCTCTACCCCTCTCCCTTTCTCTCCCTCTAAAAATTAATAAAAACATATTTTTAAAAAACGTTACTGGTTTTCTTTATTGTGTTCCTAAAATGTAAGCTTTATGAGAGCAGGAATTTTTTGTCTTTATTTTTCTTTGCTGTGTTGCCAACAATGAGTAATCACACTTGTTGAATTAAGCATTAGGCCCACCCACCTTTTCTGCATAAAACATTCCGACAACTTTCCCTCTCTTAGACTAAAAAATGTCTGTCCCCCTACCTCTTTCCCTTGATTACTCCAGCAAAACTGGATTCCTTGAATATACCAGACAAGCTCCTGCCAGAGAGCCTTTGCTCTTTCTGTTTCCTTTTTTTGATATTGTTCTTTTCTTAGTAGCTATGAAGATCCCTCTTTCACCTCCTTTGTGTTTCTCTGTAAATGTAATCTTTTGGCAACCTGTTCTAAAATTGCAAATCCTTTCTAACCCTAGTCTTTTTTATTATTATTATTATTATTATTATATATTTATTGACCTCAAATAAATATCACAAAGTGTTCTGGGTACCATGTGCAGCATGGTCAGAAAGAGCCCCTACCTAGTCACTTGGGAAATACTATAAATTATATTTAAGACTTTTTCCTTTTATTTGATTAGACAGAGCCAAAACTATCTGGTTAATTTTCCACCAACCCTAGTCTTTTTTTTTTTTTTGTCTTTTTTTTTTTTAACTTAAAAAAATGTTTTTATTGATTTCAGAGAAGAAGGGAGAGGAAGAGAGAGTGGTAGAAACATCCATGATGAGAGAGAATCCCCCTGGGGATGGAGCCCACAACCTGGGCATGAGCTCTTGACTGGAATTGAACCTGGGACCTTTCAGTTCGCTGGCCAACGCTCTATCCACTGAGCCAAACCGGCTAGGACCAACCTTAGTCTTTTCCTCTTCTGTTTTCATGCTCTGATTTTCTTCATAGCACATCTTATCTTTTATTGCCTCTACCCCTCTCATGCATTAAAATGAAACCTCCATGGTGAAAGGGATTTTTTTTTTACTCTTGTTATTCTTAGCATTTAAATTGTAGGTACTTGATACCTATTTGTTGAAAAAATGAATTCTTTATGGAGCACGAATTTAAGGTTATAAAGTAAATAAAATCAGGCACTGGCCAAGTGGCTCAGTTAAATGGAGTATCATCCCATACACCAGAAAAGTTGTGGGTTTGATTCCCGGTCAGGGCACATACCTATGTGGCTCGTTCAATCCCTGGTTTGGGCAAGTACAGGAAGCAACTGATGGATATTTCTCTCTTACATTGATGTTTCTCTCTCCCTATCCTTGCCTCTCTATAAATCAATATAACATATCCCCAGGTAAGAATTAAAAAATAATTAACATAAAATAAAATGTATAGTATTCTTGAATACCATCAGTTTATTGAGCTAGAAAATATTTTTAAAAATTAATTAACAAAATGAACTCCACTTACATCAATAACAGTTGCACAGCTCTGTGAAGATATTAAAAATTATTGAATCTGTGCTATAAAAGGGTGGTTTTATGGTATGTGAATTATATCTCAATAATGATATAAATAAAATAACCAAGAAATTTCTATGTAATACAGAAAGAAAAAACTAGTCTTTTCAAGTATGAAGCATATTATAAGGTTAAGGTATCACCTGTTCATTTTTTTGAGAAGACTGTCATTTCTCCATTGTATATCCTTGCCTCCTTTGATGTAGATTAATTGACCGTTAACGTGTTCATTTGTTTCTGGGCTCTATTCTGTTTCAGTGATCTATGTGTCTGTTTTAGTGCAAGGTGAAAGGGATTTTGTTTTTAGCATTTAAATTGTAGGTACTTGATACCTATTTGTTGAAAAAATGAATTCTTTATGGAGCACGAATTTAAGGTTATAAAGTAAATAAAATCAGGCACTGGCCAAGTGGCTCAGTTAAATGGAGTATCATCCCATACACCAGAAACCCATACACCATATGGGTGTATCATCCCATACACCATACACCATATGGGTGTATCACCATATGTATCATCCCATACACCATACACCATACTTTATTATTATTATTATTATTATTATTATTGTAGCTTTGTAATATTAGTTTGAAATCAGGGAGCATGATATCTTCAACTTTGTTCTTTTTCTCAAGAATGCTTTTGGCCGATCACTGTCTGTTATGATTCCTTATGAGCTTCAGGATTATTTGTTCTAGTTTCGTTAGATTTTTTTTTTTTAAAGGACTATTGCCTATCTTATATCTGACATGTGATCAATAAGTTTGTTGGACTAAATACTGAATTGAAGTGGTATAAAGTTTATCCTCTCTAAAACCTTTTTCTTGTTCATATTTTAGGACCTTTCAAAGTTGTACAAGAAAGCAGGTGATGTTTCAGCCATTCAATGCCATTCTGAAGAAAGTATCCATCTTCATTCACAGGGAGAAAACAATTCTTTGTCCAAGAAGCTTTCTCCAATTCACTCAGAAATGACAGATTACATTAATGCAACATCATCTGTTGTTGGTAGCCGGGATCCTGATTTAAAGAACAAAACATTGCTTAATGGAGGAACAAGTGTAACAGAAAAGTTGGCACACCTTATTGCAACTTGTCCCCCCTCCAAGTCTTCCAAGACAAAACCGAAGAAGTTAGGAACTGGCACTACTATTTCAGGATTGGTTAGCAAGGATTTGATCAGGAAAGCAGGTGTTAATTCTGTAGCTGGAATAATACATAAGGACTTAATAAAAAAACCAGCAATCAGCACAGCAGTTGGATTGGTAACTAAAGATCCTGGGAAAAAGCCAGTGTTCAATGCAACAGTAGGATTGGTCAATAAGGACTCTGTGAAAAAACTAGGAACTGGCACTACAGCGGTATTCATTAATAAAGACTTAGGCAAAAAGCCCGGGACTATCACTACAGTAGGACTGCTGAGCAAGGATTCAGGAAAGAAGCTAGGAATTGGTATTGTTCCAGGTTTAGTGAATAAGGAATCTGGAAAGAAATTAGGATTTGGCACTGTAGTGGGACTGGTTAATAAAGACCTGGGAAAGAAATTGGGTTCTACTGTTAGCCTAGTGGCCAAGGACTGTGCAAAGAAGATCGTAGCAAATTCAACAATGGGATTAGTTAATAAGGACATTGGAAAGAAGCTAGTGAGTTGTCCTGTAGTAGGACTGGTCAGTAAAGATGCCCTAAACCTTAAAGCTGAAGCACTGCTCTCCACTCAGGAGTCATTTAAGGTTTCTTGTACAAACATCAAGAGTCATGAAAGTCAGGAACTTTCTGAATCCCTGAAAGACAGTGCCAACAGCAAAACTTTTGAGAAGAATGTTTTACGACAGAGTAAAGAAAGCATATTGGAAAAGTTCTCAGTTCGAAAAGAAATCATTAATTTGGAGAAAGAAATGTTTAATGAAGGAGCATGCATTCAGCAAGATAGTTTCTCATCCAGTGAAAGGGGGTCATATGAAACCTCAAAGCATGAAAAGCAACCTCCCATATATTGCACTTCTCCAGACTTTCAAATGGGAGGTGCTTCTGATGCATCTACAGCGAAATCCCCTTTTAGTGCAGTAGGAGAAAGCACTCTCCCTTCCCCATCACCTACTGTATCTGTTAATCCTTTAACCAGAAGTCCCCCTGAAACTTCACTACACTTGGCTCCTAATTCTTTACTTTTAAGTCCTACCACAGAACTGATGGAAGAAATTTCTGAATCTGGTGGAAAGAACCAATTTACTTCTGAAAGTGCCCACTTGAACATTGGTCACAGGTCTGTGGGTCATAGCATGAATATTGAATGTAAAGGGATTGATAAAGAGCTAAATGATTCAAAAACTGCACATCTAGATATTCCAAGAATAAGCTCTTCTCTAGGAAAAAAGCCAAGTTTAACTTCTGAATCCAGTATTCATACAATTACCCCTTCAGTTGTTAACTTCACTAGTTTATTTAGTAACAACCCTTTTCTAAAACTTGGTGCAGTAACTGCCTCTGACAAACACTGCCAAGTTGCTGAGAGCCTAAGCACTAGTTTGCAGTCCAAACCATTAAAAAAAAGGAAAGGAAGAAAAGCTCGGTGGACTAAAGTGGTGGCAAGAAGCACATGCCGGTCTCCAAAAGGGCTAGAATTAGAAAGATCAGAGCTTTTTAAAAATGTTTCATGTAGCTCACTATCGAATAGTAATTCTGAGCCAGCCAAGTTTATGAAAAACATTGGACCATCTTCATTTGTAGATCATGATTTCCTTAAACGCCGATTGCCAAAGTTGAGCAAATCTGCAACTCCATCTCTTGCTCTCTTAACTGACAGTGAAAAGCCATCTCATAAGTCTTTTGCTACTCACAAACTATCTTCCAGTATGTGTGTCTCTAGTGACCTTTTGTCTGATATTTATAAGCCCAAAAGAGGAAGACCTAAATCTAAAGAGATGCCTCAACTGGACGGTCCACCTAAGAGGACTTTAAAAATCCCCGCCTCTAAAGTTTTTTCTTTGCAGTCTAAAGAAGAACAAGAACCTCCAATTTTGCAACCAGAAATTGAAATTCCTTCCTTCAAACAAAGTCTGTCTGTATCTCCTTTCCCGAAAAGGAGAGGCAGACCCAAGAGGCAAATGAGGTCACCAGTCAAGATGAAGCCACCTGTACTATCAGTGGCTCCATTTGTTGCCACCGAAAGTCCAAGCAAGCTAGAATCTGAAAGTGACAACCATAGAAGTAGTAGTGATTTCTTTGAGAGTGAGGATCAACTTCCAGATCCAGATGACCTAGATGACAGTCATAGGCCAACTGTCTGTAGTATGAATGGCCTTGAGATGGAACCAGGTAAAAAAATCAAGAGAAACAATGGACAATTGATGAAAACAATTATCCGCAAAATAAATAAAATGAAGACTTTAAAGAGAAAGAAACTGTTGAATCAGATTCTTTCAAGCTCTGTAGAACCAAGTAATAAAGGGAAAGTGCAATCCAAACTCCATAATACAGTGTCAAGTCTTGCTGCTACATTTGGCTCTAAATTGGGCCAACAGATAAATGTCAGCAAGAAAGGAACCATTTACATAGGAAAGAGGAGGGGTCGAAAACCAAAAACTGTCTTAAATGGCATTCTTTCTGGTAGCCCTGCTAGCCTTGCTGTTCTTGAGCAAACGGCTCAGCAGGCTGGGTCAGCATTAGGACAAATCCTTCCCCCTTTGCTGCCTTCCTCTGCTAGTAGTTCCGAGATTCTTCCATCACCTATTTGTTCTCAGTCTTCTGGGACTAGTGGAGGTCAGAGCCCTGTAAGTAGTGATGCAGGCTTCGTTGAACCCAGTTCAGTGCCATATTTGCATTTACACTCCAGACAGGGCAGTATGATTCAGACTCTTGCAATGAAGAAGGCCTCAAAAGGGAGGAGGCGATTATCTCCTCCTACTTTGTTGCCCAATTCTCCTTCACATTTGAGTGAACTCACATCTCTGAAAGAAGCTACTCCTTCTCCCATTAGTGAGTCTCATAGTGATGAGACCATTCCCAGTGATAGTGGAATTGGAACAGATAATAACAGCACATCAGACAGGGCAGAGAAATTTTGTGGGCAAAAAAAGAGAAGGCATTCCTTTGAGCACGTTTCTCTGATTGCCCCTGAAGCCTCTACAGTTCTAAGCAGTCTCAAAGAAAAACATAAACATAAATGTAAGCGCAGGAATCATGATTACCTCAGCTATGACAAGATGAAAAGGCAGAAACGAAAACGGAAAAAGAAATATCCCCAACTCCGAAATAGACAGGATCCAGACTTTATTGCAGAGCTGGAGGAATTAATAAGTCGTCTAAGTGAAATTCGAATCACCCATCGAAGTCATCATTTTATCCCCCGAGACCTCCTGCCAACTATTTTTCGAATCAACTTTAATAGTTTCTATACACACCCTTCATTCCCCTTAGATCCTTTGCACTACATTCGAAAACCTGACTTAAAAAAGAAGAGAGGGAGACCTCCTAAGATGAGAGAGGCAATGGCTGAAATGCCTTTTATGCATAGCCTTAGTTTTCCTCTTTCTAGTACTGGATTCTATCCCTCTTATGGCATGCCTTACTCTCCCTCACACCTCACAGCTGCTCCCATAGGATTAGGTTACTATGGAAGGTATCCCCCCACTCTGTATCCACCTCCTCCGTCTCCTTCGTTCACTACTCCACTCCCACCTCCTTCCTATATGCATACTGGTCACTTACTTCTCAATCCCACCAAATACCACAAGAAAAAGCATAAGCTACTTCGACAGGAGGCCTTTCTTACAACCAGCAGGACTCCCCTCCTTTCCATGAGTACCTACCCTAGCGTCCCTCCTGAGATGGCCTATGGTTGGATGGTCGAGCACAAGCACAGGCACCGCCATAAACACAGAGAACACCGTTCTTCTGAGCAACCCCAGGTTTCCATGGACCCTGGCTCTTCCAGATCTGTCCTGGAGACTTTGAAACGCTATCGGTTTGGAAAGGATACTGTTGGAGAACGATATAAACATAAGGAAAAGCACCGGTGTCATATATCCTGCCCTCATCTCTCTCCTTCAAAAAGTTTAATAAATAGAGAAGAACAGTGGATCCATCGGGAGCCTTCAGAATCTAGTCCATTGGCCTTGGGATTGCAGACACCTTTACAAATTGACTGTTCAGAAAGTTCTCCAACTTTATCCCTTGGAGGATTCACTCCCAACTCTGATCCAGCCAGCAGTGATGAACATACAAATCTTTTCACAAGTGCAATAGGCAGCTGCCGAGTTTCAAACCCTAACTCCAGTGGCCGGAAGAAATTAACTGATAACCCTGGACTGTTTTCTGCACAGGACACTTCACTGAATCGGCCTCACAGAAAGGAGCCACTGCCTTCCAGTGAAAGGGCAGTCCAGAATTTGACAGGTAAGAGGGTCATTTTGTTGCCTGTTAACTTGTGTTAGAATTAGATTACTTGTTGATTTTTAGAGGGAGAAAAGGGGAGAGAGAGAAACATAGATTGGCTTCCTCCTGCATGCCTTCCACCAGGAATTGAGCCTGCAACCCAGCCATGCACTCTGATTGGGAATTGAACTGGCAACCTTTTGGTGCACAGTACCATGCCCCACCAAATGAGGAATATCAGAGTGGGCCATGTACATGAACTTTTAATAGATCTACTGGTTTTTATTTAAAAGTTTCTTTTTCTTTTCTAAAATTTATTTTTATTGATTTAGAGAGAAAGAGAGAAATATAAGTCAGTTGCCACCTGTATGCACCCCAACTAGGAATCGAACCCACAACCTGAGCATGTGGCCTGACTGGGAATTGAACTGGTAAACCTTCAGTACATGAGATGACGTTCAACCAATTTAGCTATAGTCACCAGGGTGAAATTCTCATTTTCAACAGATGTGAGAAGTAAGATAAGGCTGGCCTTTGCGTGAATTTTGAATTTTGAGAAGAGATATCATTATGAAAACAAGAAATAACAGTTACCTTTTGGAAACCAAGAAAAATTACTTACCTTACGTATTATAGCTTCTTTAGTGAGAAATGGCTCATAGCTATCTGTTGGTCACTATTCAGGATTTTTGTGTGTACACTAATCCAATAGTTATAAACACTTCTTGTTCTAGGGAGAGTATTTTATTCCGTATGTCTCATACTAAAAAATCTAAGTGTTCAAATTATCAACCTATGAAATTTAACTGAATATTCAGAGGGACTTCATTTGTAGAGTGCTTTTAAGTACCTATAAAAGCTGCTTCAGTTGGATATAAAATAACATGAAACAAATTAAATAATGCATTTGTAATATCTAGAAAATATCTTTTAAGAAATGAAAATATATAAATTAAGAAAGAGGAAATACCACCCATTCAAATGGGATAGTAATTTTCAACCTCTCTTGGCATACATAACAAATATTTTTGCCAACCTGACAAAAAAAAATAGGCATAATTTTGATTCATTCACATGGGACAGCTATTGTGTTGGGTAAAAGAGATCAGTGCCCTGACTAAATAATCAGTATTGGCCGAAACCGGTTTGGCTCAGTGGTAGAGCGTCGGTCTGCGGACTGAAAGGTCCCGGGTTCGATTCCGGTCAAGGGCATGTACACTGGTTGCGGGCACATCCCCAATCAGGGGTGTGTAGGAGGCGGCTGGTCGATGTTTCTCTCTCATCGACGTTTCTATCTCTCTATCTCTCGCCCTTCCTCTCTGTAAAATATCAATAAAAAATATATTTAAAATAAATAAATAAATAAATAATCAGTATTGCATGTTTTAAAAATCTATGTGGCACATAGTGTACCTCTTGAGCACACAAGTTGAAAATCATTGATATAGAAGATATCACTAAGTCAGGAGTTGTTGTTTTTATCAAAAATCTCAATTCTGAGGTGGCTACATCAAATTTGCTACTAAATTATAGAACCATCTGAAGACTAGGTGACTCAGATATGGCACCCACCTGCACCTGCTGGCTTGCAAAGCTCCAGAGGCGTGCAGGGAGGAACTGAATTGCCTGGCTTCAGGTTAAGGGCCGGAGGGGCAGCTTTCTCCCAGAAAGGAGTCCTGGCGGGCACCATTGTTTCTTTGTTGACCTCTCCCACACAGCCAGCAGGTGCAGGCGGTGCACTATCTGAGTTCATCCACTTGGTCAACACCACTCCTCCCACCCTGCTGATTCCGAGTCTTCCCCCAACCTGAACCTTTTTCAGCAACTGTTTTTTGTTTTTTTTTAGTCCTCACCCAAGGATATTTTGCCATTGATTTTTAGAGAGTGGAAGAGAGGGGGAAAGACAGATAGAAATATTAATGTGAGAGAAACACATCGATTGGCCCGGGCAGGGGAGGAGCCTGCAAATGAGGTTTGTGCCCTTGACCAGAATCAAACCTGGGATCCTTCGTCCATAGGCCAAGCTCTATCACCTGGCTAGGGCTTTCAGCAATTATTCCTCACAAGAACCCAGCCATTGCTCACACTATGGACTTTCTTAAAATCTCTCAAAGATTTGCAAACCCCAAATAATCTGCAGCTGGTGCCCTATACTGCACCTCTTGCTAAATGACCTGTGGCAGTAGTTGCACCCAGTCTCTTCAAGATGCCTGCATGCCTAGCAGTGTCAACTGCCAAACACAGATCACTTTGTAGCTCCTACCAGGTGGCCCTAGGTCAGACACAGGCCTAGAACTGTACCAGAACTCCTCTCAGGAGGTCCGGGATCAACACACCTGGTGGCCAGCTTCACATAACACCAGAGCCCCATCCAGATAGATCCACAAATGACACACACAGAGGGTGTGTCCACACGGAGTGGACTCTGCAGGCACCAGAGCCCCACTAAAGCAAATTCTACTCTGTGGGGTCAGCCCCTGAGAAACAGCTCATTCGTTGTAGTCAAATATAGTCCTCAGCCAGTCACTGAGGGTCAGTCCTATCAACTGAAGTGCCAGCAGCAATTAAGGCTCAACTACAGCAGGAGGGCACACAAAACCCACATAAGGCACACCATTAGACCACTCAGCTCAGGTGACCTGGGAATATCTGCACTGTCCTCATAGGACACCTACTACATAAGGCCGTCCTGCAAAGACTGATGTGACAGCAGATTTACTAGTACATAGATACAAATGCAGGGAAGCGGCCAAAATAAGGAGACAAATGAAAGAATATGACAAAACTCCAGGAAAAAAAAAAAACGGAGGCAAGTAATATACCAGATACAGAGTTCAAAAACACTATAAAGATGCTCAATGAGTTTAGGAGAAGAAAAGATGAACTCAGAACTTACACAGTGATAGAAACTATAAAAAAGAACCAGTCAGAAATGAATACTCTTAACTGAAATTAAGAATACATTAGATGGAATCAATAGCAGATTACAATAAGCAGAGAAATCAGCAATTTGGAGTACAAGGTAGCAAAAAAAAATAAAAAAATACCCAATCAGAAAAGCAAAAAGGATAAAAAGTTTTTAATGAAGATAGTATAAATGAACTCTGGACAATATTCATATCACAGGTACCAGAAGGAGAATGGGTGGACAAGTGATGGCAAACATGTTTGAAGCAATAATGACTGGAAACTTTCCTAACCTAGTGAGAGAAATAGACATACAAATCCAGGAAGTACAAAGAGACCCCAACAGAGTAAACCCAAAGAGGCCCAAACTAACACACATCAAAATTAATATGCCAACAAGAGAATCTTAAAAGAAGCATGAGAAAAGTAGTGAGTTATATACAAGGGAGCTCCAATAAGACTGTCATCTGATTACTCAACAGAAACTTTGCAGATCAGAAGGTATTTGAAATATTCAAAGTGACGGAAAGCAAGGATCTATAACAAAGTATTTACCTGAAAGGCTATTATTTAGAACCCAAGGGGAGATGAAGAGTTTCTCAGACAAGAAAAAGCTAAAGGACTTCATCACCAAACTAGTATTACAAGAAAAGTTAAAGGGACTTCTTAAGGAAGATGAAGAAAAAAGAAAGAAAAGGTATAAATAATAAAATAGCAATAATTACATTAAATATCATTATAATTATGTTAGATAGTAAATGGGTTAAATACTCCAATCAAAAGACATAGGGTGCCTAGCCAGAGTGACTCAGTTGATTGAGGTCTTGTGCACTGAAAGGTTACTGGTTTGATTCTGGGTCAGGGCACACAGCTGGGTTGCAGGTTTGATCCCCCGGTGCAGCATGTACAGAAGGCAACTGATCAATGTTTCTCACATCAATGTTTCCCCCCTCTTTCTCTCTCTAAGCATGTCCTCGGGTGAGGATTAAAAAGTAAAAAAGGATATAGCCGAAACCAGTTTGGCTTAGTGGTAGAGCTTCGGTCTGCGGACTGAAAGGTCCCAGGTTCGATTCCGGTCAAGGGCATGTATATTGGTTGCGGGCACATCCCCGGAAGGGGGAGGGGGTGTGTGTGCAAGAGGCAGCTGGTTGATGTTTCTCTCTCATTGACGTTTCTGGCTCTCTATCTCTCCCTTCCTCTCTGTAAAATATAAATAAAACATATTTAAATAAATAAATAAAAATAAAAAAGGATATATATATATAGAGAGAGAGAGCAAACAGACTTATACACTTGCTGTCTACAAGATACTTCAGATCAAAGGACACACATACACACACTAAAAGTAAAGGGATGGAACAAGATATTTTATGAAAATGAACAAAAAGGGGGTAGCAATACTTATTACAGACAAAATAGACTCTTCTCCCCTCCCCTGAATTTTAAGAGAAAGTTTGTTGAAAAGAGTAGTAGATGTGAAATAGTGGAGCTGTAAAGGCTCAAAAAACAAATTACAGAGGCAGAAGAAGGGTTCTTGGAGCTTAGGAAAGAGAAAGGGAATGGAAAAGCAAAGCAAAGGTAACTCATCAGAGGAGAAGGGGAAGGCATTGGTGAGTCGGAGTGCCCAAAATATTTTTTATTTTTTGATACTAGAGGCCCATTGCATGAAGATTCATACAATAAGCCTTCCTTCCCCTGGCTGCCTGCACCAGGTTCTCCCCCCCCCCCCCCCCTCGCATCTGGGATGCAGGCCTTCGCTCCAGCTGCAGCGGAAAAGCCAAGCCTCTTCAGTCTTCGCTCTGTGTCTGCATATGCAAATTAACCCACCATCTTTGATAGGTTGATTTGCATATTCCTGATTGGCTGGTAGGTGTTGTGAAAGTATAGTCAGTTTGCATATATCTCTTTTATTAGTGTAGATATATTTATTGATTTTAGAGAGGAGAGGAAGGGGGAGAAAGAGAAACATAAATCATCTGCCTCCTGTACCCACCCCCAATGGGGATTAAGCCCAAAACCAGGCATGTGCTCTTGATCACAATCGAACCTAGGACCTTTCAATCCACAGGCAGATGTTCTATCCACTGAACCAAACCAGCTAGATCCCCAAAATAGACTTTAAAACAAAGGCTATAATAAGAGACAAAGAAAGACATTTGCATATGTAATAGCCAAGATATGTAAGTAACCTAAGCATCTATTCATAGATGATTAAGTAAAGATGTGGTACATACCTATCTATATGCAATGAAATATTAATTGGCCATGAAAAAGAATGAAATCTTAATATTTACAACAACATGGATGGATTTATGGGGTATTATGGTAAGTGAAATAAATCAGACAGAAAGGCAAATACCATATGATCTATATGTGGAATCAAAAAATGAACAATACATATACAGAGAACAAATTGATGATTGTCATTTGATAAGTCAGGGGAGCTGGGGTGAAAAGTGAAGGAAGGAAGTACAAATTGGTAATTACAAAATGGTAATGGGGATATAAAGTGCAGCACAGACAATATAGTCAATAAACTTGTGTGCTGTCAGTTGGGTACTATTTATTGGGGGAGGGAGAATCGCTTTATAAGTGTTAGTTTCAATAAAACAGACAATTGATAAAGTTATGGTGATGTAAATTTGAGGAAAAGTAAATGAAATCAGATTAGTGACTGAAATGATAGTTCTTATGTAGACTGGAGCAGGGCATTTAAACTTCCCCTTTTTTAATAGATAGGGGCTCATACTGATTTAATCACTCAAGCAGTTTGAGACTAAACAAATTAAATCTCATAAAATCTTAAAAAGAATAGCAGGTCTAGTCATTATAAATGATATATGTTTGTGGTGGTTAACGTTTTTAAGTTACATAGTCTTTTATACTAGCTGTTACCTACTAACAGTCTAAAATCAGCTTGTTGCAAATGAAATTACACACGTTAAGTGGGAGTTTCTGGTTTCACCCAATCCTGATAATTAATTCTATTTCATTAAATATCTGTGTTAGTTAGACATGAAATAGGTGAGAAAGAATTTGTGATCTGTAGTGGCCAATTCCATTCCTGATTTTTAACATTTTCAACTCATGGCTGGCTGCATATGTCAGAACCTGTAACCTGATTTCAAAAATGGGGTGAGCACTATCATGTATTTTTGCTTTGACAGATTACAAATTATAGGAAAAAACAGAGGAAAATTATTGTAGGTGTTGTAACTATTTTGTCCTCCAAGAATAAATTAGTGGTAAATCTTTTTTGTTTAGAAAAAGTATAAATACTGTAAAAGCATACTGGTTGAAGCAAAGTATACAAATTTTTGTTTTCTTTTTAACTGAAGAATGTAAGAATTTGAATCAGAATTTTCTGGTTTATAACAATTTCTCTAGCATGATATATAAGATACACCCATGAGTGAAGTAAGAACATGTGGAGAAGAAATCAGAAATTGATGGTAGTGGTTAGTGCAGTTTGGGGGAGTTTCCAGAAGAATTTCATTTCAGTGAACTGATTTGGGCCTTATGAGGAAAACCCAATTAGAAGAAGAAAAACAAAAGCAAAAACACAGAAAAGAAAAATAAAATAAGAGCAGACAGACTTTTTAGCTTAAAAATCACCAGCATAGGCTCTGAATCATTTTCCCTTCTATTTCGTTTAATTGGTGAGTTAAGTAAAATTTTTGCTTTCAGTAAATGTATTTCCCGAAATTGGAATCAGCTGTTTTTATTGTGGAACCAGTTCTTACCTCTCTCTCAGTAGTTACCTTATTCAAAAGAAGCTTCCAGGGCTACTATGAGCTGTGAAACACAGCAAAGGATTTGGAACTTGAAACAAAAAACCTTGATCAGACATTTTCAAATAGTTTGGTATTTTGTGTTCATATTCTTTTACTATGGTATCCATTTTTATTATAGCCAGTTTTGATTCAGTCAATGTCTAACAAACATTGCTAATAGCTTTGACTTATAAATGATAAAGGATAAGGAATTTCTTTCTTAAAATTTTGCAACTATTTTTGTTTTGGTGAAAAATAATGATTTAAATGTTAGAAATTTGTTTTAAATGTTATTTTATAATCAATTTTTCTTTGAACTGATTATTGCGTAGTATCCTTCCAAATCTAGCATACTTACTCTGTTTTACCCAAAAATATTTCTTCCTAGCATTTGAAACATCGAAGAACCTGTTGCTCATTCAAAGCATTGCATAGTTACTTGAGTCTTTAGTGTTGAACTCCCAGTGGTGCATGACCAAAATTTATGCTATATTAAGTTATGGAAGATTTAATAATGGATTTGGACTAAAGAAATACATGTTTTATCCAACTGTTGTTGGTTTCATTCACTTGCTGTTGTTATTTTTGCTAATTTACATTTGCAAATTCTTTGTTTTGTTGTCTAGGATTCTTCAATGAATTAGTTTGAATCTTTTTATTCCAGTGTTTTCTTTGTGATGCCTTCCCCCCCCATCTCCACAGATACTGTTATCAGTGGAAATTTTCTCTATTTATGCGGATATCTTTGCCCATTTGATTCTATCTTTACACCCAGGCATCTATAAATGTAGTATTCCTTTTTTATCTTACCTTTCAGTGCCTCCTATGTAAACATCAATCAAATGTCTTGTGGCAGATAAATTTCAGAAGAACATCTTGGTTTCCACTCATTGTTGTGTATAATGTGATGATTTCCAGATGCTTATCCCTTTAAAATCCAGTTATGTTTTGTTTTTGTTTTCAACTTTCTGGCATTCTTATCCATGATTTCATCTTATGGTTTTGCTATAAAAGTACCATCTTTCCCCTTTTTGTCTAATTTGACATAGAACCTGTCTTAATCTTTAAAAGCTCATCGAATAGTGGCCAAATAAAATCTAAAAATCCTGCTATCAAAACAGCTTCCAGGGCTCACTCACATTTCCAAATTTATTTTTAATTCTTAATTCCCTTTTTTATTGTCCCAATTGCTACTATTCTCTTTGTTCAATTTCCCTCCTTACTAGTAGTCTGCTTTTTTTTTTAACATGAGGTCTCTGGTTTTCTAACTGAAAAAATTACTTTATTGTGGTAATCAGTTTACATTTCTGTTGAAATTCAATTTTATTTAGTGCATAATCTATTTTCTGCTTCCTTCATTTATGGGTATAGATTTCTAAACCTATTTCTAAAGTTGTTGTCTGAGTGATGAGACAGTAGTGTTTCTACCTAATAGTTTTGTGAATCAAGGAGTTCCCATTTATATTCTTTGTTTACTTATAAAGTACTTAATTATTTGGCTTTACACTATATTGAATTTAGAAATTATGGGAACTCTTTAGTATCTAAAATTAAAATTATATGTGTTCTTTGTGTGTATTATCTGAGGAAGGGTATGATTTTCTTGAACTGGAAACTTCTTAAACTTCTTGTCCTGTGAGTAGTGGAGAGTCTTCACATACTCCCCCAGGCAGATCTAAAATGTCCACGTATGAGACATGAACAAACATTTGTCATGTGGTGGAGATAGCAACAAAGCAGGAACTCCCCTGAAAAATGAACTATGATATAGAAGAACCAAAGAGCCAAATAAGAAAAACAGCAAACTACCTTCTCCCCGGTACAGAGCTGACAGAGCCAGACACCTTCAGGCAGTGGCTCGTTCTTCTCACGTGTGGCTTTACTGGTGTAATGTAGGGCATAACCCAACCTGGAGAGCTGTGGTGAAGATCACTTCATAGGTAACCGTGCTGTTACCTACCAGCCTTGGAGGCACCTATATTATTAGTACTTCTTAATTGGAGGTACTTGTTTACTAGTACTTCTTTCTGTTTAAGAGAAGTGCTTAATATTTTTAAATTAGTTCCAGTTTCTAATTGGGCGTAATGTAAGAGTGCTTTAATAATCCAATGTTCAAGTATATTTATATGCCTACATTTTATAGTTTAATTTGTAGCAGAGCCAAAAACCAAGCTCACCATGCCTTACTCCATGGTCCATGTACTTAACACTATACTCATTCAACTCTGCATTACACTCTGTCTTAGGTTTTGAAAAAGATATATAAGTCTCTTTTGAAATAGACATGCTTGTTCTCTTTGGGTATTACCTTGCTGTTCACCAGCCACCCAACTGCTTAGAGGCACTTATAAAACAGTATACTTCTGGCAGTTTTGGAGGTAATGTTTGCAGATTTCATACGAATAGGCCAGTTCTAACTTGCTTTTGGACGCCTTTTTTAGGTTGCTACCTCTTGCACATCAGTTTATATCATCGTTTTCCAGTCCTAAACTTGGTTACATCATTAGTTAATATTGTTTTCAGGTATCCTCATTCTCTTACTGCTAAGCAATGTTTTTAAATGAAATAAGAGTCTAGATCTGATGATTACCAAGCCCTGGAGATTGCTGTCTCAGGGATACAACTTTATTCCCCTCAAATATGGAATACTGTCAAGAACAGTTCTACTCTGTTGATCAGGGAATTCAGACATGCTTTTAAAAATGAAAATTGAGAACCTTCCTGAATGAAATTTTATTCTAATCTCCTATTAAGTCCTAAGAATAGGCTGCTGGCCTCCATTACTTTCAGGAAATGAAAAATGGCTCAGAAGCTAAGTAAGCTAAGCCATCTCTTTCTCAATTGTTTCAGTTTCTCAGGAATTGCTGTACAATGCTGCCAATAACGATCTCCGGGGATCTGACCCCCATTCCACCTCCCACTGCCTCCTCTGCAGCTCCAGATGCCACCAAAAGAAGGAGCTTTGAAGAAAGTGCCTGTACCCTCTTTTACCCTGAGGTGGGTGAGGCCAGGCAGGGTGATTCTCAGGATATCCTGATGATCAAAGGTATAGTTGAAGCCTTCATCAAGAATTTCTTGAAGATGACCAAGCACTTTGGAAAACATTACCAAATAGCCTAAAAACTGAAGATGGAGCTCAAGAATGGATGGCACAGATGCCACCTGAAATGTCTTATATGCTGACATACGTGACCCAAATAAGCTCCTTGAGGACAGGCTGTTACGGTGTTTTTTGTCTATTCCACAACCTCTACAATGCCTGGCATAGTACCAAGCATGCAAACTATATTCAATAAATGTTAGTTTGTGACTGAGAAGAAAGACTTGATAGAAAGTGCTCTCCAACCCATCTTTCCTTAGCACTTAATCTAAGAAAATAGAGATAAAGGGAGTTCAATGATGTCTCAAACTTCTTGGCCACTGTTGTCTTTTGTCTGGCTCTCTCTCTCTGAATAGGAAAAATCTGTCCAGTATTAATTATGAATACTTAAAGTTATGTCTTCGCTGATGCCTGGGCTTTTACTTCTTAGGTATTTTTATTGTATTTAGCTATTTGATGGAAATCTTATCAGAACCATAGTCTAGGGTTTTTTTTTAAATCTTTTTATTTCTATTTTTAAGATTCAATAATAAAAAAGTCTTGCTTCTTGATTAGATCTTACCTTAGTCATCACTGTGTTTCAGAAGTAGGCTATACTATCACAACATCAATTTTCCAGAAATCTAACTTGTTAATCTTGAATGGCAATGCATAGTCTTATCTTACCTGAGCAATCCTAAAAGAGTCTGCTAAAAGAGTATTTACAGTAATGAGATTGAAGATATGTAATATAAACAAAGCTCATGGTTTACTTTTTCTCTTAGAGAAATGGCTGCACTAGAAACAGCTGCATTCAGTTCTTCCATTTGTCCTTCTTCTTCATTAAGGAGTTTGTCCTTCTTCATTAAGGAGTTAACTCTTATTTAGAGGCAGATCTTAAAAATCTCATCTTCAATTATTTGATTTCTTGTACCTTTTGTGCCTTCAGTTATATGTAAGGCTTTTTATTTGTAACTTTTTCAAGTTAAAAGGGAGCATTTCAGAGCGCTAGTAGTTTTTTGTCAAACATGAAATTGACATTGCTTATGTATTCTCAACAGCTAGCTTTTTAGCTTATAAGGAATCCAATGAGAAACAAGTATATTTTATTCAGGAAAATAACCTTTCCTGAATGACTTATCTCTTGAATAAGAGATGTGTTAAATTATGCTGCATTGACCTGGTGTTTTGGTAAAACTATGAGATGTTTTGAAGGGAAATTGAGTGTATCTTCGTGAGCTTTTATGTACAGCTTTAAAGGGGCTTTATTCTATTTCATGGATAAATTAGTTACCTCTAGAATAAGCTGCAGCGGGAAAACATAGAATATGAATATTACCTCTAGATGAATATGTGGATCTTAGGTCTAATTCTTTAATTTTCATTTCTGATTCTAATAAATTAAATAATCAGTTTGCATTGTAAGTTTTGTTTGTCACTTTATATGGTGAATTTGAATTAATAATCAGGAACAGATTTGATTAGGATATTTTTAGTGGTTTTTATTAATAAACATCTCAATTATATGTTTCAAAGTAGTAATACATAAAAACTGAATTATTCTGTTCATTCTTCCACTAAAACGAGTTTTCCATCTGTTAATCTAACAGAAGAAATTGTGTATATGAAACCTGTGAAATTCTTTTGGCAGCATCTAGTGTGGTTTATCCTCTGCTTATTGTCCTGTTAACTGTCAGCTCAAAAATCATATTACAGGGAATGACAGTGGCAACAACTAAAATGTTACAGTGCTAACTAACACAGTATGGTTTAATGTTATTTTTATGCTTGAATTTTCCTATGATTTCTATCTTTTCCTGTCTCTCCAGGTTCCCAAACAACTTCAGATAAGTCTTCCCAACGACCATCAGAGAGTATGAACTGTAGCCCTACCCGGAAGAGGTCTTCATCTGAAAGTACTTCTTCAACAGGCAAGTGCTGTTTCTTTAATCAGACTTTAAAGATAATTTCTCATCTGTTACTTGTGAATAGACTTAAGTATAATATTGTATATTTATAATAAAAATTATAATTTATATCTACACTAATGAAATAGTATGATGCAAATGACTGTACCTTTGTGGCACCCACCAGCCAATCAGGAGTGAGGATGCAAATTAACCCAACAAAGATGTTGGGTTAATTTGCATACACATGTGCCTGGTGGCCAGAGGTGTTCTGCACCACTGCAGCCACTCCGGGCCTCTGGCAGCATGGGAAGGTGGAAGGGCGACTCCAGGTCGGAGTGAAGGTGGTGCCAGCAGCCAGGGTAAGGTAGGCCCATTCTTGCACAAATCTTTGTGGATCGGGCCTCTAGTTGACATATAATATAATATTGTATTTTAAAAAAGTTGCTCTGGAGTCAGTAACAATGTACATTGAAACAGTATAATAGTCTTCCCCTTTTACTCCTTTGTATAGCTAGACATACAGTAGTCCTCCCTTGTCCGTGGAGAAACTGTTTCAAGAACCCCAGTGGATTCCTAAAATCACAGATAATACTGAATCATGTCTTGTTCATGTCTTCCACCACAAATTTAATCCCTTTTCCATTTTAACTAATTATTACTCCCATGGCCATAACTTTCACAGTTTGAGATGTGACAGCAAAACTGACATGAATTTCTTTTTCCTTCTTCACAATTTCTTAGATAGAAAATTAATTTTTACTGTAAATTTTTATAACCTCAGTATATGGTTGTTTTTTTTTTCTTTCCCTATTATGAACTTAACTTTCACCCTTTCATTTAAAGGAAGCACTTTATGGCTTCTTTTTGACATAGCCCAACTGCCAGCATCACTACTCCTGTGATTTGGGGCTGTTATTAAGTAAAATAATAAGGCTAATTGAACACAAGCACTGCTACACTGATTTAGTAGTGTCCTGTGTTTTCAGATTGATGCTTTTTTTTAGTGTGTGTGTGTGTGTGTGTGTGTGTAAAGAATAAAATAAATGTGTATTTATTTTATTGATTTCAGGGAGGAAGGGAAAGGGGGAAAGAGAGAAATATCAATGATGAGAGAGAATCATTGATTAGCTGCCTCTTGCATGTCTCACATGGGGGATTGAATCCACAACCTGGGCATGTGCCCTCACCGGGAATTGAATCGTGACCTCCTGGTTTATAGGTTGACCCTAACCACAGCCATGCCAGCCAGGCATCTCATCACTGATGTTTCCATCTCCCTCTTCCTTTCCCTTCCTCTGTCTGATATCAAGAGAAACAGATATTTTAAAATATAACATTCACGAATCTCTGAGATATATAAAACAATTTATAAGTTTGTAAGAAAAAAATTAATATTTATTTCTAACCTCAAAATTAATAATGTTTATGTATTTATAATTAGTAATATTTATATTTATTTTTTATTTTTTATTGATTTCAAAGAGGAAGGGGGAGAGAGAGATAAAAACATCAATGATGAGAGAATATTCTTTTAGGAGTTTAATGAGTTTAGGTCTTATATTTATGTATTTAATCTCTTTTAAGTTTATTCTTATATATGGTGTATGAAACTGGTCTGGTTTCTTTCTTTATATTTTTTTACATGTATCTGTCCAGTTTTCCAACACCATTTATTGAGACTATCTTTACCCATTGCATAGTCTTGCCTCTTGTCATAGATTAATTCACTATAAAGGTATGGGTTTATAGTCTGGGCTCTCTATTCTGTTCCATTGGTCTCTTTGTCTGTAGTTATGCTAGTCAATACTGTTTTAATTAATATAGCCTTATAATTATAGGAAGAACTTTTTTATTTCTCAAGATTGCTTTGGCAAGTCTGGTCTTTTATGGTTTCATATAAATTTTTTAAGTATTGTAGTTCTGTGAAAAATGCTTTGGTATTTCAGTAGGGATTGCATTGAATCTAGAATCTTTGGGTAGTATGGAAATTTTACTGATGTTAATTCTTCCTTATCCATGAATTTGTACTTATATTTTCCATGTATTTGTATCTTCTTCAGTTTCTTTCTTCAATGTATAGGACTTTTACCTCCTTTGTTTAATTTATATACAAGTATTTTTTTAATGCAATTGCAAATGGTATTGTTTCTTTTCTTTCTTGCTCTTTTAATTTCAGAGAGAGGAAAAGAGAGGGAGAGAGAGATAGTAACATAAATGATGAGAGAGAATCATTGATTGGCTTTCTCCTGCATGTCCCCTACTGGGGATTGAGCTGCAACCCAGGCATGTGCCCTGACTAGAAATTGAACCCAGGACCTCCTGGATCATGGGTCGATGCTCAGTCACGGAGCTGCATCAGCTGGGCAGGGATATTTTTCCTTTTTCTTTTTTTCTTTTGTTTTTTGTTTGTTTGTTTGTTTGTTTGTTTGTTTGTTTGTTTGTTTTGAGAGAGTAGAAGAGAGGGAGGGAATGGTGAGAGGGAGAGAAAAAAATATGAATTTGTTGTTCCACTTATTATGCATTCATTGGTTGATTTTTTTCCATATATTTTTTATTGATTTCAGAGAGGAAGGGAGAGGAAGAGAGAGATAAAAACATAAATGATTAAAGAGAATTACCTATCGTTACCCATTGGCTACCTCCTGCACATGTCCCCACCCCCACCCCACCTCCAGATCAAGCCTGCAACTGGGCATGTGCCCCCGACCGGAATCAAACCTGGGACCCCCTCAGTACCCAGACTAATGCTCTATTCACTGAGCCAAACCAGCCAGGGCCATTGGTTGATTTTTGTATGTGCCCTGCCCTGGAATCTGAGTCACAGCTTGGTGTTTTAGGATGATACTCACCAGCTGAGCTACCCAGCCAGACCTGTACAGATTTTTTAAATTATAATTTTAAAGCTTCACTTAAGAAGAGAGTTTTACTTCTGTTCCTTTGCACTTAGGATATTGTCAGAAAAGGCATTAAACTAGCAATATTATCTATATTTAAAGTTTAGGTCTTCTTGACCGGAATCAAACCTGGGAAAAAATAAATAAATAAATAAAGTTTAGGTCTTTATCCAAGATCCAAGATTGCTTTAACTGATAAGTCCTTTAATTAGACCTTCATTTTTGAAGAAATTAACTCATTTTTTTCTGCTCTTCATCTCAGAGAATGAGAATTGTTGTTTTTGTAATCCACATATTATTAAGGAAATATGAGTCAATTTTGAATTTATTATGGTTACTGAAATGCTCCCTATTCATGAAAGTATGCTGTCCACCTGCCTATGAAAGACAAATGCATATGGTATTATGATGTTTAATCTTGCTATGAAAAATGGAGCGTATTTCTTACCTTTTGTCCTATGTAAAGTTATTTAAATAACTAGCTGTGTTCAGTTTTTATCTGTGTGATTTGTCATCTTATTTAGTGAACGGAATTCCCTCTCGAAGTCCAAGATTGGTTTCTTCTGGGGATGACTCTGTGGATAGTCTGTTGCAGCGGATGGTACATGAGGAGCAAGAGCCCCTGGAGAAAAATATTGATGCTGAGGTTGCATCTGCCTCTGTGCCACCTTCCTGTAGTCCAGGCCACAGCCACAGCAAGGAGCGGACCATGGGAAAACCAGATGGCCTTCTAGTGCCGGCAGTCCCCAGTGACTCTTGCAGTAATGGCATCTCACTCCTTTCTGAAAAGTTGCCAAGCAGCTGTTCCCCTCATCATATTAAAAGAAGTATAGTGGAAGCTATGCAGCGCCAAGCTCGGAAAATGTGCAATTATGATAAAATCTTGGCCACCAAGAAAAACCTGGACCATGTCAATAAAATTTTAAAAGCCAAAAAACTTCAAAGACAAGCCAGGACAGGAAATAACTTTGTAAAACGCAGACCAGGTCGACCTCGGAAATGTCCCCTCCAGGCTGTGGTATCAATGCAAGCATTCCAGGCTGCCCAGTTTGTCAGCCCAGAATTGAATGAAGATGAGGAAGGAACAGCACTACACCTTGGGCCTGATACAGTTACGGATGTCATTGAAGCTGTTGTTCAGAGTATAAATCTGAATTCAGAACATAAGAAGGGATTGAAAAGGAAAAGTTGGCTTTTGGAAGAACAGGCCAAGAAAAAGCAGAGGCCATTCCTAGAACAAGAAGAACAAGAGAATACTAAATGGTAATTCCTTGCTTATTAACATTTTTATTTGAGTAGAGGAAACTAGCTTTTATACAAATGTAACATATCTAGCAGATGCATAAATCAGTTAATCATAAAACCTTTTATTATATACTAGAAGCCCAGTGCACTAAATTCCTGCACTGGTAGGGTCCCTAGAGGCTGCTGGCCAGGGCCTCCCTCCCTTCCCCAGGCCGGCCCAGCCCCTGGTCAAACTCCTGGACAGCTCCTTGTCCAGGAGACAGTTTGCACACTATGCTTTTATTATATAGGAACCTGTTCTTCTCTGTTCTATTTTAAAGTGTTCTTGTTTATGGCTATCCAAAATTATAAATGATTAAAGAGCAAAGGGGATATAATAATCTAATTCAAGCCCCTCACTTTACAGATGAGGAAATCAAGGCCTAGAGAGATTATATATTTTATCCAGTATATAGCTATGTAAGTGGAATCATTTTTACTATTATACTATTTTACCTTTACTGTAGTCTAAATTTTCCATCCTATCAAATACATTTTCTTGCATGTTAGATTTATTTTCTTCATAGTTTCCTGTTTATATTTTTACTTTTTCTTAAAGGTGTAGAGTAGAAAATTAAAAATTACCAAAAAAAACCTAAACCATTTAATCCTTTTGTTTTATCTAATCATTTATTTCCCTGAAGGTTTGTTTTATATATATACATAGATAGATAGACAGATAGATAGATAGTTGATTTTTTACAGAGAGGAAGGGATAGGGATAGAGAGTTAAAAACATCAGTGAGAGAGAAACATTGATCAGCTGCCTCCTGTACACTACCCACCAGAGATGTGCCTGCAACCAAGGTACGTGCCCTTGACCGGAATAGAACCTGGGACCCTTTAGTCTGTAGGCCTACACTCTATCTACTGAGCCAAACCAGTTTCAACTGAACGTTTGATCTTTTTAAAAATATATTTTTATTGAGAGAGACTCATTGATCAGGTATCTCCTGCTTACCCCACATCAGGGATTGAGCCTACAACCTAGACATGGAGCTTGCAACCCAGGCATGTGCCCTGACCGGGAATTGAACTGTGAACTATAGATTCATAGGCTGACACTCAAACAAACATTGAGCCACACTGGGAGGGTGGGTTTATTCAATATTTTTAAATTACTCAATACAATATTCACCATTTGCAAATGGCTTTAGCTTTACTAAATACATCATGCTCAAGCCCTAACTGATTTGGCTCAGTGGATAGAGTGTAGGCCTATGGACTGAAGAGTCCCAGATTGGATTCCAGTCAAGAGCGGGTTGTGGGCTCAGTCCCCAGTAGGGGGTGTGCAGGAGCTAGCCAATCAGTGCTTCACCCTCATCATTGATGTTTTTATCTTTCTCTCTGCCTTTGTCTCTGAAATCAATAAAATATACATATATAATTTTAAATATTTAAAAAATTAATATGTCATTCTCAGTCTCACATTCAACCCTGTTCACAGTTACAGAAATAAAAATTAAAAATGCTAGACACAAAATATAGGGGAAAGTTTTAAATAAATAAAAATGCTAGACTTGCCCTAACTGGTTTGGCTCAGTGGATAGAGCATCAGCCCGTGGACTGAAGGGTCCCAGGTTCAATTCCAGTCAAGGGCATGTACCTCAGTTGTGGGCACATCCCCAGTGGTGGGTGTGCAGGAGAGACAGCTGATTGATGTTTCTCTCTCATCAATGTTTCTTTTTTCTTTTTTTAATGTATTTTATTGATTTTTCATAGAGAGGAAGAGAGAGGGACAGAGAGTTAGAAACATCGATGAGAGAGAATCATCGATCAGCCGCCTCCTGAACACCCCCTACTGGGGACGTGCCTGCAACCAAGGTACATGAACTTGACCGGAATCGAACCCGGGACCTTCCAGTCCGCAGGCCGACGCTCTATCCACTGAGCCAAACCGGTTCCGGCTCTCATCAATGTTTCTAACTCCCTATCCTTCTCCCTTTCTCTCTGTAAAAAATCAATAAAATACATTTTTTTAATGCTAGACTTTATAACTCTTTTAACATATATTGTCAAATTACGCTCTTTAAAGCCGCACCTGTTTATATTTTGACTAACATTACACAGTAATAGTTATATACTGTTTACCCTTATCTTACCCTTATCTACCAATTTTTTAAAATCTTTACCAATCTGATATAGGTGAAATACACTTCCTACTTGTTATTTATTTATGTTTCTTACCTATTTTCTATTTTTAAGTGCTCATACAGTAGAATATCAATTCTTCATGCTTGCTCTTTGACATTTGGTTTTCTTTTTTTTTTCTTTCTTGCCATTCATCAATGAACAGTTAAAGTTTTTTGGCCTCTTTCTCTATCATCTGTCTTGGTGAATCCTATTTGTTGAGAGGTTTTTCATATCTCTATGCATACATCTATAAAATAATACTCTTGTTTTTTTCTAGAGAATGTATGGGATTTAAATGTTTTTCATGAGTAATAAATGCTTGTAAATAAATCAATGAAACTAGAAATTTAGTGATTCAAAAGTTAAAATCCCATTTTTACATAATCTCTTTCCTCTCAAGCCTGTTCTTCACATGGGTAAAAGTGTTAAACAGTATATTGTGTACCCTTTAATAACTAACAACTTTTTAAAAAAATATTGTTATTGATTTTTTCACAGAGAGGAAGGGAGAGGGATAGAGAGCTAGAAACATTGATGAGAGAGATACACCGACCAGCTGCCTCCTGCACACCCTCCATCGGGGATGTGCCCGCAACCAATGTACATGCCCTTGACCGGGAATCGAACCCGGGACCTTTCAGTCCACAGGCCTATGCTCTATCCACTGAGCCAAACCAGTTTCGGCTACAACTTTTTTTTCTTTATGTATCTTGGATATCTTCTCACTAGTCCATACGAATTACCCTATTCCATGCTAAGAAAAATATAATTTAATTATCTTCCTTCAATAGATTAGGTATTGTTTTTTACATGTAGTACCTTAAATCAGTTGAAACTTACTTTCATATAAGTATGAATTAATGTTTTATTTGTGACCAGTCTTTTGTTTTATTTTGTTTTCATTTTTTACTAGAGGCCCAGTGCACAAAATTTGTGCACAAGGGCGGTGGTGCCCTCAGCCCAGCCTGCACCCTCTCCAATCAGGGACCCCTTGGGGGATTTCCGACTGCCAGTTTAGGCCCAATCCCAGGGATCAGACCTAAACCAGCAGATGCACATCCCTCTCAAATCCTGAACCGCTGGCTTCTAATCACTCATCTACCTGCTTCCCTGGTTGCCCCAAACTGCCCCCACCTGCTGGCTTGATCACCTCTTATTGTCCCCCGCCCTGCCGGCCTGGTTGCATCCAACTGCTCCCCCCCCTTACCCGCCTAATTGCCCCAACTGCCAGCCTAGTCACCCCTAACTTCCCTTTCTCCCCCAGCAGCCTGGTTGCCTCTTGCTGCCCTTCTGCCAACCTGGTCACCCCCAAATACTCCCCTGCTGACCTGGTCACCCCTATCATTCCCCCGCAGGCCTGGTCACCCCACACAGCCTGCTGTTCATTCGTTTGGTTGTCCCTCACTAACCCCCTTGTCAGCCTAGTCATAGGCAGCCATCTTGTGAGGGTATGAGTGTTAATTTGCATATTACCAAGCAGTCTTTCTTTTTTACACCAGCATAGTATTCCATTGTGTAGATGTACCACAGCTTTTTGATCCACTCATCTGCTGATGTGCACTTAGGCTGTTTCCAAATCTTAGCTATTGTAAATTGTGCTGTTATGAACATAGGGGTGCATATGTCCTTTCTGATTGGTGTCTCTGGTTCCTTGGGATATATTCCTGGAAGTAAGATTACTGGGTCAAATGGGAGTTCCATTTTTAATTTTTTGAGGAAACTCCATACTGTTCTCCACAGTGGCTGGACCAGTCTGAATTCTCACCAGCAGTGCATGAGGGTTCCTTTTTCTCCACATCCTCGCCAGTACTTGTTGTTTGTTGATTTGTTGATAATAGCCATTCTGATGGCCACTCTTTATCAAGGTTGCAGATTTGTAAGTGTTGTAGGTAATTATATTTATATTCCCAGTGGATTTTTATGTTGTTGGTAATTATATTTATACTATAGGCCTGGTGCATGAAAATTCATGCACTGGAGGGGAGTCCCTCAGCCTGGCCTGACCCCTCTCTCAGTCCAGGAGCTCTCAGGGACTGGAGGCCACCTGGCAATCAGGGGAAGGCAACGCTCCATCATACCTCTGCTGCTGCCACTGCCAGCAGCGCAAGCCTTGGCCAGCCCTGGTTACCTGAGCCTCGGGCATCCCTAGACAGCTGGGCAGCCACCATCCAAAGCTTGCCTGCACCTCTGGCTGGCCCTGGGTGGCTGGTGGGCTGAGGGAACTAGGGGGAAAATGAAATAAAGGTATTATATTGGTGTAGATAATTACATCATAAACCATCTATTAAAATGCCATACCTCTTTCTCTCTCTTTTCTTTCCTGAAAATTTAGTTTTTAAGCCATTAGGTAGATGGCCTTATGAGGTATGGCAAAGTGACCCTGAGCTTAGTTTTGGAGTCTTAAAAGAGTGAGGGAGCCAAAACCGGTTTGGCTCAGTGGATAGAGCATTGGCCTGAGGACTGAAGGGTCCCGGGTTCAATTTTGGTCAAGGGCATGTACCTTGGTTGCGGGCACATCTCTAGTGGGGATATGTAGGAAGCAGCTGATCGATGTTTCTAACTCTCTATCCCTCTCCTTTCCCTCTCTGTAAAAAGTCAATAAAATATATATATATTTTTTTAAAAGAGTGAGGGAGTTGGGTGGGTAAGGGCCTGAGGGGGAAAGAGTATTGATCCAGGCCCTAGAAAGTTAGCGCCTGAGTAGCATGAAAAGGGTGCTGTTATTTGTTGTTTTTTAAATGCATGATCTTATTAAGAGTGCCTATTTTGGAGAGTCAGGGACCAGCAAGCTTAGGAAGGTGTTTATCCCAGACCTCAATATAAATGTTTAAAATTCTATGAGTAGGCATTTATTTTTCTTATAAGCCCCCAAGGTGATTCTGATGTATATGATCTACAGGTGGCACTTGGAAAAAACATGGCCATTGGTGAATTTATATATGTAAGAGATAAGCAAGAAAGCAGAAAAAATTATATTTTATTGCAGGAGAAAGAAACATAAATAAGGTACAGAAGTAGAAATGAATTGGGTCAGAACAGGAAAAAAATATTAAGTAAATAAATAAATAGTAAATAGATTCTGTGATCAAGTAAGTTATGTAAGACTTGTTCAACATGCAGAAATCAATTCATGCAATCCAGTACATCAATAGTCTAACAAATAAAAATCTTATGATCTTATAAATGTAGAAAATGAATTTCACAGAGTCATGATAAAAACACTGAGCAACCTAGGGATGGAAAGAAACTACCTCAACGTAATAAAGACCATATATAAAACCTCATGGCGAACCTCAATGGCAAAAGACTGAAAACTTCTCCCTAACATCAGGGATGAAGCAAGGTTGCCCACTTTTGCCACTTCAGTTCAACATAGTATTGAAATTCCTAACCACAGCAATTAGGCAAGAAAAAGAAGTAAAAGGCATCTAAATTTTGAAAGAAAAGTAAAACTAGGTCTGTTCCCAGTGGCTCTGTCTTTTTTTATTTTTGTAATTCATGCAATACGGTACATCAGTAGGCTAACAAATTATGATGAAGTATTTGCAACTTTAACTTCATCCTTCACCCAAGGATATGTTTTATTTTATTTCATTTCATTATTTTATTTTCTAGTGGCCCAGTGGCTATTCGCCCTTTATAATAGAAGTGTCCGAGATAAAAGAAAATTAGTAAGATGTATATGAAAATAATATAGAAATTGATTAATAAACAATAACAATTCAATAACATCAAAGATGTTATATAAAAATAACAAAAACAGCCCTAACAGGTTTGGCTCAGTGGATAGAGCGTAGGCCTGCCAACTGAAGGGTCCCAGGTTCGAGAGAAAGCAACCATTTCAGACCATGTCTGAAAACAGGTTCATGTAGGAATATTTCTATTCTGTCTAGTTTGTCCTTGTAATTATTATTAGTCATCACAAATGCTGGCATCACGGGAAACTATCTTTGAATGAATTTAAATGGGAGGCCAGTGTCAGACAGGGACAAATCATTTCTTGGAATCAGAACAACTCCTTCCACAGATACTGTTAATACTTCAGCTTCAAGAAACACACTGGTGCGATTGGCACCAGTGAGAGCTTTATATGTATCACGCATGCATGAGTCAACATTTATTTTTAAATTGCCATTGAGTGTCATATGTGCTAGCCGGACATACGGTCTATCACTTAGCCTTTTATATGTATAGATTTATTTATTTATTTTTAGGAAAGAGAAAGAGAGAGAATTATTGATTGGCTGCCCACCATATGTACCCTGACTGGAAATCTAACCTGCAACCTTGCTACATTCCAACCAACTGAGTCACCCAGTCAGGTCCCAGATGCCATATCTTATATTTGGAAAACACTAAGGGTCACACACATAAACATACACACAACACCTGTTAAAGCTTACTAAGTAAAGTTCACAATGCAAAATCACCATACAAAAATCAATTGCATTTTTATACACTCCTTTCCAAAGAGAAATTAAAACAGTTCAAGTTTTGCCGAGGTCGGTTTGGCTCAGTGGATAGAGCGTCGGTCTGCGGACTGAGAGGTCCCGGGTTCGATTCCGGCCAAGGGCATGTACCTTGGTTACGGGCACATCCCCGGTGGGGGGTGTGCAAGAGGCAGCTGGTCGTCGATGTTTCTCTCTCATCGACGTTTCTGGCTCTCTATCTCTCTCCCTTCCTCTCTGTAAAATATTAATAAAATATATTTAAAAAAATAATAATAAAATAAAACAGTTCAAGTTTTGGCCGCATGTATACTAAAATTAGAACAATACAAAGAAGATTAGCATGGCCCCTGTGCAAAGATGATCTGCAAATTTGTGAAGTGTTCTGTATTTTTTATTTTAAGGGGGTGGGGGGACAGTTCTATTTACAGTAACATAAAAAAAAAGCGAGAGTATAATAGTTAAGAATAAACTTACCGCCGAAACCGGTTTGGCTCAGTGGTAGAGCGTCGGTCTGCAGTCTGAAAGGTCCCGGGTTCGGTTCCGGTCAAGGGCATGTGCATTGGTTGCGGGCACATCCCCGGTGGGGGGTGTGCAAGAGGCAGCTGGTCGATGTTTCTCTCTCATCGATGTTTCTGGCTCTCTATCTCTCTCCCTTCCTCTCTGTAAAAAATCAATAAAATATATTTTAAAAAAAAAAGAAGAAGAAGAATAAACTTACCCAGGAAGGCAAAAGACTTTAACTGAAAATTTACAGCCAGGACCGGTTTGGCTCAGTGGACTGGTCGATGTTTCTCTCTCATCGATGTTTCTAACTCTCTATCTCTCTCCCTTCCTCACTGTAAAAAATCAATAAAATACATTTTAAAAAAGAAAAAAAAGAAAATTTACAAAACATTATTGAACAAAATTAAAGAAATAAGTAAATGGAAAGATAGCCTGTGTTTATGGGTTAGAAAATTTAATGTTTTTAAAATATCAGTACTACCCAGGACCATCTGTAGATTCAGTGCAATCCTTATCAGAATTCCAATGATGTATTTTGCAGGAATAGAAAAATCCATTCTAAAATTCATAAGGAATTTCAAGGGATCCCAAAGAGCCAAAACAATCTTGAAAAAGAATAAATTTAGCCGAAACCGGTTTGGACTAAAGGATCCCAGGTTCGATTCTGGTCAAAGGCATGTACCTTATTTGTGGGCACATCCACAGTAAGGGGCGTGCAGGAGGCAGCTGATCAATACTTCTCTCTCATCGATGTTCTATCTCTATCTCCCTCTCTGTAAAAAATCAATAAAATTTTTTTTTTAAATAAAAGAAAGAAAAAGAATAAATTTGGAGGACTCCCACTTTAAGAGTTTCTTTTTCTCCCATTTTTTACACAGGCTGTGACCTTTATTATGATGTTGAATATAAATGGTGAAACTAGGCATTTACCTTGTCCTTGATGTTAGGTAAATTGTATTGTCTTTCACCATTAAATACAAAGCAAAAAAGAAATCTAGGAAATTCCCTGCCATGTCATTGCTTTAGATCCCAAAGTTGCTAGGCAATCTGTTTGCTTATGTTTATTTGATATGAAATTTCCAGGATTTTTAATTGTACTTAGTGAAAGGATTGTTAGAAGTGTCTGTTTCATCTTTTCCTGGAACTGGAATCACCTTAATTTTTAAAGTTTTTTTCTATTTCTTTAGAATTTTTAATGAATTCAGAGGCATTCCCCCCCTCCTTTTTAGCAGTATAGATGTTATTTAATTGCCTTCTGACTTGCATTGTTTCATACATGAAAGCTGCACTCATTTTTGTATTCCTGTATATATCATGTATTTTTTCCTCTGGCCCCTTTTTATTTTCTTCAATAATTTTCAGCAAGTTTATGATGTTATGCTTTACTTGTTTTATTTGAGTTTATATTTCTTATGGTTTGTTTATTGTCTTGGAACTTTGAGTTTATAATTTTTATCAAATTTGGAAAAATTTTGACCAATACTTTTAAAAAATTTTTCATTATGAAATTTTTTTACGTTGTGAATATTAAATTATTGTGTCTGGTTTTTGTTCTTTTCATAGTATTTCATTTATTTTGATAGGCAATTAAGTGACTTGTAGATTAGCTTGGGTTCTTTTGAAGATTGTTTTTAAGCTCTATTGGGATTTGGCTTTAGTCCAGATATAGTTAAGCCCTACAAAAATGGGTAATATTACCCTTTGGGATCACTATTGAATGTCCCTGGTATTGGGTAATGTCTTTCTACTCTGCCTAATGCAATCTGAGTATCACCATCATGTATGAGCTCGGGGAGTTATCCAGGTTATAGGACTCTGGCAGTTCTTTGACTACCTTATAGAATTTCACCCTGCCCATGCACAACTTAGTACTCAGCAGTATATTAAAGGAGATCCATACACAGATTTATAGAGTTATTTTTCTCTGTAACTTTCTTCACTTCAATATTCTGCCCCATAATTTCCAGCTACCTCAGCCTCTCAATACTCTGATCGCTCTCTTTTCAACTGGTTCTACTTCCTCATAAAGGGAAAGTGGTTATAGGACTTATCTCTCTCTCTCTCTCTCTCTCTCTCTCTTCTTTCCTCTCGTTTTTTATTTTGTTTATTGTTTGTGTTTCCAATTTTTCTCAGGGATCACAGTGCTGCACTGTTTTCTGATGTCTGGTGGTTGTTTCATAAACATTATCCAGGTTTACAGTACTTTCCTGTATTTTACTAGTTTCTGTCAGGAGAACGAGTGTGGTATCTATTATTCCAGCATGGCCAGATGAGAAAGACTCCATATCTCCTTTTTTAAATTGCTTGTTATGTTTTTTTAAAATAAATCATTTGTAGGAAAATACTCTTTCACCATAAAATTATCTTTAAACTTCTTTTTATAGCTTTACTGAAGCAGCAGTTGAGATTCCCAGCCCTCCTGAAACCCCAGCCAAACCTCTTGAACCTGAAAGCACCTTGCAACCCGTGCTTTCTCTCATCCCAAGAGAAAAGAAGGTCCCACGTCCCCCAAAGAAGAAGTATCAGAAAGCAGGGCTGTATTCTGATGTTTACAAAACTACAGAGTAAGTAAAAGTATCTATCAGCTGACATCCTTTAAAGATCTTTTATTCTTCCATGTTTAACAACACTTTGACAATCATAAAGCACAAATGTAAAATACACAAATGTGAATCTCATCACAAACACCTAAATATTCACTGTGATACCACCACACTATGTTGTTCGGGGCTAATATATCTTCTCTGATCTTTACCTGCTCTCTGTCTTTCCAGATGACATTTCTATAGTTTGGATTCTAATGGTGTTTGAGGTTTTTTTGTTAATTAAAAATAATGGCATTTTGCATGTACCTAAAATAATCTTGATAATTATTCTACATTCATTCCTCTTTGCTTGAATGTTTTCTATGTTCTAAGTACTTTGTAAAATATACCTTACTTTAAAAAAACTTATTTCCTTGGGAAAATATAGCATAATAAGCAATCTAATTGAGAAGTTTTAAAGTCCCTAAAGGGATATCAACTAACTGCATCATTGAATAGGAAGTGTTCTTATAGCACTGGCCAGAGAGCTCCATTGGTTCGAGTGTCGTCCCGATTTGCAGTTTGTGGGTCCGATCTCCATCCAGGGCACATACAAGAATCAACCAATGAATACATAAATAAGTGGAACAACAAGTCTCTCTCTCTCTCTCTCTCTCTCTCTCTCTCTCTCTCTCTCTCTCTCTCTTTCTCCCCCCCCCTTCCCCCTTTGCTCTTGCTCTAAAGTCAATAAAATTTTTAAAAAATAGAAAATAGTTGGGTTAGAGATTCAATAGTTCAATAGTAGTTTCCAAGGTGGAAGAAGGGCATTTCATTTAGAGAGAATAGAATGTGAAAGACATTAGGTTGTAAAGACTTTTCATGTATTACAACTCAGAAGTTATGTTTCTAAAATGCAGTGGGTGTTGTGGAAAATAAGCATTGCTTCCCAGAATCCAAGCTGATCTACAAGTAACTTAACTGCCTACCAAATGAATTGAATACTGATAAACCAAAAAACCATAGACTTTACTGACTGTAAGATATTTATTTATCCCATTAAGTTAACAGGAAATATTAAATGATATTTTTAGGAAAGGAGGTGAAAATGCAAGTTTGTATTTTAAGATAATTCTGGTGGCGGGGGGGTATGTACACATATAAAACCTTAATAAAAAAAAAAAGATAATTCTGGCAACAGGGTAGAAAGTGAATTGAATGAGAGTTAATAATGGCAGAAACTACTATCCATCAAAAGGTCATGAGGGTCTGAATTTAGGCAAGAAAGTGTGAAATTGAAAGATGAGAGTTTAGATTTTAGAAATAAATTTGTGATTTGAGTGATCAATATGTAAATCACAATTTATTTTTCATTGAAAAGATTTTTCATTAACTCACCACTGAAGTAAATAGCACATGCACTCTATTCCTTCTTCTTGGTCATAAAATGTTTTATTAAGCATAGTTGCAGCTTCCAATAATAGGAAATCTTCAAATAACCAAGACTTAAATGATAGACATTTATTTTCTTCTAATTTAAAAGAAGTTGTGAAGTACACAGGTCAAGGTTAATATAGTGTCTTCATTGAGTCTTTATGAAATTACACTCCTATTTTTTTTCTCCCTTTCAGCACCAGGCTTGTATTCCTATGGTTACTTTTTGTCCTCTTATTTCAATATATTTGTCAGAGTCCAGTCATAAGGTCTTCATAAGAGAAAGCAGAAAAAGAGAAAAGGGAATAAAAATCATGAGTGTGTTTTGTAAGAAAACTCCCCCTCAAATATGCTGAATATGCCCCCTCTCAAAATTCTTATACTGAATCCCTAATCCCAGTGAGTTGGTATTTGACAGTTAAGGCCTTTGGGAAGTAATTGGGTCATGTAGGTGGCGTTCTTCTGAATAGAATTATTACTGTTTTAAGAAGAGACAATGAGAGAGAGAATTTTTCTCTACTATATGAGAATACAACAAGAAGGCAGTATCTGCAAACCAAGAGGAGGGCTTCTCACCAAAACCCAACCCTGATCTTGGACTTGCCAGCCTCCAGAAAAGTGAGAAAAAATGTTTGTTGTTCAAGCTACCTAATCTTTAGTGATTTGGTATAGCCCAAATGACTAAGAAAGGAAAATCCAAAACCTAATTTATAGCCACTAGTCAGAACATAGTCATGTCACCACACTTCAGCCTCAAGGAAGGCTGGGAAGTAATGGTCATTATTCTATACCAGAGGCCTGGGGGGTGGATTCCTACACCGGTGGGGTCCCTTAGCCTGGCCTGCGGGGATTGGGCTATAACCATCTCTCCAACATCCCCCAAGGGGTCCCGGATTTCGAGAGGGTGGTTCTCAAGTGATGCACCCCGAAATAGGGCTTCTTCCTCTCTGCAGTTTCTGGTGTATCACCCAAAAACTGCAACTGCCAAGTCACCACACCTCAGCAACTCCTGTGTTGAGTGTCTACCCCCTGGTAGTCAGTGTGCATCTTTGCTACCAGTTGGATAGTCTCTTAGGCTTTTATATAAAAAGGTAGTAATGTGTGAAAAAAAATTAGCATTCTGTCACTACAGATGAGAAAATGGTCATGCATTTTGGGAAGATCTAATACAGTTATTTTAAAGCAATATTTTTTCTGAATAGAGAAAGCAAAAATATATATATCATGTTCTTGCTAAAAAATTATAAGATTCAAGTTTTCTGGGGGTTTTTTGTGTGATTTTTCTGAATTAAACCAAATGAGAAAAGAATAATAAAATCAGACTGTCCACCCAAAGGTCAATATCATAAACTACATTAATTTTTTTTGCCTTTTTAAAAAAATTAAATATTTTATTTTTCAATTGATAAGAATCAACCAGTGAATACATAAATAAGTGTAACAACAAATCTCTCTTTCTGTAGTATTATATTAGTTTCAGGTATACAACCCAGTGATTAGACTAACCATGTAGTTGAAATTAGGATTCACTCTTCGTGGTGTACATTCTATAGGTTTTGATAAATGTATGACATGAATTCACTGGAGTATCATGCAGAATAGTTTTACTGTCCTAAAAATTCTGTGCTCTGCCAGTTTGTTTTTTGGTCCATAAAATGTTATAAGTAAATTGCAAGATTATTTTTTTTTTTCTGATTACAATTTACTTTCATTATTCTGTATTAGTTTCAGAGATACAGCCCAGTGGTTAGACAGACTTGTACTTTACAATGGTCCCCCGATATTTCAAGTACTCACCTGACCCCATGTGTAGTTATTACAATATTATTGACTATATTCTTTTAAAAAATACATATTTTATTGATATTTTTACAGAGAGGAAGGGAGAGAGATAGAGAGCTAGAAACATCAATGAGAGAGAAACATCAACCAGCTGCCTCCCGCACTCCCCCCCACACACACACACACACTGGGGATGTGCCCGCAACCAAGGTACATGCCCTTGACCGGAATCGAACCCGGGACCCTTCAGTCCACAGGCCGATGCTCTACCACTGAGCCAAACCGGTTTCGGCTTGACTATATTCTTTATGCTGTACTTTATATGCCTGAGACTATTTTGTGATTACCAGTTTGTATTTCTTAATCCTTCACCTTTTTTACTGAGCCCTCCAAATCCCCTCCCCTCTGACAACAATTCATCTGCTTTAGTATCTATGAGTCTGTTTGTATTTTGTTTGTTTATTTTGTTCTTTAGATTGCCATATTAGCAAGGTTACTGTTTTGTGTATATACCATAAAAGGTCTTAAAAAACTATGAGGGATGTCTCTGACTGGGTAGAGTTGCACCTGGCTTGGTGGTACTTGTCTCATATCAGGCAGGGACAAAGGAGCTCCTTGTTTTCCTAGCTTGGCTTTTGGTCTACGCCTGTGCCTGGTTCATGTCCTGACACACAGGGTGAAAAACCGCTGTGAGAGGAGACTGACTCAATCAGAATTGGATCAAGATGAAACAACATTATTGGTATGGAAGGTGAATTAGATGAGGAAATATGAGAAGTTAGAAAGCAGGACACCTTTGAGGTTTTCCAGGATATAAGTGATATCATGAACTAAAGTGATGGTAGTGACAGGATGTTGGAAAGCATGGACTCTTAAAGTTTTTTGTTTTAATAATGATGTCATTAGCTAAGCTACTGATAAAAGTGGTGCAGCCAGCCAAAGCTGGTTTGGCCCAGTGGATAGAGCATCGGTCTGCGGACTGAAAGGTCCCAGGTTCAATTCCGGTCAAGGGCATGTACCTTGGTTGCGGGCACATCCCCAGTAGGAGGAGTGCAGGAGGCAGCTGATCGATGTTTCTCTCTCATCAATGTTTCTGGCTTTTTATCCCTCTCCCTCTCTGTGAAAAATCAATTTAAAAAAATTTTTTTAAAAAGTGGTACAGCTAGTTTAAGAAAACCTCTATTAATGTGCACTTATGTAAGCACTAAAATAAAGAAGTTAACCTGTGATTAGTTTTTAACCGCTGTAGTGGGGGGTTTCTTAGCCGGGAATACCAACTTGATTCCTGTATGGCAGGACTCGTGGCGCCTCAGGTGATAGCTGTCCTAGAAGCCTTACTGCAGTAAGAGCACACAAATGAAGTTTTAGGGTTTTCTTTTTTAATCCCAGTGGCATTCTTTAATGTTTCTGGTGCAGCCTGGGGTCCTGTGTTATTGGTATTGGAAGCAATGGTTTCTGATCAGTGGCCTCCACAGCAGAGCTCAGGAGGGCGCAGGCTGTTCTGTGCTGTCTGCTGTTGGCAATGAGAGCCTTCCTGGGTCTCAGGAAGTGGTCCAGTTGGCTTCCATGGCTGCGGGGGCCGACTCCCTCCTTCCCACTCCCCACACTCAGAGAGCTTCCTCAGCCACAGGAGGCGACCAAAAAGCCTGTGGTTCGCTTTTTATGTCTACTGAAATAAATTACTTAAATTTCTTAAAGCAACACGAACTTATCTTACAGTTCCTGAGGTCAGGAGTTCAATATGTATGACATGAATTCACTGGAGTATCACGCTGACCCCCAGGGAGCAGATGTTCAATGCAGGAGCTGCCCTCTCATGGGCAAAGTGCTCCCACAGACAATCTTCCCCTAGCTGGCTGGCCCTGATCAGGACTAGGCAAGATGGCCCTGATTGGCTGAGGGACTCCATTTGTGCACAAATTCATTCACCAGGCCTCTAGTTATAAATAATTAATTATGGAAGCTCAGTCTGTCATTTAGGAATGAAAAAGGGTTGAGTGAGAGTCCATGATCACATTTATTTAGTTATATTTTTTTATATAGGCTTGGCGCTCTCTAGTTTTATATCTAAGGAAAATGTGTAGCAGCTATCATTGAATAGGGAGCAGCTGTGTTGCTCTAGCCCCCTCTAGTGAGTAAAATGTTTTGAATGTGTGTTTATTTTTCAATTACAATTGACAAACAAAATTATATTAGTTTCAGGTGTATAACCTTATATTAATTAGACATTTAGATAACTTATGAAGTGATCACAATAAATCTTGTACTTATCTGACACCATACTACATAATACAGTATTACTGACTATATTTCTTATGTTATATATACTTTACATGCCATGACTACTCTATAACTATTATTTTGTACTTTTTTAAATTATTAAATTAATTTTATTAATTTTTAAATATTTTATTTTAGAAAGAGAGTGAAACATCAATCGGTTGCCTCTTACACATCCCTTACTGGGGATTGAGCCCACGACCCGGTATGCCCCTACTTGGAATTGAATCAGTGACCTCTCTGTGCTTGGGATGACAATCATGGGATGAGCCACACCAGCCAGAACCAATTGGTACTTCTTTTTTTTTCTTTTTAATGTATTTTATTGATTTTTTACAGAGAGGAAGGGAGAGGGATAGAGAGCTAGAAACATCGATGAGTGAAACATCGACCAGCTGCCTCCTGCACACCCCACCGGGGATGTGCCCGCAACCAATGTACGTGCCCTGGAGGAAGGTCCCTCAGCCTTCTTTGTACAACCCATCAACAACAGGTGTGTGTCAACGGGCCCAGCCTTGCTGTAGACCTGCTGTCGTAGCCGGGCTGAGGGGACTGGGCGCCACCATCTTGTGGCTGTGTGGCCTGCCATCTTTGAGGGCGTTGCAATAAATTAGCATGTTCCCTTATTGTCTGTAGACACCTCCATTTTTGCAAGGGTATGGAGGTCAATTAGCATATTCCCTCTTTATTAGAGGAGATTTTGTACACACACACACACACACTCACACACACACACAGAGTAGCATCTACCTACCCTCTTGGTAACCAGTCACCAAAGAAAGACATTTGCAAAATGTAGTATATGACACATTTTGATTTGAAAATTTTGTAGTGTGTGTTTGTGTGTATATAAACCTGTTTCTGTGATCAACTATTATTACACTGCAATTTGTTTATATGCTCCCTTGACATTTATAAAGAGCTTTTACATACATTCTCATTTGTCAGCTATGTTATATTTAAGAGCATCAATGTTATAGTCCTAAACTCTTAAGAGATTCAAATCACAATATTTGGCTAATCTCTTCACCTTCTAAGAGATTAGCCACAGAACATATTTGTATAACCCATAAACAGCAGGTGTCAATGAGGTGATGGCCAGAGCACTGGAGGCCAGCGGCTGGGTGGAGGTAGGCTGGTGGGGAGGGGGGAATATGGGGACATTTGTAATAATATCAATAGTAAAAATAAAGTTAAACCCTACCTGATTTGGCTCAGTGGATAGAGTGTCATCCTGTGAACTTGAAGGGTCCCGGGTTCAATTCTGGTCAAGAGCATATACCTCAATTGCAGGTTCAATCTCTGGCCCCAAGTTGGAACACATGCAGGTGGCAATCAATCGATTTGTCTCATAGTGATATTTCTCTCTCAGTGCTCTCCCCATTCCTTCCACTCTCTCTTAAAAAAGTCAATGGAAAAATATTTTTTAATTGATTTCAGAAAGGAAGGGAGAGGGAAAGAGAGATAGGAACATAAATGATGAGAGAGGATCATGGACATGCTGCCTCTGGCATGCCCCACACTGAGTATTCAGTTTGCTACCTAGCATGTGCCCTGACCGAGAAGCAAGCCTTGACTTCCTGGTTCATATGTTGATGATGCTTAACAACTGAGCCACGCTTGCCAGACAATAAATACATTTTTTTTAAAAAACAATATATTCTATTAAGTATTGCATTAGAACACTTGTTTTAACTCCAGTATAATTTTTCTTCACCTTTTCTTATGGTTTTGGTCCTATCATTTCTGTTTGGTTGTGTGTGTTGTTTTATTTATTTGTTTTTAAGAAATTTATTCTTAAAATTTGAATAAATTTTTATTACCAAAGGAAATTAATTTGTTGCAAAAAATGTATTTAATATTTTCCCATAGTACTTCTTATATGTACTACCTGTTCTTACTTATGTATAATTTCATGACAACTTAAAGAAGATGGCAGGATTCTACTAAAACAAAACACTATATACCTTTAACTCAAATTCTTGAAAGGTTGATATTCTGCCACTTTTCTCTCTCAACCTCCCTCCCTGCCTCTTTTTTCTTTCACTCTCTCACTCTCTTTCTCATTCACATACCTATACACACATTTTTCTCAATTATTGAAATTTTTCTCAGTGATTAAAAGTTATAGACATTTTGACTCATAAATATTTCAGTATATATTTCCTCCAAATAAGTATATTTTCTTATACAAACAGGTCACAAATATTAAATTCAGGATCTTTAAAATACTATACTACTATTATCTAACATACAGTTCATAATAAAATTTTACCAATTGTGACAACACTGTTTTTTATAACAGTTTTTTTTTTACAAGAATGTAGTATTCAGTATATGATAATGCATTACATTTATTTGTCATGTCTCTTTATTCTTTGTTAATTTGGACCAGTTCTTCAGCTTGTCTTTCATCTTAATGTTTTTTTAGAGAGTATAGAAGAGTTGCTTTGCAGAGGGTCTTTAAATTTGAGTTAGTCTGATCTTTCTTCATAAATAGATTAAAGCTGTGCATTTTTTGCAGGAATACCACAAAAGTAATATTTTCTTCTCAGTGCATCAACAAGATAAGTAATAACAAGTGTTCGAGAAGTGGTAGAGAAAAGAGGTTGTGCTGGTGGGAATGTAGACTGGTACAGCCACTGTGGGAATTGGCAATTCCTCAAAAACTGAAGACTAGAATTACCACCTGACCCAGCAATCCCTCTCCTGGGTATATACTTCAAAAAAATCTATTTACAACGATAAATGCAACCCTATGTTCTTTTAAAAAAAATTTTTTTTAATATATATTTTATTGATTTTTTACAGAGAGGAAGAGAGAGAGATAGAGAGTGAGAATCATCGATCAGCTGCCTCTTGCACAAACCCTACTAGGGATGTGCCCACAACCAAAGTACATGCCCTTGACCGGATTCGAACCTGGGACCTTTCAGTCCGCTGGCCGACGCTCTATCCACTGAGCCAAACCGGTTTTGGCATCCCTATGTTCTTGGAAGCATTTTTCATGGTGGTCAAGACATGTAGGTAAACCAAAGTGTCCTGCGACAGAGGATTAGATAAAAATGTTGTACGTGTACACAATGAAATACTATTCAGGCATAAAAAAGATGAAATACTTCCTTTTGCAACAACATGGATGTACCTAAGTGAAATAATTCAACCATATAAAGCTAAGAACCTTATGATTTCATTCATGTGAGGTTTAAAACTGAAACTCGGGGACACAGTGTGGTGGTTGCCAAGGAGAAAAAGGTAGTGGGAATGGTAAAGGGGCTTAATGTATGGTGATGGAACATGATTTGACTTTGGGTGGTGGGCACACAGTGCAGTATATAAATCTTGTGTTATAGAAATGTGCAACTTAAGCCAAAGGTCAAAAGTAAACACCTAACACAAAAATTTACTATAACTTATAGCAGTTTTATATCTAAAGTAGCTACTCTTCATTCCTACAGGTATAAAGATTTTTCTCCTGAATTATTTGAACTAACAGTGTCATATAAGCAAATAATTATATCGCAGAAAATGCTAGGAGTGTTCAGAATCTCCAACACAAACAAAATAAACTAATTCTCTCTCTTAATCTGCTACTCTGCCAAGCTCACATGGAACAGAATATTTAAAATGTGATAGATGCCCTAGGCCAGTTTGGCTCAGTGGATATAGTGTGGACCTGCGGATTGAGGGGTCCCAGATTCGATTCCAATCTAGGGTACATGCCTAGGATGGCCCTGGGATCCATCTGTGGCTTGCCTGAGCCTTGGGCCAGCCCTGGGCGGCTGGGGGCTAAGGGGACTGGGTACTGCCATCTTGTGGCTGTGGGCACCACCATCTTTGAAGGTGTGACAGTCAATTAGCATATTGGCTGTGGGTGTTGCCATATTTGTGATGGTGTGAGGGTCAATTAGCATATTCACTCTTATTAGGTAAGTCGTTAGTGAAATATATGGTAATCATTAGGATCAGATCTGAAATTGAGGTTTCTTCTGCAAAACTATTGAAGAATACTAATGAAGAATACTTCCTTATGTGTAATTCCTAAAAGGCTATTCCAAAAACGTGTATTTTAAAAATATATGAAGGTACTAGGTATCTCTCCCTCCAAAAATATGCATTTAAGACTAAATCCAGGGCAAGGTAAGTCATTGACCCAATACACCAAGATTGCAGGTTCAATCCAAAGTCATGGCACATAAGAGTCAACCAATGAATGCATAAATAAGTAGAACAACAAATCGGTGTTTTCTTATCTCTATTCCCCAACCCCACCTTCCTCTCTCTATCTCTAAAATCAAACAAAAATATTTAAGGTACTATTAAAGCAAATAGTCTTGATAGAATGAGGAAATGTTATTGCCTCTCTCTCTTTTTTTTTAAATCATAGTCCAAAGAGCCGATTGATTCAATTAAAGAAAGAAAAGCTGGAATATTCTCCAGGAGAGCATGAGTATGGATTATTTCCAGCCCCCATTCATGTTGGTGAGTATATACAGTATATTGTCAGAAAAAATGGGTTATGTCTTGAGTTTGGGTGAAATGTTCCTGCATTCTTGTTATTATTTATATCCATTGGGGTGACGCTCTTTTTTCTTTTTCTTTTTTACCATTTAATTTATACTTAACTCTAAAGAATTCTGCAAACTCTTTACTGTCTAGGAGTCAAAATTATATAAATCTTACTGGAGTTTCAGTAAACAACACTATACCTGTAGCATTTGATTCCCTAAGTATGTCATCTTGAAAAACCCAACTGTTCATCAGTCCACTTCCATATTTCAAAAGGAGTGAGATTATTTATGGATATGTAATACAGGAAAAAGGCCCCATGCTTTTCCTGATCTTTACCTGCTTGAAAATTGAGCAAGATTTATCTTTTTTTTAGAGGAAATGTCAAGGCTTTGTTTAGCATCTGGGTAGTAGTACCTCCTAGGGTCCTACTATGAAGCATACCAAATAAGTAAAAAGTACCTAGAAGTCATCCTAAATTCTTCCCATTTTTTCAACACCTTATCCAGTCCATCTCCAAGGTTTTTTATTTCCATTCTTAAAATATATCCTTCTTTCCAAGTTCCATTTACCATCATTCAAGCCCATGCCACTATGTCATAGCCTTCTAATAGATCTCTCTGCTTCCATTGTTCCCTTCCAATTTTCCAATCCACTCTCCACACAATAAAAAGAAATGATTTCATAACTTGAACAGGTCATACTTAAAACCTTTCAGTGGCTTACCATTGGAGAAATTGATGCACTGCTTATTCTGGCTTTTAAGAATGATATGGCCCCTGACTACCCCATTATTCCCATATATCTCTTCCTCTTTTCCCTTATTTACTGTATTAGGCCATGCTGGTCTTCTTTCAAATCCTAGATTATACCAAACTCTTTCCCACAAGAGGATTGCTATACTTATTATTCCCATTGCCTCAGCCTTACAGCCCAGATTCCCTCTGTGTGAGGCTGGGGCCTGAGGGTCTCGCCCAGAACTGGGGTTCAGTGCAGTCGGAACTGGGGCTCAGCACAGTCCTCAGCTTTTATCTCCTTCCCGCTAGGGAACGCCAGCCAGGCACTCAGCCGCCCTCCTCTCCGGCTCTGTCCTCTCCCCGAGCGAGCACCGTGTCTCCGTACCTTAGGCTTTTACAGCTCCTCTGATTTTCCTTCTGGTTTTCTCTTTCCTTCTAGTTGTAGAATTTCCAGTCAGTCAACTTTCCTGTAGTTCTGGATAATGTTCACTTTATATTTTAGTTGTATTTTTTTAAATTGTTGAGTAAGGCTGCAGTTAGGCATTTACCTATGCCGCCATCTTGGTTTTTTCTCCTCATTTGTCTTTCTTATTCTCCTTTGATTTCCCAGTGCCTAAATTTAGTTGTATAAATAAAAGAAAAGAAAGAGAAATTGGGATAAATTGCTGAATGTAGATGACAGTTTTTTCTCAGGAACAATTTATTGTGTAGCAGATGTTGATCCTATGCACTATAATGTTCTTTTAAACTATGACTCTCTTGTCCCTTTTGATTAGGGACTCTTCTCTGGTTTATGATTATTGAATCTCCTTTTTCTCCCTAAAGGGCCCAACACCATAAGGTATTTAAAGTAGCAGGTTTAGACAAGTTTTGCAATAAAGATGAGTTATTGTGTATTGAGTGACTGGAGAATGGTGTGACTGCAACATAGAGTTACAAGGCTTAATTCTCAGCTCGGTAACTGTGCTAGTACTCACTAAATGAAGGTGAGAGTTCAGCTCCATGTTCTCTAGGCAAAATGCCAAAGTTCTCTTAAAAGAACCTTTTGTTTTTATTAGTGATGCCATAGCAGTGGAAGCAGCTTCTTAGCAGATCGTGCTATTTCCTAGAACCTGCTAGTGATAAATAGCTTTGAAAATAAGAAGTAATTTACAAGTCCCATTTAAAGGAAAACACAGCCATTTTGATCAACTGGTTTTATCCTGTTTGGGAAATTAACTTAGATCTTGGATGAAACTCTATGCAAGGGAATAAAGGAAACAGTTAATTCCAAGGAAAAAGGGGGGGAATGATAGGTAGACTAACGTTTCCTGTCATGTCTCTGGCATTAATTAGTGGTTAACAAGTCTAGAATGGAAATTCCTTTATTTAAATAAAGATTTTATCTCTGCATCCCCACTTTAGTTCTACTAAGACTAATTTGTACTCAGTAAATAAAAAATAGAAAAGTTTATCCAAGTAATGGCTCTTTTCTCTGGTGAATCAGGACTTTATCTTTTCTTTAAATCCTCCTCCAAGGATATGTTTTTATTGATTTGAGAAAGGGCGGGGGGGGGGGGGAGACCATCAATGTGAGAGCCTTCTGTATGCACCCCTTCCGGGAATTCAACATGCTACCTTTTGGTGTATGGACTACACTCCAACCAGCTGAGCCCCCCAGCCAAGGCTGAAACAAGACTTTAAATCAGACTGTTGCACGATATATATTTTTTGTGGATGTGCCATTTTGTTTTTCAAATAATCGTTTATGATAGGAATAGAGGCCCAATGCACAATATTTGTGCAGGGGGGAGGGGGGGTACCTCAATCCAGCCTGCACCTTCTCCAGTCTTGGACCCCTCGGGTGATGTCCTACTGCTGGTTTAGGCCCGGCAGCCAGATATTTCTCTCTCAATCCGGGACTGCTGGTTCCCAAATGCTGAGCTGCCTCCCAGCCTGATCACCCCTAACCACTCCCTTGCCAGCCTGATAAATGCCTAACTGCACCCCTGCCAGCCTGATTGTCCCCAACTGCCCTTCCCTGCTGGCCCAATCGCCCCCAACTGCTCTCCCCTGCAGGCCTGGTTGCCCCTAACTGCCCTCCCTGGCCAGCCCAATCACTCCTAACTGTCCTCCCATGCAGGCCTGGTCCCCTCCAACTGCCTCTCCTGTAGGCCTGATTTGCCCACAACTACCTTCCCCTGCTGGCAATCTTATGGCAGCCATCTTTGACCACTGCGGGCAGCCATTTTATGCAACAGTGTGAGGGCCAATTTACATATTACCTCTTTATTATATAGGATAGAGAGGGTGGATACTCAGCTGTTTTAAACTGGTCACTTCCAATATCATGTAAACAAAGAGTATGACAATTAGCTAGACCTGGGTTTATCTCTGTCTTTGCTATATTAGTTATATGAATAAAATAGATCTATATATAAACAAAATTAAATGCATCTTACTATTGGAGTCACATTCAATAAATATAAAGTAATATATTTTAAAATGTTTAATAAAACCAAATTTATTTATCTTAGAGAAATAATTTTTTTAAATATATTTTATTCATTTTTTTTACAGAGAGGAAGGAGAGAGAGGGATAGAGAGTTAGAAACATCAATGAGAGAGACTCATCGATCAGCTGCCTCTTGCACAACCCGTACTGGGGATGTGCCCGCAACCAAGGTACATGCCCTTGACCGGAATCGAACCCTGAACCTTTCAGTCCGCAGGCTGATGCTCTATCCATTGAGCCAAACCGGTTTCGGCGAGAAATAAATTTTAATCCTCACCCAAGGATATGCTTTTATTTATTTTTAAGAGAGAGAGAAACATTGAGCTAAGAAACATCAATTGGTTACCTTCTGTATGCACCCCAACCAGAGATCAAACTCTCAACCTAAGTTGCCATTCACTGTAAGTCATTCAGACTTATGCCAAACCTTGACTGCTTTTCCTAATATAATGGAAAGGACATAGGGCTATGTGCAGAAAAGAATTAACATAGCAGGCTTAAGACTTTTATTCTTAGAACCGCCTTCTTGCTAGGTTGGCCATTACCTGGCATCAGGGAACTTGAAAGCCATATACAGTTTCCTCTATTGAGATAAAATCCCTAGATAGTAATAATAATATTTTACTGTGTATAAAGTCTATGGTTTCCACTGGACTCCTGCTTTCATTCTAAAAGTCTGGAATTTTGGTACATTTTAGGCAGAGGGTACCTATATGACCAACCACCAATTAAAACCTTGAGTAATGAGTTTCTGATGATCTTCCTTGATAGACAATGTTTCACAAATGTCACAAAGCCTTGCCAAAGAGTTCATCTTATGTGACTCCACTAGTAGAGAACTTTTTAAATTTATGCCTGGTTGCTTCCATATTTTGCCCAGTTGCCTTTTTATCTTTACTGACTTTGCTATGTATCCTTTTACAATAATGGCCATGAGTATAACTATATGCTGAGTCCTGTGCATCACCAAACCTAAGGGTGATCTTGGGGAATCCTTGACACACCTTAGAATCAAGCACATATAAACTCCTCTTCCCATTCCATACTCTTGTAGCTTGAACAATATACTTATCTATTTATCTTAGCATTTTCATCTACATATTGAAACTGCTTTCATGCTGAATAGTGAGGATTATATGAAACTTGTTTTGTACTTAACAGAGTGACTACCCTTTCCCCTTGACTTACTGTAACTAAATACTCAGTGTCAGTGAGAAGAGCAAAGCCATCCCAACCATTTCTATAAAACTGGGGTATAAGTAGAAATAAGTGAATAATAAAGAGTAGAAATCAATAAAATATTAGAGGTTTGAAAAGAGCAACAAAATTCACAAACTCTAGCTGCACTGAGCAAGAAAAAAGTAAGAGATAACACAAATATTGGTATCCATGCAATAGGTCCTACTGTCATTAAGAAGCTAATAAGGGATTATTCTGAATAACCTGAAGCCAGGACATTGAACAATGTATATGAAATGGATAAATTCCTTTAAAAATACTTAAAACTGATGCAAGATGAAATAGAAAATGAAAATAGACTATATCCTGTAAATAAATTGAATTCCTGCTGCATTTCCCCCCATACAGTTTCTTTCTTCCTTTCTCTTGCTTTAAAGTTAATGAATAAATTTTTTTAACAATAAATATATTTTACCCTAAAAATGAAAAAATATTATCTGAGAAAGCCCTAGATAAATGGAGAAATATACCACATTCAGAGATTGGAAATACTTGGTACGATATAAATTATATAACCAGTAGGCTTTTCTGTAAAAACTGATAAACTGGTTCTAAAATTTATATGGAAATGCAAAAGACCTAGAATCTTCAACATGATCTTTAAATAAAAATATGGAAAAACATTATCAGACTTTAAGAGTTACTATAAAGCACTTTAAAAAAAATACATTTTATTGATTTTTTTACAGAGAGGAAGGGAGAGGGATAGAAAGTTAAAAACATCGATGAGAGAGAAACATCGATCAGCTGCCTCCTGCACACTCCCTACTGGGAATGTGCCCGCAACCAAGGTACATGCCCTTGACCGGAATCGAACCTGGAACCCCCCAGTCCACAGGCCGACGCTCTATCCACTGAGCCAAACCGGTTTTGTCTATAAAGCACTTTTAATCAAAACTGTGGTATTGGCATTCATATATGGAACATCATACATAGGCCAAAATTGGAACCACTTTTCTGTTTTTATTTGATTTGTACACAGGTACAAGCCCTTGACTAGAATCAAACCCACAACTCTTCAGTCCGTGGGCCAAAGCTCCAACTACTGAGCCAAACTGGCCAGGACCCTGCATCTTGTTTGTTCATTCATTCGTCAGTGAACATTTCTGTTTCCACCTTTTTACAATTCTGAATAATGCTGCTATGAACATTAGTTTACTATTCTCTTTGAGGACTCTGCTTTCATTTTGTTGTTGTTAATCCTTATCTGAGGATATTTTTCCATAGATTTTTAGAGGGTGGGGGAATGGGGGAGAGAAAAAGAGAACATTTTAGTGAAACTATCAACTACTTTATTAACATAAAAAGATCTTGCAAAACATCTTTATTGTAAAACAGCAATGTACTCTTATCACACTTTTAAAAATATTTAAATTTATTTTAACTATTAACTTAAACATTATATTTTTAACTTTAAATAGTTGTTACTTTCTCATTGGTTTTTCTCTACTCAGTATAGGAAATTGATTTTATACAAGTGAATGATAGATATGATTTTTAAATTTTCTCTATATATAGGTTTGTTATATTTTTGAGAAATTGCTTTCAAACCATAAACATGTATTATATAAATCTTTAACATCTGTTCTCTCAATTGAGCATTAAAATATTGGACAATATTCCTTCAAAAATGCAGAAGGGTGATATAGAGTAAGGAAATTGAAGAAGCCTCTTTAAGGTAGAAAGGGGGCTTTGAAATTAGCTTTAAACAGTAGTATTTTTTTAAAATATATTTATTGATATTTTACAGAGAGGAAGGGAGAGAGATAGAGAGCCAGAAACGTCGATAAGAGAGAAACATCGACCAGCCGCCTTTTGCATACCCCCTACCGGGGATGTGCCCGCAACCAATGTACATGCCCTTGACTGGAATCGAACCTGGGACCTTCAGTCCGCAGACTGATGCTCTGCCACTGAGCCAAACCGGTTTCAGCTAAACAGTATTTTAATATTTAAGTAGTTAATTATGAAAATCCATTTAAACACTATTGAGTTTCAGGGAATCCTATTATTAAAAACTCTTATACTTCCCCCCTTTTTTAAAATACATTTTTATTGATTTCAGAGAGAGAAATAGGAACATCAGTGATGAGAGAGAATCATTGATCTGCTGCCTCCTGCACGCCCCCTACTGGGGATTGAGCCTGAAACCTGGGCATGTGCCCTTGACTGGAATCAAACCTGGGACCCTTCAGTCCGCATGCTGACCCTCTATCCACAGAGCCAAATCAGCTAGGGCCATCTTCCCCTTTTTATAATCAGCTTTATATTATGGTTAATAATGAAGAATAGGTGCCAGGTGCTCTAGGTAGTAATTTTAATAAACAGTTCTTGCCCAACTGCTGTGGCTCAGTGGTTGAATATCCACCCATGAACCAGGAAATCACTGGTTCAATCTCTGGTTAGGGAATATGCTGGAATTGGGGGCTTGATCCTTGGTTTTGGGAGGTGCATGCAGGAGGCAGCTGATGATGTTTTATTCTCATCAGTGTTTCTATCTCTATTCCCTTTCTCTTTCTTAAAATCAATAAAAAGTTTTAATAATAATAATAACTTCTTAGTGTTTTGTTTGCTTCATAATGTCCTGTATTTTTGGTAGTAACTTTGCTAGTTGTTTTATATAGACGATTAAAATATGTCTTTAGTAACTTATGCTAGTTTTTTGGTAGTAACTTATGCTAGTTGTTTTATATAAACAATTAAAATGTGTCTTTAGCATGAAAAAATTAAAGATTAGTGGTGGAAAAATCCATAAAGCTAAAAATTAGATTTTTATTTTTCTAATCAGTGCTTATTATATCTTGTGTATGAATAGATGTTTAAATTGAGTTTTTTGTTATTGTTGTTTTTGTTTCAGGAAAGTATCTAAGGCAAAAAAGAATTGACTTCCAGCTTCCTTATGACATCCTTTGGCAGTGGAAACATAATCAGGTACAACGAACCTATTTTACCAGGTTTCATTCTTAAGGTATGGCAGAGAGGAAATGAATGCAGATCTTTTTCTCTACCTCCTTGTTATGCTCTCATTTTAAGAAATATAAAGTGTCCCTGTGAAGGTTAGAGACTAAAAAAAAAAAATGCATTCATATTTAATGTGACCTATTTGCCTTTACTCATAATTCAAAATAGCAGTGAGTTTCTACTTTCCTGAGCAATCTTCTGTTATAATTCTGGACTTTTATTTTGGTAGCATAGATTCTGTTCTGTAAGAATCCTGTTTGATGCAGGTCTCCAGAGAATTTAGATGTACTGCGAGCAGCATGAAGAAATTTCAGGCTTTATTTTTGTTGGCTCCTTCCCATCAGTTTGGAATTTTTTTTTCACATACAAAGGAAACAGGAAAAATGTTTAACACTCTTATGCTTTTAAAAGATCTTATATATATATATATATATATATATATATATATATATATATATAGTTATATATATATCATATATATAGTTATATATATATCTTATATATATATAGTTAATATATATATATATATATATTAAAAATAAAAAGATACTATTTTTCTCTCTTGCTTCCCTAATTGAAATATTTCTCCCAATAAATTTTTTTTTTTTTTTTATTTGAGAGAGAGAAACATCAATTTGTTGTCCCACTTATTTATGCATTCATTGGTTGATACTTGTATGCGCCCTGACAGGGATCGAATCCACGGCCTTGGCCTACCAGGAAGATGCTCTTACCAAATAAGTAACCTGGCAGGGCAGTCCCCATAATTTTTGTATTAAGCCATAGGCCCCAAACCCCATACTGAGAACAACATCTATATATATAAAAAGCCAGCAACCAGAACAACTGGTCGCTATGATGCCCACTGCAGCCAGTCCAGGCCAGCCCTGCCCCCCTACGAGGACCCTCACCCCAACTGGGGGCTTGGCTGGCCGGCAAACCCCTGGTGGCCCCTCGCCCAGGTTGGCCCCATCCCCCAGCGGGGAGCCACCCACCCCATCAGGATAGGACAGCTGGTCCCCACCCATGCACCAGGCCTCTATCCTACAATAAAAGGGTAATGTGCAAATTAACCCTAAAGGCAGAACAACCAGAACGACTGCTGGACCAGTCACTGTGAGGCGCACTGACCACTTCTTGGTCCCTTTTCCTGGCTGGCAGGCTTCATCACCTGATGGCCACCCATGGTGGGGGCGGGGCCAGGGAGCAGACAGGAACAGCTGACCTGTCAGTCCCTTCCCTTTTTTTTTCTTTTTTTTTTTTAAATATATTTTTTATTGATTTTTTACAGAGAGGAAGGGAGAGAGATAGTTAGAAACATCAATGAGAGAGAGTTATCGATCAGCTGCCTCCTGCACGCCCCCCCACTGGGAATGTGTCCACAACCAAGGTACATGCCCTTGACCGGAATCGAACCCGGGACCCTTCAGTCCACAGGCCAACGCTCTATCCACTTAGCCAGACCGGATTCGGCACAGTCCCTTCCCTTGGCCATCAGGCATTGATCATCCGATGACGAATGGGAAGCCAGGGGTAGGTGGGGGGGGGGGGGCAGGCCGGCTGTGGGCAGCTGGGGAAGATGGCCCTGATCACGGGCCAGGCCTACTGACCATACCCATGCACAAATTTCATGTGCTGGGCCTCTAGTTTGAAGGAAAAAAAATAGTCATGCAAGCGAGGTGAATAAGCTCTTGAGTTTTGCCAAAATTCCACCAAAGTTTAATTTTGGAAAGCCAAAAGGCAATGGATGTTTTCTTCACATTCTCTTATCTGGTGGCCTTTCTTGAATTCTGAGAGAATCAATATGTTAGGTATTTTTCTCAAAGAGAAAGGAGATAACAGTGCTTTGACTATACCCACTGAAAAATTATGGTAGTCTTAGACCACGACACTGTTTTTTTATATTGTCCTCTGTGGTAAAACAATAACCAGCTGACTGCCTCCATTCTAATACATTGCTGTTGTTTCTTTTTCTGATGCGTTCTTTTTTAAAAAATAGTTTTTATTGATTTTCAGAGAGGAAGAGAAAGAAACATCAGTAATTAGAGAGAATCATCAATCGACTGCCTCCTGCAGGCCCTCTACTGGGAATTGAGCCCCCAACCCGGGCATGTGCCCTGACCAGGACTTGAACCAGTGACCTGTTGGTTCATGCATGGGTTTATGCTCAACTACTGAGCCTCAGTGGCCAGACTTTTTTTTTTTTTTTAAGCAGAGGAAGTAAGAGGAATAGAGATAGAAATATCAATGAGAAATATCATTGATTGGCTGTCTCTTGCACAACCCCTACTGGGGATCAAGCCTGCAACCCAGGCATGTGCCCTGACTGGGAATTTATCCAGTGACCTCTTGGTTCATAAGTTGATGTTCAACTAGAGCCACAACAGCTGGGCTGATGCATTCTTAATTACAGTGTCCATTTTCTTGCTTGCCCAATCCTCTTTATTCACTAAATTAATTGCCTTAATTAAAATGTGAAATGTGTTTTTGCAACAATACCCACCCTGAAAAAGCCAGTGTACTCATTTCTTAAAATTACATATACATATCCAGTTCATATAAGCAATCCCTAGGCAAGTTTTCCTCTTTTTTAATAGGGGCAAATAGAATTTTAATTTATCCAAATGAATAGCTTTGATTTACAATGTGTGATTTCATTTAAGTTAACTCAACAACATGCTAAAGAAACATATTAGTTCTCTAGCCGGTTTGGCTCAGTGGATAGAGCATCCTCCTGCCGACTGCGTGATCCCACGTTCAGTTACAGTCCAGGGCACACGCCCAGGTTGCAGGCTTGATCCCCAGTGTGGGGCGTGCAGGAGGCAGCCAATCAGTGATTCTCTCATCATTGATGTTTCTCTCTCTGTATCCCTCTCCCTTCCTCTCTGAAATCAATAAAAATATTTAGAAAAAGAAGAAGAAATATATAGGTCAGCCCTGGACAGTGTAGCTCAATGATTAGCACTTTGGCCCGTGCACTGAAGGATCTCAGGTTTGATTCCCAGTGAAGGGCATATACCTGGGTTTCTAGTTTGTTCCCCATCCCTGGTTGGGGCCCATGGGAGAGGCAGCCAATCACTATGTCTCTTTTTATTTTTTTATTGATTTCAGAGAGGAAGGAAGAGAGAGAGAGAGAGAGAGAGAAACATCAACAATGAGAGAATCATTGATTAGCTGCCTCCTGCATGCTCCCACTGGGAACTATGCCCACAACCCAAGCATGTGTCTTCCTTGCTCACAGGTCAGTGCTCAACCATTGAGCCACACTGGCTGGGCACTATGTGTCTCACATGGATGTTTCTTTCTCTCCCCCTCTTCCTCCCTTCTACTCTAAAAAAATCAGTGGAAAAAATGTCCTTGAGTAAGAATTAACAAAGAAAAAAAACACATTGTTCAAAATGAAGTTTCTTTAAACCATTTTATATTTATTCTCTTGAATCTAGTTCTCTCACACTGATCTAGTAAGTCACCTTTTAATTTGGGGTAAAAAGTGATCACATTAAGAGCTTCTCTTAAATGTGTCCTGCCCAGAAAGTCTGGTAGCTATTTCCATATAGGCAGAGCACATGTATAACTTCCTATATTTTTAGTGATTAATGCTGCTGACTGGCATTTGAAGTTAAATGCTATATTAAGATTTTTCTTTTTTCTTCTAGCTATACAAAAAGCCAGATGTCCCACTATATAAAAAAATTCGTTCAAGTGAGTAATTTGGAAACTATTTTTTCTGTCGCCATATTATCAGTGTTCCTTATGGTCTGACACTTTAAAAATTATCCTGTATGTACACAAACTGTTCTTTACTTTCTTCTTTCAAGATGTCTATGTTGATGTCAAACCCCTTTCTGGTTATGAGGCTACCACCTGCAACTGCAAGAAGCCAGATGATGACACCAGGAAGGGCTGTGTGGATGACTGCCTCAATAGGTACTCTGCTAAACAGATTCCTTTAAAAACATGGGCTTTAAGATCTAGAAGATGCTTCAGTTGAAGGGAAAAGTTAAATATGCTCTTGATTTTGCCTCAAAAAATTGCACATTGGTATATAAAACATAAAAAATGAGATGTTTTAGTCAGCTGGGGCTATTCTACCAAAATACCATAGATTGGGTAGCTTAAACAACAGAAATTTATTCCCCACAGTTTAGGAGGCGGTGAAGTAGATGGTCAGGATGCCAGTAGATTGGATGTCTGGTGAGGATCCACTTCCTGGCTTATAGACAGCTGCCTTCTCCTTGCATACCTACATGCCTTTCCTCAGTGCATGCTTGTACTCAGTGCCTTTTTAACAGGGGCGCTGATCCCATCATGAAGTCCCCACCCTCATTACCTAATATAAACCTGTTTTCCTCTCAAAGGCACTCCTTCTAAATATCATCACATGGGGGCTAGGTCTTCAACTATGAATTTTGGGGACACAAACATTTAGCTCAAATATGGGATGAATACAGTAAAAGAAAAAAAAAGATATTTAGAGTCTTACATACCCAGGTTTAAATCTTGTTATTTATTAGACCTAAAGAACATTATTTAACCCCTCTACTAAAAATAATACCTTTTATGAGGAGTTTGTGAGAATTGTATGAGTCAATGTTTATAAAGTTTTAAGCACAGTTCTGGAAACCTTCCTAGATCTCTATATATGGTAGCCATAATGAGAGAGTAAAGTAGAATGGTGGCAGTGAGAAATAAGAAAGGCATGGATTATTTGGTGGGGCGAGTGGGTTAGTAAACCATTGGTATATAGCAGTTACACATGAGAATTGAGTCAATGATAGCAATAAGAAATAGTAACACTATTGTCTGAGATAGAAAGTATGGAATTGGACTTGTTTGGAGATACAAATTATTGTTTTCATTTTGAACCATTGATTTTAAAATGACAATGAGATTTCAAAATGGCAATATCTAATAGAGGCAAAAGGGTGAAAATAGATTTGTTGGTTTTGGTAACATAAGCAAATTATAACAAAACAAAAAACCATTGAAATTCATATCAATATTTTCTGTTCTATATCATTTTCCTGGGCAAAGGCAACTGCCCAGGAACTGGTCTCTAGTCAGTTGTTCTCTTGGCTGGGGGAACCAGTGTTTTAGTACCTACCTCCTGCGTCAACATACCAGTTGTGAAATTGTACTTCACATACATCATTGTAAATTTCAAAATTTTCACATCTTAATATGCAGTATCTACTTTCAGATTTTGGTAAATTTACAGTTTTGTTTTCAGGCACAATGTATAGAAACATGTTTTACTTTTTATATACTTAAAGGGCTTATCTTGGTTATTTATAAAAACAAAGGGAATATATTTCAGTGCCTTCAACTCTAGAAAACACAGATTTTTAGCAACCTCTGAATGATTGTTCTTTGGCAGAAATTTTTAAAATTGAAGTCTCTTTCCTCTCAACACTATGTTATATTTATATTTTAGTTATTTTGTCCACCTGAACTATATTATTGTGTGTGTTATGATATATGGAAATATAGGTGTATGGTATTACAAACGGGGTTATAATTGAAACCACAAAAATAAATGAGCCTTCTAAAGAAGAGATGAACAAAGACTAAGAGAAGTGGGAAATCCATTATCATAAATTATCAACAAAGCCCACAAAAAGAAGGCATTTTCAGGAGAGGGGTTCAACAATATTCTTACAGCAAAGAAGTCAGCAAAAGAAAGAATAAAGGTGATGAATTTGACAGTAAGGCAGTGTCTTTTTCACAAGTTAAGTTGATTGTCTTAAGTTGAAGAATAATTCAGTGGATACTTTTCTCTGCTTACTGCTCATTTATGTGATTTGACACTGTATTAATTGCCCTTTAGATTAGGGATAATTTTTTGGAAGAATAAATGAAATTACTCTCAAAATACTTTAAATTGTAAAGTATTAAATACTTTCTGTACAAGATTTATAAGTTATGATTATAAACATAATATATTTTGATTTACCTATATATTCTTGGTCCTCCCTTATTCATGCTAAATAGCCATTCTGGGATTCCAAACAATAAAACAACTAAAAGGCTTCTATTAAAGATCCTAGAAATTTAAAAAGGAAAGCAGTGAGAGGACATTTGCATAACCACGTTCATCTATGGTGTTCAAAATTTTTGATTTTTTATTCACTTCAAATTATAAGTTAGCTAGTTATATAGACTGCTAATGTTATTTCCAATATGGAAATGTGTTTACAACTTGATTTGAAAATTTAAAGTGTTATTACCTTTTAAATTCTAGATTATTACATGTTAACCTTGTTAGCCAATCTAACCTTGTTAAAATAATTGTGTATTCATTTTAAGAATTCATATAAAACATAAAATGGGTTTATATAGGCATATAATGTTAATTGAATATAATTATTACTTTTCTTTCTAGAATGATCTTTGCTGAGTGTTCCCCCAACACTTGTCCCTGTGGTGAGCAGTGCTGTAACCAGAGGATACAGAGGCATGAGTGGGTGCAATGTCTAGAACGATTTCGAGCTGAGGAAAAAGGTTGGGGAATCAGAACTAAAGAACCCCTAAAAGCTGGGCAGTTCATCATTGAATACCTAGGAGAGGTTGTCAGTGAACAGGAATTCAGGTAATCGATGACAGTCAGTAAAATGGTAAAGGTATCTGATTAGAATGGAAAATAGAAGATTTGAAATTTACTTTCAATAAAGTGGCTTTCAAAAATCTTTCTCCTTTTCAGAAACAGGATGATTGAGCAGTATCATAATCACAGTGACCACTATTGTCTGAACCTGGATAGTGGGATGGTGATTGACAGTTATCGCATGGGAAATGAGGCTCGGTTCATCAACCACAGCTGTGATCCAAACTGTGAAATGCAGAAATGGTAAGGAAACAGGAGATGGTGAAACCAAGAATCACACAGGACAGAAGGCATTGAGGATATCCAGAGATTGATCTTTCCACAATGTCAGTCAGTTTACACAAAGCAGCTTAGGCATTTCCCTACCATACCAGATCCTTCAGGCAAAGAGTACGCCTCCGCTATTTCTTTACTTCATCCTAACTATTCAGTCGGCCTATGCTCCTCGGAGCCTCGGGTTTGATTCCCAGTGAAGGCCATGTATGAGTTGCAGGTTCAATACCTGGCCCCAGTTGGTAGAAAATGTCATAAATATAAAACATCTTGAATAGCCATGGGCAAACTACAGACCTCGGGCCAGATCCGGCCCATTTGGCTGTTCTATCCGGCCCGTGGAGCCAAAAGAGCAGAGGGTTCTCTTGCTCTCCCCTCCGCTCCTTCACCAGCAGCCCAAGATGAGAGTGCCAGCACAGTCAGGTTGCTTTTGTTCCGGCCCTCCGGTCCAGTTTAAGAACCCATTGTGGCCCTCGAGTCAAAAAGTTTGCCCACCCCTGATCTAGAACAACGAAGATGACGGCGTATGTAATACTCCTAAACAGCTTCCAGGCACAACAAGTTCAAAAAAAACTGAAACGTCTGTCTCCCAAAAATCAAGCGAAAGCTAGCTGAGAGGAAGCCCTACTCTAGACTGAAAGAGAAAGAAGAATCCAGGGCACAAGCGCTGAAAAACTGAGGTAGGGAGGCGAGGACGCAATAAGGGCTGGTGGCGGATCCAGGCTGGCAGAGAGCGGTGCTTTCTTCAACCCGAAGAGAGAAAAGCACCCGATCTCTCTCAAATCCAGTTTCTAGGAAGAGGCTAGACTGTCTGCCATCGGGCCAGAAAGTGAGGCTGGCTTGCTTGCAGAGCTGATGTTGTTTGTTGTGCTGTGGTGCGAGATGCTAGGAGACCCGTTGACACCATCAGAGAGGAAGCTGACAGCAGCCATAGCTGTTGGCCACGCCCAGCCTAGTGACACCCTGAGTCTCCACCCCTCACATCCAAGCTCCAAGCAGCGGACTTTGCATATGAATGGCCCTCTGTTGCAGTTTAGCAAAATCGCCACCTGGGGCAAACAGATCCAAGAAGGACAGGACTGTGGTTTAAGCTGTAACTTCTGAGACAGTACTGGCCTCAGACAGTAGCTGAAACTGCACCTCATTGAGACCCAGAAACCATAGTTCTAGTGCTCAGTTTCAATCCCTCACACCCATAAGTGACACATTCGGGAGACAATCTCAGTGAGCACCAAAGCCCCACTGAAACAAGGTGTGTCTCCAGCACAGCAGTTCTTCCTTTATAGACAGCGGATCCTCATGGGCAATTGGCCTGGAGGTCAAGTCAATTCCTCCCAGTGTACCAACAGCAATCAATGCTTAATTACACCAAGACTTTGCACTAAGCCCACAAAGGGATATAGCAAAAGCAACCACCTCAGGTGATTGGGGAAGCTGAGCTACTGACCCCTATAGATCACGGACCACACAAAACCTCTCCATCAACACAGGGAGGCAGCCAAAATGAGGAAACACAGAAGCATGACACGAATGGGAGAGATAGAGGAGAGTAAACTATTGGACAACACACAGTTCAGCATCACATTTATAAAATTACTCAAGAATCTTCTAAAAACCTTTGAGAAACTTGATGAGACCTCTAAGAAGCTTGGTGAGACCTTCAAGGACCTTAAAGAGAAAACCAAAAAAACAAAACAAAAAACAATAAAATGGAAAAGGACCAGCCAGAAATTAAGCATACAAAGTCTGAAACTGGTTTGGTTCAGTGGATAGAGCGTCGGACTGCAGACTGAAAGTTCCCAGGTTCGATTCCAGTCAAGGGTATGTATGTTGGTTGCAGGCACATCCCCATTGGGGGGTGTGCAGGAGGCAGCTGGTTGATGTTTCTCTCTCATCGATGTTTCTAGCTCTCTATCCCTCTCCCTTCCTCTCCGTAAAAAATCAATAAAATATATATTTTTTAAAAGGATATACAGAAACTCAACTATAGATCGACATACCCCAATAATCAAACCAAATATCTGGAATATAAGAAAGCAAAAATCACCCAACCAGAGAGGCAAAAAGAAAGAAGAATCCAAAAGTGTGAAGATATTGTAAGGAGCCTCCAGGACAGCTTAAAGCGTACCAACATCCGGATTTTTGGGGTGCCAGAAGAAGAGAGAGTGGGCAGAATATTGAGGGCTTAATGGAAGAAATAATGACAGAAAACTTTTCCTACCTGGTGAAAGAAATAGACCTACAACTTCAGGAAGCACACAGGACCCCAAACAGGAACACACCAAGACACATCATAATTAAAATGCCAAGAGCAAAAAAAAAACAGATAATTTTACAAGCAGCAAGAGAAAAACAACTAGTTACCTATAAGGGAGTACTCATACTACTGTCAGCTGATTTCTCAACAGAAACTATGCAGGCCAGAAGGGAGTGGCAAGAAATATTCAAAATGATGAACAACAAGAACCTACAACCAAGATTACTCTGCCCAGCAAAGCTATCATTCAGAATTGAAGGTCAGATAAAGAGCTTCACAGACAAGAAAAAGTTAAAGGAGTTCAACAACACCAAACCAGGATTACATGAAATGTTGAAGGATATTCTTCAAGAAGAGGAAGGAGAAAAAGGTAAAGGTAAAAAAAATTATGGCCACAACCCTTTTGGCTCACTGGGTAGAGCGTCGGCCTGCAGACTGAAAGGTCCCAGGTTCGATTCCGGTCAAGGGCATGTACCTTGGTTGCGGGCACATCCCCAGTAGGGGGTGTGCAAGAGGCAGCTGATCGATGATTCTCTTTCATCGATGTTTCTAACTCTCTATCCCTCTCCCTTCCTCTCTGTAAAGAATCAATAAAATATATATTTTTTAAAAATTATGAACAACAAAAAGGCATCAAATACATAACTACCAACAAGCAAATCTAAAAATCAAGAGAATAAAAAAAAAATCTGAAGAACAAAATGGACTGGTGAATATAATAGAATCAGGGACATAGAAAGGGATTGGACTAACAATTCACAAGGGTACGGGGGTCTGAGGAGTGCGGGAAGAAATTGGACAAAAATCCTACACCTAGCCGAAACCGGTTTGGCTCAGTGGTAGAGCGGTGGTCTGCGGACTGAAAGGTCCCGGGTTTGATTCCGGTCAAGGGCATGTACCTTGGTTGCGGGCACATCCCCAGTAGGGGGTGTGCAAGAGGCAGCTGGTCGATGTTTCTTTCTCGTCAATGTTTCTAGCTCTCTATCTCTCTCCCTTTCTCTCTGTAAAATATCAATAAAATATATATATATATTTTTTTTTAATCCTACACCTATGGATGAAGACAGTGTCAGGGGTAAGGGCGTGGGGTGGGGTTGGGAATCATGTGGAGGGGAACTAAAGTGGGATGGGGGAGGAACACCTATAATCTGAACAATAAAGATTTTTTAATTGGATTATGTCTCAGAAATAGAAAAGAAGAAAAAAAAACATGTATGGGGCCATCACCAACAGGTCAAGAAATAAAGTCTCTGAATTTAAAAAAAAAAATATATATATATATATATATATATATATATATAACATCTAGTATTTAATTACTGCTTGCTTTGTCCTACGTACTGTTACATGATTTGTCTCATAACAGCTCATTCAGCATATGCCCACTGAATTTGTCATCATGAGATATAAAAACAAGTGAATCTCTACCTTTAACTTTTGTCCTTTCTCTATAGGTCTGTTAATGGAGTATACCGGATTGGACTATATGCTCTTAAAGATATGCCAGCTGGTACAGAACTCACTTATGATTACAACTTTCATTCCTTTAATGTTGAAAAACAGGTAAGAATATGCCTAGCCAGTGTGGTTCAGTGGTTGAGCATCGAACTATAAACCAGGAGGTCACCGTTTGATTCCCAGTCAGGGCACGTGCCGAAGTGTGTGCAGGAGGCAACTGATCAGTGATTCTCTCTCATTGATGTTTCTATCCCTCTCCCTTCCTCTCTGAAATCAATAAAAATATTTCCTTTAAAATAGGTAAGAATAGTAAATCCAAGAGGGAGGTTGAACTTTGTCACAGTGCTCTGTATAACACAGGCCTTCAGTAACCATTACTGAGTGGTAGCCATTGAGAAGTACAGTAGAGAAAGCAGTTTTTCACTCTTAACTCGACTTATCTAGGATACACAGGTCTATGTTATTCTTTCAGAACTCCCTAGGAAGAGATTGCCCAATCATTTTTGGTCTCCAGACAGTTCTTAACTATTCTCGTGAAGTTTTTTCCAATATTTAATATTTTCTTTCAAGTATTGTGGAATTAGTTGTTTTCTTCTATGTGAAAATTTCTTCATTCAAACTTATTGTTGGGTATCCAGATGCTCTGGCATCCTATTTGAACTTACAATATAGCCTAAAAGCATTATTCTATTTCCTTTCAAAGCAACTGTGTAAGTGTGGCTTTGAGAAATGTCGAGGAATCATCGGTGGCAAGAGTCAACGTATGAATGGACTCACCAGCAGCAAAAGCAGCCACCCGATAGCCTCACATAAAAAGTCCGGACGGTCAAAAGAAAAGAGGAAATCTAAGCACAAGCTGAAGAAAAGGGTGAATAATGATCTCCTGGCTTTCCTCAGAGGCAATTATTGAAATAAGGGAAATACCAAAGGGTGGCATCTTCAGAGTGGTTTCAATATTCTTTGAGGTGATTTCCGATTTACCTTTTTCCCCTCTGCATTCTGATCCATCTCTTTTTCAGAGAGGCCACCTCTCTGAGGAACCGCCCAGTGAAAACATGAACACTCCAACAAGACTGGCCCCCCAATTACAAATGAAGCCCATGTCCAATCGAGAGAGGTAAAAGTAGATTTTCTTACCTGAGCTATCTAAATTATGTGATTGGCTTGTTCGATTATTGAGCAGCTGTATATTCAAGGGGTCTGTCTGTGAACTTGGGGGGGGGGGTCTTTATTTTCCCTACTTTCTAACCGAAATTTAGCATGACCTTTAAATATGACTTTAGGCAACAACAACAAAAAGTGTGTGTGTGTGTGTGTGTGTGTGTGTGTGTGTGTGTGTGTGTGTGTGTAGTATTTGCAGTTTCCAGGAGTTTTGCCACCAATATTCATTTTCATATGTTATAGGTGTTAACAAATGTCTCAAATATCACTTAGGCTTATCTCTGCCTTAAAATTACTGTAGTTGTTAAACCTACAACTAGATCTTGTCATATGTTAAAATGTAAGGTTTAAAATATTCTTAAAACTATATTGCAGTATATTTAGTTTCCTTTTAATCCTGTGTATTAAAATTACTTAAGTTTTTTAATTAATTTTTAAAATGCTTTTAAACCATTGTTCAGAGAAGGGTTATATGGGCTTCATCAGTCTGCCAGAGGAATGCATACTTAGCTGATAGATTTTTTTTTAAATATATTTTATTGATTTTTTACAGAGAGGGATAGAGAGTTAGAAACATCAATGAGAGAATCATTGATCAGCTGCCTCTTGCACACCCCCTACTGGGGATGTGCCCGCAACCAAAGTACATGCCCTTGACCGGAATCAAACCCAAGACCTTTCAGTCCGCAGACTGATGCTCTGTCCACTGAGCCAAACCGGTCTGGGCTTAGCTGATATATTAACAGCAATCAAAATGATCCTTAGTGGTCATTTTTACTCTTCTTTGTATTCAAGCATTTGTTCGTGTCAGAAGTGAACAATGTAAATATGTCATATTTCTCTAGATATTCTATATTTCCCCTCGATACACACTTCAATATCTTAGAAAGTTCATCCTTACTTATAATTTTAGCCTCTTTTATTCTATTTCACTTTGTCATAGAAATTTTAAACTTCATTGAACCAGACGATCTAATCCAGTGGTTCTCTGCTGGAGCTGCATGTTAGCCTAAGGGCTTTAAGACTTCTGATGGCCCTAGTCAGTGTAACTCAGTTGGCAGGAGCATCATCTATTGCATTGGAAGGTCAAGGGCACATACCTGGGTTGCAGGTTCTATCTCTGTTGGGGAGACTCTTTCTGGAGGCAGCTAATTATTCTGTCTCTCTTTTTCCCTTCCTCCCTCTCTTTCTAAAATCATTTAAAAACCAAACAAACAAAACGCTTTTGATGCCCAAGCCACACCCAGGGCCATTTAAACCAGAATTTTCAGAGATGAAATCCAGACATCAGTAATTTATAAAGCTTCCCGAGTGATTTCAATGTGCAGGCAAAGTCAGGAACTATAAAATTGGCCTAATCTCCATTACACAGATTCATATTTGAGATTTATTCAAGGTAACATTGTATTATATGTATACTAGGGTAAAAATCAAATAATGGAATCATCAAAATCATTTGTAGGGTCAATCAAGATACATGTAACTCATTTATATTTAGAGATCCATGTGGAGGCATTGCTTCTAGCATTGTTTTCCCAGTGCATATCCATCCTAAATATCTTTTCCTATATCTGCCAGTTCTCCTTCTCATAGCTAATCCTAAGCCTGTACTTTATCTGGATAACTTTCTTTAGAATTTATTCAAATACTCCATAAAGTTCTGCCTTCGAATCAGGTTGTTTCCATTGCCAAATTTTTTGTAGCCTTTAAATCCTCAGGATTATCAATAAATAATATAGGAAATGTTATGTGAAAAAAATTTAGGATGCAAAACTGAATAACGTTTTCCCATATATAATTCTCTTTTTAAAGGCTGAATTCACTGATAAATATTCATTTATAACATCTTAATAGTGGCTTACATAGAACAGACATGAAATAAATGCTTATTGAATTAACGAATAAAAGGGCTACTTTTTTCTTTCCTTGCAGGAACTTTGTATTAAAGCATCATGTGTTCTTGGTCCGAAACTGGGAGAAGATTCGGCAGAAACAGGAGGAAGTGAAGCACACCAGTGATAATATTCACTCAGCATCGTTATATACCCGCTGGAATGGCATCTGCCGAGATGATGGGAACATCAAGTCTGGTAAGGACTGGAAAAGTTTCTGCTAATTCCAGAAGGTTATCTCAAAGGGGTTATACTTGTTACTTTCAAACAGTCTATTCAAACATTCCTTTTAGTCTGTTCCAAAAAAGTTAAGATCCAAGCATATTAACACCAATCAACAATAACCTATCCCGCCGAAACCAGTTTTGCTCAGTGGTAGAGCGTCGGTCTGTGGACTGAAAGGTCCCGGGTTCGATTCCGGTCAAGGGCATGTACCTTGGTTGCATTGTACATGAAGGATATTGCTGAGCTAGGAACTAGATAGAAATTTTCCCAGAATCTTCTATTCTCTCAGAGATTTGATTGGCATGAATTCTCTAAGTTTACGATTCAATTAGTTCAAATATTCTGGTAATAATAATAATTTCCTGAGTCTTTCATAAGTCAGGCATTGAGCTGGACACATTAAAAAGGTGTTTATTTCATCTGCATAATTACCTCATGAGGAAAATATTACCTCTATTCCCATTTTACAGTTAAAAAACTGAGACACAGAGCGTTTAAGTAACTTGCCCAAGATCATCATCTAATAAGTAGGGAAGCCACTTATTAGTAAAAACACAGGCTCATTTTGAAGCTCTGACTTTCAACTACTCCACTGTGTAGCATTTGGCTACTAAAACAAGCTCCCTCTCCCTTGCAGCATGTGTCTCTCTGGTAAACTTCATTGTTTTCTGATTTTCCTGTAAGGAGAAGAGAAAGAACTCTATGACTTCCATTAACCACTTCAACAAAAATTGAGCGAAGGACAGTCACCGGGGAAGAGAAAGCCACGTACAGGTCCTCTTTTCCTGAAGCTAATTTTCACTTTGTTCTTCCAGATGTCTTCATGACCCAGTTCTCCGCCCTGCAGACAGCCCGGTCTGTCCGGACGCGGCGGCTGGCGGCGGCGGAGGAGAACACTGAAGTGGCCCGAGCCGCCCGCCTCGCCCAGATCTTCAAGGAGATCTGTGACGGCATCATCTCTTACAAAGGTGACCATGCCCACCCACGTCCATTCTTCTCAGCTTCTTCTAAAAGTCATTCCACTTGTCCTCACGTGAAACATACAAGAACAAGAACAAGTGACAATTTAGGATTAGAAAATTAGGAGATATTTTTAGTTCTTCCTTTTTTCAGAGTATAGAATTACAGGACTGATTATAGTCTCTGGGAATTGTTTTTAAATTCCCTAGATCTTATAAGTCAATTTTTTGTATTTATTAGATTTGCCATAAGTACTATATTTAGAAATCACATTTTTTAAAATATTTTTTTAATTATTTTTTATACTCTGAATAATTTTTTTTAATAAATATATTTTATTGATATTTTACAGAGAGGAAGGGAGAGAGATAGAGAGCTAGAAACGTCGATGAGAGAGAAACATCGACCAGCTGCCTCTTGCACATTCCCTACTGGGGATGTGCCCGCAACCAAGGTACATGCCCTTGACCGGAATCAAACCTGGGACCCTTCAGTCCGCAGGCTGACGCTCTATCCACTGAACCAAACCAGTTTCGGCTAGAAATCACATTTTTTTAACTATGGCATAGAAGCAGGTCTCTGTCTTGTATAAAATTTTCCTGAACGAAGCAGTGAAATCTATAATAATAAAAGCATAATATGCTAATTAGACCAGGCAGCCAAATGACCTTCTGGATGAAGCTGTGGTGGGGGCTGAGGCAGAGGTGGTTGGGGGTGATCAGGCAGGCAGGCATGCAAGCGGTTAGGAGCCAGCAGTCCTGGATTGTGAGAGGGATGTCCAACTTCCAGTTTAGGCCGATCCCACAGAGATCCCTTCGGGATTGGGCCTAAACCAGAAGTTGGACATGCCCCAAGGGATCTGAGGGATCCCAGATTTCAAGAGGGTGCAGGCCGCCCTCCCCCCCCCCAACCCCTGTGCATGAATTTTGTGCACTTGGCCTCTAGTATTAATATTTTTTTTAAAAAGTAGTATTACCGAAACCGCTTTGGCTCAGTGGATAGAGCGTAGGCCTGCGGTCTGAAGGGTCCCAGGTTCGATTCCAGTCAAGGGCATGTACCTTGGTTGCGGGCATATCCCCAGTAGGAGGTGTGCAGGAGGCCACTGGTACATGATTCTCTCTCATCGATGTTTCTAGCTCTCTATCCCTCTCTCTTCCTCTCTAAAACAATCAATCAAATATTTTTTAAAGTAGTGTGCACATATGGCACCAGTGGTTCTTTTTTTTTCTTTTTTTCTTTATTTTAAATATATTTCATTGATTTTTCAAAGAGAGGAAGGTAGAGGGACAGAGAGTTAGAAACATCGATGAGAGAGAAACATTGAACAGCTGCCTCTTGCACACCCCCTACCGGGGATGTGCCTGCAACCAAGGTACATGCCCTTGACCGGAATCGAACCCGGGACCTTTCAGTCCGCAGACCGATGCTCTACCACTGAGCCAAACCGGTTTCGGCGCACCAGTGGTTCTTAACCTTTTTTGTTTTGAGAGATATTTTTGAGAATCTCAGAAAAGCTATGCCCTCTTTCCCTAGAAAAAAAAATGCATGTACATAATTTTGTATATATTTTGGAGGGATTACAGGCCCTACATTAAAAAAATAAAAAAAGACCTAAAGTTGCAAAAAAAAATTACTTCAAGATTTTTCGCCCAGCCAGTGTGGCTCAGTGGTTGAGTGTCAACCTATGAACCGGGAGGTCATGGTTCAAATCCTGGTCATGGCACATGCCCAGGTTGTGGGCTCAGTCTTCACTGTGGGGCATGCAGGAGGCACCCAATCAATAGTTCTTTCTCATAATTGATATTTTTATCTCTCCCTCTCCATTCCTCTCTGAAATCAACAAAAATATTTTTAAGTGTTTTTATGCAAATATTTTTACCCTACCACATTTCTCTTTCAATACACATCTTTTGGATATGTGTTGGGGCTAATGGTGGGGAAGAAGAGAGGCTTTAATTTTGGGTAGGTAGTTTGGTAATGTACGTGACTTTTTATGGCCAGAAAATTTGGAAATATTTAAAATAAAATATTTTAACAAATAATTGCAGCTTTTGCTATCAATTTTGGGTGGACTTCTCTTCCCTAAATTCTGTTCCTGGTCTGTTCTATTCCAGTCAAGGGCACATACCTTGATTGCAGGCTCGATTCCTGGCCCTAGCAACCAATCGTGTGTCTCTCACATCCATGTTTCTCTCTCTGTGTCTCTCCCCCTTCCTTCCACTCTTTCTAAAAATCAATCAAAAAATATTCTCAATTGAGGTAAACAAATAAATTCTGGATTCTTTTTCTCTTTTCTTTCTGTACTTTTCTTCATATTTGAGTAGCTTTTTACAGTTTTGTTAACCTAAGATAATAGAGAAGGAAGGGGGACCAATCTGTCCTAAAATGTAAGTTTTGTGGCACATTCACCCTTTCCGTTCCCAAGAGGTCACAGTCTGCATTTTCAACCAGCCCCATGTGGTCTAATGTGAAACTGCAGTACATCTCCCATCCACGGACTAACCAGGCCCAATCCTGCTTAGCTTCCGAGATCAGGCAAGATCGGGAGTGTTTAGAGTGGTATGGCCGTAGACTGAAACTGAAGTACATCTAATGTCCACTGTATGCTGAGTATGAAACAATAGGTTTTTTCCTATACCTTATATAGTAAGTTGCTAGAAAGGAAATAAGTTAGCAATGAGAAGTAGCCCCACCGCATGCGTTTTTATAATACAAAGTTAACTATTATGAACAAAAGGATTCCAGAAAATATTTACAGTACTAAATTATTCATTATCTAGAATTTAATTGAATTCAAACCAACAGAGTAATATTAGTGAGAACTAGAAGACATTTTTGAATGAGATGATCTTTGCTGTAATATATTGAGCTGAAATTTGCACTAAGCAGCCTACCTAAGTAAGTTCCCATCTTTCATTCTGCATTGAAAATTTTTCTCATTACCCATCTAACATAGTGTTATATTTCAAGCATATATGCTATATCTTTTATATTCCAAGTAATTCTGAACGTACCTTCTGATCCCTGCCTTTACCCCATTTCTAAAAAATATTTGCATTTGTCATAGCCTGATATTTTTTTCTAACTGTTAATTTTGAGGATTCTACTTTTTTCATTTACGAGTTAATACTCGTTTCTCTTGTATCATTTAGCCCTTCCACTAAACCTTGTGTCCTTCTGCAGATTCTTCCCGGCAGGCTTTGGCAGCACCCCTTCTGAACCTCCCCCCAAAGAAGAAGTAAGTTCACATCTGGGAATCACCTGAATTTCTTTTTAAAGTACCAACTGTACCAGACTGACACCTGGCTTTATGTTCCAGGAATGCTGATTATTATGAGAAGATCTCTGATCCCCTAGATCTTTCTACCATAGAGAAGCAGATCCTCATTGGTTATTATAAAACAGTGGAGGCTTTTGATGCTGACATGCTCAAGGTCTTTCGGAATGCTGAGGTATTTCTCACTGACTTGAAACACAGATTTAAGAAGTTTGTTCTGAAGAACTATTCGGGGAATTTTAAGATTTTTACCCTCTTCTAGAACTTGCTTATTTCTAGTTAAGAAAGGCAGTAATTTTTTGAGTGCCCTTAGGGTAAAGATTACATTGTACTAAATATTATAGAATCTTTTATTATAAAGACATTGATATTACTAAAATAGAAGTTAAGTTATACTTGCAAAAAGCAGTTTTTATAAAAACCTAATTTAAGTATTAAACCTTTATATTTACATAATATAGATATTTTACTACATTTAAATCATATCCGTAGTTTCTTTCCTCAAAACAATAAGTGTATGTGAAATACACAGAAGTATTATAGGTAAATAATTGTAAATGTATCTTAAGAATGGAATTGAGGGGTACTATGTGAGTACGTTTTAGAATAGGTGAAGCTTTGGGGCTGGGTGTGGAGATAAAGGAAATGGAGGACATCTGTAATACTGGGGCAATTGGAAAGAGAAAAAAGACTAGGTGAAGCTTATTATAGAAAATGTGGTTTTGAACTGATTTAAAGGAGAGGATGGAATACTGTATGGTACATAGAAGAGGAAGTTATTCTATGATTTTGGAGAGTATTTGAAGGATAAAAGGCTACTAGAAGATGTACTGCTATTTGTAAAACTTTAAACAATAAAATAAAATTTTAAAAAATAAAACATTTACACTTAATGAACTTTTTAGAAAAAGGCTACTAGATGAAGGAAGAATTGAGGTTGAAGACAAGAAATGAGAGAGAAAAACAGACTAGTGGGAGAAGAATTAGGGCAATCCTGAATTATAACATGCTTTTTACTGAAACCCAGCTTTCATACATATTTAAACCTTGTAGCTGTGTCCCTAATATCTGCAAGACAAAGGTAAATGAAGAGCTTCTCCACATTATTCTTGTGACATTAATTCATATTTCATGGTCACTGTAGTTGACCGGGTGGACAGTAAGACCTGTGAAAGGAGTTGAATGACAGAGCAATAGAAAAAAATGGAAAAATTACCTTGCAGATTCTAATGTTAATTCATTAGTTTATGTTGTTTTCAAATGCTTGGCACTATATTTGATAGTATTGAAAGTCTTAACCAAAGTGGGAGGATAAAGAAAATCCTGCTACCTCTTCAAGTATAATTTTAAGCCATATTGAGAAAATCAAACATGATTTTTTTCTTCTGCTTTCTTCAGAAGTACTATGGGCGTAAATCCCCCATTGGAAGAGATGTTTGCCGCCTACGAAAGGCCTATTATAACGCTCGGCATGAGGCATCAGCCCAGATTGATGAGATTGTGGGAGAAACAGCAAGTGAGGCAGACAGCAGTGAGACCTCAGTCTCTGAAAAGGAGAATGGGCATGAGAAGGATGACGACGTTATCCGCTGTATCTGCGGCCTCTACAAGGACGAAGGCCTCATGATCCAGTGTGACAAGTGCATGGTGAGGGGCAGGCGGTGAGGCAGAAACCTAGTCCCGATGAGCAGAGGGACCATACTCAGAGCAGCAGCTCCTGCCTCTTTCGGCTTGGCTTGACGGCTTCTTATGAACTTTAACTTTGTCTTGGTTTCTGTTATCCCCCACTGTTCACCATATTGTCTTTCTCCTTTGTTAATCTGTCTCTTTCATTTTATCTTTCCCTTCTTTTCCTACCTCCCATTTTTTCTGCCCACTTCCCACTATACATGTCTTAAATAATATGGATCAAGAAGAATGATGGTATTTAGGATAGTGTTTTACCTTGCAAAACATTAGAGGTACTACACTCTGTATAACATTAACACAGGTGGATGTAATTTATAGAGCTCCTGATGAAAAGTGAAGGCCTGGATTTGAACCTTGGTATCCCAATTTACTGAACTTGTTTTCTTACATGGAAAGTGGAGCTATGAGTAACACAGGATTGTTGGGAGAATATAATTAGATAAAGATAAGTAAAAATATTTTGTAACTGTAAAGCCTTTCACAATAATTGTATCATTGATATATGTTATTTAGTAGTAATAGTTTGGTACTGTGTTCATTCTCCCATTCTCTATCCATCTTCCCATTTTGTTTGCCCAGATCTATCTATTGTGAACCAAACTGTATACTTATGTTCATACAACTTACTCTTTTTTCCCCTTTTTATCATTTATCACTAATGTTTTACATACCCACTTACCCCTTAGTTCATTCCTGTTTTACTTTACCCTCTCCTATTGGTTAAATATTTTTGTTCTTAGCACCCAGGACTTCTCACAGTAAGTCTAAGATACCCTTGTCCCCCCACAAATTTTTTTTCCCTACAGGTGTGGCAACACTGTGATTGCATGGGATTGAACTCGGATGTGGAACACTACCTTTGTGAGCAGTGTGACCCAAGGCCTGTGGACAGAGTAAGCTGCCCTTTGATAATACTCTGATCTAAAAGTAGGAGATGTGGTATATGATATTTTATCAGCCCTGCTCCTGATGTACTGAGCTTCCTTTGATAAATCACTCAACCTCTCTGGGCCTCAGTTTCTTATACTTTACATTGAGAGTAATAATTCTGCTCCTCCTTTCTTAGGAGTGGGATCAAAGGGAAAATAAAATACCTAGAAATATATGGAAGGAAAGGTACTCTAAAACTATGGTGGGTTGTGTGTGTGTGCATTTGTTTGTTTTTGTTGATTTTTAGAAAGAGATAGAAACATCAATGAGAGAGAAACATCGATAGGCTGCCTTTTGCACGCCCCCTACTGAGGTTCGAGCTCACAACTGGGACATGGACCCTGATCCAGAATCGAACCTGGGATCTCTTAGTGCATGGGTTGATGCTCAGCCACTGAGTCACACCGGCCAGGCAAAACTATGGTTTTTTATCAACCCTCAGCTATTTAAAAGAAGTAGCTTACTGCACCTATGGATGAGGACAATGGGGGATGGGGAAAGGGCAGAGGGTGGGGTGGAAACTTGGTGGAGGAGAGCAATGGAGGGGAGAAAAAAATGGGAACATTTGTAATATGAACAATAAAGATTTATTTTTAAAAAAAAAGAAGAAGAAGAAGAAGTGCTTGTAAAACCCAGAACTTGAGTACTCTAAATACCACTTATATTAAGCAGTATAAATGAAAAAAGCACTGGACTCAGAGTCAGCAAAGGTTATCCTTAGCCACACACTCCAGGAGAGACTATAGATTAGATAATTTGCCCAAGTAGTTACATGGGCTTCTGATCTTAGCTCTGCCATATTTATGTCTGTGATTTTTTTTAACAGTGGTGCTGGTGTTATTTTGAGTAGACAGTTCTCTGTTGTGAGGGATGCATTGCAGAATATTTGGCTTCCATGGCCCTTGGGCACTAAATACTGAAGCAAACTCTCCCAGTTGTTGTGCCCAAGTTTCCCTTCACACATTTTCAAATGCTCTCTAGGTGGCCCAGAGCAACCACACAATTAGTGCTTCATAGCATATGGTTTGGGGTACTTAGCCTGTCCGTTTTATCTTCTACCTTCATTTTCCCAGTAGCTTCCATCTTTTATTATATATCTGTGATGTACTGAAATGACTAAACAGTACCAGTTTTACTTGGTTGGGAATTCTTGGTTTTAGTGTCTTCCTCTTGAATAGAGATCAGCAGGCTGGATGTGGTAGTCCCAGCCCTTATCCATTGGCTTTGTGCTCTTATCAGGAGGTTCCCATGATCCCTCGGCCCCACTATGCCCAACCTGGATGTGTCTACTTCATCTGTTTGCTCCGAGATGACTTGCTTCTCCGTCAAGGTGCGTACACAGGAGCTGACCCTACTGGTCAAAACAGAGCTTTCTGATTAGTAGGTGTCAGCTGTCTGCATAATAGTCATTGTCTCCATATGACCATTAGTAGCAATAGAATAAAGGTTTTTATATCTTTCAGTCCTTGGGATTACATGCACTTTCCCTCTACCAAATAAAACTAATGTGGCGAGAACAGGGTCTTATAAAGCTAATTATAAGACTAGGAAGGACATGTAGGATTCTAAAAGATGGAAGACCTCCCTCAGGTACTCTCACAGACTAGAGTTGATTATCACCATTAGATTGCTGGTTGAATTTATTGTTTTAGATTTTAACTTCTTTCTATGTAGACCTGGGGCCAGACCAATGGATGCCTAACAGAATTGATGCAGGAATGATTTTAACTTTCCCCTGTGTTCTCCACCTTCCTAGGTGACTGTGTATATCTGATGAGGGATAGTCGGCGCACGCCTGATGGCCACCCAGTCCGCCAGTCCTATCGACTGTTATCTCACATTAACAGAGATAAACTTGACATCTTCCGAATTGAGAAGCTTTGGAAGAATGAAAAGTATGTGTGGAGGACTTACGTCTTTTCTCCCAGCTCTGCCCTGTCTGCACAGAGCTGAACAAGTACTAGGATCTTGCTAACCAGCTCCACCTCTCCCTTCTCTCTGTCTTTTCTTAGAGAGGAACGGTTTGCCTTTGGCCACCATTACTTCCGCCCCCATGAAACCCACCACTCTCCATCCCGTCGGTTCTATCACAATGAGCTGTTCCGAGTGCCGCTCTATGAGATCATTCCCTTGGAGGCTGTAGTGGGGACCTGCTGTGTGCTGGACCTTTATACATATTGTAAAGGTAAGTAATCTGGGCAACTTGAGAAATGACCTCCTATCCCCTAGTCATTGAGCTAAAATTGCCTGCTTCATTTTTATTGTCTCTGTTTCATAAAAGATTGTCCAAGGCTAGTCAGAGAGCTATACTGTATCATTTTCTTTTACCTAGTGCTTGGTACTAAATAATGTCAATTCTCTCTTTTTTATATATTTTATCTATAATAGTGTATAGTTAACACTCTCTTAGTATTTGTGGAAGAAAGTGTTCATTTCCAAAAGTGCTTTCCTTATTTATCTGCCTTTCTTTTCCCATAACTTCCCCATATTCTGCTCTGTTTTCCCTTTAAATCTTTCTTCAAAAATCCCTGCAGCACTTTATCTACATTTCTGGTTTCTTTCCATCCTATATTATCCCCAACTTGCTATACCCTTTTTCCTTTTTTGTTGCTAGTGTCTGAGAATTCTCCTCTCTCCTGCAGTCACCAAGTGCTTAGTAATAGCTGCAATGTTTCCCTCTTAAAGAATCTCACTGCTCTCCCGGTGGTGTGGGGTAGTCTCTGGGCAGCTCGGAGAGAGAAGGGAAAACAGGCTCATTTAACAGTGTTTGGACCCATAGGAAGACCCAAAGGAGTGAAGGAGCAAGACGTGTACATCTGTGACTATCGGCTTGACAAGTCAGCACACCTGTTTTACAAGATCCACCGGAACCGCTATCCTGTCTGCACCAAACCCTATGCCTTTGACCACTTCCCCAAGAAGCTCACTCCAAAAAGAGATTTCTCTGTAAGTCTCCTTTCTCTCCTAATTGTACATGGCGGGACAGTGTAGTTCACCATGGAATCCACCGAGTAAGAATTCTCAAGTGGCATCCTGTTTCCTTCCCAAACTCGGGAAATCTTTATTTCTGTTTGGGATGTTTAAGCAGCATAAATGCATTCATTCTGCATTTCCTGGCATGAGCTGTGTCTCAGGAAATTTTTTATTTCCTGACTAAACTTTAGTTGGTATTTTTTCTTTTCTCTCTCTCACCTCTTTAATCTTTGCCCTTGAGCCCCATATTGTAGGTTTTTGTTTTGTTTTTCACACCCATAATTTTAAGAAGCAGGTAGAATCAAGAACCCTGAGAAACCTTTTGTGAAAATTATTCAGTGTTTTTTCTTTTAGTCCCTGTATTTATGTAAGGCAACATTATACAAAAATTTTAAGTACAAAGCATTCAGAAGAAAAAGTATAAGCCCTGGCCAGTGGCTCAGTTGGTTACAGGGTCATCCCAGTACCCTAAGTTAGCCAGTCAATATCCGGTCAGGGCACATACAAGAAACAGCCAGTGAGCCCTCACCGGTTTGGCTCAGTGGGTAGAGCATCGGCCTGCGGACTAAAGGGTCCCGGGTTCGATTCCGGTCAAGGGCGTGTACCTTGGTTGCGGGCACATCCCCAGTAGGGGGTGTGCAAGAGGCAGCTGATCGATGATTCTCTCTCATTGGTGTTTCTAACTCTCAATCCCTCTCCCTCCCTCTCTGTAAAAAAATAATAATAATAATGGGGGAGAAAATCAATGGAAAAATATCCTGGGGTGAGGAGTAACAAAACAAAAAAAAAAGAAAAAGAAAAAGCAACTGATGAATGCATAAATAAGTGGAACAACAAATCTCTCTCCCTCTCTTTCATTTTTTCTCTCCTTCTCTCCCTACCTTTCTGTCTAAAACCAATCAATAAATTTTAAAAATACATACAACCATGCACTATATAACAAGGTGGTCCCATAAGATTATAATGGAGCAAAATTTTCTGTCACCTAATGACACTAGAGCATCATAGCTCAATGCATTGCTCAGATGTTTGTGGTGATGCTGGTGTAAACAAACCTATGCTGCCATTCATAGGAAAGCACATGCAATTGTATACAGTACATAACATACTTGATAATGATAAATGACTGCTACTGGTTTATGTTATAGTTATTTTACTACATTTATATAGTTATTTTAAAGTGTACTATTCTTTTTTTTCTTAATTGCTGTAAACAGTATCCCATGCTACACCAGCAGCAGCCTCACACGTCTCATGTTTACATTAATTTATTGCATCATTTTCTCATGCTTGATTTAAACCTTGTGTTGTTTTATAAGCTTGGTATAGCCTAAGTGTAAAGTGCAGTGTTTATAGAACAATAGTTTACAGTGATGTTCTAGTCCTTCACATTCCCTTCCCACTCGGTTACTAACTCACCCAGAGCAACTGCCAGTCCTGCAGCCTGTATTCATTGTAAGTACACTATACAGGTGTACCATTTTTAATATTTTATAAATTGTTGTGAACATACTCCTCCGATTAGTTTTTGCCATTCATCATTCCGTAAAGATTTTGGTCACCCATTCATCTATTTGCTAAAATGAAACCCTGGATTAGCTCTTCTCACCTGTCTTCTTGTAAGTGAGCCTGTCAAAATTCATAGCTATCATCCTGGAATGCTTAGAAATAATCTATCCAGGAAGCAAACCTTTATGTCCCTGTTTCTCCCATTATTACTTTCAGATTTCTCTAAACAGTATTTATTTTATATTCTTTCTACCTACCACCTAGCCCTGCCTCTCATCTAGATTTCTCTGGTCCTACTTGCTCAGCCAACAGCTCACTGATTAGCTTTGAAACCTCTACCTTAACTACTTAAAAGTTGGGATATGGCAAAAAGAAGTGTGAGCCTTTTGGCCTACAGATTAATAGAAGTATGAACTTCTGACTTTAAAACATAGTCACTCAGCTTGTAAGGGCTTCAGCCCTATTCTTTTCTTTCTTTACCTCCCCACCTCTCTATCCTGAGTTAGCCCCCAATCGTATGATCCAGCTTTGTCAGCTTCGACTGTACACTCACGGCTTCCTTTTCTTCTCTGCAGCCTCACTATGTCCCAGACAACTACAAGAGGAACGGAGGGCGGTGAGTCCCATGGGGATGTGAGAAGCCTGAGGGATTTACCAACAGCCCCTAAGACTGGGGATTCTCTGACAGAGTAGCCCAGTGTTGTGCCAACAGTAAGGGCAGAGAGGGAGATTTTGCAAGGATTACAGATAGAGAAGAAGAGAATTTGGAACAGAACTCCATACAGATTAAGAAGTCTCTTTTTTAGATTTCTGCACGCTTTGCCCATTACTCTAAAGTTGATCAACTGTTAAGACCTTTGTCAAGGCAGTTTTAGCTGAGCAGTTTGAGTTTGTGATTTTTATCTATGTATATAATGGGTATTCTTGGGAAAAGAGCACAAAAGTTTTATCTTTTTCTGTTGAATGATGGCATAACTGCTTTACCTACTTCAGTAGCTTACCATAAGGGAAAAAATATTGAATAATAGGTATGAAAAAAGAGATTTAGAAAAAGTAAAAACTTCATTTAAATACTTACTGTAGTTGAACTTCAAAGTTGTATTATACTTCTCTGTACTCAGGAAGCATGCAGAACTAGCTAAGCAATTTAACCAGCTCTGGTATATTTTATGAATTTGTTAGATTTCTGAAAGAAAGAAGAAAAATTGAACTTTACAAATAGAAATTAAGCTTCAGAGGAAAGTAATGGTTTGTTCAAATAATAATGAAGTGAGGACCAGAGCCACGTTCCTCACCTATTGAGCCAAGGCTGGTAACAGCTAGGCTTCAGAGTCTCATGCCACCCTGAGGTCTCTTCCCCTCATGTCCCTCCAACCCCAAGGGCCCTTCTCAGCCGAACTCTAAGTTCTCATATCCTCCTGGCAGATCATCCTGGAAGTCCGAGCGCTCAAAGCCACCCCTAAAAGACTTGGGCCAGGACGACGATGCTCTGCCCTTGATTGAAGAGGTTCTGGCCAGTCAGGAGCAAGCGGCCAACGAGATGGCCAGCCTGGAGGAGCCAGAACAGGAGGGGGCCACTGCCGAAGTCAGTGAGGGCGGGAAGAAAACAGAAGAAAGTAGCCAAGAAGCTCAATCAGCCTGCACCCCTGAGGAACGACGGCATAACCAGCGGGAACGACTCAACCAGATCTTACTCAATCTCCTTGACAAAATCCCTGGAAAAAATGGTAAGAAGAATCAGGATTTAAGGTAAATAGAAAATTAGGGAGATGGAATGAAAAAAGAACAACTTCTAACTACTGGTCTGGAATAGAATATATCCTAAGAAAATGGTATAGTTCTTTAATGGGCCTGCTTTTAGTCATATATTGGGAATGAGACTGGGAGGTGAGAAGCTCTCCTTCCAAGAGACCAGCTTCTACCTAGCTGGAGGAAGGTCTAAATTGCTTATAGGTCAGAAAAGCAATCCTGGAAGTCCTCTGATCTGAGAACTCAGATCTGGAGTAAGGAGTAGGCCAGTGGTATTTGATCAGCCTCCTTGGTTCTGTTTTCAGCCATCGATGTGACATACTTGCTGGAGGAAGGATCAGGCAGGAAACTGCGAAGGCGTACTCTGTTTATCCCAGAAAACTGCTTTCGAAAGTGAACCTCAAAAGAATGAGAACCTCAAGCACCTGAGATCCAGTGGAGCTAACAGCCCTGCCTCCTGTTCTCTGCGTACAGACAGGAGCGGGAGGGTCCATCCAGCAAGGAGAATGGGGCCATGACTTTAACATTAGGTACTTAACAAACCTTGGAGCTAGTTGAGAGGAAGAGGAGGGGTTCTGTCTAACCAGTTCAATTTAACTTGTTTTCCTCTCCATTGCTTCATCCAGAAGGTTAATAATAATGTAGGGGGGAAGGCAGAGCACACTGAGGATGACCAAAACTTTTGGTACTTTATGACACTTGCCCCTCTCCCAGCTTGGGTTTTCCTGTCATCCTCTGATCCCACAAGCACTGCTAAGAAGCTGCTTCCTATACCCAGGTATAACTCAGAATCCAAAGGGGTAGGGCCAGGAACCCCACCGCCTACCCCATCTGCTTTCTGTAGGCTCCAAGAGCTATCCCAGAGACCTGAGACAGAAACAGTCGCTGGGGCCGCTTTCCAGATCCCCGATTAGGAAAGTCTCTCCTTTCTTGCCCAACAATGTTAGGTGAAACATGAGCCGATAACTCAAAGCACTTGTAACTGCTGCTCCTCTCCCTACCTCTACTTCCCAAAACAGTCATGGAATGGGGAAGGCCCCCATGGGGTCAGAGGGCACAGTACCTATAATTCCCTTTGGTTTAACCTGCCGAACCTATTTTTTTCTAACGAGGCCAGGCCTCTCCCAGCACATGTACAGTCTATGCACTGTGGTTTGTGTGTGTCTGCTGTGCTGTGCGAATGAAGATTCATTTCAAAATAAAATCATTTTAAAACCTAAATAAAAATGAACTCTAACCCCCACCAAACAAAAATCACTACATAAACTGTTGAACAGTATTCACTTATCAGAGTATTTGTTGTGAGTGTAGATTATCAATTCAAAACACTACTCTTGTTTTCTTAATTGTACAGTTTTCAATTTTTATCTCTTAAAGAGACAATGTGTTCTCCCTACCCCTAGTTCCATCTTTCCTCCACCCTCCTGATCATCAGGAGAGCTATCCAGGGTTTTTCCTTCCTTCCCATTCTCTGGGCCAGAAGTTACCAGACAATAATGTCTCTTTAAAAATAAAATTTAAAAAGCTTTGCTTTGTTGTCTTCTCAGACATACATATGCATATAAGTTTTAGATGTTCTTATAAGAGAAAAGATGTTTTTTAAATGTGCCAAGTTGTATGTGTACATATATATGTGTGTGTGTGTATATATACATGTGTGTGTGTGTATATATATGTGTGTGTGTGTATATATATATATATATGCTGCGTGATTAGCAAGCAATACAATAGTAAACCAGTCCCCATTACTTTTTTCTAATATTGGACCAATGTTGTCCTAATTGTACATTTTCCCTTATGATGACGACACTCTGACTTGTTTAGGTAGAAACATTGACCACCTTCCATTCCATTGAATCTTTTTTCCTTTTTCTTCTTTCTGTGTCAATCTTGAGGAATAAACAAAAGAGACCGGGGGTGCCAAAGATCCCCTTGAGCAGAGAAAAAGCAGAATAAATATTTTATTAAAGAAAAAAGAGAATTAAGAAAATAATTTGGAGTATTTTCTTACTGTAGAGAAGCACTGTACATTACTGAGAGACCTGGGTATAAGATACTCATGTGTGGAGCTGGAAAAATCGCATGTCCAAGCCCATTTGAGTGGTTTCTTTTTGGTTTTCATTTCAGGGAGCCGGGGAGGGAGAGGGAGAGGTGGGATAGGGGCACTTTGGGAGTCTCCTTTTAGTCAAAAGCAGGAAAGTTACAAGAAAGAGTTTAAAATTCAATATTTCCTTTAATAGTGTTAAACACTAAAATTTTAAAAAAGACAAAAAAAGAAAAACCTTTGTAATATGTGTGAACAGAAGCAAAAGACACTACGCTGTCATTTTATCTTTCTTTTGTTGAAAGACTAAAAACTGAAATGTTTTTTAGACAATCAAATGTTAGGTAAGTGCAAAAACTTGTTTTTTCTTACTTGTGTAGAGATTAATGCCTTTTTTATTTTTCAGTTATTTTATAATAACGAAATAAAAAGATCCCCCTAGCTGCCAGGCGGGTTTTGGTGTTTGAAATGCGGGGCAAAGCACTACATCACTGCAAATAGATACAGTTAGTCTGCATGTCTGTAGGCTGTGTGATTGCGGAAAATATAAATGCTGCTAATATATTTCCTTTTTACAAAAGCATATCTAAATAGATGATTGTTTTGATGTTAATCTTTGTAAATTATGTATTACCAATTTTAACATTGGATGTAATTGCATAAAAAGCTTGCATCTCAAATCCTTAAAAGTCTAGTATTAAATGGAAAAAACTTTTCCTAACTACAGAGTGGTGAGCTTGCTATTTTTTCCTCTTTCCTATCCTCCATTCCACGATCTTCTCCATCCTGTTTCCAAAGAGATCTTTTTCAAACCCTAACTGGGTTGGTTTGCTCAGTTGGTTGGAGCGTTGTCCTATATACCAAAAAGGTTGAGGGTTCAATTCCCGGTAAGAACACATATCTTAGAAGGTTTCGAGTTCAATCTCTAGTCAGGGTATGTACAGGAGGCAGCTGATCTATGTTTCAATCAATCTCTCCCTCTCTCCCTCTCTCTCTCCCTCTTTCCTTCTTAAACTTTAGAAATCATGCCCCCCCCAAAAAAATGAAAGTAGTCTTCCATATCTACTGTTTTATAACTTCAAATATTATAAAAATAAAGCTGCTTTTGCAGTGGTAACTTGAGAACTAATATAACTAGGAATCCCCAGAGGCTCTCAGAATCTAGTTGGTGAAACATCACCCTAGAAAACATCTGAAATGCAAACTGAGGTCAAAATTGAGAGGGCAGCTAAACACAAATGCAAATTTAAAACAAGGAGCAGATGAATATAAATTGGCCAGAAATGGAGTTTAAGAATAAGTCTTCAAAAATGACAAAAGTATGAGACACATGAGGTTATTCAAACCCTGCTCCCGAGTATTTACAAAATTTTTATCTGCTTTTAATTCCCCTCTCCTATTGTTACCTGCTCATTCTCCTCTCCAACCAAGTTCTCCAAGACGAAGAAAAACTTCCAGATATCTTTCCCCTGTATTTCACTACATAGTTTTCGCCTTCCCCCTAACTTTTCTGTTGCCTGGTTATAATTATAGGTTATAATTATAGCTTCCTATTCTTCTAACCTTTTAGTGATTTTCCTCTAGGCAGTCATTTATGATTCCCTACCCCATCCTCAAAGCTCCAGAGCACCTAACTATTTTCGTTTCAGAAGACCGAAACTCATTAACTCCTAACAAAGTTATAAATGTCAAGTTACTGTGCTTTCTGAAATTGTATTACCACAATGTTAAATAGAAATTGTATTACCACAATGGTAATGTTAAATAGAAAAAAATCTGTTACTTTTTGCAACCCTTTAATCCTTCATCACCTCAGATAAAATGTAATGATTATAGTTTAAGGGTCATATATTCCCCATTCTCCCGTTATTTACCTGGGCTCCTACCTATCAGTCTCACAAAACAAAGCAGTGAATTCTCAGGCTAGAGAGGCACTTCTGAGATTCAGGCACAATTAAGGGGCACTTTTTTTTTCTTTTTCTTTTTTAATATATTTTATTGATTTTTTACAGAAAGGAAGGGAGAGGGATAGAGAGCTAGAAACATCGATGAGAGAGACACATCGACCAGCTGCCTCCTGCACACCCTCTACCGGGGATGTGCCCGCAACCAATGTACATGCCCTTGACCGGAATCAAACCCGGGACCCTTCAGTCCACAGGCCGACGCTCTATCCACTGAGCCAAACCGGTTTTGGCTTGAGGGGCACTTTTCATTCCTCAGGAAATAGTAAGAACTGAACCTGGGCTTGGAAGGTAGCATCTCCCTTGAGCTTCCTATAAGAGGGCCTCCCACAGCCTAGGCCCTCAAACCCACAGTGACACACACACACACATCCAACTCCCACACTTTATTGGGACAAAGGCGGAAGGAGACACATCCAACACCACAGGCCACCCACCAGGGGTTTCCAGACTTGAACACCTAGGACAACATGAGTACATAATAAATACTGGCAGCATGGGATGGGGAACGTGGGAGAAGATTCACACACATGACGAAGGCTGGAGACCCTCTCGTCTTGGGAACTGAGGCATATACTGTACTAGCGAGTACTTACACAGGAAGGTAGGATGGGACGAGATTTCTACTTTGCAGGTAGAAAGGGAGATGTTCCCTTAAGCAAATGGGGAAGTGGGAAAGAAACTGCAGGGAGGAAACTGCTTTGTATATATTTGGAAGAAGAGCAGATTTCAACTTACAGATGGGTATGGGAGAGAAGTCGGAAAATTTATTTCACATATTAGCAGAAAGGGCTGTGGGCGGAAGCATCATTTGCAGACTGGGAAAATCAGTTCACAGGGGTTCGTGTTCACAGGCCATTCCATTCCCAGGTGACAGGAAGAAGAAGCATATGCAGGGAAGGAAAGAGGTCCTAGGTCTAGAGAACAAGCGAGGTGTACCCCACAGGCACCAGCCCCTCCGTTCCATCCCGCCCACAGCGGAGCCAGTCCTCATCCACAGTGGCGATGACACGCAGCACTTCCCCACGCTGGAAGCTCAGCTGGTCAGGTCCTGCAGCGGTGTGGTCACAGAGAGCACGGACTGCCCTGTGGGGAGCCAGAGGCCGGGTGAAGTGAGGTGGGGGTACCCGGCTGTCCCCGGTCTCATCTTCCCACCGTGCAGGGTCACTGTGGTTCAGCTCAGGGAACACTGGGATCATGTCTAGCAACGTGGATTCCCTGTGGGGCCCGCCCTCTCCTGAGCTCCAGCCCACTCTTCAGCTCCTTGTTTCACAGGATTTCCACTTCTCATACTTCAAATTCAACACCTGCAAACTAAATAACTCATCTTTACCCTACACACCAGTCCCTCCTCTAGTGTCCCCTATACTGGGAAATAGCGCACCTTCTTCTACCCAGTTGCTCCCAGCAAAAACCAGGGTCTCTCATTCCTCATATCCAATCAATTACCAAAGCTAGCTTGGTGTTTGTATCTCCCACTATTCCACCTGTCTTTTCTCATCAACTCCACTGCCTTCATTCTAGTTTAGCGCTCTATCTTCTCAACCACTACATCTAATCTAACTGGTATCCCTTCACCTCTCATGACCTCCTCCCCAGCTCCATTTTCCACACAGCAGACAGAGATCCTCCAAAAACAAGCAAGCACATCATCCGCCAGCTTATGACCCTTCAGTAGCTCCCCTGCCTCACAATGAGGTCTAGGCCTATAGCTTCCCGTCACTGCTGCCAACAGCCTCCACTTTGGGCACAACCACTCATGTGCCCAGCGTTCCTCACTACACGTGGGCCTCTCCTTTGCATCCTATTCCTTCTGACACACCCTACACATCACTGGGCCTTCCCTGAGTCTGCAATCTTGGGGGGGAAAGCCCTGTCTATATGGCCCCTTCCCTTACAGAATCTTTTCCATACAGAATTTTTAAAATACGTTTTTATTGATTTTCTTTTCTTGTCTTAGAGGGAAAGGAATGGGGGGAGAGAGAGAGAGAAACCTCAATGAGAGAGAAACACTGATTGGCTGCCTCCTGCATGGTCCCTATTAGGGATCAAACCTGCAGCCCAGGCATGTGCCCTGACCAGGAATCAAACCAGTGACCTCTTGGTGCATAGAACGACACTCAACCAACTGGCCCACACCAGCCGGGCTCCATACAGAATTTTAACTGCTTGTTTTTTCATTGGTATCTCCACTGGACCACAAGCTCCTTGAAGGCAGGGACTCCAATATGATTATCTTTGTATTCCCTCCCCTAGCATAATGCTTGGCACATAGTAAGTACTTGAGAAGTATTACTGAATGAATGCAAGATGAAGAAACCTCATTCAATGGATTAAGAAACCAAAGGAAGCCAGACCCTAAAGCCGAAGCAATCTCTGGTGCCAAATTAGAAAACCCCCCTGAAGGGAAGCACAGTCCCTCAGGGTATGCACATGGGCACATCCAAACACATAGTCACCTCCTCTGTGCCAGATGCTCTTATAAAATTATGTTTAGTCTCTATGACAACCACAATAAAGGTATAAATTATCCTCTCTCTGAGGAGAAAGAAACCAAGGCTCAGAGAAATGAGTTCACACCAATAACAGAAATATAATGCAAACCAAGCACTGTCTGACTTTACAGTCCCACAGCCTTTTAAACTACCTCCCCTCCACTCTGAAGACAGAAATGCACACACACGTAACACACGTGCACACCAATGCATTCTTCCCAATCCTTACCGTTGGGTGTGCACCGTGCGGGGTGCCGAGGCCTCCAGCTCCTCGGGTGGACTGGGAGTCTCAGAAGGGGCCACCCTCTTCACCAGAGCCAGCACGTTCACCGTGGGAGGCAGCCAGCTGGATGGTCTCCTGGAGGAAGGGGTTCAGGGTCACCGAGTTATCCCACCTCCAGAGAAAAGACAAACCCAGGGCTCTGGAGGAAGAGAAAGGCTGAGCAGCATGTGTTTCAAAAGATCGGGAGTTGGGCCAAAACCGGAGCGTCGGCCTGCGGACTGAAAGGTTCCAGGTTCGATTCCGGTCAAGGGCATGTATCTTGGTTGCGGGCACATCCCCAGTAGGGGGTGAGCAAGAGGCAGCTGATAGATGATTCTCTCTTATTGATGTTTCTAACTCTATCCCTCTCCTCTCTGTAAAAAATCAATAAAATATATATAAAAAAAAAAAAAGATGGGGAGTTGGTCACTGCTGGGAGCAGAGAGACGGTTTGTTAGGGTGGTGAGGGAGGTGAAAACAGGTCAACAACACAAAAGTCACTGAAGGACCTCTGGGAACCAGTACACTCAGACCTCGAGGGTCACTAGAGAGTGCCTGAAGCCAGAGCTCAGCAAATGTTTTCTTTTTCCTAAGGGGCTAAAGAATAACTATTTTTGGCTTTGAGGGCCAAGAGGCAAATGTAGAACATCCTATCAGTCCTTATGTCACCATTAAAATGTAACTTATCACACATGTAATCATTTCTAGCTCATGGCCATAAAAAAACAGACTGCCAACTTCGGACCTAGAACGTGACTCTAGTTTCATCCTTGGGTAATGGGTGATGTGGGATGGAGGCAGAGGACATGGAGGGGACCAGGGGCCCCAGTACCTGGACTTTAGGGTTCCACTTTCCGTTTCTGTGAGGCCCCCGGGCACTCCAAACAGTCTTCCCAGCCACACGCCTCGGCCTGGTGCCGCGTCCTCCGTGGGCAACGGCCTCTCCTGTGCTTCCTCAGCCACGGTCCCGTGACCCCTGGGTCCCCACCGGCGAAGGGAGAAGCCCTCGGCGCCCCCAGAGGCATACACCCGGGAGGCCTGGGTCAGCTGCTCCCACCAGCTGCCTGGTTTTGGGGGGCTTGCGGGGGCCGAAGGGCCCGGAGGGGTCTCCTCAGAAGCCCCACGGAGGCTCTGGGCCAGCCGACCCCCCCAGTGCAGCATGGCTTGCACAGTCTGCTGCAAGGCTGGCGGGGAGCCCGGGCGGGCGGGAGCCTGCGGCGGGCCCAGGGGCAGGTGGTGGTGATGCTCAAAGAGCAGGTCCAGGTGGAAGGTGAGCACCGACAGGGGCTGCAGCAGGAGCAGCAGCTCTGTGGACAGGGAGGGGCAGCCACCCCGGGCCAAGGAGAAGAATCCGGTGGGCAGGTACAGGAGGGACAGCAGGCCTGGAAAAGAAGCCGGCCAACGTCAGTCCCTGCCCTCAGCCCCGTCCCAGAGGGCTCCCGCATCAGCCCACCCATCAACAAGCATCCCCCCGGCCTCTCTCTGTGCGGGGCACAGAGACCATGGTGGGGAACAGGCCTGATACCTCCCTGCCCGTGAGAACCCCTCCTAGAGAGGGAAGCACAGATGGAACAAGTGGTGGTAAGAAACTGAGCAACAGAGAGGAGAGCCTAGCCACGGGGGGGGGGAAACGGGGGGGTGAGGGTTTAATCTAAAGGATGAAGGGAAGTTAATGAGGAGGGGCAGGGAGCCCTATTCTAGGGGGAGGAAAGAATCAGAAAGCAAGGCTGTCAAAGCGCCAGGGAAAACCCCAGACTTGGAGGCAAGAGAAGAAGGCAGAGGCCAACAATCAAGACTGGAGGTGACAGTGAAGATGTGGGTCTTTCCCCCCGTGGGCTAACGGGCTCCTTGAAAAGGCTTTAACCGCAAGGGTAATAAGATCGCAGGGCAGATTAAGATCATTCTGGCGTTAGTGGGAACCAGCAGGACAGATCCCTTTTCCTCCTTCCCTGACAGCCTGGCAACCCCATCCTCTCCCACGTGACCCTCTGACCTGCATCTTCCTGAAGACTGGAAAACCACAGCTCCAGCTGCTTAGTGCTGGGGAGGAAAGGGAACAGAAGCTCAGGAGGTGGAGGACGCCAGCGCCCTCTAGGGGGGGGGGGGGAGGTGAGATTGGAACGGGAGAGGTTTGCTCTGGGAACGTGTGGCATCCCACCCGAGATACCCCTGCGGTCCCCAGGCCACAGGAGGGGCACCGGTTGGAATGCCACTCACTTGAGGAGGCCCAGGATGAAGGCGTGGAAGCGGCTTCTGCTGCTGCTCAGTGGGGCTAGCCGGCTGACCTGGCTGTACAGGGTTCCAAAGGGCCGGGGGCCGGGGCCTGAGGACAACCCGGGCTGTGAGCCAGGCCCCGGCCCCAGCCCCAGCCCCGGCCCTGCCTCCGTCCGGCCCCCGCCCCGGGCCGAGTCCCCCACGTCACCTGGCTTCACCGATGCCTCCACCACGCTCCAGGGGTTGCTCCTGCGCTGCCCGGTGATGAGGTCCTTGCGGAAAGGCTTCAGCCCGTCCGCCACCAGGGCATAGAGAGCCGGGCAGAGGGTGGTCAGCACCAGGTGCCCCACATCTGGGCTCAGCCGGCTGTCCCCCAACTGGGCCTGGAGGCGGCAGCGCAGTGGGCATGGGTCCAGAGATACCAACAGCGCGCTTCCAGGCCGAAGATCTGCGCCCCCAGAGCTACAGCCATCTCCTCAACCCCAATGCCCCCCCACAGACAGCTTCACCTTCTGAACCAAGTTGCGGGCCGCCCCGAAGTGCGAGATGATTTTATCCACGGAGGCGCTGACGGCTATCAAGAGACCTGGGAAGGGGTCGGGGAAGAGACGCATCAAAGCCCCAGGAATACCCAGGAATACCCAGGAATAACCAAGGGCCAAGGAGAAACCGGTTTATGCAGGTCTGACCCTGTGAGGGGAGGGCCACACCGTGCGGGGCAGTTGACTCTGAAGCCAGGGTTGGGGTGCCCTACCTTTCTTCTGCTCCTGCAGCTGGCCGGTCCCACTCTGGGCTTCTGCCATCCACAGTCGCTGGGCCCCGGGGACGCCGGCGAAGGACCAGGAACTGCGGACTGCGGGGAGGAAGGAGGAACGCGTGACCCTTACTTAGCAAGGGCTATCTATCCCAGGGCTCCAAGCCGCAGCACCGGCCGCTCCTGCGGGCCCGCAGCACCCAGCCAGCCCCTGAGGTCTTGGCAGAGAGGGGGGACACGATGCTGGGCACAGCACGGGGCGACGCGGCCCGGGACCCCGCCGTGAAATCCTGCTCGGATCTCAGGCCTCGCCGCCCCTGTCACCCCAACCTCCCCTCCCCCGTTTCCATGACCTTCTTCAGGGCTCAGCTCCCACCTCCGCGATCCCGGAAGTCCAGGCGCAGGGACGGCCGCGCTCACCTCCCGCCCGCCCGCCCGCCGGGGCCCAGAGGGCAGGAGATGACAGGGCGAGGGAAGGGAGGGGCGCCGGGGCCACCCCCGGCCTGCGTCCTGCCCCCGAGAACGGAAGAGCACGTGGGGAGCCCGGACCAATGAGAAGACAGACAAACGAGACTGGAAAAGAGAGGGCGGGAGCGGAGATCCAATGGGCTGGGAGGCTAGAAGGCACCCGAACAGGGGGAGCCCCCCCGGTCGTACTCCGGCATGGCCGCGGAGGGCGCCCCGCAGCCCGCGGGAGGCTGCTCTGGCAGGAAGGCGTGGCCAGCACCTCTTCAGCCACGGCAGTCGGGGAGCTTCGCCCTGCACGTCTCCCTAGGAGGCGGCGGTCAGGCCCGACCCGCCTGGCCAGGGAACTCCGCAGAGGATGCCCCCACAGGGGATCCCACAGGGGTGCCCCCCGTCCCTATCCATGGGCTCGCTGGAGGCCCTTAAGCCGAGTTTGAGGCGGGACACTGCGCCCGCCGCACAGGGGCGTGGCCCGACGCCCTGAACCAATGAGCTCGCTAGGAACCGGCCCGAGGGGCGGGGCGAGGCCGGTAACCCGGATGAAACCACAGCCGAGGAGGGCGCGGAGCTGAGGAGCGGGCGGGGCGGGGCGGGGCGGGGCGGCCCGCCGGGGGCGTGGCCTCGGGGCCGGCCCGGGGCCGTCTTACGTAGCCGGAGAGGAGTCGGTGGGCTCCGGGTCCAGCGAGGGGCCTTCGGCGGACGAGGTGGCGGTGGCAGCGGGGGGGCGGGCACCTGGCGGGGTGGGGGAGCCGCGGCGGCGGGGAAGGTGCTGCTTCTGGGAAAGAGCGGGGACAGCAGCAGCGCCAGCTCGGGGCTGGCCAGGCAGGACAGGGCCCCCCGCGCCGGGGGCGAATAGGCTCCCACCGGGGACAGGCGGACGGGCAGCAGCTGCTCCTCTGAGGGGCTGGGCGCGCCCAGCAGCCGCAGCCCCGCGCCGGGCCAGCCCGCCAGCGGCGCCAGGAGCAGAGACCCAGCTGTGCCCGCGCCCCCACCCTCCAACAGGGGGCGCCCGTCGGCCGAGAACCGGAAAACCAGGGGCCGAGGGACCAGGAGGGGGCGGGCTGCGGGCGGGGTTGGCGGGGCAGGTGCGAAGGGAGAGGAGGGCAGCGGATGGGCAGCCAGGCAGGGAAGGGCGGGAGAAAGAGGGAGCACAGAGTTAGTCCCGAAACCCAACGGCCCGCCCAGTTCCCCTTTCCCGGAGCGCTCCCTGGCAGAAGGGAGGGGACCGGGAGGAGGATGGGGGACAGAAAAGGGGGTCGGGGGGGACACAGGGAGACGGACGGGCGGGAAGCTCTGGAGGCTCGGGCCAGGCCGGAGCCCCGCCTTCCTCCCGCGGCCTCCCGCGGCCTCTTACCCTCGAGGCCCGCCTGCGCGCCGGGCTCCTCCGGCTCCTTCGGGGCTGCGGCCTCCTCGCCAGGCCTGGCCTCCTCCTCCCTGCCCTCCCCGGGCTGCCCCTCCGCTATGGGCTGCAGCCCCGGGCGGTTCTTCTTCCTCCGGGGAGGCACGGGCGGCGGCGGGCGCCGGGGCGGGACCAGGGCCCAGCCGGCCGGGGGGTCCCGGGGCGGCACCGGCGGGGGCGGGGCCCGGCTCCGGGACCTCAGTTCCTTGAAGGTGGTGACTTCCCGGGGAGCCGCCGGGGGGCCGCCCAGCGTCCCCGCGGGGGGCTGCTCGCTGTCGGGCGAGAAGACTATCAGCCAGTCGCTGCGGTCTTTCTTGGCCTGCGTGGCCAGGGTCAGCGCCGGGCCCCGCTTGCGCCTCTGGGCCAGCTCGTGGAAGGACGTGATGGTCCGGCGGGGCGCCGGCTCCTCGCTGACGTCACTCCTCCATCCTCCGTCCCTTTTCTCCGCGTCGGCTTTCAAGCCAGAATCCGCGATTCCCGCACCGGTTTTCCAGCCGGGGTCCAATTTTCCAGGCTCAGCTTTCCAACCAGGGTTAGCGTTCCCACTGATTTTCCAGCCAGAGTTATTGTTCTCGGTGGTGTTCCAGCCAGCTTCTGTTTTCTCGGCGTCGATTTTCCAAATGGGGTTGATTTTCCAGCTGGGTTCCGTTGTCCCAGCGTGGCTCTTCCCGTCCTCGGCCTCCGAGAGCTCGGAGGTAAGGAGGTCCTGCTCCCCGCCCTCCTCCTCCTCCTCCTCCTCCTCCTCCTCCTCCAGCCCCGGGGAAGGGAGGTCCTGGCAGGTGGTCAGGGCATTGCAGTTGGAGTCCAGGCCAGGGCCCGGTGGGGAGGAGGCTCCAGAGCAGGAATCCGGAGAACAGCAGAAGCTGTCGGGGGAGCAGGCGCCAGGGCCGGTGGAGACCAGAGGGGAGCCCTGCTCCCGGGGGGTGATGCTCGGCTGAGGGGGCGCATTTTGGTCACCAGGGAGGTCCCGCGAGTAGACTGAGATGGGGGACTCATCGGGGCTAAGATCTGAGCAGGAGCTGAGAGAGGAGGAGCAGCCCGGGTCCGAGGGAGAGGCGACCCCCTCTTCCTCCCGCGCGGGGTCCTGGCGGGTTTCTAGGCCTGGCCCGTGCTCCTGGCAGCAGCGGCAGGGCACCGCGGGGCTGTTGGAATTGGCATCCACCAGGGTCCCGCTGCAGGAGCCCTGGCTCTCCTTGCCCCCTGCGTCCCCGGGGGGGAAGGACGTGCTCGAGGGCCCCTCCCTGAGCTCGGGCCGGCGAGACAAATGCAGGCCCAGAGAGACATGCTGGAGGTGGATGTGGTTGAGGTTGCAGAGCAAAGCCCTCTGAGGGGACAGCATAGTGCCAGCGGCGACAGGGTGGCCTCGAGAGTACCGGGAAGACGGGGCCTCTCACATCCGCCTACCTGGCAACCGCAGATTCTGACCTAGAAGACAGGGACGGCGAAACGCAGCCAGTGAGGGTGCGGGCCGCGGGGACACCGCGGTGCCCGGCCGCGGGAGCGGCCCGGGAAGGCGCCGGCTGCTTCAGACAATATTCAAATGAGATGCAAATGACCGCCCGCTAGCCTTCAGTTTCCTCCGCAGCGTCTGCAGGTGGGATCGGATGTAACCCCCCGGGAGTGGGGCGGCGGGGGGGAGGGGGGCGGGCGAGTGGCATCCGAGAATGCGGCTGCGCTTCGGATCCCCATGGGGGGGCGGGGGGCGGGGGGCTTGCAAAAGGATGCGGTCCAGAAGGGACCCTCGGTCCTCCTGGCTGCAGCCACCCCCGGAGTAAGGGGCCCAGGGCGGCCCTGCCCAGATGCTCTGGAGTGGGGGAGGAGGGGAGCGCGTCTGGCTGGCTAATGCGGGAAAGGGGAGGGAGGACATGGGGGATGGGGGATGGGGATGGGGACGGAGCAGTCGTCTGCATGTCGAGCCGGCCCGCACCGACCGCACAGGCTTCGGTGAACAGCCCCGATAGAAGCCAGGCTGGAAACCCGGTGTTTCTGTGCATTCTCCCCGGACTTATCATCCAGCCGCCACCCCACCCCTGTTCATTTTCGCCGCTCCCTCTCCGGCCCCACCCCTCATGCAGACCCATCCATGCGCACCCCCGGACCCGGCCCTCCTCACCGCGGCTCTGCAGCTGCTGCAGGCGTTGAGCTCCTCTGCGGCTCACCCAGTCCCCGCACCGACCGGAGGGAGGGAAGGGGTGCGGCTGAGGGACAGCCCGCCCACGCCGCGCAGCCGCGCCCCTTCACGCATGGGCGGGGCGGGGCTCAGACCCAGCCCCCTGCGCTTGACGTCTCGCCAGTGTCACCCACCTAGGCCTGTCTGGTTTGTGTGGGTTTTAAAAATACATTTTATTGATTTTTTTTTTTTTTACTGAGAGGAAGGGAGAGGTAGTTAGGAACATTGATGAGAAACATCGATCAGCTGACTCCTGCAGATCCCCTACTGGGGATGTGCCCGCAACCGAGGTACGTGCCCTTGACCAGAATTGAACCTGAGACCCTCCAATCTGCAGGAAGACACTCTATCCACTGAGCCAAACTGGTCAGGGCGGCCTGTCTCTTTGATATGTTCTAAGTGTTTTTGTCCTTAGAGATCCGGGAGTCATGACCCACAGCCCTGGTTTCTGTGGAACCACCTTCGTATTCTGGACAGAGCTGCACGCCTGACTGGTACACGCAGGAACAGACCCACAAGGCTAGATAGTACAGCAGGTTCTGGTATAATAGTTTTATTCTTTCTTGTTTTATAGGGTTGAGAACATTGATTCCAAGCAGGTCCACTGTGTGGAGCTTCCAAGTTCTTCCCTTTGGGTTTTCTCCTGGTTTTCCTCCCAGCCCAGACATGCAGGTGAGCTGGTATCTAATTACCCAAGTGGTTGTGGGGTGCGTGGGCGCTGCAATGGAAGGGCCTCCTGTCCAGCGTTGGCTTCCACCTTGAGCTGCCCAGATAGACCCCTATCACACACAATCCTGAACTGCTTTTATTCATCCCTTAAATGTGTGTATAGCTCATTACAGTGTTTAATTTAATATTAAAAGTATCTGATGGGTATTTTTTTACTTGTTTTTTTGTTTTGTTTTGTTTTTTAGAGAGGGATAAAGGGAAACATCAGTGAGAGGCACATCAATTGGTTGCTTCCCATACATGCCTCAACTGGGGTCAAACCAGCAGCCGGGAGTCTAACCTGCAACCCCCAGTGCACAGGATGATGCTCCAACCAACTAAGCCACACCCACCCACCCAGGTTGGTGATATTTTTGTGACCAGAAATAATACAAAATATAACTCTTGTCTATATCAATTAACATATGGCAAAATTTTGTCACAGTGTCCAAGAATCCGTGGATGCCATGACGTGAGGATACACTGTAATTTATTGAGAGCCTCCCCTCCCCCCCTGGCAGTCTCTAGGTCACTTTTTCCGCTTGTAGATCTTCTGTGCCAGCCTCAGGAAGATGGCTGGGGGCAGGGGCGAAGAGCACTGCTCGATGAGACTCAGGAGGTGGCTGTGGCGGTCTTCCTCATACTGCGTAAACACGGCCTGCAGGTTCAGCTCCTCGTAGAGCGCCTTCACCCGGGCCACCTTCTCAGCCTCTTTCTGCCCGTAATTCTCCTAGAAGGGGGGGAGGCAGGAGAGCAGGCTTACTCTTCCCCTAGTGCTTCCACATCCCCGCCACGCCCCCTCCACACCCCTCATCCATATACTCAGAACCTCTCCAATGCCATTAACTTGATTCCCACCTCCAATTCAAGTGTCTCTGAGTGTCTAAGATTGTCTAATATGTTCAATTTTCCCCTCCCCACTCTAAATGCTCAGATATTAGCTCAGCCCTCAGCTTCCTCTGCCACAGGGTTTCTCAGCTTTAGCACCGTTGAAACTTGGGGCCACATAATTCTTTGTTATGGAAACTGTTGCGTGCATTGTAAGATGTATGGAAGCATTCCTGGCCTCTGCTCATTAGAGACCTTAGCACATGAACACACACCAAGTCATGACAACAAAAAATGTCTGCTGCTATTGCCAAATGTCCCCTGGGGTACAACACTGCTCCCGTTTAAGAACCACTGCTTTGTCCCCTTTCTTATCAGCTCGGGGCTCCACAACCCTCTCCTGGGCACCTGCAGGATCTGGCGCTGTTCTGGAGAGGCCCGCTGTAGACACTGTACCACCAGCCAGCTGCATTTGTTGTCCTGGATGTCAGTGCCAATCTTGCCCGTCACACTGGAGTCCCCGAAGAGATCAAGGTAATCGTCCTGGGCAGGGGGCAGAAAAGGAGAATGAAGGTGCCCCAAGGCGGGAAGGAGGGAGTTGGAGCCTGCTGTCTGCCAGGGCCTCCTGCCTTCCTACCTGGATCTGAAAGAGCTCTCCAATCTCCAGCAGGATCTTCTTGGCATTGGCGTGTTCCTTCTCCCCGTCAATGCCTGCCTACAGTGAAAAGGGGGTTGACAGGCGAGGCATCAGAGGCACCTTCCTCTTCCTCACTGCTTCCTCCCACAGGTTCTTGCCCAAGGCTAGCCCCTAAGTCTTCTCTGCTCTGCTTTCAGACAGCCCTGGCTTCCCTGGCCTAAGAAGTCCCGGCTGGTGGTCCAGCCTCTATCCCACTTAAGTTTAGCTAGGCCTTCCTGCAGGCAGAAATTAGTCCATTCTGGAGGCCCTCAGACATCTCTTTTTTCATGAGGTTCAGTCCAGGAGTCACTGATTCTTCTTCATAATTTTTTTTTTTTTTTAATAGAGGAAGGAAGAGGGAGAAAGAGAGAGAGAGAAACATCAATGATGAGAGAATCATTGATCGGCTGCCTCCTGCACACCCGCTACTGGGGATCGAGCCCGCAACCCAGGCATGTGCCCTTGACCAGAATTGAACCCAGGACCCTGTACGCTGCAGGCCAACGCTCTACCCACTGAGCCAAACCAGCTAGGGCTCTTCTTCATAATCTTTTTGCCATTTCCAACTTTATTCAGGATGAAAAGGAAACTTAGAGAAGCAAGTTCGGGGCAGCCAGTAAATCCCACTCACTGCCGGTAAATCCAGTCTTTTCAGCCCAATAATCTCCTCCCCACTCCTATCCATACTCAGGAGGGAGGATTTCTCATTCCTCTATGACAGACTAACCACTTTCACTTGCCTCACCTAATTTCTACAGCAATCCTGTGAGGTGGGGATTTTATCCCTATCTTACAGCTGAAGAAACAGAATCAGAGAGAATATGTAACTTGCTCGAGGTCACACAGCCATTAAGTGAGGGCAGCAGGTTGTATAAAAGCTAACATTAGTGGGTAGTGGGGGTGTGTGGAGGTTCACTCACCATATACATAGCAGCAGCTACAGGAAGGTAGAAGGAGTAGAAAGCTGTCTTATACTTGACAATAGATTTGTACCTAAGTAGGGAGAGAAGATAATTCCTCAAAAAGGCAATGCCAAGAAATAAAAATAAAAAAAGAATGCCCACCCGGAGCCGTCCCTCCCCGGTCAGGTCTGGTTCCCACTGTGCCTCACCGCTTTTCAGTGAATCTGCCAAGATCCACGTCGCCCTGCGGGGCTGTGATGAGGTCCAGGGTCTGTCCAATCTCGGTCTGATAGGAAGTCTAAGGCAGAAGATGGCCCATGAGCTGGGCTTTCTCCAGGACTGGGGAACCCCGAAATCCTGGGCCCCACATCCCATCCCAGCTAACACCTAGGCAGAGTCAGAAAGGCAGCAAGAGGGAGGGAGGGTACCACATCTCAAGACCCACATTCTCACACACACATACGCACACTGTCCTTTATCCCTCCTTCCCATCACACAGGGACAGAGAATCCGCCTTGCCATTCATACCATCCTTCCCAACTCCCTCGCTTTCTTCCTCTTCCATGAAAACCCAGTCTTTCCCATGCCCTGAACCCCGCTAGAAGAAAATGCCCGGTGGAGGCCACGCTACTGCCGCAGCCTCCGGGCCCTGGGCCTGGGCTGCAGCGCACCTGCAGGAAGAGCTCCATCAGGTTCAGGTAATAGGGCTGCCCCCGGCAGTAGCGCTTCAGCAGTCGGTAGATGCATGCTTCCAGGAGAAGAGAATCATTCACGGCATCCAAACCAATGCCTGGCTATGGGGGGGACAGAAAAACAAGCAATCAGTCTCTGGCCTAGACTCATACCAAGAACCTGTCACTCTGAACACCTCGATGGGCTCTATGTAACCGCCTCCCTGTGGCCGGTTTCCATGCCCACTGGGTTTACTTTACCTTCTTATACCAGCAGGCCTGCCCCCGTCGGGTGAGGGATGCATCCATAATGTCGTCCGCCACCAGGAAGAAAGCTTGGAGCTAGGAGAAGAGGGAAGAGTGGAATTAGAACCCCAGGGCTCCTATTGCTGTCCCTTCCACCGGCAACAGGGCTGCCATTGAGAGTCACTATGAGCTGAGAAGGAAAGTCAGGAGGTGGAGGCGCAGGACATGTTCTGTCCTATGGGGTCAGGCTATACATTCTAGTTCCTTAAAACAGCTTTCAAAGGCGTGGCTTTTAAATCTTCAGGTCATACTGATCTGTGTGTGTGCTCTAGTGGATAACACTGTCCGCCGGCTTAGGTGTAGGCAGTGCAAAAAAGGCCATGGCCATCACTGCCCTTTCCAGGCCAAGTCCTTGGGGAAAGAGGCATCATCTGCACCTTCACCTCTGACCTCACCCGGGGTGGGTCTGGGCTTTCCTCATTGGAGGCTCATCTTTTATTGTTTACATTTGTGTATTTGGAGTGGCACGGTTCCCCTGAAGACACCACTCTACTGCCTCTCCCAAGCACCATTGCAGGGCCATCTGCTTTCAACCAGTAGCATCCAACCAGGGTTGTCTACAAAGACCATTTACAGTGTGGCCTCCCTCAGTCACCTTTGCCCCCCAGCTGTGATTCTGAACCAACTGCACTTCCTCTTTATCAGGAGAACTTAAAAAAATACCAGCGCTAGCCCTAACCAGTGTGGCTCGTGGTTAGTGTCAGTCTGCATACTGAAGGGTCATCAGTTTGATTCCAGGTCAAGGTCATGTACCTGGGTTGCAGGTTTGATCCCCAGTCTGGTTTGGGCAAGTTCAGGAGGCAACTAACCTGTTTCCCCGAAAATAAGACAGTGTCTTATATTAATGTTGCTCCCAAAGATGCACTAGGTCTTATTTTCAGGGGATGTAGTATGTTTCCATGAAGTAGGTCTTATTTTCGGAGGATGTCTTATTTTCGGGGAAACACAGTAATAGATATGTCTCTCTTACATATCTCTCTCTCTCTCTCTCTCTCTCTCTCCCTCTCCCTCTCCCTCTCCCTCTCCCTCCCTCCCTCCCTTCCACTGTCTCTAAAATCAATGGGAAAATATCCTCAGGTGTGGATTTACAATAACAAAAATACCAGTGCCAGCCCTAGCTGGTGTGGCTCAGTTAGTTGGGCATTATCCCATGAACCAAAAGGTTGCTGGGTAGAGACCCAGTCAGGGCACATGCCCTGATGGGGTATTGGGCCAGATCCCCAGAGGGGGCATGCATGAGGCAGCCAATCGATGTTTCGCTTTCACATGGTGTTTCTCTCTTCCTCTCCCTTCCTCTCTCTCTAAAAAATCTATTTTAAAAATTACTTTAAAAAAATAACAACAATGCCAGAGTCCTATCCCAAATCAATTAAATAAGTAATCTATAGGGGTAGTACCTCAGCATTGGGTTTGTTTGTTTGTTTGTTTGTTTTAAATCGTCTTCCCAGGTATGTGCTTATAGTGGGAAGTAACAGGAAATATACATTACCTATGTAGCATTCTTAGCAAAAGTTTAGCCTGATTGTAATCATGGTGAAGTAATCAGACAAATCCAGACTAGATGGTGAGCCACTCTACCAAACAACTTCCTTCCACACACAACCCAACCGGGGCCAGGGACCAAGCTTGCAACCCAGGTATATGCCCTTGACCAGAATCGAACCCGAGACCCTTCAGTCCATGGGCTGATACTCAAATAGACTGGGACTAGAAATTTGGATTCTTACGTGAATCTTCCTCTTTGTTAAATTTGGGGCACTTATTCCTAAAGCATTTTCAAAAACTATCAGTGGGCTGCCAGTTTCCAGTCTTCGGGAAGAACCATGGCACTTTACTCAGAGAACGGATACCTCTATGCCCAGTTCGAAGGCCCTGGCCCACAGGTGATCTTCAAGTGAAATATGTACCTACTGACAAGAGAAGTTCCCACATCTGTTCATCTGCGGGGTGATTCACTGTCTACATTTGGCTGTGGCACACTGGAGGCCCAGAAACACAAACAGCCGAGAAACGAGATCCAGGCCCGTCCCTCCTGTTCTCACCCAGGGCGCCCCCACATGTAGTAAACCCCTTCTCCTCCTACCCTTCCCCCACCCTTCTCACCAGCTCCACACACCAGCCCACAGTCATGGCCCGCTGGAGACTTTCAGCATCCTGCTTGCTTGGATCCACCAGGTCCTGGAAAGTTACCAGCACCGTCATCCCCCGTTGGTACTTCCCGCCAATGACATTGTACTCCAGGACCTGGGGGCGACAGAGGGACAGAGGATCAGGATCCGAGGAGCAGCTGCTCTGAGATTTCTTCTCGCCCTCTCCTACTTCCAAGCATGACCTAACTTTAAAATCCTCCTTAGCCCTGGCTGGCATGCCCAGGTCTCAACTTCTCAAGTTCCAGCCACATCCCCACTGCTCCTGACTTCCCCTCACAGCCCACCCCTCCTTTCCCAGCCACTTCCTCCTACCCACAGCTCAACCGATCTGCAGATGAAGAGCCTCTCTGTCCTGAAGACAAGCTCCCACCCCTCAAAGTCAGGCAGAGGAGACGTGGAGAGGACCCAGGTTGGGGGAGCCACCCCCCACTCTTGCAATGGTGCCTCTTCCTGCTCATTCTGCCTTCTGTTATCCAGCTGGCAACCAGATGGAAAAGTCTTCCCTTTTAATGTCCATCCCAGTGTAGACAAACCTCCTTTTCCTCGGTTCCCCTCAGACAAATGAAACAGCATTTATAAGAGAACTACTAGAAACTCCAAAAGAATAAAAGAACGGGGTAACTTAAGTATCCCAGCAATCGTTCCTGTCCCGGAGCAGAGGTGTCTGATGAGAAGCTAGCTTCACTCAGGCCCACCTCGGACTGCCTTCCTCGGGGACCCCTGCCAAGGTAGCACCTTAGGATTTCTGGCCACCCAATCTCCTTCCTCAACAAAATCAAAGGCTTACCAGGTTCAAGACCTTCACCATCAAGGGCCTACACCCATGCCAAGCAGCTTGGATGGCCTAACAGATCTACCAGATCTGCCAGGTGGAACTGATATGCTCAGGAAGTAACCTGTCCAGCCCCTCCAGAGCTGACCTGGCGTCACGCAGGTGAAAGCCTGTCCCCACACCTGTCAAAAGTCCCTCCAAAACCCCACGCACACAGAGTGACCAAAAATTCACTCCCTCAAGCGGAAAACCCCTCACCTCCTTAAGCCGGGCAATCGCATCCCCTGTTTCCGGGTGCCCCAGGTCATCCTCAGTCAGCACCTTGACGATCTGGGAGAAGTGCTGGATGAAATCCTGCTTTTTTTGGTCATAAACATCCAATTTCAAGTCTCCGTTCATTCTGAGGGAGGAGTAGTGTACTCTGGGGGGAGAGAGGGGACAAGTCAGAAGCCTGATCAGCTGCTCCCCTCCCCAAAGACCTTCGCCCCCCAACACTCACCGAGGCTCCTCCGTCCACACTTGGCACCAGCAGCGGTCACTGTGCCATGCCCCCAGGACTGAGCCCCGGTGCACCAGGGAGGGCCGCTGTAAGGAACCCAGCCACCTTCCCCGTGGCACCCAGCAGGAGGCTGGTAGCAAGAAGACCCCCACAGATCTCAGCCATCGGGACAGAGGCATCAAGGGGACAGGGGCCGGCACAGGGAGGAGCACCGAGCACTCCCTGCAGGGACAAGCACCAAAGGCAGATGCATGGTGGCTGGTCCCCCAGGTCACCCCTAACACCTCCAACCTTTTACCTAAAGAGCCCTGGCCCACCCTCTTCTGGACAGAACATGGGCATTGAGAGAAAAAGGGAAATGCAGATAACAAAAGGTATGGCTGGTGGCCGAGACTCAACTGATCATACTTAAAATAAGATGGCAAGTACTTAATGTCCCCTAACTTTATCCTCCTCCAGGACGCCTCTGGAACTGCTACTCTCTTGGCTTCCCCGAAATCCCGAGTTTAGTTAGAAGGGTCCAGAGTAAAGTTCCCCACGACTACGGACTGTCGGGATCCCTAAATCACGCTGTTTCACAGAGATCAAAACTGGGATTCTAGCAGGTAGGAAGATACTTGGGCAGCGGCGGCGCCAAATCTAGAACCTAGATCTCCCTGGTGGGCGGGGAGGAGGGTGTGGATTTCCTGAGATGCTCCGAGAAGCGGAGCCGGAATCCCCGGTACTGTGGCCAAGCGGGCTGGCGCTCTGAAACCAAGCGCCCGACGCCCCCAGGGAGCGCTGGGGCTGCGGAGACACCGGGGAGGGAGGAGGGTTCGCAGAAGAGCAAACCTGGCTCGGGTACATTTCGGAGATGGCAGGAAGGCCACAGAGGAGCTCGGGAGTTTCCACACCTCCAAACGGGTAAGCCGGTCGGGTCCACCGACCCTCCTTCTCCCCCTCCCCCTCCCAACACCGGGGAATCACACAACTGACTGGGCCTCCGGTGCCTCAAAGCATCGTTCCAAAGGTCAGGCCGAGTCTCTAACCCCTGCCCTCGGCCCCACTCCGCTGCCACTCTCACCTGTTCCAGGATGCCGGTTCCGGGCCTCGAGTGTTGGCGGGGGTATTAAAACTAACCACCCTCTGCGCTCAGCTCTCTGGGGTTAGTAGTTCTCGATCATCTTGTACTAGGGACAGAAATGCCTGGTTAGACTACAATTCCCGGCATGCTGCGCGCGGGGGGAGGGGACAGACACCACGCGATCTAGCGCTGGCTGGCTGGGCGGGAACGAGTCGCGCTGATTGGCCCCTTCCCCTCGTATGAGCCTGGGCCCTGGAATGAGAGCCAATGGAAGGGCTGCGCCCGGGGCCAGGAGCGGGACTGAGGGAGTGGGATGGGCAGAGATGGGCTGGGCTGGGCTGGGCTGGGATGGGATGGGATGGGATGGGATGGAATGGGATGGAGGCGGCTGGGAACTCCCTCACCTTTCTATGCAGCATGTTAATACAATCCAGCCGACCAACTTGGTCATTTACTGATTCTCTAATTTAGGCAAGTCATTTAACTCCCTGATCCTCAGTTAACTTCCTTGAAACTGGCTTTCCTTGTCTATGTACTTACCAGGAGGTAATGTATATAAAGTGCTTTAAGGGCTGAGTTAAAATAAGACTCAGAGTAGAAACTAGAAGCCTCACCCCACCCACACTATGGCTTGATCCTGCTTTCTGTCTTCCAAAACTCAGTAACTTGACCCAACAGGTCAAGATGCCTAAGCCCTGGCCTGTGTTGCTCAATTGGTTGGGCGTCCTCCCTTGGACGGTAAGGTTGCCAGTTGTTTCCTGGTCAGGGCACGTGGCCGGGGTTGTGGGCTGATTCCCTGTAGGTAGGGGACGTGCAGGAGGCAGCTGATTGATGATCATTGCTTCATTTGCACATGGATGTTTCCCTCCCTCCCCTTTGCTCTTATAAAAATCAATTTTAAAAAAACCTCTGAAACACCAAACCACCTAGGACGTAAATGGATTTTGTCATTATGGAACAAAAATAATTGTGCAAGAAAAATTTTATTGTGCAAGAATACCACTGCTCTTTCAACATTGTACTGGGAATTCTAGTCAGGGCTACTAGACAAGGAAAAGAAATAAAACACAGTAAAGTTGAAAAAAGAAGTAAAGATACATGATTCTGAATATAGAAGTTTCTCAAGAAAGCTACTAAAGCTAGTAAACAAGTTCAGCAAAGTTGCAGGGTACAAAAACAACATGAAAAAATCAGTTGTGTTCCTACAATCTCAAAAAGAAAATGAAGAAGCAATACTATTTACAATAGCAACTAAAATAATAAAATACCTAAAAATAAAATTTAACCAGGAGGTGAAAGACTTGTACACTGAAAACTAGAAAACATTGCTGAAAAATATTAAAGACCTAAACAAATTGAGAACATCCCCACATTAAGATGCCAGCCCTAGCCGAAACCGGTTTGGCTCAGTGGATAGAGCGTCAGCCTGCGGACTGAAAGGTCCCAGGTTCAATTCTGGTCAAGGACATATACCTTGGTTGCGGGCACATCCCCAGTAAGGGGTGTGCAAGAGGCAGCTAATCGATGATTCTCTCTCATCGATGTTTCTAACACTCTAACCCTCTCTCTTCCTCTCTGTGAAAAATCAATAAAATATATTAAAATAAAAAAAGATGCCAGTCCTAGCTGGTTTGGCTCAGTGTATAGAGCATTGGCCTGTGGACTGAAGGGTCCCTGATTTATTCCAGTCAAAAGCACATGCCCAGGTTGTAGAGTCAATCCCCAGTAGGGGGCGTGCAGGAGGCAGCAGATCATTGATTCATCATTGTTTCTATCTCTCTTTCTCTTCCTCTCTGGAATCAATAAAAAATATATATATTTAAAAATAAATAAAAACATTTAAATTTTTTTTAAATGAAAGAAAGAAAGAAAGAAAGAAAGAAAGAAAGAAAGAAAGAAAGAAGAAAGAAAGAAAGAAAGAGGTGAAATTGATATGCTTAAGTAGGAATTTTGTTTAGCAGAGAAAAAAGGGAAGAACACACAAGTGCAGGAAACAGTGAGTGCAAAGGCCCACACTGAGAGAGATCAAGTCATGTTTTGGAAGTGTCAGGGCTGAAGCATGGAGAAAGGGAGGAGATGTGGCTGCAGAAGTGATCTGGATTCAGATGGTAAAGGTCTCAGCATGCCCTGATGAGTCAGCAATGTCTTCGATCAGAGCAGGCTGGTCAGACATGATTTTTAGACATCTTGGACTGCAGTGGGAGGATCCCCTGCAGGTGGGGAACCTCCACAGTGGAGACCCCAGGCAGGAAAAGTCTGAGTGAGCAACTGATAAGAAGAGGCAAGCCACAGTCTGTGGCTGTGAGGATGGAGAGGAGGTGGGTTTGGAAAATGTTAGGAACCTACATGTTTTGTTGACTGGTGTGAGATGTGGGTGGTGAAAGGTTCATAGTTTCACTAAGATACAGAGAGAGGGTTGAGGAGGCAAACAGGGATGGGGTGAGGGTAAGGAAGTAAAAAGAAGCTGACTTGGCTTAGTAGAAGGTGTACAAGAGGGGGAGGTGCTGAACAGTGGAGCGTGACCCCACCACAGGGGTGCAAGGTGGGCCATTGGATATGAGGGTCTGCAGCCCAGGAGAGAGGCTGGAGTGGGCTGGATCTTGTTGAATCACATTGAGAGCTGGGTCCCGAACCATTCATTCATCATTCCGTTATTTACTAGTTACTAGGAATAGAGCAGTGAACAAAATGGACAAAATCCCTGTCCTCCTACAACTGACTTTCTAGGTGTAGTAAGAACACATTTAACAAGTCAAATGTATGAAAGTTGAGCAAATAAGGAAAGCAAAGCATGGTGGGGAGACTGCAGTGTTAAGTAGAGTGGTCAGAGAAGGCCTCACGGACAAGGTATTATCTGAAAAGGAATTAGAAGGAAGTAATAAGTAAAGTATATGGCCATCTATGGGAAGAAGGCATTCCATATACACAGAGGGAGGGAACAAGGAATGCAGCAGCCCTCTCCTTGTCTGAGAAACCGTGAAGAGGTCAGTATGACTGGACAAGCGGCTTTAAAGAGGCAAAAGGAGGAGGAGGAGGATTGAGAAGTGTCAGGGCCTTGTAGGGACTTTGGCTCTTACTCCAAGTGTGATGGGGAACATAGTGCTGTGCACTTCACATCCTCACCCTCCACCTCCTCCTCCCCCAGCCCCTCACAGTGTTTGGCTCTCTATGTGCCCCTTCTCTCATCAGAGTTGAGCCCTCTGCCTTGCCCACAAGCAATTTAAAAGATGGGCAAAACGTAATATGACTTCACAAAACGCTCCAGGAGGAGCCAGAGACCTGGAATCATAGATCAACCTTCACAGTAGCATCATCCACAATGGACAAAAGGCAGAGACAGCCCAAGTGTCCATCAATAGATGAGTGGATCAACAGAGTGTGATATACATATATATATATGTGTGTGTGTGTGTGTGTGTGTGTGTGTGTAATTATATAATCAGGAAGGGAATTGAATCGCTTCCAGCATGGCCAGAGGTGAATCTGAGGAGTGGCGGTGAAGGATTAAAGAAGACAGACAAGAGAATACAGTTGGGGCCAGGTGGATCACTGTACCTATAAGTCAAAGCTTTATTTTATAGTCAGATCACACAACGCAAAACAAGGGCAAGATGTTTACAATGTTCTTGCGAGTTTCAAATCTGCTTCTTTCCTGTTGTTGCCATCCTCTGAACTCTATAAAGCTTTAAGCAGCAACTCCTGTACCCCCCCCACCCCCTGCAGTCCTACTGTAAAGTCAAGCTTACAACTATAGCCTTTTGGCTATAATTGTGCTGGGAGGGCTTTGCCCTCCAAGCTGGGACTTGTATGTGGCTTTGCCACAAGTCATTCCGAGGCTTGAACCTATCTGAATGCTGTAGCACTCTCCACAGAAATTCTGGTACATACTACAACAGAACCTTAAAGACATTGTGCTAAGTGAAATAAGCCAGTCACAAAGAGACAATGCTGTATGACTCCACTTGTATGAGTTACCTAGAGCAGACAAATTCATAGAGACAAGAAGTAGGATGGAGGTTACCAGGGACTGAGGGTGGAGCGTAGAGAATGGGGTCGATTAAAACATTTTAGAAAGTTTTAGTGGTGATGTACTTGTGTGAATGTACTTGGTGCCACTGAACTGTACACCTAAAAATGGTTAAAATGGTAAATGTTTTCTTGTTTATATTTTATCACACCTTTTTAAAAATATGTATTTTATTGATTTTTTTATAGAGAGGAAGAGAGAGGGATAGAGAGTTAGAAACATCGATGAGGGAGAATCATTGATCATTTGGAAGTGTGGTATACCTTTTGCACACCCCCTACTGGGGATGTGCCCACAACCAAGGTACATGCCCTTGACTGGAATCGAACCTGGGACCTTTCAGTCCGCAGACCGACGCTCTATCCACTGAGCCAAACCGGTTTCGGCAATATTTTACCACAAGTTTTTATTAGGAATTCTTTTTCTAATATGCTTTTATTGATTTTTAGAGAGAGGGGGGAAAGAAGAAGATAAAGAGATAGAAACATCAATGAGAGAGGAACACAGTGATCAGCTGCCTTCTGCGTGCCGGGAACTGAGCTTGCAACCCCAGCATGTGACCTCACTGGGACTCAACCAAGTCCCTTTGGCTTCTGTGTTGACACTCAACACTGAACCACACCAGCCAGAACTATTTGACCACAATTTGTTTTATATATATATATATATATATATATATATATATATATATATATATTTTAAATATATTTTATTGATATTTTATAGAGGGAAGAGAGAGAGATAGAGAGCCAGAAACGTCGATGAGAGAGAAACGTCGACCAGCTGCCTCTTGCACACCCCCTACCGGGGATGTGCCCGCAGCCAATGTACATGCCCTTGGCTGGAATCGAACCCGGGACCTTTCAGTCCGCAGACCGATGCTCTACCACTGAGCCAAACCGGTTTCGGCTGTTTTTTATATTTTTATTGATTTCAGAGAGAAAGGAAGAAGGAGAGAGAGAAACATCAATGATGAGAGAGAATCATCTATCTGTTGCTTCCTACATGCCCCTCCCCCCCACATACATGGGGATCAAGCCTACAACCCAGACATGTGCCCTTGACCGGAATCAAACCTGGGACCCTTCAGTCCGCAGGCTAACGCTCTATCCACTGAGTCAAACCAGCTAGGGTGATCACTATTTTTTTAAAAAAGAAAAAGAGACTGGGACCCAGGCTGGCTCCTGCCTCTAGCTTCTTTCCGGCAAGTTTCCCCATACAAGTTAGGATCCCACAGATGGAGTTCAGGGAGTCCGTTATAAAAGCTGTGAGCAAAATTAAGCCCTCTCTTCACAAGCAGGGAGGCTGGGATCTAAGGGAGGGAAAAGGCATAGACCAGGAGTGTATAGTTCCATGCTGCCATTTGCATTAAAAAGGGGGGAAATGTATTGTTTATTCCTGCCTTGTCTGTTTCCTTCAGAAATCTGAAAAGTTGCTGAGGGGGACTGAGTGGCTGGGGAGGGGGTGAAGTTGGGAAGGGAGAAACGCTTGCCCTGTACCCGTACGTCTGAACTGGGCACATTGTGCAAAAGTCTATTCAAATTAGTGTAACCACATTGTGAACAAACTCTATGGAACTTTTGGAAATGCAAGTGCAGGCCCCACGGGCCATGTTCTGATTACTGAGGTGGGAGGGGCGTCACACATGCACAGGAACAACCTCTGCACGTCCACGCCGGTATCGCACTGCCCCTCCCTAAGGTGTCCTATCTCCGCTCGCAGAGGAGGACGTGGCTCAGTCCTCCACCCAGACCAGACCTGCGTCCCCCGTCCCACGGCCTCGGTCTCCCGCCTCTCCAGCCAGCTGCGGCTCTCGGCTCTGCTCTCGGGCGCCCCTTGCAGGCGGGCCAGTGGGCCGGCGGGCCTCCCTCTCTCCCTCCTCTCCCCCGTCCCGGGGAGGCTAGGCTGGTATTGGATGGCTTGTAGAATAAAATTGCCTCAGTCTGGACTTTGTGTGCCTGTGTGAGAGCAGGAGCATGTGTGTGCATGCATGTGTATGTCTCTGTGAGAAAAAGTGTGGGAGAGTCAGGTGTAATTGTGTGAATGTGTTGTATGAGCGTGTGCTTGTGGTGTGTAGATTCTGTGTGTGTGTGTTACTGTTAGATGGAGTGTGTACATGAATGGAATGGGGTGTTTCAGTGTGCACACACACGTGTGTGTGTGTGTGTGTGTGTGTGTGTGCATATATGCATGTGCAGGTATCCCAGCACTGAGCGTGCTCTTTCCTTGGCTTTGCTGGGCTCTGGTGTTACCTCCTCTGTGAAGCCACCCTGATCTCCCCTTCACCCACGAGACAGGTTTTCCTCACGCTCCTTTGTGTTCTGAACACACTCCATCACCCCACGGGGCTACTTTATGAACCCTAACTACTGTGGAACCTGGTGGACAAAATGAATGGACCGACCAAAGAAGGCCCGAAGCATACCTTGATGTGGAGGTGGGGGGCGAGGAGAGAGAGACCAAAGAACTTATATGCTTATATGCATAGTCCATGGACATGGACAGTAGGATGGTGAAGACCTGGCGGGGGTGGGATCTGGGTGAAGGAGAGACATCTGTAACACTGTAACGCTAGCATTCCTGTCTCTCCGTCTGGGCAGGGGCCTGGCCTTGGTGACCTCATACCCTCAGCGTCTGCTGTGGTGCAGGGCATGTGGTGGGGGCTTGTTCCATGCTTGAGTCTATGTCGATGTGTGTTTGATGTCATGTGGGCAGTCACATGCGTATGTGTCAGGATGTACATATGAGGGGGGGAGGGGGAAGTTCTTATTTGAAAAGCTGAATTCTGTTTAGAGCCTGTTGTCTTTCTCTGTTTTCTCACCCACACGCCTCCTGTCCAGGGCTGCCTGACCCTGTGACAAAGTGCAGATTATCTCACACGGTCACTTGTGGACCCAGGGTCAGCCAGACTGCTTCTCCTGTTTGACTTGATTTCAGTCAAAACTCTGTCCCTCGGCTGGATAGGGTAAGGGATGCTTTGGGGCACCAACCCCTATTTCCTGTTGACAACGTAGGACTTGAATCTCAAGGGAGTCTTGTCTCCCAACTGTCCTAGAATCAGTACGAAATTGCCAGGCCAACCCTAAACACCCCATGTCCCTCCCGACCTCCGAGCACAAGAACTGAGTCCCAGGCCCTGAGGGCTATCAAGTTTCCTCTAGCTCAGGGGTGGGCAAACTTTTTGACTCAAGGGCCACAATGGGTTCTTAAACTGGACTGGAGGGCCGGAACAAAAGCAACCTGACCATGCTGGCACTCTCACCTTGGGCTGCTGGTGAAGGAGCGGAGGGGAGAGCAAGAGAACCCTCCACTCTTTCGGCTCCGCGGGCCGGATAGAACAGCCGAACGGGCCGGATCCGGCCCGCGGGTCGTAGTTTGCCCACGACTGCTCTAGCTACAACTTGTGTCCATCTTTATGGTTCTTTTTCGGTAGACAAAGCCTTGTATCCCAAGCTCATTCCCCTCCCCACTCCCACTGTCTTTGTTCCAGGATGCTGATCAATTCCATAGAGCACTTACAGCGTGTGGTTATAGCTTTATTTGTCTGATACTCCTTGATAGCCTGTCTTCCCCTCATATCGTGGATTCCACAGCAAGACAAAGCCCTGTCTGTTTTGCTCACTGCATCCTCAGTACCTGGCACAGGGTAGGGGCTCAACAGACATTGGAGAGTGGTCAATGCGCACGTGGTAGCCAGTGTTAGCATGCTATCAGAGCCTTCCAGAGAGTCCCACCTCACTGCCACATGCTTCCCGTCCCCTTCCTCAGGCTCCAGCCCTTACCCTACACCCCCTGTCTCCCAGAGGCCATATCACTGATAAAAATAAAATAAAACAAAATAAATCTCTATTCAGGCTGATGGCAAGTGACTGGATTACAATTTATCAGGAAATATGGATGAGAGAGGGGAAATGCCAGAAGACAAGGGAAGAGAGCCAGTAGGTCTGGGGGAGGGGCTCTGGGGGGGCCAGGGGCAGCCTGCTGGGTGTGTCCCTTTTCTTCTCTCTGGCTCCCGCCGATAAGACCAGCAGTTTTGTTATCCTCTCCCCGTCTCTCCGCACAGTCCCGCAGCCCCAGCCCACGCTTTGGAAGCATGTCAGTACAAGAGAACGAGGACACGGGACCCTGGCAGTTTTGGTCATGTATCTCTAAGTCCCACAGGGACTTCGCCAACTCCGTCCTGATCGGGGCTCCAGGAGGTAAGGGGGTCGACAGAAGCCAGTGAAAAGAGGGGGAAGATGGGGGCAGAAATCAGGAGCAGGGGTGGAGGGCACAAAAGATGCACGTCTGCTGCTCTCTAGAAGGGGCTTGGGCAGGGCCAGAGTCTAGCAGGGTGTCCCTTGCATTAAGCTATGGACCCTGGGCTGGGCCTGCTCTCCAGCTCCTAGAGGGAAGGCAGAGGGGAGCCTGCAGCGTGGGAGCCACGGACAGGGTTCTTGGACTCTGACCCCTGGTGCACCGGGCCTCCAGTGACAGGGGAGGCATTGGTGACACTTTAACCAGCGGCAGAACTGAGCCCCAGCCCCGTGGGCCTTGTGCCTCTGACGGCCTGACGGTGTGGAGCCGACCACCAGAGACCGGCAGGCGTGCAGGGCCATGGAGGGTACCGCTGGCCTGAGCCAAGCTCCGGGGACCTCAAGGCCTGGATTAGTGGGGGGTGAGGGAGGCTGAGGAAACTCAGGGGAGGGCATGGAGAAGCCAACAGACAGGAGGAAGACAACAGGGGCCTTAGAAAGGGGAACTGTGTGATTCTGGGCCTGGATAATGAGGGGCTACTGTGGATTAGATATTGGGGGGGGGGATGCTGAGGGAAGTCAGCGCCTGAAGGGTAAGAAGCCCAAGAAGTGGGGAGTCGTGAGTGTCAGAGAGCTGGACTTGGGCCTGGAGCTAGTCAGACCTGGGTGGGCTTCCCAACTCTGTTACTTAGGAGCTATATGATCCTGGGCAACTTATTTCATCTTTCTCGGCCTCTGTTTCCTTTTCTGTAAAATGGGGATCGTTGTAGAGCAGTTAATCCCACCTGCTGGGTAGGATCCTTGTGACCGTGTGAGGCGATGCGTGCGTACTGCCCAGCTCACAAGGAGGACCGAGAGCCAGGGGAAGGAACGGAGGGCGTACTGCGCTGAGGGGAGGAGACGCAGGTGCCCACGCAGGTGCCCACGCAGCCTCCTTCTCTGCAGGGCCGGCGGGGTACCTACGGCGGGCCAGCGTGGCCCAGCTGACCCAGGAGCTGGGCACTGCCTTCTTCCAGAGGCAGCAGCTGTCCGCTGCGATGGCAGACACCTTCCTGGAACACCTCTGCCTGCTGGACATCGACTCGGAGCCCGTGGCTGCTCGCAGCACCAGCATCATCGCCACCATCGGTGAGCACCCTCCGGCCCCGCAGGATCACAGGGCTTCTTGGCCGTTCCTTAAGGGGCTCCTCCATCCTTTGTCTCCTTTGAGACGTCTCCACGTTTGACAGTCATTCATTCAGCAAACATTTGTGAGCGCGTGGTAGATAAGGTTCGGGACCCTTGGGAGCTGACCAGTGAAATAAACAGAGATAGTCAGACCCTTGGGGAGCTGACCGTCTGACTGGGTGAGACAGTAAGTGGTAAATACAACCAACTACTTAGGCTGTCAGAAAGTTATCAGTGTGGAAAAAAGAACAGAAGAGCATGGTGCGGGGTGCCAGGGGTGCCAGGGTGGGAGAAGGCTGCAGTCCTGGAGAGGAAGTCAGAGGAAACATTATTTTGAACATTAGACACTGAGCAAACACTTGAAGGAGATGAGAGGATGTAGGGGGTTAGGAAGAAGAGCTCAGGCAGAGGGAATGGTCAGCACAAACCCCAAGTCAAGGTGGCTGGGTTGGTTAGAAACTATTAAGGGAAAGAGTATCAAAATACAGGGATTTTGGGGGAGGGGAGGGTAAGATCATGTAGAGCTTAATAGAATTTTTAGAATTTGAGTTGTTCCCTTCAAGTAAAATGGGAAACTACTGCATAATTTTGAGCGGGAAAAGGACATGCTCTTACTTACGTGTTAATAGATCACCCAGGCCACTGCACAGGAAGTAGGTGGGAGGCGGGGTGGGGGCTGCCCTTGCAGCATTTCTGGTCAAACCAGAGGTGATAATGGAGGTGGTGAGAAGTGATCAGAATCTACCGAATGTAAACTGTGATTGATAAACAAGCCCTGGCCAGTTTCCCCAGTGGTTAGAGCGTCAGCCCAGGGACCCAAGGGGCCAGGGTTCGATTCCCAGTCCAGGGCACCTTCCTTCAGGCGACCAATCCATGTGTCTCTCCCGAGGGTGTTTCTCTCTGCCTCCCCAACCTCCCTGCCTTCACACTGTCTCTAAAAGGGTCCATGGGGAAAATATCCTCAGGTGAGGATTAACAAAAAAGAGAGAGGGAAAGAGGAGGGGGTGGGGGGAGAGATTTAAATTAAAAACACACACGTAGTGATCAGATTCTGAATGCATTTTGAAGGATTTCTCAATGGATTGGATGTGGAGTGGGATGAGGATGAAAAAGTAGTCAAGGATGACTCCAAGTGTTTGGGTGTGGGAACTAGAGGAATGTATTCATTATCAACTGACAGACAGGTGGAGTGGTGTGGGGGAGGAGAGCAGGTGTTCGGTTGAGGGAAAGTTGAGTTTGAGATGCATATTAGACATTCAGGTGTGATCCAGAGCAGGCAATCAGATACACGCAACTCTGGGTTCTTCGGGGGAGAGGTCTGAACGGAGATATAAATTGTCAGCATATTGATGGTATGTAAAGCCACAAAACTAGTTGAGACCACCAAGGGAGTGAAGGTGAGATGACAAAGAAGAGAATGGGACATCTAACGTTAAGGGGAAGAAGCAGCAAGTGAGGCTGAGGAGAGCCAGTGAGGCGGGAGTGGATCAAGAGAGCGTGGTGACCCAGAGGCCGAGTGAAGAAGGTACATCAAGGACATGGAGCCAGCGCTGCCGATGGGCCAGCTAGGATGAGGACTGAGAACTGACCGTTAGATTTAGCAAAAAACACGGAGCTTCTTGGTGACCTTAACCAGAACAGATGCAGTGGAGAGATGGGGGCGAACCACTGACTGGTGTGGGTACAAGGCATAGGGGTGGGAACTGGAGGCAGCAAGTACAGATAACTCTTACAATGAGTTCTGCTGCAGAGGAGAGCAAAGAAATAGGACTGTAGCCGGGCCCACGTAGCTCAGCGGTTGAGCGTCAACCTTTGAACCAGGAGGTCACGGTTTGATTCCCAATCAGGGCACATGCCTGGGTTGCAGGCCTCATCCCCAGTGTGGAGTGTGCAGGCAGCAGCCAATCAATGATTCTCATTATTGATGTTTCTATCTCTCTCTCCCTTTCCCTCCCTCTCTGGTTCAATAAAAATATATAGAAAATAAAAAGACTGTAGCTGGAGGGAGAACTGGGAATATATATTTTTAAAATACATTTTTATTGATTTCAGAGAGGAAAGGGGAGGGAGAGATAGAAACATCAACAATGAGAGAGGCCCGGCGACTTGGTTCCGCGGTTGAGGATCAATTCATGAATCAGGAGGTCACGGTTCCATTCCCAGTCAGGGCACATGCGTGGGTTCCTGACTCCAACCTCCTGCACGCCCCACAATTATGAGAAGGAATGAAAAGAACCACTGATCAGCTGCCTCCTTCACACTCCCTACCGGGGGCCAGTCCCCCACCCCCATGTACCCTGACCTGCAATTGAACTCTGACTTCCTGGTTAATAAGTCCACGCTCAACCCCTGAGCCACAGGAGTGGGGCAAGATAATTTTTTATGATGAAAGAAATAACAGCAGATTTACATGCTGATGAGAATGAGACGATTAAAAAGAAAACACCGATGCAGAGGATTGTAGGATGGCTGAGTAAGTGTTTGAGCAGGTGATCAGGAGGAGACTAATGCACAAGTAGGTAGGGCGGGAGAGCTTGGCCAACTGGCTCTCAGTTTCACAGATAGCTGCCCTGTCAGAGAGCAGAAATGGGCCCTGGCTGGTTCGGCTCCGTGGATAAGAGCATCAGCCTGCGGATTGAAGGGTCCCAGGTTCGATTCCTGGTCAGGACACATGCCTGGGTTGCAGGCTTGGTCCCCAAGTGGGGGGTGGGTGGGAGGCAGCCAATCAATAGTTCTCTCTCATCATTGATGTTTCTCTCTCTTCCTCTCCCTTCCTCTCTGAAAGCAATACAAATATATATTTTTTGATTTTTTAAAATATATTTTATTGATTTTTCACAGAGAGGAAGAGAGAGGGATAGAGAGTTAGAAACATCGATGAGAGAGAATCATCTACCAGCTGCCTCTTGCACACCCCCTACTGGGGATGTGCCCGCAACCAAGGTACATGCCCTTGACCAGAATTGAACCTGGGACTTTTCAGTCCGCAGGCCGACGCTCTATCCACTGAGCCAAACCAGTTTCGGCAATACAAATATATTTTTTTAAAAAAAGAGAGAAAGAGCAGAATACAACTCTCCTCAACCAAAATGAGGCTTATCAGCTCTACAGCCCCAAACGCCCTCACCTGGCACCCATCCCTTGCTGTCCCCCTCATACGCTGAGGTTCCACCCACTGCAGCACTTACATCACCGCGGGCACGGTGGCCTCAGACTGGCCTGGGACCCTCCCCTGCACGCCCTCCCGCCGGGGTGCCTCCCCAAGTAGTTGGCTGGAGAGGGAAAGGGGTGACTTGTGAGCGGGTCAGTCAGGGACTAACGGTCAGGTGGCACTCGGCACCTGAGGGCGGCGGGCGGGGGGGAAAGTGGTCCGAGCGGCCTCTCTCTGCCTCCAGGGCCCGCCTCGCGCTCCGTGGAGCGCCTCAAGGAGATGATCAAGGCCGGCATGAACATCGCGCGACTCAACTTCTCCCACGGCTCCCACGAGGTTCGGGATGGATGGGGTCGGGATGGGGTCGCGGGAGGCGGCGGGGCTCCAGGAGGCCCCCGGGTCGCGGCCGCCTCCCCCTGAATGAAAGCCCCGCTTGGCCCGGTTCTGTCCCCAGTACCACGCGGAGTCCATCGCCAACATCCGGGAGGCGGTGGAGAGCTTCGCGGCCTCCCCGCTCAGCTACCGCCCGGTGGCCATTGCGCTGGACACCAAAGGCCCGGAGATCCGCACGGGCATCCTGCAGGGGGTGAGAGGGGGCCCCAGGGCGGGGCGGGCGGAGGGGCGGGGGGGGGGGGGAGCCCCGCACTCAGGGCACTGGCTCCGCCCCCAGGGCCCCGAGGCCGAGGTGGAGCTGGTGAAGGGCTCGCAGGTGCTGGTGACCGTGGACCCGGCGTTCCGGACGCGGGGGGACGCGCACACCGTGTGGGTGGACTACCCCAACATCGTCAGGGTCCTGCCGGTGGGCGGCCGCATCTACATCGACGACGGGCTCATCTCCCTGACGGTCAAGAACATCGGTGCGGGCTGGGCACACCTCCCTCCCTCCGCCCCCGCCCCGCCCCGCGCACCCACCTCCCAGGCCCGGTCCTCACCCCCCCACCCCCCACCCCCGCCCCGGAGCCCCGCATCCTCACCCCGGCCAGGAGCCCGCCCCAGACTCCGGCTCCCCCGCTTGGGGCTGGGCTGACCGGCAGGCGTTTCTGCACCCGAGGCCTACTCCCCGGAGCCCAGGCCGAGGGCGGACAGACAGACAGACAGACAATAGGGCGTGGATCCCAATCTCCCGAGGGGCCAGCCCCCTGTTCCCTGGTCCCTGACGCTGCCCCCGGCTCCCCTGACCGAGCCCGGCCCTCCCCACGCCCGCAGGCCCGGCGGGGCTGGAGACCGAGGTGGAGAACGGCGGCGTCCTGGGCAGCCGCAAGGGCGTGAACTTGCCGGGCACCGAGGTGGACCTGCCCGGGCTGTCCGAGCAAGACTTCCGCGACCTGCGCTTCGGGGTGGAGCATGGCGTCGACATCGTCTTCGCCTCCTTCGTGCGGAAAGCCAGCGACGTGGCCGCAGTGCGGGCTGCTCTGGGGCCTGAAGGACAGGCCATCAAGGTCATCAGCAAAATCGAGAACCACGAAGGCGTGAAGAAGTGAGTCTTGGCCTTTGCCTCTACCTGGCGCTTAACCAGCCCACCAGCCCGTAGCTCCTCCTCTCCCTGGCATCCCCCCAGCTCTTCCCCAGCTCTGACACCCCCCCCCCCCCCACCAACCGCTCAGGTTCGATGAAATCCTGGAAGTGAGCGATGGCATCATGGTGGCGCGGGGTGACCTGGGCATCGAGATCCCAGCCGAGAAGGTTTTCCTGGCTCAGAAGATGATGATTGGGCGTTGCAACCTGGCGGGCAAACCAGTTGTCTGTGCCACACAGGTCTGGAGAGGGCTGGGCACGCTGGGTTTGGGGACACCTGGGGGTGAGTGCCCGCACCTGAGGTCTCTAGCGTGGCTTGCTGTCCAGTGTTTGATCCCCGGACAATGAAGTCAGGGCGAGGCACCGTGACCCCCATTCTCAGATAAGGACCCTGAACTGCCAGGGTGCCGCGGGCTGTGACGCTGACCCTGGCCCCCGGGGCACGCTGAGAACGGGGACGTCAGAGAAGCGGCGTCCCTGATCGGTGTGACTCCTGCAGCCCTGACATCCAGATGTCCCCCAGATGCTGGAGAGCATGATCAGTAAGCCCCGGCCCACGCGGGCAGAGACCAGCGACGTGGCCAACGCCGTGCTGGACGGCGCAGACTGCATCATGCTGTCGGGGGAGACGGCCAAGGGCAGCTTCCCGGTGGAGGCCGTGATGATGCAGCACGCGGTAGGAGCTCGGGATGCGAGGAGGTGGGCCGGACAGCCAAATAAATCCCTGCCGGGCCAGTGCCCCCGTCCAGCCTGACCTCCCGGTGCCCGCAGATTGCCAGGGAGGCGGAAGCCGCGGTGTACCACCGGCAGCTGTTCGAGGAGCTGCGCCGGGCCGCACCCCTCACCCGCGACCCCACCGAAGTCACTGCCGTTGGTGCTGTGGAGGCTTCCTTCAAGTGCTGTGCCGCTGCCATCATCGTGCTGACCAAAACCGGCCGGTGAGGGGGCCTTTGGGTCAGGGGCCACAGGCTTGGGTTTTGTCTGGGCATCAGAGGTGGGGGGTGTCATGCTGGGGCAAGAGGAGGGGTAGCTATGAGATCTGGAGGCCAGGAGAGGCTCGTGGAGCTCACCAGGAGAGGTGCCAGTGAGCTCCGGCGATGGAGGGGAGGTGGCATCACTGGACCATTGGTTTCCAGACCTTTCGGGCTCCTACGGCTCAGAAGCAAGTCCTTTGCATTTAAATAATTTTTAAAATATATTTTTATTGATTCAGAGAGCAGGAGAGAAAGGGAGAGATAGAAACATCAATGATGAGAGAGAATCATTGATTGGCTACCTCCTGCATGCCCCTTACTGGGGATCGAACCTACAATCCGGGCATATGCCCTGACCTGGAATCAAACCGTGACCTCCTGGTTCATGGGTGGATGCTCAACCGCTGAGCCACACTCGCTGGGAACAAGTGTTCTGCGTTGAGCCCACAGTCTCACACTGCTGGGCCCAGGTCTGAGTTCACGTCTTTGCTCTGACATGGCTCCTCAGGTAAGTCACCCAGGCCTACCGCATAAGCCTGTTTCCTCAGTCAGAGACTTCTGTAAGTCAAGTACTACTCGTACACTATAAAGGTGTCTTCTCAGAAGGGTTTTGTTTCTTTTCTTCTTTTTTTTTAAATATATTTTTATTGATTTTTTTACAGAAAGGAAGAGAGAGGGACAGAGAGCTAGAAACATCAATGAGAGAGAATCATCGATCAGCTGCCTCCTGCACACCCCCCACCGGGGATGTGCCCGCAACCAAGATACATGCCCCTGACCGGAATCGAACCCGGGACCCTTCAGTCCACAGACCGACGCTCTATCCACTGAGCCAAACCGGTTTCGGCAGGGTTTTGTTTCTCAAAGAGGTTTTTTCCTGAACTATTTCATTCGAGGTACCCTTTATTATTTCGTATCTTCTTTGTGTGGTAAGAAGGGCAGGCATTCTTATACCCACTTTACAGATGAGAACAACCAAGACCCGGAGAAATAGGACTTACCCAGCGTGGGTCACACAGCTTGTTGGTGACACAGAACCCAAGTTCTGGTTTCTGACTTAGCACTCTCCCTGTTCTGGGCTGACCTTCTCTGCCTCCTTCAGCTCCGCCCAGCTTCTGTCTCGGTACCGACCTCGGGCAGCGGTCATCGCTGTCACCCGCTCCGCCCAGGCTGCCCGCCAGGCCCACCTGTGCCGAGGAGTCTTCCCCCTGCTGTACCACGAACCCCCAGAGGCCGTCTGGGCAGAGGACGTGGATCGCCGGGTCCGGTTTGGCATTGAGAGCGGTGAGTCATCTAGACTTCCTCCCCACCCACCCCTGGGTTTGTGTCGTGAGCGCCCCCCCACCCCCCCGCCCGCCCCACTTCCCACACCCACGCAAAGGCCTAGATTTACTCTGCGAGGTTCACTGAGTCTCACAGACGTTTTGGCCTCCATGGACAAGCGGGGGGAGGCAGAGGAGAGAGATCGGGGCCTTCCCTAACAAGCCAGCCCCGCTGCTCCTGCATCAGGTGGTAGAGCCTGGTGTGAGCTAAGAAGCAGGAGGTGACAGGAGAAAGGGGACCCGGTCCCCCGCAACTGGAAAATCTAATTTAGAACGGGCTACAATCACACCCCATCTCTTCCCGTTGGCATAGCAACACGGGTGGATAGACTTGCTGCTTAGCAACACCCACCACACCACCCACAGACACACCTGCAATTCTGATACAGCGCAGTGGTCTCATCTCTGTGGCCGCTGCCTGAGGCCCGCATTGTGGCTTAGCCTCAGGCCTCATTCCTTCCTACCGGCTGGCCCTGAGGGAGAAGGTGGTGGCTGGCTCTCCTGACAGGGCTGACCTGGGTCCCTCGGAGGCTGATTGTCACCTTCCCCTCCCCCAGGAAAGCTCCGTGGCTTCCTCCATGTTGGGGACCTGGTGATTGTGGTGACAGGCTGGCGACCAGGGTCTGGCTATACCAACATCATGCGAGTGATAAACATATCCTGAGATGCCCTCCCCTTCTGACCCAGCCGGCTCTGGACCCCATCCCTCCTCCCCGTTTCCCCCACTCCATGCCCCCCACCCTCTTCTCTCTACTCCCATCCTCCCTGCCTGAGGCCACATCTGCCATCTGCCCCATTCCAGGGTGCCCTCCCTCCTCCCCATTTCCTGCAGGCCCTAAAGATCTGTCCAGTGAAGCACTGGCCATCCGGTAGCCCCAATCGTACAATGCCGCACCCAGTGCTCTGAGCTGGACCCTAAGTTGCTCGAAGACTTTAATCCCAGCGTAACCGGTTAATTGTATTTCCCCTGGCTTCCCACACCTGGAGGCAGAGGCGAGGGGACCAGATCAATCACGTCCATTTTAGAAACACTTCATATCCATGCAGACTGTTATTCTCATGCGTGGCCTTTACGGTCATCTGATTATCTCCTGAGGAGAGTGCCACCTCTTCCCTCATGGTAACTAACGGTAACATCACGGCCCCCCTCTTGGGGGAAGCCTGGGTGATGGACGCTGGGGAGCACTCCCACCACCGTCCTCAGCACCCCGCTGGGATTGCAGACCACCCCCTGGCTGCTCGCAGGGCCACCTCACGCCTTGCCGGGTGAGTTCCCGTCTGCACCCAGAAATTCCTTCACGCCCACTTTGTTTCCACACACAAACTGGGAGCCAAACCGTGTCTCTATTTTCTTTTTTAAACCCAGCTGTTTTGAAGCAGTTATAAAACTCCCACATACCCAGAAGCCCAGGACTCCCTTCGCAGGAGAGACAGTTGGGGCCCCGGCCCCACATCCTTCGATGCTGTAGAGGAGGCACGGAGACACGGGCGGGGTAGGGGGTTTCTCTTGTCCCTGAGAAGGCGGAGGTGCTGGCTCGGCTGCCCTTCCCCGGGCTCAGATCCCCGGGGTCCTCCCCTTACTCCTGAACCAACAGCAAACTCAGTAGGGATAAAAACCAAAAACTTTAAAAGAACAGCCCCCGCCTCCCACCTCAGGTGGCCCTTGTGCCCCTGCCTAGCTAGGGAGGGTTTGGTATTGCTGGAGGGAGTTGGACCAGGACCACAGGAACTGGCGGCTGGGTGGGGGCTGTCCCTTCCTGTCTCCCTCCCAGGAGGAGGGGGAGGGATAGCCAAAGAAACGGGTGAATAAAATGAATCGATAATAAATAAAATTAGCAAATGAATAAATATAATTATGAAATAATTGAATAAATAAGGGAAGAAGGAAAGAAAAGCGCCATCTAAGGATTCGGCCACTTCCCCCTCACCTGGGGGATCTAGGCTGGGGCACTAAATAAGGAGGTGCCGAACCTCCTTAGCTTCAAGGGGGACACCAGTGGGGCAGGGGCACGGGGAGGGGTGGCCCCCCTTTACAAAGAGACAGTTCTCCCAGAGACAGAGCTGGGAACTCGGCAGGAGACATGTTCCCACCCAGGGGTATAGATGGGGGGGGGGGGGTGGTGGTTCCTGCACATGGCAGTGAAGGTGGACGGCCACACTGATGACCCTAAACGTTTGTCGGCAGCTTGGGGCCGGCTATGCTAGGAGGACAGGGAGATAACCCCTCCAGGCAGGCCCTGCAGGGTCACGGACAGAGAGACAGACATCTGGGTACTTGGCAGTGATGGCCTTGGCAAGTGCTTGTGCTTAATAAGGTGGGATCCTGGGCCCGGGCCTGCGCCCGGCAGGACCATGGCGGGGGACACCTTCGCCGAGGGCCTGGAGTGGCTTCTACTTGGCAGTGGAGACGCGGTGCCGGGAACGTGGTCGGCGCTCAGTGCGTCTGACGAACGGGCGAATGGATTAGGAGGCCGCAGGGTGCCCGAGCTGAGGACAGAGACTATCTTGTTTGGCACTAAGGGGAGACATTCCCAGAGGGCAGTGTTTCAGGTCCTCTTGGCCTTCCCCAAGAGGCGTCTGCCTTCAGGGGCTCACTACCGCACCTGAGAGCTACCTGGGGGTTCACATGTTGGCAGGGAGCTGGGGGCCCCTCGGGGTGGCTGGCTCAGGCCCCGGTGGCCTGGGGAGCTGGGCTATCCCCGGCGGCTTGGCCAGGAGCCCCGAGGGGGGCAGGCGTTCACTCCCTGAGCCCTTCCGCCCCTGAGAGCCGTCGCCCGCCGCCCGCTGGGGCAGGGAGGGTTGGGAAGCCGAGAGCGGGCGGCCCCCGGGCCCGAGGCGGCGCCCGCCTCCTCCTGGGGGGGGGCCCAGCAGGGACACCTGGGAGCGCCCGGCCTGGGAGCGGCTGGCTTGGAGGGTTCGGGCCGGTGGGGCGGGCAGGCGGGAGGTGGACGCCCACGGCCCCCGGGCCAGCAGAGGGCCAGCTCGAGCAGGCGCCAGCGGGGAGGCCGGGGAGCCCGACGAGCGAGCCAGGAGGGTGGCTGGAGGGTCGGGGGAGAGGAGCAGGGGCTGCCGCTGGTGGGTCAGGGCGATGGCCACGCTGGAGGTGACGGCGGCGGCCTGCAGGGGCGCGTGCACCAGCGGCTCCCACAGCACCGGCTTCCCGCTGAGCCGGGCTCCCGTGCCCGGGGCCAGGCCTTGAACCCCCCGAGCCATGTCCCTGTCGTGTTGCACCAAGTGCTGCTCCATGATGCCCCCGCTGCTGCCCGGACTGGGCTCGGAGCGCTTCCGCCGCAGAACGGAGTTCTTTCCTAGAGGTTGTCCCAGCGAGAGGAGTGAAGCAGAGGGAGGGAATCCAAGGGAAAGGTTGAATGTCATTGTGGAGAGAAGGGTCAAGCGCTGAGAGTATGAGTCAGGGACGGTGAGGGTCAGGGCCTCAGGCAGCAGATGGGAACTTAGGGCGATAGCTCCAAGGACAGGAGATGCTGAGGGACCAGGACAGTGGGCCACGGTGTTGAAAGGCCTATGCGGGCATTTTCTGGGGGGGGGGAGGGGCTCTGAGGTAGGGAGCAGGGGTTTTTGGGGTGTGACACTGGAGCACAAAGGCTGGGCCCTGGGGCAGTGGGCTTCTTATATGCACATGGGTAAGGGCCCAGGCTGGACAGAGGGAGGACTCGGTGGCAGGCCTCACCAATGCGGCACAGCCGGTCCATGGCCACGGTCTCGAAGGCCCGGCGCATCATGGGGAACTCCTCGAGCACGGCGTTGAAGTGGTCCACGCTGAGCGAGTAGAGGCGGCAGTAGGTGTCGGCCCGCACGCTGGCGGTGCGCCGGCCCCGCGTCAGCAGGCAGATCTCTGCGGGTTTGGGGGGAGCCTTCAGGACCAGTGCCCGGAACTCATTCTCACGGGGCCGGCAGCAGCCGACCCCGCTGCCTCCGGCTCCTCCCTCCTCACCCACCCCCGGGTCCCGACCGGGTCCCGACGTGCTCCCAGCACTGTCACGCCTCGCCTGCACTATTATCGTCCTCACTCTCTCCAAACTAAGGCTGGCAACCAGGCAGGTCTTGCTGGGCCCCACCTGCGGATATTCCACTCCGCTTTAAGTCTTACCCCGCTCCGCTGCTTTCTATAAACAGCCAGGAGAGCCCAGGCGGAGAGGAACGGTGCCAAAGGGCAAAGGGCAACACGCTAGGAACGCCGGAGGGTGGTGTGCGGACTGAGAGGTTATATGAGCTTCAGGTCACCGTGGGCGCCAGCTGGCAGAACCACCTGCACTGCCACAGGCTGGGCCCCTGGGGCACACCAGCCGGGAGCCACCAAGAGAGCCCGTGGGTCTCACCAATTGTGGCTTCTAAAAGGCCCAGACATGTTCAAGGCCCTGGCATTGCATCAGAATCTCTTCAAAAGCTTCTTAAAAATACAGAGTTCCGGCCAAAACCGGTTTGGCTCAGTGGATAGAGTGTCGGTCTGCGGACTGAAAGGTCCTAGGTTCGATTCCGGTCAAGGGCATGTACCTTAGTTGCGGGCACATCCCCGGTGGGGGGTGTGCAAGAGGCAGCTGGTCGATGTTTCTCTCTCATCGATGTTTCTAGCTCTCTATCTCTCTCCCTTCCTCTCTGTAAAATATCAATAAAATATATAAGAAAAAAATACAGAGTTCCAGGCCCAGAGATTTTGACTCAGGAGGCCGGCTGGGGAGGGGCTGGACTCCGTGATTCTGCAGCACGGCCAGGCAGGGACGCGGATCCAGGCGAGCAGGTGCCCTCCACTCTCTGCTCTCCTCCCCCCCACCCTCCCCGAGGCCCGCTGACCCCCAAAGTAGGATCCGTCCGTGAGGCGGGTGTCCTGGGCGCCGCGGGCCAGCACGCTGAGCAGCCCGTGCTGGATGAAGTACATCTTCCGGCCCACAGAGCCCTCGCGCACCACCAGGTCCCCCGGCTGGAAGACCTCGAAGCGCAGCTTGGTGAGCACCGCAGTGACGAAGCTGGGGTCCGCGTGGGTGAACAGCGGCATGTGGGCCACCAGGCCCCTGCAGGTGAAGTTAATGATCTCCTGGGAGGGGGAGGGGCCTGTCAGGCACTCTGTGGCCCCTGTCCCCAAGGTGACCCCACCCAGCTCATCTGTCTCCAGAGGGCCCCCCCCCCCCCTGGGTCATGATCTGCAAGAATGAGGATGGCTGAAACCGGTTTGGCTCAGTGGATAGAGCGTCAGCCTGCAGACTGAAAGGTCCCGGGTTCGATTCCAGTTAAGGGCATGTACCTTGGTTGCGGGCACGTACCTTGGTTGCGGGCACATCCCCGGTATGGGGTGTGCAAGAGGCAGCTGATTGATGTCTCTCTCTCATTGATGTTTCTAACTCTGTATCCCTCTCTCCTTCCTCTCTGTAAAAAAAATCAATTTAAAAAAAGAAGAATGAGGATGCTTCCGTGGGCCTGGGACCATCCCTAAGCTCCTGCCCTCAGGGCTCTCCCATGAGCCCTCAAACGACCATCCTCCCAAACAGAGATCCCTGCCCTCCCTCCCCATGTACACTCCACCCCCATATGAACTCCAAGAAAGACCTTAGCCCCTGAAAGCACCCCCCCCCAAAGGCCTGGCTTCCAATAGCCCTCACCCCAGGTGCCATCCTCGACGCCCAGGTCCTTGACGAGCCCCTTCCAGGGCCGTGCCCAGACCTACCTCCCGAAGTGGCTCGCTCAGCTCGCCGAGGATGCTCTCCTCGTCGAACATCTTGCCCTGGTAGCGGTGCTCGTAGTACTCGTGGATGCGCTGCCGCGTGTCGGCGGGCAGCTTGTGGAAGGACATGTACTGCTCCACCTGCTTGTACTGGAGGGCCAGCCGATGGCCGGCAGGGAAGAGGACAGAGGCGGGCGTGGGGCCGGAACAGTGGAGGCAGGTGTGTGTGGAGGAAGGTCACAAACGTGGGGCAAGTCCAGGGCGGTGAGGCAAGGAGGTAGAAGGGGACACACGAGGCCGCAGAGGGACGTGTGGATGATGGCGGATACAGGGAGGACACAAAGCACAGTCACAGGAGAATCAGACACGGGCAGGGGAGGCGTCCAAGGACAGGGTTTTAGGCGCACACATGGAAAAGGCACACACAGGGGCATGAGACACATGGACGTGAACACAGAACCACAGGAGTATGTGTCAAAACGGGCCTCCAGTTCAGCTCCCCAGCCTCCGGCGCCCCTCCACGCCCACCCCCTTCTTCTCCTGTCCCTGCCGACCTTCTCCTGGTACTGGCGCCGGGAGGAATCCAGGGACTGGATGAGGGCGGTGGCGTGGCCAATGAACATGGCGTAGCAGGTGGCGCCCACAATCATGCTGAGCATGGTGAGCCAGACGTCCGGCATGCCCACCGGCGCCTGCTGCCCATAGCCGATGCACAGCATGTGGCTCATGGCCTTGAACAGGGCGTGGGAATACTGGCGGCCCCACGAGTGGTTCTGGAGGACAAAGTATCGCACAGGTGGGCAGAGGGCCCCCAGAGCCTCCTCCTCCTCCTGACCCATTTTCTCTCTCTTTTACTCCTTCTGCCTACCCCGTTCATTTCACATCCGTCTCCGAGGAGGCACTCGAGTTTGGTCTTGGGGTGCCCCGAGGTGGAAGGGGCCTCTTTTGCAGTTTAGGGACTTGAGTTTCTGCCTATGTTTCCTTCCCCGTCTTCTCCCTCCGACACCAAACAAACACTTCCTCTGGGTCTCTGCCCGCCTCACCTCGCTTCCCCACCTCCTCACTCCTGCCTTCTCTCTTGGTCGTCTCTCCATCATCTCTTGCCCCCCATGGTCCGCCCACTGCTCGGACACGCGAGCCCTCGGAATGCTCAGGAGAGGAGGGCTGTGGGGAGATCTCACCACCATGTGGTTGATGAAGACCCAGCAGTCGGGAGGAAAGTCCTGCAGCATGGGGACCAGGAACTGCAGGCAGCCGTCCCAGTGACAGAGCAGCAGCATCATGCCGATGAGGTTGAAGATGCGAACCACCGCGCTGGCCAGGTCATAGGTCATGTGAAAGATCTGAGGATTCCGAGGAGGGGCCGCTGTGGACTGGAACCCTTCCTGGCCGTCTCCTCCATCCCCAGCCTCGTAAATTCTCTCTTTGAGCTTCTCGCCCCAGCCCCAGCCCCAGCCCCGTGAGTTTGAAAAATGTGGTCGTTATTTGGACCGAGCTTTACGGCACACAAATCTAGCGAATACAAAGGAGGCTGTGTCACTACGCTCATCTTATAGCTAGGAAAACGGCTGCCGATCACGTGCCCAGAATCACACAGGGTCACAGCAGAGGCGAGCTGTACAAGCTACCTCGGCGTGGTCTGGGAAAGAGGAGAAGGTGCCAAAACTGGTTTGGCTCAGTGGATAGAGCATCGGCCTTTGGACTGAAAGGTCCTGGGTTCGATTCCGGTCAAGGGCATGTACCTTGGCTGCAGGCACATCCCCGGTAGGGGGTGTGCAAGAGGCAGCTGGTCGATGTGTTTCTCTCTCATCGATGTTTCTAGCTCTCTATCTCTCTCCCTTCCTCTCTGTAAAATATCAATAAAATATTTTTTTTTAAGAGGAGAGGGCATTTTACAGTGTAATGTCACCAGGGCGTGAGTATCAGAATGAATTCCAGCAGCCCTCTCCCTCTCCAGTGATGATAGGTGATTTGCGAAGCACGAACTACGTGCCAGCACCATTCTAAGTGCTTTACTGGTGTAAACTCTTTAATCCTATAACCTTATCACACGTGAGTATATTATTTAACGTTCTCATTTTATAGGAGAAAAAAAACAAAGCCTCATCTATAGTCAATGGTAAAACTGGTATCTGACCTCAGGCAATGAGATTGCACAGTCCATACTCTGGATGAACCACTAAATTCTGCTGCCCGGAAGCTGACACTCCAGCCTCTTCCCACCCTTGTCATTACTAGCTCTCCCCCCACATCTTCCTCCCAGAGTCCAAATAACCCTCAGGGATTTGTCTGGCAGCTGTGTCACCATCCTCATCTCAGGGACCCCATCCCCTGAACCCCCATGCTGATCCTGCTTTTCCCTCACCAAGTTTGGAGAGAGCCAACCTCGGAAGCTCCACACACCTGCCCACCCCATAAGGTCACCAGGAGTCCCCTCCCCCCACAGCACTGTCTCGGAGAAGTCTGGGACCCCCCCTGCCCACCTCCCCGCCCCACCTCCTCCCACTGGTGTATGTAGCGGATGAGGCGGGAGAGGCGGAGCAGCCGCAGGAGGCTGAGGATCTTGGTGAAGCGCACGATGCGGAGGGCCCGCGCTGTTTTGTAGACCTCAGCGTCCAGTCGCGGCTCCAGCTCCACCACCAGGAAGATGTAGTCCACGGGGATAGAGGAGATGAGGTCCACCAGGAACCAGGTGCGCAGGTAGCGCGTGCGGATGGCCTGCGGAGCCAGCAGGATCTCGGCGCCTTCCTCTACCACGATGCCCGTGCGGAAGTTGAGCGCCAGGTCCAGCAGGAAGAAGGTGTCAGAGAGGACGTTGAAGGCGATCCACGGCGGGGAGTTCTCCTCCTTGAAGAAGGTGATGCCCACGGGCAGCACAATGAGGTTCCCCACCATCAGCAGGAGCATGACCAGGTCCCAGTAAAACCTAAGGGGGGGGGGGGAGATAGGGAGGAGGACCACGAGGATATTGCATCAGCCATCTAACAGCAAGCAACCTGGCCCGGCCAACGATGGACAAGGACACGGAAAAAGGGATATTTACAGCTCATGAGAGGGTAAACTGGAAACACCATTTAGGAAAATAGTTTGCCATTATCTAGTGAAGTCAGATATTTGCATTCCCAGCAATACCATATATACCATATAGACTTTATTTATTTATTTATTTATTTATTTTCAGCTTGAAGTTTGGAAACAACCTGGATGTCCATCAGTAGAAAAATAAAATATAGTTATGCCCTGTAAATGCTATACAACTGTGGACTCATCCAACCGCAGCCACGTTCTGCAACATGAACGACTCTCACACACCCCCAAACTTATTTATTTATTTAACCCTCACCCGAGGATATTTTTTTCCATTGAGTTTCTAGAGAGAATGGACAGGGAGAGACACATCAATTGGTTGCCTCCTGCACATGCGTGGGTAGGGAGCCTGCAACTGAGGTATGTGCCTTTGACGGGGAACCCAACTCAACCTGCAAACCTCCGGTCCACCAACAACAAACCCTCTTCCTCTCCCTCCTGGGCCACAAGAGAAATCCTGTGCCGTGAAGTGGGGGAGGAGCGAGAAAGAGGGTTTTCCTAGCCCTAGAGCAAACTCACTGCCTGACTCACAGGCAGTCACAAGCCTGGTGGGGGATACAGTAGAGAGGACAGAGAAAAGCACAATAATAAGGAGGGCGGGGGAGGACACGGCTTCTGGGGATACACCGGAGAGTGAAATGGGGGAAGGGAGGGAGATCCACAGATCTAGCAGACTAGGAGGCTAGGAAAGGTGCACGGTGGGTGGGAATGAGGTAGTAAAGAAGATGGGAGTAGCAGAAACAATGGGAGAAAGGAGCATTTAGGGAATGCATGTGAATGTGCATGCAAGATGATGTCCAAATCTCCCATTGTGTTTCCAGACTCCTGATGCACACCTCATCCCTTCAACTCATTCCGCTCCCTTAGGTTCGGTATGTTTTGCACACACCCTCACCTCATCCAACCGCTGTCCTTCATTTCCCTCAAGGACAGGGCAGCTCTCCTCCCCTAGCGCCCTCGATGTAAAGGTGCAGCCAGATGGGGACTGGGAAATGGCTCCGCCCCACCCTTCGTCCTTTCTCCCTGGTGGTAGCCTTGCCCTGGGGTGGCAGCCTCAGGCGCTGTGAGTCCCCCCAGCCCTGCCCCGCCGCATCCCGCCTTCAGCACCAGGGACAGCTACCCGGACTGCTGTCAGAATCCCCCTCCCAACACCCCCCCACACCCCCAGAATCCCCCCTTTTCCCCTGGCAGCCTGCCCCGCCCAACTAAGCAGGTGCTGGGGGGGGGAGTGGGGGGGGGGCGGGAGAAAGATAGCGGAGCTTGGTTTTTCTCTCAGGCTGACCCTGAGTCTTGGAATAGGACATGATTTCCCAGATCACCAGCCAGCAGCACTGGAGGAGGCAAGGATCCCTAACTCCAGCAGTCCGTGTGGTCCAGGTGGGGTGCTGGGGTGCTGAAAGGGGGAACCCAGGTCTCTGGAGTCCGCTTCTCTTCTGGCGGCCCCGACCTGAGAAGTCACCGAGCATGCCGGGCGAGGCGGGTGGGAGTGACTCTCTCGCCCCACCCGGGGATCCCTGGGCTGGAGACGAAATGACCGTGGAGAGTGGGGCGGGTCCAGCCCCCGGGTCTCCGCAGCGGAAGGGGGATCGGGCCCACCCCCCGCCCTCCGGCCGGCGGGCCCCAGTACCGGAAGTCGCTGTAGGGGTGGATGATCCAGGCCCCCGCGGACTTGACCCGCTCCTGCTCGATTTCCACAGCTTTGTGGCTGCCGAACACGCGAAGGGAGAACTTGTTGACCGTGGGCTGGAGCAGCGTCCCGAACTGCCTCCTCTTGGGCTCGGGTCCGAGCGCGGACCCGGGGGTCTGGCCCGAGGTGGCGGTCGCAGGCGCCGGGGCGGCAGCTGGAGGCGTCGCCTCCAGCCCAGGGGTCGCCCGGTCGCCGGGCCCCGTCGCCGGCCGCGGCTCCGTCTCCATGGCGCCCCACGGCTCACACACTTGGTCCCCGAGACCCTGCCGCGGCCATTGGGGGGGCCCGGCCCCTCCGGGAGCCGGGCCGGCGCAGCCCCGCAGGCCCCGAGCGGAGCGCAGTGGGCTGGGAGTTGCCGGCGCCCGGGGCAGGAGGGGTGTGGGGGGGACACGCTCCCGCCGGCGGCGGGCCGGGCGCGCGGCGCCCCCTGGCGAGCTCCGCGGGAAAGCCGGGCAGGGCCGGCGTGGGCGGGGCCGTCCGAGCGCCCTCCCCGGAGGGGCGTGGCCAGCAGCGCCGGTGCCCGGGGGGCTCCGAGGTGGGCGTGGCCGGGCGGACGGGGGCGGGCCTCCCAGCGTCGGAGGAGAAGGGAAAACGGAAAACGCGGCCGGAGCCCCGGAGAGGGCGTGGCCTCAGAGTTGGACTTTTTTTATTCACTGAGCGCCAGGGAGGTGGGGCCGCCTGCGAGTGGCGGGAAAACCGGACGGGAGTTTGAGGCTGATGAGTCCGAGGAGGGCGAGGAATTATTGGGGACCAATGGAAGAGGTGGGGAATGGCTTTTGGTATTCGTCTTCCCCCACTCTTGCTCAGGAACTTCCGGTATCCCACTTTCTTCCTCTCGGCACTCTCTAGCATATTCCTTTGCTCACCCGGGTATCTAACGTTCTGATTTTTTTTTCCCCCTCTGCCAACCTTCCCCAAATGCGACTCTGCCCATCGCTGAATGGGATGCTGAGGATGCAGGAGTTGGTTCAGATCTCATCTCCTCTGGGAAACCTAGAGGCACATTTCCAAACCTCCTTTCCCCAGGTCGGGTCTAGTCTAGTGTCCGGGGCACCGCAGTGCATCACCATTCTTGTCACAAGGCTGCCGTGATCTCTTTACAGGTCTTTTTCTCCCATTAGGCCGTGAAGCTCTGAAGAATCTGGCACGGCGCTGGGCACATAGCGGGCACGCAGTGAATGCCTGTTGAGTGAACGATCACCTGGAAGTGTTCCTGCAGGAGGAAGTGAGCTAGCTTGCCATCCTGTCTTCTTAGCCCCCCGTTACCCCTCCTCTTCTGTGCTGGGGAACTTTTCCTAGCCCGCTTCTGGCTAACTGATCTAATCCCCATCTCACAGTTCTCCATCCCGGCTCCCCTCTGATATCCCGACTTTAATGTACTTATCCTCAGGTTCTTTTTCACTTCCCTTTTCTATTCCTCAATTCCTTCTACGGCGTCCGTAACTGCCCAGTTTGTCTCAAGGTCCCCGTCTCTTTCCTCTTTTCAAATCAGTAAACGTACACTCTCCATAATAGGCGTTAATAACATAACATACAGGTCCAAAGTGATTGCGCCTTTTCCGGCGCCCGAGTCTCCATCCCCCCGTTGCTCAAACCTTTCCCTCCCGGCCCTGCTCCCGACTGGCTGAACCCACACGTGCATTTGTGTTTAGGACAAAAGGTGTGTGGTGTGTGTGTGTGTGTGTGTGTGTGTGTCTTTGCTGGGGTTAGGTGGCGGAGCCGCTTTAAGCACTGGGTATTTTCAGGCTATGTTGGAGAAGCAGACCTCACCACCAAGCCTAAAAAATTAGGTTTTCGGAGCGGCGACAATCCCTAGACGACAGCCCTTTCTTTTAAAAAATCTCCATGCCTGGCTAAGCCAGCGAGGCCTCCTAAAAGGGGCGAAGGATGATGGAGGAGGGACAGGGAAGCACGGGAGCGGAGAGGAGCCGGCCCGGGGCAGCCCCGCGCCCTCCGCCCCGGGCGCGCCCTGCGCTCGGCGCCGGCGGACGCCCGCCCGCGAGCCGGCCGAGGGCGCGGCGGCGTGCGCGGCCCTGGGGGCGGGGCCCGGGGGCCCCTGGGAAGCGACGCCGAACGTGCGTGCGTACGTGCTCGCTCCCGGCGGCGGCGGCGGCGGATCGGAGCGGCCGGAGCCGGAGACCCAGCTGGGACCGGGCCCCGGGCGGGGGCGGTGCGAGCGGCCCCCCAGCGGATCCTCGGGGGCGGGGACGGAGCCGGGGCGGGCGGGGCTGGAGCAGAGCCCGGGAGCCAGGCGGGGGGTCCCGGGGTCTCGGGTTGGGCGGGTGGAGCCGCACTTCGTCGCCGCGGGGGCGCCGGGACTCCCGGCCGCAGCGCTGCCGCCATCACGGACTTCCTGTGGGACAAGCGCACGGGCCTCGCCGCCAGAACGGTGAGCGCGCGGGCCGGCGGGCCGCGGGGCCGCGCGGGAAGATGGCGGCGGCGGGCGGGCGGGGTAGGGGTGTGTGCTGGGGGCGCGGGGACCGGGGCGCGGGGAGGGGAGGAGGAGGAGGAGGAGGAGGAGGAAGAGGGTCACGACCTGCGAAGTGGCGGAGGCGGGGCGCGCCGGGTGGAGGGGGGAGGCCGCCGCCGGCGGAGCACCTGGGGAGACCTGTAGGAAACTTGGGAGTGACCCAAGTAGGAGGAGGCGATGGTGGAGCGGGGACGGGAGGCTCCCCGGGGGGGCAGATGTCAGAGTTGCACCGAGGCTGGAGAGAGAGGAAAGACACCGCCGTGTCGCTTGGAGGGTACGGGAAGCCTTTGGCTCCAGAAATTAGTTCTGCATCATCGGAGGAAGGGAAAACGACGCTGTGGAAGTTGGTGGAGGTGGTAGGCTGGGGATGCATCGTTGGAGAGGCCTGTGAGGAACTTGGGTGGCAGCCCCCGGGGGGTGGGGGGGCTGAGCAATGTTGGGTTACCTGCGAGTATACCGCGCTTGTATCTTCCAGGCGTTCTATGAGCCCTGGTAAGCCAGGAACGAATTATAACTACCCCCCCTTCTGAGCCTGAAGACATGGGGCAGAGACAGCCTCCGGTGGGAGCCACATTGTGGAGTCATTGGCCTTTTCACACCTAATCCTCCCCCCCCCTTCCCCACCGAGACCTCTGTCCTTAGGCCTGTTTCATTTCATTATGCCCTCCTGGCCTCCTCTTCCTGGATTGTGACCGTGATTTCTGATTCTTTCCCTGGAGGGAAAGAAGGATTTGTGCGCCATGCCATTCCAGTTCTAACAACTGGAAAGGAACTGGCTCTCAGACAAGTAGTGCAGATGTTAATTAAAAAAAACAGTTATTCTGTACTTCCTAAGCCAAAAGGGGAGAAGCCCTCTTTTGGGAAGCTGGCTGCAGCTTGGGGCCTCCTGTATTAAAACCTCTCAAGGGGTGTTTGGCCAGAGGGGCAAGAGTTAAGGCAGTTCAAGGAGCTAGACCAGGTCCCTAGGACAACTGGGCTTCCTGCCCCCAGCACACAGGTGGGCGACACTCGGGATAACGGTCAGCATGCATCATGGCGGAGTATACCAAAGCTTTCGTCCGAGGCGTGGCGAGGAACTCAGCATGACACAGATCTGGCTTAGCTCTCAGCCCAGGAGCCTCCCGTCAGTTACACCATCTCACCTGCAATGAGCTGCGGCCCAGACCTGAGGGTCTTCATGGAACCGTGTTTGGGGGAAATCGGAGGAGAGCAGTGTGCCGAGGGAGGCGTATTTAAGGGATTGAGAGAGTTAGGGAAGGCTTCCTAGAGTTTCCAACCAGAGTCAGTCAGTGACTGCTGTTACCCTCCATGAAGGGGGAGGTTTAAGCACAGTGTGTGGTCAAAAGAGAGAGAAATCAAAGAGAAGAAAGCAGCGAGGCACCTCTGCAAGCTCCAGTCCTCAAAGGGGCCTGCCCCACTATGTCTGCTTTGCCTTGTCTTCCAGATGCCTCATCCCCGAAGGTACCACTCCTCCGAACGAGGCAGCCGCGGGAGCTACCACGAGCACTATCGGAGCCGAAAGTATAAGAGACGAAGAAGCCGATCCTGGTCTAGTAGCAGTGACCGGACACGAAGGCATCGGCGGGAAGACAGCTACCATGTCCGTTCCCGGAGGTGAGACCTTGCACTCAAGATCGCTCCCTCATTCATTCCTTTAACAACGACGTGTTGGTCATGTGCTGAGCACCTGGGAGAAGGTGGTGCTCGAGATGGATGACAGAGTAAGGCATTTGCACTGTGTTATCAAGAGTGTTATCATAGAGGCAGTCTGCAGGAAGGGGCCGAGGAAGCCCCTAGCAGGTTTAGACTAAGACAAGGAAAATTTCCCAGAGTGTGTGACATCTAAACTCATCTGAAATATAAGGGTGACGTGTCCCAGCTGAAGGGAAAGCACATGCAGAAGACTAGGGACTGGAAGCAGAGTCAGGTTCTCCTGGTTTTAATAACTTAGCGGCGTATTCGGTGGAGGGATGGGTTAGGGACCGTTTGGAGCAGAGCTGGAGGTAGGGAAGGCTTATGGCTTTGTTCCATTAAATCCCCGGAGGGAAGGAGATGGCCCCCAGGGATGTGGTTCTGCAGCTGTCTTTTGAGATGTCTTGGCGACGTGCAGGTGGCCATCCCTCCTCTGCACTCAGTTACTTCGGCTCTCTGTCCCAGGCCTCTCAGACGTGGCCGGAGTCTGGGAGCCATTTCCCCAGCGGCTCTCTCTCCCCGCTGCAGGAGGACCTCGTCACGGTGTGGCGAGGAGTGGGGCCTGAACAGAGGCACCTAATGGGTGTTCACTGTCCAACAGCAGCTACGATGACCGCTCCTCTGACCGGAGAGCGTACGACCGGCGGTACTGTGGCAGCTACAGGCGCAATGACTACAGCAGGGACCGGGGAGACGCCTACTACGACACGGACTACCGGCATTCCTACGAGTACCACCGGGAGGACAGCAGCTACCGCAGCCAGCGCAGCAGTCGCAGGAGGCACCGCCGGCGGAGGCGGCGCAGTCGGACGTTCAGCCGCTCATCTTCGGTGAGTGCCTGCCCCGGCCCTTCCCCTCCCGCCAGCCCTCTGGGACCCTGGTAAGTGAGAAGTAACCTTGCGCTCAGCTGGTCCGTGGGGCATGAGCTCTGAGGCGGGCACCGAGTCCGTCTCTCTCGGAAGCTCTAGGCCTCTCGGAGGGCCCAGAAGCTGCTTCAGAGGGGCATGGGCACAGAGCGTCTGAGCCCAGTGCCCTCTGGCACGCTGGCCCCGCTGTGCAGGGAGCAGTTCCTCTGCCCGGAGGCCTGCGCTCTTAAAGGGGACGTTGCTTGTGGACTGCCTCTCTCCCCCAAGCCTGGGCTCCATGGCCCCCTCAGTAGGTGGGCTTGGGTGGGGGAAAGGGGAGATTGGTGCCTGCTGGAAGGGCACTGTGTAGAGCATGGGGTTGTGGGTGACACTGGCACAACGACACCACTTCTCTGCTCTGCCCGTGCCTCTCCTCGCTCCCGTTTTGGGTTTGGGACTTGGGGTTATGCGCCGCTCTCTCTTCTCACCCCGATCCGCCTTACTGCATCTGACGTGTTCCCTTCCACTGTCCCCCATCATCGTCTGTCCCCCCTGGCTGGGCGCCTGTGACCGGTGGCCCCTCCACCACCCACCCCGTCTCCCTCCGGCCCCCGCTCCGACACCTGGCTTGCTCCGACCCCCCCCGCCCCCCGACAGCAGCACAGCAGCCGGAGAGCCAAGAGTGTAGAGGACGACGCTGAGGGCCACCTCATCTACCACGTCGGGGACTGGCTACAAGAGCGATGTACAAGCCAAATCGTAACAATCCTATAGCCTGTAATGGTCCCATAGCCATTCTAACGTCCCAAGCCGACCCAAGTCACGGTCTCTTTGCCTTCTCTCAGTGGTGTTGTTTATCTGGGTGGTTTGAGTTGCTGTTGAGAATTGACCTCTGCTGTCCACTCCCAGCTCTCATGGCCCCTGGGTTAAAGGTGGTGGGAGTCACACAGGGGTTTTCTTCCCCTGTGACCATCTGTATCTGTTCCCCCATCCTTCATTTCACCCCAGATTGCTATCCCCCTTTCCTTCCAACTCAGCTCATTCCCCACCTTCTCTCCCTCCCTCCCTCTCCCCGACCCTGCTCTTTTTCATTTCAGATGAAATTGTAAGCACGTTGGGAGAGGGGACCTTTGGCAGAGTTGTGCAATGTGTGGACCATCGCAGGTAACTGTCAGCCACCCTACCCCATCCCTGCTGGGCATACCGAGGGAGTGAGGGTTCTCTGGGGCCTGTGTACCGATGAGCAAAAGGTAGGAGTTCTTTGTGCCCCGACAGCCCCATTCAGTCTGAGATGTTCTCAAGAACCCAGCAAAAGCCTCTTCTGCCACCCTACAGGGGCGGGGCTCGAGTTGCCTTGAAGATCATAAAGAACGTGGAAAAGTACAAGGAAGCTGCTCGACTTGAAATCAATGTCCTGGAGAAAATCAATGAGAAGGACCCTGACAACAAGAAGTAAGCAAGCCAGAGTGTGGGGAGTCCGGGAGGCTCCACCCCAACAGGAAAGCCTCCCAACCTAGTTAGGCAGCCCCAGGCCTTCCCACCCATTCATCTTCCGTTCATCTTAGAGAGTAGGGCAGTAGAGTGGGAAGGGGGGTCTGCGAGAGTCTCTAGTTTGTTTCCCCTGTTGCCAGGCAGTTAAGTTGCTCTGCAGTTTGTCTCCAGCCAGGGTGGCCTCTGGGGACCTGCCCTGGAAATGACCCCGAGACTGAGAACTAACATTTTGTCCAAAAAGTTAATTGAGCTTTTAATATTTAGAAATATGCTGTTGAGGCCACCGACATTTATATGTAATATTTCTGTTCACACACGTTCTATAAGCCAAATGTGTAACAAGGGTGTTAAGTGAACATAATAGGTATAAACACGGGCCCAGTGGTGGCTAATAGTGGATTTCAGGAATGGCCGGTGGGGTCTGGATTTAGGAGGGGCAGTTTGACAATTCAAGGCCAACCCGAGAACCTGGCACTCAACAACACTTGAGCAACTATTTGAAAATGATTTGAATCTTGCCAGGTAGTACCTCTCTTCTTGAGTCCACCAGAAAGACCATTTCCTAGAGGAACTGAATTTTGTTGGTAACACAGTGTGTGGAAGCAACAGCTATGCAGCCCCACCTTGTTGGGGGTGGTGAGCAGATGGGAGCTCATCGACATTCCCCTTCCCCATCTCTCTCCCCAGCCTCTGTGTCCAGATGTTTGACTGGTTTGACTACCATGGCCACATGTGTATCTCCTTTGAGCTTCTGGGCCTTAGCACCTTCGATTTCCTCAAAGACAACAACTACCTGCCCTACCCCATCCACCAAGTGCGCCACATGGCCTTCCAGCTGTGCCAGGCTGTCAAGTGTGAGTGGGGTGGGCCGAGGTGGACTCTGGGACAGCCCCTGCCTCCATTGGACCTCTGCTATCTCAGTTGTGCACTGGTGAAGCCCCTAAGCAGTCAACTTGGTTACCTGCACTTCTGTTATTCTCTGTCATGTTGACATCTCCTCTTCTGACGTAACTCCTTGACCGGTGTCCTCAGCATCACTGATTGGCTTACTCCACATCTAACCGAGCAGGAGCTGGAAGACAAAGCCTTTGAAATCAAAGCACTTAAATACCTCTTTTCCTTGGGAAGTGTAAGTCAGGCAGCAAGCACAAAGACAAAAGGTCGACTCCAGCTAGAGGTTTACATGTGTCTAATCTGAGATGCTCTTCATTCCCAGCCAAGCAGGTGGAAGCAGAGAGGAGTAGCGCAGCCAAGGAGCCAAGTAGGGAATCCAAACTAGTACACGGTCCCTCTTGAGTGTTCGTAACAGTATAGTTTTGCAGAGTTGATATACATATGTCAGAACCAGTACAAAAACACACGCTATAGAAAACTCCTTACGCTTCAATTGAGAATTGTTTACATATCTTACGTTAGTAAGCATAGAGCATCATAGACCAGGCATTCCATTTGGATGTAAAACAGAAAGCGACCTAGGAACTGAACCCGCCTCCTCACCAGCTTGGAGCTAGGTGACCAAGCCCAGGGTTAGCTGGTGCCAGTTAGCCCTGGCTGCCAGGACCAACCGTGACCTGGCCTTTTCCCCTGCAGTCCTCCACGATAACAAGCTGACACATACGGACCTCAAGCCTGAAAATATTTTGTTTGTGAATTCAGACTACGAGCTCACTTACAATCTTGAGAAGGTAAGATGGATAGGGTTTCCCTTGGCCAGTGAGGGCAGGCAGCTGTGTCAGTTTGCCTTTCTCTTAACCCTTTATGGCCGCCTTTTACTTGGTGCTCCCTCATTTTCTCTCGGTCTGGCTCTTGACTGAGTAATACCAGAGTACCAGCAGAGATTGAAAGGGAGAGATTTAAGAAGACTTCAATTGGGAGAGAATTTGAAAAAAGAACCTCATAACTTCCCAATCTAGTGGGAATGCTTTTACGGTTCTTGCTCCAGTCTTCTTTCTCTTCTTTGTAAAGAAAGCTCGGTTCCCTGAGTCAGTCTAGCGTTCATGGACATCTCCAAAGCAAGCTCTCTTTGTGACATGTTCTGTATTTTCAGAAAAACACCAGTCACTTGGGTGTAGCCTTCCGATGCACAGAGACTTGCATGCTATCCCATAATTACTCCTTAATCCTCTTCCTCCTCACCTCCTAAAGTACTCTGCTAGATGTGGGGAGGCTGTAAGGCAGGAGGCTGGCGTGCGGTGGGGGCAGAGAGGCAGGTCAGAGTTACTTTTTTATGCTCAGAACCACTTCAGAGGATAGTAACGGCATCTCAGGCTGTAGTGCAGAGGTTCATTCTTTTCCTGCTTGGTTCCTAGAAGCGAGATGAGCGAAGCGTGAAGAGCACAGCTGTGCGGGTGGTAGACTTTGGCAGTGCCACCTTTGACCATGAACACCATAGTACTATTGTCTCCACTCGCCACTACCGAGCACCAGAGGTCATCCTTGGTAAGGGGGAAGGACAAGGATGTCCAAGTGTGTAAGCAGGTGTGGTGGTGAGGGTGGCACCCTAAGCCTCATAACACCTTTCCCTCCAATTCCCACCCAGAGTTGGGCTGGTCACAGCCCTGTGATGTGTGGAGCATAGGCTGCATCATCTTTGAGTACTATGTTGGCTTCACCCTCTTCCAAGTAAGTAATTGTATGACCACCTGGGCCTCTCACCCCGATTCCCCTGTCTGCCGAGGACCTGCCTGCTTACTCGCCCACATTGCTTATTTTCCTGGCAGCTGGTCCTCAGCACTCCCTTCCCAGTCCCATGCTCAGTTCTGGCTTCCTTTCCTAGACCCATGACAACAGAGAGCATCTAGCCATGATGGAAAGGATTTTGGGTCCGATCCCTTCCCGGATGACCCGAAAAACAAGGTGAACTTTGAGTGGGAGGGACTTCCTTTTCCTTTTCTCTCAGCAAATGGTCAATATCACATTTTCTTTTTTCTTTGACACTTTCCCTCCCCCAGCTACTCAGATGGGGGATTAAGGGGATTATCCCACAGTAAGAGGAACCTCCTGATTCCTCAACCTCCCCTTCCCCTCTAGGAAGCAGAAATATTTTTATCGGGGTCGTCTGGATTGGGATGAGAACACATCCGCTGGGCGCTACGTTCGAGAAAACTGCAAACCACTGCGGGTGAGCCAGGCTGGGGGTCAGCAGTGCCCACCACCCGGAGGTCACTTCTTTCTTGAGGTGTTTTACCTCTAGAAAGCATTTCACAAGCACAGAGTTGGTGAAGAAGGGGAGGAATACTGAAGACATTTTTGGTTAATTGAAGAGAGAGAAGAGGGAGAGGTTTTTTGGGGGGAAGGAGGTTAGACAGCCATGTCCTTCCTGAGCCAATAAGAGATCAAAGCAAGGTCCTGGATTCCTTGGGTCAAAAGAAAAAAAAAGTTAGAGCTTAAATTTTTAAAAAATATTTTTTATTGATATTTTACAGAGAGGAAGGGAGAGAGATAGAGAGCTAGAAACATCAATGAGAGAGAAACATCGACGCACTGCCTCTTGCACACCCCCTACCGGGGATGTGCCCGCAGCCAATGTACATGCCTTTGACCGGAATCGAACCTGGGACCTTTCAGTCCGCAGACCGACGCTCTATCCACTGAGCCAAACCGGTTTCGGCTAGAGCTTAAATTTTAATGTGGAGCTAAAGAAAGAAGATTTACGAAGTTGATAAGAATATACAATTAGAACTTTCAGAGTGTGAAGCAGTACCTAGTGCAGAGGTAGGTTAGGTATCAGAGTCGGTCACAATGTGGTCGTGTGAAGGTAGTATTCATAATGGTTGTAAGCAGAGCCTTGGCCCAAGACTGAAGCAGGGCCTTGTAGAAGGCAGGGCTGGTAAGGCATCGCACCTCATCTTTTTCCTGCCCTCCACCACCAGCGGTATCTCACCTCGGAGGCAGAGGAACACCACCAGCTCTTCGATCTGATTGAAAGCATGCTAGAGTATGAACCTGCTAAGCGCCTGACCTTGGGTGAAGCTCTTCAGCATCCTTTCTTCACCCGCCTCCGGGCTGAACCACTCAGTGCCAAGTTGTGGGACTCCAGTCGGGATATCAGTCGGTGACGCTCAGACCCTGGGCCCCGCTGCCTCTCTAGCAGCAGTGGGTGTCCAGTCCAGGACACTGGTGCTTTTTTATACGAGAGAACAGAACCGGAGCCCACTCCTTCCTCCTGGCTCCCTGTATACCTGTGAATATGTGAAATAGTGTAAATACGAAAAAGCTTGTACCCTGCCTTGTACATAATGCTATTCATTCTACACTCTTCCCAACCTCACTTGCCCCTTGACAGTTGAGATGGATGGGGGCAGAATGAGGTAACCAGGTGGCATCCAGCCCATATTTTATAACGAATTTTGTATAGTCTTTGTGAAATAAAATGAAGTGCTTCATCTGACCTCCATCCCGGAGTTTGAGGCTTGGTGATGCTGGGGTGGAGGGATGAGAAGATGGCAGCCTGAGTTTGGGTAAGCAGGGAGTCTCACCTTACCCTCTAAAATGAACAAGTCAGGCGACCAGTTTATCTGCTTTGTTTCAGGGGAGGGTAATGATGAGTGATAACATTTATTGCACGTTAGAATGGAGGAGGATTATAAGGTGGCACTTCTTTGATCAGGATTAATGAGGTTTGCGAAGGGGGTCCAACTACTAGGGCCATTAGACTGGACACCCCCCCCCCCAACCCCCCATCGTCCAGCCAGAAGCCAGGTTAAAAACTTCATCAACTGGGCTTTTAAGAGGCTCCCACCACCGGGGGGAAAAACTCCCATCATTCATCTCGGGAGGTGTACTGAGCATGATTATCACGCACAGCCTCCTGGGGGGTGTAGTTCGTTGGTGGGGCTGCGTCACGTGAGGTGAGGGGTGGTACTCGGAGGCGCTGGGTTGCTGGTGTCACGTGAGGTGCTTCCGGCCTTTCCTTTCGCCGGGACGCAGGCGTCACCCGCGGCTGCTGCTGCGGGATCCGGGAGACTTCCGGCGGCACAGCCAATCGGTGCACGGCGGAGCGGGGCGGACGAGCGGAGCGGAGGGAACCGGAGCCGCTGCGGCCCCCAGTGCCGCCCCAGGGGCGTGGAGGGCAGGGGCGGCCTCGTCCGTGGTGCAGCTATGGCTCAAAACACAGACGGCAGAAACCCCTTCGCCGAGCCCGGCGAACTTGACAACCCTTTTCAGGTGACTTGCGCCGGCCTCCTCTGGGCAGCAGGACTGACTTCCCGGTTCTGGAGGATGGGGCTGACTTGTATCCCCACTCTTGACATTTGATCTTTGGAAGGGGCGCCACGTGAGGGTGGCGGTGACTCCTGACCAGCGAGCACCCTGGGGGCGGGCCCGGGCCCTGTGAGAACCTGGCCCGGGCAGTGAGGGGTGAAGGGTTTGGAGAAAGTGTTGGGACCCCAGCGTGGCTCCCCGGGTGCAGTCCTGGAGCAATGTGAAGAGGCCCCTGTGAGGCACCGGGTGCCAGCCGAGCTTCTGCCCTCTGCCCGCAGGACCCAGCTGTGATCCAGCACCGGCCGAGCCCGAGCCCGAATTATGCCACGCTTGACGTCTACAACCCTTTCGAGACCCGAGAGGTGAGGTTCTGAAGAGCCCAGGACTGACTGCAGGGAAGGGGAGGGTCTGCCAGTAAGCCGGCCCTGTCGGGGGACCGGGGCCTTTGCAAGCAAAGGAAGAAGCAGGCACCATGACCGTAGCTCCCTGACAGAGTGGCCAGGCTGCCATGGGATGCTTCATTCTCCCGGAGACTCCAGGGCTAACGATCCACCCGATTGGAGCCTGGCGGGGCCATAACCAAGGCGCTGTCTGGGGAGGCAGGCCTCTTTGAAAAAAATAAAGTGTGCAGCTGGTGGGAGGTGAGAAAACACTCTGCTTAGGTGTGCAATTAGAAGGCAAGATCTAGACACTTGTGTCTCACTGGGACAGGAAATAGAGTTTTTAAAAGGTACGGAAGTAGATGTAGGTGGGTGCTTTGCGTTCTGGCTAAGGAATTGGATGTAAGGGGTGATGAGGGCTGCTGATGGTCACGGCGTTCTCTGACAAACGTAAAAACCAGCTTCCTAACTGGGAGGGGCTGCTGCCTAGGTGGTGAGTGCTGGGTCAGAAGGTATCCGGGCTGACTCTGGACTCCTCTGCCCTGAGGGCCAGATGGTCTGTAAGGTCTTTTTCAACCCAGCAGCCACCATCAACCTATGAGCCTCCCGCCCCTGCTCCAGCTCCGCTGCCACCACCCTCGGCTCCCTCGCAGTCCTCGAGGAAGCTCAGCCCGTCAGAACCCAAGAACTATGGCTCCTACAGCACCCAGGTAAGGGCGGCGTGTGGATGGCGGTCGGGAAGCCAGGCCGGCCCCGGGGCCCAGGACTCACGTCTCTCTGCTGTGCTCGCGCCGGGCAGGCCTCCGCTGCAGCAGCCACAGCCGAGCTGCTCAGGAAGCAAGAGGAGCTCAACAGGAAGGCGGAGGAGCTGGACCGGAGAGAGCGGGAGCTGCAGCACGCTGCCCTGGGGGGCAAAGCTAGTAAGTGGGTCCTCGGCGGGGTCTGACGGTGTCTAAGGAGCAAGACACCTACGAGCCTGGGCCCCAGAGCCAAACTGTGAGTCTGAACGTGGACGCTGTCGCTCATTAATGACAGCGAGCTCCCAGGCAAGCTGCTTAATGCCGAGTGCCTCAGTTTCCATTCCTGTGAAACAAAAATAGCTTTTGTACCTGTTGGACAGGATTGTTGTGGGAGTTCAACAAGATCCTCTATACAAAGTGCTTGGCGCAGTGCTTAAAAGTCGTAAATAGCAATCCTCGTTACTTTTATTTCTCTCCATCTCCCTGGACCCCAGGTTGGAGGTGGCATAGAGGACCTGAGTGGAAGCGGGAGTGAGTCCCTCATTGGTCTCCGCCTCACTTCTGCTCTCCTGTGCCTTTCAGCTCGACAGAACAATTGGCCCCCTCTGCCTTCCTTCTGCCCCGTCCAGCCCTGCTTTTTCCAGGACATCTCCATGGAGATCCCGCAGGAATTCCAGAAGACGGTGTCCACCATGTACTATCTCTGGATGTGTGAGTAGCGAGAAGCCCATTTGGAGAAAGAGAATAAGTGGTAGCTTGTACATCTTTCCTGCCCTGGAGCCCACGCACCTGGAACCAGACACTTGACCTCTCGTTGATACTTGAGTTTAAATCTGATTTCTCCAGGATCTTCCTGGGTTAGGCCTTTTATACAATTTAGAGCTTCTTCTCCGGCCTTCTAGCAACGGTGTGTTTGCGCCTGCTCACCTCCCCTTGTCCTCATGAGAAATGTATTCCGAATCCTTTAACGGTCTTTTCAAAGGGGACTGATTACACGTGACTGAGGTTTGCTCGTTCTGTAAGGGCAGATGTTGTCTGCGTGTCCTCCTCTGCCACGTTTGGTAAGGTGACAGGAATCCCGCTTTTGGCGGGACAGCCCCGATTTTTTAACAGTTTGTTCCGCGTCCCGAGGCATTTTTTTAAAAATCCCAATTTTTGGAAAGAAATTAATATATATATATATATATATATATATATATATATATATATATATATTATTGATATTTTACAGAGAGGAAGGGAGAGAGATAGAGAGCTAGAAATGTCGATGAGAGAGAAACATCGACCAGCCGCCTCCTACACACCCCCTACCGGGGATGTGCCCGCAACCGAGGTACATGCCCTTGACCGGAATCGAACCCGGGACCTTTCAGTCCACAGACCGATGCTCTACCACTGAGCCAAGCCGGTTTCGGCGGAAAGAAATTTTTGTTAAAAATCGGGACTGTCCCGACAAAAGCGGGACGTCTGGTCACCTTAACGTCTGGGGAGGGTCACGGGGCGGCTTGCAGGGAAGGAGCCGTCACCCTGTCCCTCCACCGCAGGCAGCACTCTGGCTCTTCTCCTGAATTTCCTCGCCTGCCTGGCCAGCTTCTGTGTGGAGACCAACAACGGCACGGGCTTCGGGCTCTCCATCCTCTGGATCATCCTCTTTACCCCCTGCTCCTTCGTCTGCTGGTACCGGCCCATGTATAAGGCTTTCCGGTGAGTTGGGGGCTGGGGCGGTGGGGAGGTTTGAATGGACCCCCACTACCTGCTCCTCCAGCACTAATTCTCCCTCTCTCCCCATTTTTTTTTTTTCCTCCTTGCAGGAGCGATAGTTCATTCAATTTCTTCGTTTTCTTCTTCATCTTCTTCGCCCAGGATGTGCTGTTTGTCCTCCAGGCCATTGGCATCCCAGGTTGGGGGTTCAGGTCTGTGAGGCTGTATCTACCTCAGCCCTTCCCCCCCAGTCCTCTAGACCAAGTCAGGGCACCGGGTGGGAGTTGTTCAGCAAAAGGAAACGTGGTTTTTATCCCTGGGAGGTGCTGGTTTTTGGAGAGAGACAGGACATACTTCCAGGATAGAGAGAGCCCAGACAGAACTCTAGACAGACATAGGTTGAGGGGAAGAAGGTCAATCTGAGAAGACTTCCTGGAGAAGGTATATGTAATCACAGTTGAAGAGCAGAGGGAGAATCTTCAACAGAAGGGTCTAGCTAGTTTATTGTATTTAAAAAATATATATTTTTATTGATTTTTCACAGAGAGGAAGGGAGAGGGATAGAAAGCCAGAAACATCAATGAGAGAGAAACATCGACCAGCTGCCTCCTGCACATTCCCCATCGGGGATGTGCCCGCAACCAAGGTACATGCCCTTGACTGGAATCGAACCTGGGACCCTTCAGTCCGCAGACCAGCGCTCTATCCACTGAGCCAAACTGGTCTCGGCTAGTTTATTGTATTTTAATGTATTGTAATTTAATTTATGCATTCGTTGGTTGGTTCTTGTATGTGTCCTGACTGGGGATTGAACTCACAGCCTTGAGGCCAGGGCCGGAAGAGTCTCTTTAGAGTGAGGATGTCCGGGAGAGCTTGGAGCGCTGGGAAGTAGTTCAGAAAGTGAGGCTAAACTGTGGAGAGAGCGGATGTAGTTGGGGAACGTGTGCGCAGAAAGCCGCCAGACTAACGGGCGTGACTGTGGGCGGGAAGGGTGGGAGTAGGGCTGGTCTGGGACGTAACCGGGGGAGCAGCCGGGAAGACGGAGACCCCGCTATGAGCAGCCCTCGGCCCGGCCACATCCTGTGCCTCCTTCCAGTGGCTGGATCTCCGCGCTGGTGGTGCTGAAGACCAACACGGCGGTGGCCGTGCTCATGCTCCTGGTCGCCCTCTTCTTCACCGGCATCGCCGTGCTGGGAATCGTGATGCTGAAGCGGGTGAGGGGCTGTGGTGGAGAGTGAGGTCATGTGCCCCTCGGGGCCTGGGTGGAACTTTCTGGAGGAACTGGGGAGGGCCGGGCCGATGGGCGGGTTCTGGGTAATGGACCTCTGTGTGTGTGTGTGTGTGTGTGTGTGTGTGTGTGTGTGCGTGCTGGAGGGGATCCAGGAAGGGAAATGGAGAGCAGCAGGCTGGGGAGCGGTGGCAGCGGCGGGAGTAGAGCGGCAGTGGCTGGAATGTGCTGTGATACCTCTGTCCTCCTCTTGCAGATCCACTCCTTGTACCGCAACACAGGTGCCAGCTTCCAGAAGGCCCAGCAGGAATTCGCGGCCGGTGTCTTCTCCAACCCTGCGGTGCGGACCGCAGCTGCCAACGCGGCCGCCGGGGCTGCTGAAAATGCCTTCCGGGCCCCGTGACCCCCGACGGATGCCCTGGCCCTGCCACTCGAGGGGGCCGACGGAGCCCCCCTCTCCCCGAGGTCTCTGGGACTTATGAGACATGACTCTTTGGTGTCTCCTGCGTCGCGTCCCCAACCCCGCAGCTGTGGCTGCTGAACCTGGTTTTAGGGTCGGGGAACCCGCCGTGACCCAGTCACTGCTCTGCCTACACCCCACTGCCCAATCAGGCCACACCGCTGCCACCCCTTACACACCCCAACCCAGCTTCCCTCTGCTGTGCCAAGGCTATTGCTTCGATTATTTAAATAAAAAGAAAGTGGAACTGGAACTCCAATCCCTGTTTCTGGAATTTTTACTGGGAACTTAGGACAGAGAGAGTGCCCTAGGAGGCTCGGCTCGGCGGACAGAGCTTCTTCGGTCAGGGCGAATGCAGGAGGCAACCAATCAATGTGTTTCTCTCACATCGTCCGCGCTCTCTCTAAGAAATCAACGGAGAAATATCCTGGGTGAGGATTCAAAAAAAAAATAAAAAATAGCGAGGGACCTGGTGTGAAGGCAGAGTATGAATTCCAGAGGGTGAGCTGCTGGCGGTCAGGGTGGGGCAGCCGAGCTGGGTGGCAGGGTGGCTGGTGCAGGAAGGAGGAGGGAAGTCCACGGTTGGGCGTGGAATCGGAGACTCACCAGGGAGCACCCTGCTCCCACCCTTCCATTAATGACCCGGAAAGAGCCGCTGCCTCCACTGAGAACGCAGTGGGGCGTAGGGCAAGGGGGGGTGGGGGCACTGAGAGGCTGGGTGGGGCTCAAGCGAGCGCCCCAAGGGTTGTGGGCTCGGGCCCGGGTCGGGGTAGAGGCCTGGACTGGAGAGCATCACCTGCCTGCCTGCTGCTCGGTGGCCAGCTCCTGCCCCGCCCCGCCCCGCCCCGCCCCGCCGGGCCTGCTGTGCGGACTACAACTCCCGGCGTGCACCGCGCGGCCACGCCCCTCCTCGCGCCATCCCACCCCCACCCCCGGCCTCCAGGCCGCTGCCGCCGGCGGCGGGGGAGCGGCGCGCGGTGGGGAGGGGAGCGGGGCTGGCGACCGGAGACGGCGGTGCCTCGGCCTGTCCCCCCCACAGCCTCGGATCCCGCTGGACACCCCGGAGGCACGTCCACCGCCGCCCCCAGAGTCACCTCCGCCGACCCCTCCCCTCTCCCCGGGACTTCTTCCTCCTCCTCTGGACTTCACCTTCCCCTTCCTTCCCCGGGCTCCGACCTCCGTCCTCCCTCCCTCCCGCCCGGACCTGCCCTTCTCGGCGCCCCTCTTCCCTAGGGAGATGCGATGAGCCTGTGTCCCAGCGCCCTCGCCGCCGTCCTGGGCACGGTGCCCACCCAGCGCCCGTGGTGGGGCGGGAGCGCGCCGCCGCGGCCCCTCGGCGCCTCCCCCGCCTGGACCCCCCCTCCCGCTGGAGGCCCTGCGCCATGCCCCAGGGGACCCGGCCAGGGGGTGGGCTCTAGAGCCGGCGGGGTGGGGAGGAGGAAGGACGGGGCCCGGGCCTCCCCTGAGATGCGCCCGGGTGCCAGGGGGGCCCGAGCGAGGCGCAGGCAACCGGGCGGCAGGCATGATGCCCTCGCCTAGTGACTCCAGCCGCTCGCTCACCAGCCGGCCTAGTACCCGGGGCCTCACCCACCTCGGCCTCCACCGCCCCTGGCTGCAGGCCCTGCTGACGCTGGGGCTGGCCCAGGTGCTCCTGGGCATCCTGGTGGTCACCTTCAGCATGGTGGCCTCCTCTGTCACCACCACCGAGAGCATCAAGAGGTCCTGCCCGTCTTGGGCTGGGTTCTCGGTGAGTTGGGTGCACAGTTGTTGGGCGGGGGCGGCTCCTCGGGCCCCACCCCTCCCGCCCCAGCTGCGGGTTCAAATCCTGGCCTCTCCGTCCTCTCCCTCCGGAAAGGGCTTGGGTGCACCCTGCGGTGAGGGGCTCCCTCAGGTGCCCCCCCTGCCAGGCTGAGCCCGTGCCCACTCTGTCCCCAGCTGGCGTTCTCCGGGGTAGTTGGCATTGTGTCCTGGAAGCGGCCATTCACTTTAGTGGTAGGTGCCCGGGTCTGGTGCCCGCGGGGAGGCAGGTGCCCCGCACCCGAGGGGACGCCCACTTAATGCCCTCGAGAAGAGACCTGGCTCTCCCGTTCCTCCGGTCACCCAGGCACGAATGAGTGTGGAGGAGGGTGGCTCCCTCCTTGGTAGCCCCCACTCCTGAGCACCCCAGCCCTGATCTGCACCCTGTTCCCCCAGATCTCCTTCTTCTCCTTGCTCTCGGTGCTGTGTGTCATGCTCAGTATGGCTGGCTCCGTCCTCTCCTGTAAGAATGCTCAGCTGGCCCGAGACTTCCGACACTGCTCCATGGTGAGACGTGGGGAGGGCGAGCCAGAGAGAGCTAGCTGGTTGGGGGATACGTGAGAGACACCTGACTCAGCCTGTTTCACCCTCCCCACGCCCACTCAGGAAGGCAAGGTCTGTGTGTGCTGCCCCTCGTTCCCCCTCATCCGGCCCTGCCCAGAGTCGGGGCAGGAACTCAAAATTGCCTCTAACTCCACCTGTGATGAAGCCCGCGGGGCCCTCAAGGTGAGCATGCACCCCCCCCCCCCAGCTCTCCCGTTCCTTTCTCCCCCACCACGCCTCCCCTCCTGGGGTCCTCACAGGCCCAGGGTATGTGGGATTTACCCATTCCCCTCCTACATCCCTCTTTCTCTCTCTCTCTCTCTCTCTCTCTCTCTCTCTTCCCAGAACCTGCTCTTCAGCGTCTGCGGACTTACCATTTGTGCCACCATAATCTGTACCCTCTCGGCCATTATCTGCTGCATCCAAATATTCTCCCTGGACCTCATGCACACGGTGAGGGGGGGCGGGGTCTAGGCCAAGCCGATGGGACGGAGGGCGGCGGGCTGTACGTGCTGGGACTGGGGTTGAGGGGGTGCTGACTAGCGATTCTTCTAAGCACCAGGGGCTGGAGGTCACCCATCGGGAATGTCTATTATTGTAGGGATGTTAAGGGGCCCCTTGGGGGGGGGGTTGAGGAGAAGAATGACAGGCAGTAAGAAAGTATGTGACTCCAGGAGAGGGGGCGGAGTCAAGCAGGTCCTGGGGGGGGGGGGGTGAAGGGTTGATGTGCTGGTGAGGACAGAGCAGGTGGCGATTCCGGGTGTAGACGGGGTCATAGGAGGAGGAATTATTTTAGATGAGCAGCGCCAGCCTGGAGGTCCCGGGCGGAGGCTGGGTTAGAGGAGAGGCTGTTTCCGGCTGAGGGCGGGGCCAAGATGAGCCGCTCTGAGGGCGGGGCCAGAAAATGTAGATGGGGCCAGGAGTTTGGGAGCCCAATAACCTGAAACCAGGGTTCTTGCTTGCTCCCCCGCAGCTGGCCCCTGAGCGCTCCGTCTCGGGTCCCCTGGGGTCTCTGGCTTGTACCTCCTCGCCCCCGGCCCCTCTCCTGCACGCCATGTTGGACTTGGAGGAATTTGTACCACCTGTGCCCCCACCGCCCTACTATCCCCCGGAGTACACCTGCAGCTCCGAAACAGACGCCCAGAGGTGAGGCCTGCCGGGGAACGAGGGCAGGGGAGGGGGCCTTGGCTGCAGCCTTGATTGGTGGGGAGGATCTTTGTGGAATAGTCCTCCCGGCCTTCACCCACACCCCCCCCCCTCTTCCCACCAGCATCACCTACAATGGCTCCATGGACAGCCCAGTGCCCTTGTACCCCACTGACTGCCCCCCTTCTTATGAGGCCGTTATGGGGCTCCGAGGAGACAGCCAGGTGAGAGCAAGGCTCGGTGCGGGCCGGGGGACCGGGGGGCCGGGGGGGCCAGGGCTGGGGCATGAAAGCTGAGTGAGCCGCGGCCCTTGGACGCAGATAGGAATAGTTCCCAGGATCTCACAGCACCAACACGTCCCCTGCCATCTGTGATCGCCCCTAGAGCCCGGTGAGATGGGTGGGGTGAGAGCCACTATTTCCCTAAAACAGAGGCCCCCCCCCTAAGTGACGTGTACACAGTGACACGGCGGCCGGACCGGAATCTAGACCGTCCACGGTTCTGCCCGGCACCTGGGGGTGGCCCTGCCGGTGTGCAGAGCCAGGCCCGCGTGACCCTTGTGTCTTCTTCAGGCCACTCTGTTTGACCCTCAGCTTCATGACGGCTCCTGCCTCTGCGAGCGAGTGGCCTCCATTGTGGATGGTGAGGATGGGCCAGGGCCGGCTGCCCGGGAGAGCAGAGCTGGGTGGGAGCGGAAAAGCGGGGGGACAAGGCTGAGTGTGTGGACAAAGCAGGGGCGGGGGCTTCCTGGGATGCTGGACTCCACAGCCTCCGTGGAGGTAAAACGGGGCAGCCCGGCCCCCCAACCCCCGGAGGCTGGGCCCGGGCCGGGCCGGTGCCAGCCAGCGCCCCCTGCCGCCCGCAGTGTCCATGGACAGCGGGTCCCTGGTGCTGTCGGCCATCGGCGACCTGCCGGGGGGCTCCAGCCCGTCCGAGGACTCGTGCCTGCTGGAGCTGCAGGGCTCGGTGCGCTCCGTGGACTACGTGCTGTTCCGCTCCATCCAGCGCAGCCGCGCCGGCTACTGCCTCAGCCTGGACTGCGGCCTGCGCGGCCCCTTCGAGGACAGCCCGCTGCCCCGGCGGCCCCCGCGCGCCGCGCGCTCCCACTCGTGCTCCGCGCCCGAGGCGCCGCCGCCGCCGCTGGGCGCCCCCGCGGCCGCGCGCAGCTGCCACCGGCTGGAGGGCTGGCCGCCCTGGGTGGCGCCCTGCTTCCCCGAGCTGCGGCGGCGGGTCCCCCGGGGTGGCGGCCGCCCCGCCGCGGCCCCTCCGGCAAGAGCCCCGGCCCGCCGCTTCAGCGACAGCTCAGGTTCCCTCACGCCGCCCGGGCACCGGCCTCCCCACCACGCGGCCCCCGCGCCGCCGCCGCCCCTGCTGCTGCCACGGTCACACAGCGACCCGGGCATCGCCACCTCCAGCTACACCGGTGAGCACCCTCCCTCCTCTCCCTCTCCCAGGGTCCAGGAAAGGGACGGAGCGATGGCCACCAGGATAGGGAGCTGGTGAGGTCCCTCAAGAGGTTGGCAGACAGTTCTCGCCTCCTGAAAAGAAGCACGGCATCCTAGCTCTGTGGCTAAAGAGGATTTGTTGTTTCTTACTGTAAACCAGGCAGAGCAATAGTGCCCCCAGCGTGGGTGCTTCCGCGTTCCTGAAAATGGGGCGATGCAAGTAACATGCGTAGCACACACAGGGCTCACGACCACCCTCATGTCCCGGGCTCGGGGAGGCTGTCGCCGTGCAGGACGCGGCCTGCGTCGCTGCCTCGGTAGATTGTGCACCTGTGGGCAGAGAAGGTGTCGCCCAGGCTGGGGGTGGGGTGCAGGGGCTGTGAGAGCTCCTCTGGGCTTGAATTCTCACGGGAGGGCGGTAGGCTGGGCAGGTGCTTCCACTGAGCAAGGCCCTGTCTGCTCTCCCCTCCCCTCCCCCCCTCCCCCCAGCTGACTTCAGGGACCTTTATACCAAAGTGTTTGAGGAGGAAGCTGCTTCTGTCTCCTCTGCAGATACAGGTCAGGCGTGTGGTTAGTGCCCGGGGGCTGGGGGCTGGGGGTGTGCTGCCTGGACCTCTCTGCTCCTTCCATTCCACCCATATTCTCTCTCTGTCTCTCTCTCTCTCTCTCTCCAGGGCTCTGCTCTGAAGCCTGCCTCTTCCATCTAGCCCCCCGCCCTTCCCCCAAGCTGCTGCGTGCTCATTCCGCCGAGAAGCGGCGCCCTGTTCCCACCTACCAGAAGGTCCCCTTGCCCTCGGGCCCCACCCCTGCCCACTCCCTGGGGGACCTGAAGGGCAGCTGGCCGGGCCGGGCCTTGGTCACGCGCTTCCTCCAGATGTCCAGGAAGTCCCCGGACGCCGGTGGGCACGGAGCCCACGGGCATAAGCAGGTAGGCGTTGGGGGAGCCTGGGAAGGAGCCCGGGGAAGCCTGGAGCTTCAGGTTGGGGCCACACGGATGTCCTCCCCTGTGTCCCCCTTCAGGTGCCCCGGAGCCGGTGGGGACGGCCAGGCCGAGAGAGTCTCCACCTTAGAAGCTGCGGGGACCTGAGCTCCGGCTCCTCCCTGCGGCGCCTGCTCTCTGCCCGCAGGCTGGAGCGCGGCACCCGCCCCCACAGCCTCAGCCTCAATGGGGGCACCCGGGAGACAGGGCTCTGATGAGGGCTTCTTGCTGCATTGGACAGATCCAATGGCTGACACTGACGGAAACTCGCTATTTACCCGAATGTCACTCCTTTCTCTCCTACCTCCGGGGCTCCTGCCGCTTGCCTCTGCTCCTCGCCCGGGAGAGCTTCCGTCCTGAACTGCATGGGCACTCAGGCTGGGGTGGGAGGACGCCCTGCTTACGGCACTGGAGGAAGAAAATAATCACGTCCGGCCCCACCCCCGGCCCCCAGCATGAGAGCAACTCTCTCTGATGTGTCAGGGGCGCCGCGGCCAGGCCAAGGCATGGCCCGGTGCTCACGCACAGGGGCCGTGTGCCCGTGCAGCTGGTGGTGAAGCATGAAGAGACATAACCACCTGGGTGGCCTCTCAGCTCCGCCACCTCTGGCTGCATGGCCTTGGGCAAGTTACTTAACCTCCGTTTCCTGGCCTGTCAAACACTGCGAGGACAAAGGTTTGTAAGACACTCAGCACACTATGTAAGCCTTCAATAAATGTCAACTCCCCCTTCGCGTCTGGATCATTTTTGACCATCAGTGAAGTCTGTTCTGGGGTCCCTTCACAGATAAAACTCTCTCAAGATTCACATTCCCTTCAGCTGCCACCCGGTGTCTCTGCTCCTTTTCTCAGCAGAAGGTTTTCTCTTCCTTCCCTGCACTCCACGGCCTGTCCCCAGGCCGGGCTCTTGATCAGCTTTTCAGGAACCAAAAAGTGGCCATTTCTCCGCCTGCATCTCAAACTCTAACGGGCGTTTGTCCAGAAAACCAGCATCTTTTCTTTTTTTCTTTTTTTTATATTTTTTTATTGATTTTTTTTTTTTTTTTTTTTTTTTTTTTTACAGAGAGGAAGGGAGAGGGATAGAGAGTTAGAAACATCGATGAGAGAAAAACATCCATCAACTGCCTCCCGCACACCACCTCCCACTGGGGACGTGCCCGCAACCAAGGTACATGCCCTTGACCGGAATCGAACCTGGGACCCTTCCGCAAGCTGATGGTCTATCCATTGAGCCAAACTGGTCAGGGCAAGCATCTTTCTTCTTGGCTTTTTCCCTTTCTTGACTTTGAAGTTGCCATGTCCTCCTGGTTTTTTTCCCTCCTACTGGACCCTCTCGGTATCCCCTGGAGCGTTCACACCTCTGCTGGACTGACTCACACTTTCACTGTCGGCAGAGGGCTCTTCCAGGACCTACAGCTTAAATACCATCTGTGTGTTCATGGGTAACTCCCACCCCGATCTCTCCATGGGCTCAAACCTCCCACCGGACGTCTCTGCTGGGATGTCCATGGGTGTCTCAGCCTCAGCGTGGCCGCAACCGAACTCCCGATTTCCACCTCTAGCAGCTGGCCACGTCCACTGCTCCATCTCAACAAGTGGCACCACCACCCAGGTGCATATTCCAGAAGCTTGGGACTCAACCCGATTTCTTCTTTTCCCTCACCCATCACACCCAATCCTATTCTGAACTCATCCCTGTCTCAGCAGCTACCCAGCTCAGGTCCCCAGTTTCTGCCAGCATCCAAATTGATTTATTTCCTTTCTTCCTAACACTCCATCCTCCACTCAGCAACATAAGAAATCATGTCACATCAAGATTCCACCCAAATCTAATGTCTTCCCGTTGTATTTAGAATAATCTCCCAACTTCCTCCCAGGCTATAGGCAGGTAAAACCTGGTCTGCTTTTCCCCCAAGCATTAAAAGCTGGGTCCTATGGCTGTTGCCTTCACTTAAGCCTAATTCACCTTCTCACTAAGCAACCTCCAGGCGGTTTTATCACGCTGTCATGTTGTTCTGAGCACTTATCAATGTCTAAAATGGTCTTGTTTTTGTCTGTGTTGTCCTATAAAATGTAAGCTCGGGAGAGCAGGGTCTTGCGCATTGCACTGGGCCTAACACTTAGTAGGTCCTCACCAAACTCAAGTTACTTGTGGCAGAATGGGGCCTTAAAGCAGCTTTGGGACCCTGTGATTTTGGGGATAGCCGCGGTGCCCTACCGGGAAGGTAGGGAGGAGGAAGGCGGACTGTCCACAGAGGGCGTCAGGCGGCCAGACTTATTTAATAAATTCACCATCACAACAACCCCGCCTCGGGGAGGGCTGGGGTGCGGCCAAGACAACAAAAGAAGTTACATGGGATTCCCACCGGGGCACTTCCGGGGCCCTGAATGGCTGCTGTCCTGAGGCTCCTAGACGAGGAAGCTAAAGAATCTTATTCGGCCGGGGTTCATTGAGGGAACCCAACATCCTTTGCCCACCACACCCCAATACTTTAAATTGGGGGGCCCCTTCGCGCGTGTAGGCCGAGGCGCATGCGCGCTTCGTGAAGCCCGCTCCCTTTCCCAAATACGCATGCGCCCTACCTGGGTTACCACTGGTCAGGGAGAGCCGTTGGTCCCTCGGAGGACCAATAGGCGTGCGGAAAGGGCCTTCGTCCCGCCTTCCGGCCATGAGAGGAACGCCTTCCTGAGCGAGGCCCCGCCTCCTCCGGGCCCCGCCCCGCGGACCGCGAGCGTCCGGCGGCGGCGCGTGGTGGCGCGCATCCTCGCTGGACGCGGACGCCGCGGAGCGCCCTCCGCCAGCCCCGCCCACCCGCGGAGCGGGCCGCGGGCTTTCCCTTCCCCCCCCGCGGTTGTGGCGGCTCCTTTACTTCGCCCACGGTAGGCGTCAGGGACGTGGCGCCATTTGGATCTTAACGCTCCCTCCCGGCGTTTGCACTTCACTTTTCAATCATTGTTATTGGTAGGGACGGTCGTACTTTATATAAAAAACCTGTATGGTCTTTTTAAAAAATATATATATTTTTATTGATATTTTACAGAGAAGAAGGGAGAGAGATAGAGAGCTAGAAATGTCAACGAGAGAGAAACATCGACCAGCTGCCTCTTGCACACCGCCCACTGGGGATGTGCCCGCAACCAATGTACATGCCCCTGACCGGACTCGAACCCGGGACCTTGTTTTTTGAGGGGTGGAGTGGGTATAAGGTCTGTGTAATTTTATCTGTTATTCTGTTCTTCAGTCATTCCACAAACATTTACTGAGCACCGGACTACTGCCTGGTGCTATGCTACACATTAGGGTATGGCCATGGGCATAGGAGGGGAGCGTGGACAGACTCATGCTTATCCTACTGGCTTACCCACTGGCACCTCAGCGGGCCAGGGAGTTAGCAGCCACGGGACAATTAATTGGGATAAGAGCCACAAAGGAGATGTAAGGGTTATCAATGTGTGTTCCAGGAGGGCTGTGTGTGAAGGGAGAGAAATTTTGGAGAAAACGACATCTCAGGTGAGTTCTGAAAGATGAATAGGCGTTGACGAGGCTGCATGGAGGTGAAGGGTGATGCACACTGAAGAAGAGCCTTTTCGAGGACTCTGAGGCCCAGTGGAGGTAGATCGGGGGACAAGTCCACAGCAGGCTGTAAGTGGCAGCTGGTCTCCCTGTCTTGGCATTTTCCCCCAGACCATCGAATTTCAACCCAGCAGCCAAAATCTTAAAAATATAAATCTGATCCTGTCACTTCCCTGCACCAAACTCTCCAGTGGACTTCCATCTTAGAACAAAATTCAGACTCCTTACTAAGGCCACCAAGGCCTACAGAGTCTGGCTCCAAACTTTCCTTTCTAAACTCACTTCTTACAATTATCCCCACACTGGCTCTACCCAGCACTCCCTACCCCTTTATTTTCCTGCATAGTTCTCATGACCATGTGAAATTACCTCTCTCTTTCTCTCTCTATTTTAATATATTTTATTGATTTTTTACAGAGAGAGAGAGGGACAGAGAGTTAGAAACATCGATAAGAGAGAGTCATCGATCAGCTGCCTCCTGCACACCCCCAACTGGGGATGTGCTCGCAACCAAGGTACATGCCCTTGACCGGAATCGAACCTGGGACCTTTCAGTGCGCAGTCCAACACTCTATCCACTGAGCCAAACCGGTTTCGGCTCTTTTTTTTTTCTTTTTCTTTTTTTTATCTACCAGCCACTAGGGCAGGAACTTTATCATCTTATTTATTGTATCCCCAGGACTTAGAACAGCGCCTGGCATATAGCAGATGCCCAATTATTACTTGTTGGATGTGTGAATCGGGGAGCACTTAGCATGGGTGTCTAACCCAGCAGGGGGTATCAGGAAAATGGTAGTAAAGGCAGGGATATGAAGGCTGAGGCCTTAATGATTAAAAAAGAATTATTCATTTTCTTCAAGAGAAGAGAAGAAAGTACTTCGGCAGGGAGGACCACAGAGGCAACATGGCAAGGAGCCCATCAGGGGAAACGGGGCTGGGGAGGTGAGAGATGAGGGTGGAGCACAGATCCTGTAAGCCCTCTCACAGGTCGTGTGGTGCCATGAAGGGACGTGAGGAGGGAGAGCGGTAACCTCGGAATTTGTATTTTAGTTAGGCCAGCCAGTTCTCAGAGAATGGATTGGAGGAGAAAAGTGGCGGTCACAAGGCGAAGAGAGAGATCTTCCTGTAGTCTAGGAGGGAAATAATGTGGAGAAAGGTACCAGGAGAGGATGTAAGGTTAAAATAAAATCAGTTGCCGAAACCGGTTTGGCTCTGTGGATAGTGTCGGTTTGCGGACTGGGGGGTCCCGGGTTCGATTCCGGTCAGGGGCATGTGCATTGGTTGCGGGCACATCCCCAGTGGGGGGTGTGCAGGAGGCAGCTGGTCGATGTTTCTCTCTTATCGATGTTTCTGGCTCTCTATCCCTCTCCCTTCCTCTCTGTAAAAAATCAATAAAAAATATATTTTAAAAATTAAAATAAAATAAGTTTGTCAAGTAAAAAAAAGAGAGAGAGAGAGCCCCGGGTCCTGGGGAAGGGGTTCCGGGTCCGGGGAAAGAGCACAGGAAGAACAGGTTTGCGGGGGAGGCCCTCACGGTGGTCCCGTGGGGTGTCTGTGGAGCCCCCAGAGGAAAGCTGAGGTCAGGGTCACGCCACAGGGTCAACCCCAGGGGGAAGGTTGGGATTGGAGGTGGGTTTTCGACACCAAAGGCGCCTCTGGAAGGTAATGAAAGCCGTGGGGTGACTCTCTGGAGAGGTGACCCGTGAGGAAAGGACAGAGGCCGGAGGAACGCCGCAGGCAGAAAGGTGAAACCCGCAGAGGAGCCGCAGCAGTCAGGAAAGTGGGAGGACTTCCAACCGGCAAACTGTGGAGCCGGGAACAGAGGAGATTACTCCAAGAAGGGAGGGGTCACGGCCGGAGTTCTGGAGAGGAGGAAACTTCAGCTGGAAAAAGCCAAGTAACTTCCCAATACCTCCGATCCAGTGAGGAACCTGCAAGGATTTAAATCCTGTGCGGTCACCCGTGTCCATGGGGAAGCACCTGCCATGTGGCCTCTCCTTAGGGCGGGGAGGGGGGGACACGACCTTCTTTTCTGCCAAGAGCCATCTGGGTGTTTATAACATCATTCTTGGGCCATACAAAGTTATTAAATTAAAAGTTAGCCTGCTCTATTTGGTCAAACATTTAATTAACTCGCCCCTCACAGGCCTTATACAGCCTGTGGGCCTGATTGTCCCCACCCCTGCCTTAAGGGGACAGAGAAATGGTGGCAGTTAGAGGAAGCAAGGTAGGAGGCGGAGATCTTAGACAGATAACTCAGTCTACTACCTGGAGGGAAGAAATAAAGGCTGAATAACTAACAGTAATACTTCCTGGCATCAAATCTATTACACTTCACAAGACGTACCTTCACAGACGTTTCTTTTTTTTTTTTTTATAATTGATTTCAGAGAGGAAGGGAAAGGGAGAGTTAGATAGAAACATAAAAGTTGAGAGAGAATCATTGATTGGCTGCCAGGTTGCAACCAGTCAAACCTTTGACCTCCTGGTTCACAGGTTAATGCTCAACCATTGGGCCACACCAGCCTTTATTATTCTTGTCTGTAGGCCTCATTATAGTCCTATGTGGGAGGGTCAGAAAAGTAAGGGTTGTGCCAGCAGGTTCACAGATACTCAGTATTTAAACCCATACTTCTATGGCCTCAACCAAGTCCCCTGATTTGGTCTTATTTTACCTCTAATAATAGCTTCCTGAAGTTCAAACCGCCCTCTGAAACACTTGACCAGCAGGGTGTGGGTGGTAACTTAACCTGCTCATTCATTCAGTAACAGTGAGCACTGATTCTGAGCTTACCTCTGAGAGAAGAGTTCTGAGGTTTCGAAGAACAGAAACCGTGAGCCTGGCCGGTGTGGTCACAGTTCAATTCCTGGTCAAGGGCCCCTGTTCCTGGTTTTGGGCTTGATTCCCAGTAGCTTGTGTGCAGGAGGCTGCTGATCACTGATTCTCTCTCATCATTAATGCTTCTCTCTCTCCCTCTCCCTTTCTCTCTGAAATCAATAAAAATATATTTTAAGCCGAAACCGGTTTGGCTCAGTGGATAGACCGTCGGCCTGCGGACTCAAGGGTCCTGGGTTCCATTCCGGTCAAGGGCATGTGCCTTGGTTGCGGGCACATCCCCAGTAGGGGGTGTGCAAGAGGCGGCTGATCAGTGTTTCTCTCTCATCGATGTATCTGACTTTCTGTAGAAAATCAATAAAATATATACTAAAAAAAAAAAAGAAAAGAAAGAAAAAAAGAAAGAAATAGAAACCAGGAAAAGTGCTCTGCAGGCTTATAAGCGTAAGGAAGGCCAGAAGCACGCTCACTGAAATTCCTGGGAGGCTGTAGGACGTGAGATAAGAGCTGCTTGGGCTCCAGAGTGGGACAGATCTGAACTTGGGCTTGCCTCTGCCACTTACTCAGTTCCTCTGAGTCCCAGTCTTCTCATCTGTAACATGGAGTTGTCAGGCTAATGCATGTAATAAGCACTAATGAAAGATTGTCTGTTATCTTGAGTAAAAATATAGAATGGCTCAGTGGATAGAGCGTCGCCTGCTGACTCAAGGGTCCCAGGTTCGATTCAGGCCAAGGGCACGTGCCTGGGTTTCGGGCTCAACCCCTGGTGGAGGTCGTACAGGAGGCAGCCGATCAATGATTCTCTGTCATCATTGATGTTTCTGTCTCTCTCTCATTCTCTCTTCCTCTCTGAAATCAATAAAGAAATATATATATTTTTAAAATAGAATGGCGCCGAAACCGGTTTGGCTCAATGGATAGAGCGTCGGCCTGCGGACTGAAGGGTCCTGGGTTCAGTTCCGGTCAGGGGTATGTACCCTGGTTGTGGGCACATCCCCAGTAGTGGGAGGCAGCTGGTCAATGTTTCTCTCTCATCGATGTTTCCAACTCTATATTCTTTCCTCTCTGTAAAAAAATCAATAAAATATTATTTTTTAAAAATAGAATGGCACATGAGGTACAAGTACTTTCCATTTGCACTGGGCTTTTCAGTGAATGCTGTGGTTTTTAAGAGTTGGTTAATCAAACTAACTTTATAGTGGTAATTATTTAGTAGTATCAAAATATCACAATAAACTTCCACAATATTACATTTCAATTGTATCTCAATAAAGTTAAAAAGAGTTGTTGAATCAGATGAATTCAAGGATGAAGCCACACTCTCGTAAGGGACGGAGGGGTCTGGTCTCGCTGGAGAAAGAAGTCCTTTCTGGTGTCAGGAATGAGGAGGAGCGTCATATCTTCAGATCAGGAACCAGAGTGAAAGGACAGACTCCAAAGTTGGTTGATAAGGTGTATTCATTCTTTCATCTGGTGTTTTTTGAGCACCTACTCTCTGCTGTGTATGGAATGAGAAAGTGTCTCTCTGATTCGGCCGTGGGTGTAACAGCGGGACTGGGAGGGGGCGACCTCCTTGGGGACTTGGTCTGAGGCCTGAAGAGCAAGGAGCCTGTGACGTAATACTTGCCAGTCTCCAGGGCAGGAGATTGCTATCTGAGCCGGGCCGACAGCCCTGCAGAGCCGACAGCTAGCAGAAGTGGGATCAGAACTCTGCTGCTGAGTCAGCCAGACTATTTTTGTACTTCTGCTTTTGCTTACATTTCCCAGTTGTCCTCCCTTGGTGTTTAGCTAAGTCTTTTAAAAGTGTGCCACGGGACCTAGGGATACATAGGTGCCACCTAACACACCCCTAGTGGCCAGTGCATGGAGGCCTGGGTGTTGGAGGTGACTCCCTAGGGGAGTGGGTCTCGGTCGCCCCCTAGGGGACATTTTGGAAACTTGTGTCTTTAGTGGAGACCCTGGAGGCCCTTGGAGGATTACATGGATGGAGGGCAGGAAAGTAGACTTTCTGCATTCACAAAGAAGAGTTCTCTTATTCTGCTTGACTTTGGAAATTTCCACTCAGCAACATATGCAAATATAAAATAGAAAACAAATCAGCAGGACCTGTATTATATAATAACGTAGAAAATTGTAGAGAAGGAAGCTTAAATAAAATAATTTCCAGCTATGTAATATATTTAGTTGAAAAGAATTTCTGTGCAGTAGTACAGGTTTTTTTTAATGGTGATGAACCCTTTTTAAAATATATATTTTATTGATTTTTTACAGAGAGGAAGAAAGAGAAACATCAATGAGTGAGATCATCGATCACCTGCCTCTTGCACACCCCCTACTGGGGATGTGCCCGCAACCAAGGTACATGCCCTTGACTGCAATCGAACCTGGGACCTTTCAGTCCGCAGGCTGATGCTCTATACAATGAGCCAAACTGGTTTTGGTAGTAGTACAGTTTCTGAAGAAGCACTGAACTGACTGCAAATACATCATAAAATTTTGATAGCTTGATTGAGGTATAATTTATATACTATAAAATTCTCTCCTTTTAAGTCTACAGTTCAATGATTTTTAGTAAATTTACTGAGTTGTGCAACAGCTAATCTCTATTCCCACTACAGTTGCAGGCAGCTACTAATCTATTTTCTGGCCGAGACCGGTTTGGCTCAGTGGACAGAGCCTCAGCCTGCGGACTGGAGGGTCCCGGGTTCGATTCCGGTCAAGGGCATGTACCTTGGTTGTGGGCACATTCCCAGTAGGGAGTGTGCAACAGGCAGCTGGTCAATGTTTCTCTCTCATTGATGTTTCTAACTTTCTATTCCTCTCTGTAAAAAATCAATAAACTATATATTTTAAAAAAGAATTAAAAAAAAAACCCACAACAACCTCTTTCCTTAAAAAAAAAAAAAAGAAAGAAAGAAAGCAATATGACCTATGCGATTCTGGACTCTCTCTACAATAAGGTGAGACTTTTGTGGAATGTTGGGAGACAGTAAGAGTATTTACATGTGGGAGGGACATGGCTCACTGAGGGCCAGAGGGTGACGGGTAGATTGCCTTCTAGGCGGCCGGAGTGATCCCCGCCTCCTAAGTGTTCACACGTATGTTTAGTCCCCCCCCACACGTATGGGGCAGACCAGCATAATCAATAGAAGTGATGATGTGTGACTCCTGAGGCGAGGACACTGTGTTTCTGCCTCGCTCTCTCTTAGATCAGTGACTCTGGAGGCGTCCAGCTGTCATGTTGCGAGGACACTCAAGCAGCCTTATGGGTAAGTCCACGTGGTGAGGGACCGAGGCCTCCCGCCACAGCCAGCCCCGGCTCTCCGCCCGCCCGTGTTAGAGGAAGCAGAGCCTCAGCCCATGTTCCCGGCGATGACGTCAGCCCCGGCCAACACCTGGCTAAATTCTCATGAGGAATCTCAAATCTGCACTGTCCAGCTGCATCTGAATGGCCACTCCTGAATTCCTGACCTACAAAAACTGGGTGAGATAATAAATGTTTATGATTGCTTTAAAAAATGAAAAAAGAAACTAGTGCCTCTCCAAGGTCAAAAAAATTTATGTCTATGCTTTCTTCCAGGAGTTTATAGTTTTAGCTCTTACATGTAGGTGTATGATCTATTTTGCTTTAATTTTTTTTTATCATGGAGTAAGGTAAGATTCTAAGTTTATCTTTTTGCATGTGGATATCCAGTTGTCTCAGCATCATCTCTGTTAAAAACACTATTCTTTTCCTTATTATGTTTGCCAAAGCTTGAATCAAATATTAAGTTTGTGGAAATGTGGAATGCACTAAATCTTATTCACAAAGACTGACTTTTAAGCTTTTCTATTTGTCATTTTTAAAAACATATTTTATTGATATTTTACAGAGAGGAAGTGAGAGAGATAGAGAGCTAGAAACGTTGATGAGAGAGAAACACCGACCAGCCGCCTCTTGCACACCCCCCACCAGGGATGTGCCCGCAACCAATGTACATGCCCTTGACCGGAATTGAACCTGGGACCTTTCAGTCCACAGGCCGATGCTCTATCCACTGAGCCAAACCGGTTTCGGCAACTCTGGAAGATTTTTAAACGGAAGGATAAAAAGAAGAAATAAAAGCCTCCAAAACACTGTTACTACACAGTGAAACAGGGGAGCAGACAGATGCAAATATAACATGTGTGACACATGTTTGTGGAATGAATGAACTAGAAGGAAGAAAGGTGCTGGTATCACCTGTCTTCTTCTCAAGATTGACCTCTACACCACATTTCCTGGAAAAACAGGAAGTCTGGATGGGCAAATAATGACATCGTGATGATGGTTCATTTTGTTTCAACTATTTGGCATGTATCCGATCTGTGTCAGTAAAGGAATGAGTAAGACATTCCCTTACTGACCCCTCTAAGGACTTAATTTATTACAATTCTTGGTGCCCTGCAGTGTACTGAACACATGCATTATGGTACTGAAACCTCACAACACTTTTATGAGGTAGGAGCTGTCACTCCCCTTTTATAGATGAGAAACAGAGGCCCATGTCGTGTATTGAAGATCAAACAGCCCATAAGTGGTGGAGCCAAGTTTCACACCCACCTGGTCTCACTGAAACCAGGCTGACATGCTATAGGACCCAGGACAAGGAAAGACCCGTTTTGCCTGGCGTGTCTGGAAAGACTTCACTGAGATCATTTTAAAAAGACACAGCAGCTGAAACCGGTTTGGCTCAGTGGATAGAGAGAGTCGGTCTGTGGACTGAAGGGTCCCAGGTTTGATTCCGGTCAAGGGCATGTACCTTGGTTGCAGGCACATCCCCAGTAGGGAGTGTGCAGGAGGCAGCTGATGGATGTTTCTCTCTCATCGATGTTTCTGACTCTCTGTCCCTCTCTCTAACACTCTGTGAAAAATCAATAAAATATATATATTTAAAAATAAAAAGACACAGTGAACAAGTGGTTAGTGAGCATGATTCCAGCAATTGGCCCTGAGCGATGGTGTGGTGGCCTCCGCTTTAGTTAGGAAACAGGCTTGGAGGCTGGCGTTGGTCAGGTCATAATTGTGTGCGTACGACCTGACCTAAATCACCGAGGTCCAGGTGTGATGCGGTTGCAGCATCACAGATAACCCCCTTCTCGTGTCCACTAAGGACGTAGCCTGTACAGCACTTTCCAGTTTCTGAACGACGTGACACAACCTCCCCGTCCTGAGAGAAAGGAAAAGCCGTCCCTACAACCCGTGCCTTCAGTCACGCCGTTCCTCTGCCCACCCCCCTGCTCTCCTCTGGTTAGTGACCCCTGCCCTTTCTCCTCCGGAAGCCTTCCAGGGTAAGTCCTCACCCTGTCACTGGTGTGTCTCTACCTGTAACTATCTGCGTGGGTGTCTGACTCCCTGCTTCCCAGCCTCTGTAGGACAAAGGCTGCCTTCACCATCTCTCAGTGTCTTGGCCACACTCTCTTGCTCAGTGGACCTCTTTCATTAGTATCAACTTTATTAGTATCCCTTAAACATTTTTTCTCAGGAAAGCAAGGTGACTGTGGTTCCCATCCTCTGGGATTCTGGAGCCTCTGCCCAATCCTCGCAGATCCTTGATTTAGATTCTTTCCTAAGCTGTCACTCACACCGGCCTTCTAGAACATCACCGGGTGTGTAATCACCAACGACCTGGAGGAAACAGGCCGCCCTTTACAAGTATGGTCGAAGTTGCCTCACTTCCGGTGTCATGTGACTCTCCCGTAGTCATCACATGACCCGTCCACTCCACGATGCCGGAATTAATCCCCAAGGCTAATCCCGGGTCCGTAGCTATCCAAGTGCCGGCAGCTCCACTTTTATTTAGTGGACTTGCTACCCCTCCGAGGCTGTGAACCCTGCAGTCTTCTCACCCGGCGATGGAGCTTGCAGGTCCTTCCGGAGAGGTGAGTGGGCCAGGGCTCCCAAGTGATCTTGTCTCTCTTCTGGAATCCTGGCCATCAGGTTCAGGAATTCAATGAATGAGACTCTCCTGGAACTCAGGCCGTCATGGCATTTCTATGGAGGGACAGGACGAGGGAGAGATGGGTGGAAAGAGGGGAGGAGGAGGGTCCTGGCCGGGGCTGGCAGAGACTCACTAACACGGGGCTTGGAGGAAGGGCTGGCACCAGCAGAGGGCCTATGCCACCCTCTCAGAGGAGGGAGGCTAGCCTGAGGGTGCCCATGGGTCGCCGAGCAGCCCAGGAGAGTAGCTGAGGGGTGGAGAGGGGCTTGCCTTCCAGCCACTCTTCATTCTGTTCTCAGGAATGTCCCAAGACCCTGGGCAGGGTGGGCATCATGGCTGCCGGACTCACGGGATTGCTTCTACTTCAGGCAGTTTCTTGGGCAGCAGGTGAGTAAATCACGGAGGAGGGAGGTGTAACCCCAACACTCTCTTCTTTGGTAATTTTCTGACAAACTGGTGGCGGGCTTCAGTAGATGCTCAACAAAGTACTTTTGGGTGAAGGTACAGCAAGGGGATTTTAATCCTCACCCAAGGATTATTTTTTCCATTGATTTTTATTAAAAAAAAAACTTTTTTAAGAGAGTGTAAGGGAGGGAGCAAAAGAAACATCTATGTGAAACACATAGATGGGTTGATTGGTTACCTTCCTTTTGCATCCCAACTTGGGTCAGGGTTCGAACCCGGAACCCAGGTACGTGCCCTTGACCAGGAGTTGAACCTGAGACCCTTTCATGCAGGGGCCAGGGCTCTAACTGTTGAGCCATGCCGGCCCGGGTGCGAGAAGATTTTAGGAACCCTGAACAGTGTGGCTTCTCCCAGCTCCATCCTTCAGCCCCTGCCTCTCTCTCCCTCCCAGCTGCCCGCCCCTGCATCCCCAAAAGCTTTGGCTACAGCTCGGTGGTCTGTGTCTGCAATGCCACCTACTGTGACTCTCTGGATCCCCTGACCCTGCCCGCCCCCGGCACCTTCTCACGCTATGAGAGCACACGCAGCGGGCGCCGAATGGAGCTGAGTCAGGGGACCATCCAGGCCAATCAAACAGGCACAGGTAACCCGTTCACCCCCAAGCCAGGTTGGGGTCCTCCTGGGGTTTCTCCCTGTGCACTGACACCCTTGATTCCTGCGTGTGTTCCCAGGGCTGCTGCTGACCCTGCAGCCGGAGCAGAAGTTTCAGAAAATAAAGGGATTTGGAGGGGCCATGACAGATGCCACCGCTCTCAATATCCTTGCCCTGTCACCCCCTGCCCAGAAATTGCTACTCAAGTCATACTTCTCAGAAGAAGGTGAGGAGGAGGGGGCAAGATGACAATGCAACGGACCTTGACATTTCCTTTGACCCTGACTTCCATCCATCCCTGACATTTGCCCAAACAAACAAGATTGTCCTACCCGTCTTCCACTGAGTGCTTGGGGATTCTCAGGCTCAGGCCTGTGTGTCACCCAGGAGCCCAGACCTACGTTAGGACTGGCAAGTGATAGGCTCCTACCGACCCAGACTCCCAGATCTTGGTCTTTTACTGCAGGAATTGAATACAACATCATTCGGGTACCCATGGCCAGTTGTGACTTCTCCATCCGCATCTATACCTATGCCGACGCCCCGGATGACTTCCAGTTGCACAACTTTAGCCTCCCAGAGGAAGACGTCAAGCTCAAGGTGGGCACTCTGGCTTCCTCGGATCTGAAAACTTTTTCATTGCTGCCCGGGATCTGAAAAGCTCCGGGCTAGAGTATAGAGAGACAGAAGCTGGCCCCTCTTCTGTTTTGTCCTGGGGGTGGGAGGGCGGGGGCCGATGGCTAGGCCTGATGCACTGGTCGGGCCAGTCTGTTCTAACGCTGGTTGTTGCTCTGCTCGCTACCTTTGTTTCTAGATACCCCTGATCCACCAAGCCCTAGAGATGTCCCCGCGCCCTGTCTCACTCTTCGCCAGCCCTTGGACATCTCCCACTTGGCTCAAGACCAATGGGAAAGTGAATGGGAGGGGGTCACTCAAGGGTCAGCCGGGGGACCGCTACCACCAGACGTGGGCCAGATACTTGGTCAAGTAAGGGAGCAGCCTGGTCTCCGTCCCAACCTGGTCTCACCTACAGAGGACTCTCTTCACCTCACCTTCCCCTCTTCTGGGCCTTTCTGCCTTGGGCCCCCAGGTGTCCCCACCTCATCGGCCTCCTGGTCCTCCGGTTCTCGGTCTCCTCTCTTGGTCATAGCCACCCGTGCCCTTCCTCTGCCAGGTTCCTGGACGCCTACGCGGAGCACAAGTTGCAGTTCTGGGCAGTGACGGCTGAGAACGAGCCCACGGCGGGGCTCTTCAGCGGGTACCCCTTCCAGTGCCTGGGCTTCACCCCTGAGCACCAGCGAGACTTCATTGCCCGGGACCTGGGCCCCACCCTGGCCAACAGTGCTCACCGAGACGTCCGTCTGCTCATGCTGGACGACCAGCGCCTGCTGTTGCCCCACTGGGCGGAGGTGGTAAGGCCCGGAACCTCCTCGGGCACCCAGCGACCCTCACATCCAGGATCCAGTGACTAGCTCTCGAATAGAGTACCTTCCCTGCCGCTATTCTTTTTTGTAAAGATATTTTTACTGATTCCAGAGAGGAAGAGACAGAGATGGAAACATCAATGGTGAGAGAGAATCATTGATCGGCTGCCTCCTGCAGGCCCCACAACTGGGGACTGAGCCCGCAACCTGGGCGTGTGCCCTGACCGGGAATAGAACCGTGACCTCCTGGTTCATAGTTTGACCCTCAACCACTGAGCCGTGCTGGCCAGGCCTGCCCCAACTCTTGATTCTTAGAGCACCTGGGCTGGAGCCAGGTGTCCAGGTGGCATACCCTCGGAGTGCTGGGGTGGTAGTGCCCCCTTGTGGATCTCCAGGACCCCATGGTTTACTGCAACCCCCTCTAGTTGTGTTCATCCTCCGGCCCATTTCTCTGGCCCCCCAGTGTCTCCCAGAACCCTCCGAGCAGGCAGGGCCAGGTTCCGTGGCTCCCTTTCCCCAGGATCCCCCCTTCCCCGTACAGGTGCTGGCAGACCCCGAGGCAGCTAAGTACGTTCACGGCATCGCTGTTCATTGGTACCTGGACTTCCTGGCTCCGGCAAAAGCCACCCTGGGGGAGACACACCGCCTGTTCCCCGACACCATGCTCTTTGCCTCGGAGGCCTGTGTGGGCTCCAAGTTCTGGGAGCAGAGTGTGCGGCTGGGCTCCTGGGACCGGGGGATGCAGTACAGCCACAGCATCCTCACGGTGAGCACCTGTCTCCCCTTCACCAAGCAGGCCCCCCCCCCCCCCAACCCCGGCCCCTTCCTGCTCTCACCAGACTGACGATCAGCCCTCCGCTCCAACCTTCTCCCAGCGGGCTTGCTCCTGGGGGCAGTTAGGGATCTCATGATCCCCTTCAGATCCGTACGTCCCACCACCCTCCTTCCAAAGGCTTGGGCCTGGAGCAGTTGGAGCTGCCTGCCTTCCCAGCTTCCCTTGGGAAGTCTTCCTCCCCAGGCTCTCGCCTTAGATGCCAAGGCCGCAGAGCCCTCCTCTCACGGGGCTGAGGCACTGGAGCCCACCTGCCACCCTCACGGCAGTATCCGGGACCGTGTCCAGCCCTGTCTCCGCCATTCCTGCCCTAGAACCTCCTCTACCACGTGGTCGGCTGGACGGACTGGAACCTCGCCCTGAACCCTGAAGGGGGACCCAACTGGGTGCGCAACTTTGTGGACAGTCCCATCATCGTGGACATCGCCAAGGACACGTTTTACAAGCAGCCCATGTTCTACCACCTTGGCCACTTCAGGTGAGGGGGGCCGGCCCCCCACTCCGCAACAGGCCTCGTATTTCCTGCCCTGGCTTACATCACCCACGAGGAGCAGGAAGGCTCAGGGTGGGAACCTGGGGAGAGGCACACCTGTCCCTCTTGCACCATCTGGGCAGGAAGTGACTTGACAGCACCCGACACGGGCAGGCCAGCTGCCGATGCTGGAGCTGGGGCAGGAAGGAGGGCGGGCCAGTGGCATGGCCAAGAGCCGGGGAGCTGGGGCAGAGCCTTAGCCAGGGGTGTGGGGGGTGAACCCTTGGGTTACGAGTTGCTGGGCACTACCCTCAGGGTCCGGGGGCTGGGCGGGGGTCCCTGACGCTGCCCCTTCCCACATCAGCAAGTTCATTCCCGAGGGCTCCCAGCGAGTGGGGCTGGCTGTGAGCGAGAAGACCGACTTGGAGGCAGTGGCAGTGACGCGCCCCGACGGCGCCGCGGTGGTGGTGGTGCTGAACCGGTGAGCGCGGCGGCGGCCGGGGACTGGGCTGCGGGCAGACGTGGGTTTGGCAGAGTCACATTATCAGCTCTCCTCCTCCCTCTCCAGCTCCTCCAAGGATGTGCCTTTCACCATCAAGGACCCTGCTCTGGGCTTCCTGGAGACCGTCTCACCGGCCTACTCCATTCACACCTATTTGTGGCGCCGCCAGTGATGGAGCAGCCGCCCAGGCGGAGGCCAGGCTCCAGTGGGCATTAAAGGGACCGAGTCAGCTCACATGCTGTCCGTGGCTAACAGGGCGCAGCAGGGCCTGGGTGAGTGTCAGTGATGTGAGCCCGGGAGCAGTGGTTTGGGTAACCCACTCTCCCCTCTCGCTGGTGCCAGGGGCTGGAGGCTCCTCAGGAAAGGATCGGGAAGCCCCGTGCTCCCCCCACAAGCCTATGTGAGTGTTCTCTGTGCTGGTTGCCGGTGGAAACTGGGCCCCGGCCCAGGGTGAGCTCACTGTCTGTACAAACACAAGATGGGGGGAGGGAGGGCGAGAAAAGGAAGAGACTAGGCAGGCTGGACCCAGGACTGAGGACTGTTTGTCTTTCCTGGAGATGCAGAGCTGGGTCCTTGCGGGAGCAATGTCCGCACCAGGGCCAAGCGGCTAAGAGGCCAAGGACCCAGACGGCCCTTACAGGACAGAATGTCTGATCCCAGTAAGTGTGAGCAGGTTTATTTTCTGGGGGACACCCCTGTACTGGCTGTACCGACAACGGGGAGACACAGGGAGCTCTGGAATGCACGAGAGTAGAAAAGTCAGTCCTGGGAGCAGGAGGGCAGATCACTCCTCTTCCTCCTCGGCCATGCCCAGGGCCCTCCTGCCCGGGGCCCGGGCCGGCGGTGCCCGCTGGATGGAGACAATGCCACTGAGCAAGGCGTAGCCCACCATGGCCGCCAGCCCCGCCAACACGGACAGGATCTGGGTCCGGCGCCGGTACGGCTCCTCCTCCGTCTCTGGGCCCACTCGTGTCTGGCGTGGAGGTAGCATCTCAGCTGAGGGGGGAGGAAGGAAGGAAGGAAGGTGGGCAGGGGGGCTTGCTCCTGGATCCCTGCCCACTCTCATCAGAGCCAGCAACCACCCCGCGTCCACCCGCCCCTTACCGCCATCCCAGGGGAAGTAGAGGCTGAGGATGTGCGAGCAGTAGGCGCAGAGGTTGTGCAGGCCCCGGAGGTGGGCCTGCAGTTTCCCGCTGGGCAGCTTCACCTGCAGCAGCAGGGCCAGGTGGCTGAAGACAAAGGCGTCCAGGGAGGCAGGGCTGAGGCAGAGAGAGGGGGGAGATGGAAGAGGGCGGCTTTGGCAGAGGGGGCAGAGATGGAGTCAGAGGGAGAGATGGCCCTGGGAGGTGGCTTTGGGTAGGGGAGGACACACCTTTCTGGGTCTCGTGCGGCGACGGCCCCTAGGTGGCGCCAGCCTGGCCCTAAAGGGCCGCTAGCCCAGGGCTGCATAAAGGGCACATTGAGTGCCCCACTGCCCTGCAGGCTCCTCCGTGCCTGGCGGCCCTCCCAGCCTCCTGTGCCACTGAGGCAACGCCAAGGCCCGCTGTCACCAGCCCAGTGTCTGTCTCGTCCAAAGCTGAGCCCACCCAAGCCCCTGCGGCTATATCAAACCCACATCTTCTTCCGAGCCACCTCTTACTCGCCCCCCAAGTCAGACTCACGCGTCTCCGAAGAAGAATCTCTGAGGGCCCAGGCGCTGAGAGAGGAGGGTCAGGCATTCCCGAGCCTCTTGGTACAGCTGCAGGGAGGACACAGGGAGGCTGAGGCTGCGGGCCCCTCCCACCTCCCCTCCCGGGCAGTGCCACGCCTGGCCGTCAGCCGTGGGGCTTCCCTCGTACCACAGCGCCCTAGCCCCGAGGTACCTCCTTCTCCAGCTCCTCCTCATTCTCGGGCCTGTGCTCCCCACACAGCAGCTGCAGCCGCTCTATGTGCTGCCGCTGCATGCGGCCGGGCAGGAAGAAGTTGAGGGGAAAGGGCATAGCCTCTGCGTACCACTTCCGAGTCACCTCCACGTAGTTCTTGGCGTCTATCCAGAACGTGTGGATCTGGGTGGGGCACAGGGAGGAGGGGTGGTCTGCGGTGGGCCTCTGACCCCCGCGCTGCTCTACGGCTGGAGGGGCGGGGGCGAGGGGTTTGGGTGCGTGTCCCGCCCCTCCCCTGCCGGCCACACGCCCCGGGAGGTCCGGGCACACTCACCAGCACCGGCAGCAGCTTCTCCTCCAGCAGAGACATGAAGGCTAAGGTGTCCGCCCCTTGCCGGGCGGACAGGTCATAGTCGGCATTGTACTTCTGAGGAGGAAGCGCCCACCGTGAGTTAGGGCTGGGGGGCTGCGGGGCCCTTCCCGGGGGCATCCTGCCTGGCACCGCCCTCGCCGGCCCCCGAGCAGCGGAGGGAGAGGAAGGAGTTCCTCCCGCGGAGGCCCCGGGGCCTGGGCACAGCCGGGAGCCTGTTGCTGTTGGCGGACGGCCTGGGCCTCGGAGCCTGCTGGCCGTCACGATCTCGTGCCCACTGGGGAAGGAAAGGAGGCCCAGCCACAAACCAGGAGCAGCTCCCAGAGTTTCCACGGAAAGGTGGCAACATGCCTGCTGACGGCAACTTTCTAACAGTAACCTCTCCAGTGCAGGCACCGCAGAGCTAACAGAGTGAGCTCAGAGAGGCTGGGCCCCCGTCCATGCCTCGGAAGCGGGGGAACGCCATCCGCATGCTCCTGGCCCCCTGGCCGCTGCTCTCGGTGCCCAGCTCTTGGCTGTTTCCTCCACTTCATTCCATGGCCCCGGCGCCGCCGCCGCCACACACATTCCAGCCGTACCCCCAGGTCTCGGCCGCCTCATCTTCTAGGCTCCAGTGTCTGTTGCTTAGCAACCCCCTCCACATTTTTTGAGTAAACTCTGTCCCCGAATAACCTTTTGAGCACGATCCTTCCATCTCTCCGAGCCTCACTTTCTTCCCTGTGGAATGGGGGCACTGATCTCTTCCTCTCAATGTGGCTATTATGAGAGAACTCTGAGAACCGGGAAAGTCGTGCTCACACATAAGGCATAACATGGCTGTGGCCCCGTCCCTGCCAGGAACTCTGGCTTTTATCTGTATCCCCTCTCTACATGCTTCTCACGCCCCCACTAATCCCCCAGCTCCTTCGTGTCTGGGAAAGTAGAAATGGAGAAGAGGGTCCCACTTCTGTATTCCTCCCCTCCCCTTTTTATTTTTTTTTAAATTTTTGTGGTTTTTTAAAATATATTTTATTGATTTTTTTTACAGAGAGGAAGAGAGAGGGATAGAGAGTTAGAAACATCGATGAGAGAGAATCATCGATCAGCTGCCTCCTGCACACCGCCCACTAGGGATGTGCCCGCAACCAAGATACATTCCCTTGACCAGAATCGAACCTGGGACCCTTCAGTCTGCAGGCCGGTGGCGCTCTATCCACTGAGCCAAACGGGTTTCGGCCCCTCCCCTTTAAAAAAATATATTTTATTGATTTCAGAGAAGAAGGGAGAGGGAGAGAGAGAGAAACATCAATGATGAAAGAATCACTGATCGGCTGCCTCCTGCATGCCCACCACTGGGGATTGAGCCCACAACCTGGGCATGTGCCCTTGACCGGAATTGAACCTGGGACCTTTCAGTCCACAGGCTGACGCTCTATCCACTGAGCCAAACCGGCTAGGGCACGTGTTCCCCTTTTTAATCAGACCACGAAACTGAAAGAACCCTTGGAAAGCATCCTAGCTTTGCCCCCTAGTTTTACAAATAAGGAGCTTAGTGTGGAATAGACCGTGGAGCCTCAGAGGGAAGGCGGGGGCGGTGGGAAGAGACTGACCAAAGAACGTGTGTGTACATGCATAACCCATGGACACAGACAATAGGGTGGCGGAGGCCTGGGGCAGGGCAGGCTGTAAGGGGTCAATGGGAGAAAAAAGAGGACATATGTAATCCTTTCAATAATAAAGATAAAAACATAAGGAGCTTGCCCACAGGTCACTTGGTCCAGGAGAGAGTGAGGAACACAGCCTAGGCCTCCCCATTCTTGTAATATTCTTCCAACTTCTCACCCTGGCTCTAACCCTTGTCCATCCCGAGTCCCATATCCTGCCCAACCTACTCCCAGAAAAATGGGCGATGGCCCTTCGAAATCCCTCTCTGGCCTCACTTTCAAGGGTCTCGCCTGAGCTAGCTGCTCTCTCCCCATCTCCTCTCCCACCCTGTGTCATCTGCCTGTTCGTCTCTCCACCCAGCAGGCAGAAGGCACTGTGCCTCTGGATCCCCCCAAAGTGCCCCAGTGTAATCTCTGGCCTACATACTGCATCGTACAGACACTGTGTATGTGTCCCCCCTGCCCCTCCCCCCCATGTCCCCATCACACTGTTCCTTGAAGCTCTGGGTCCCCTCATCTAGCCTGGTGTATACCCGAGGCTCAATAAAAGTGTGTTGCACTGAACTGACTGAACGTTCCTCACTGGCGGTTCCCCTCGCCCAGCCACCTACCTCTTTCCGAAGGTGGGTGATGATCTTGTGCGGTGCTGAGATGACCTCTCCGTGACTGGCCCGAAGGGCAGGCAGAGTTCCTGTCATTGAGAAAGAAGTGCGCCCACCAGACCCTTAGCCACCTACCCATCCGTATCTGGACCACATTCCTGTCTGTCTCCTGCTTCTCCCTCTGTACACCCTTCCTTACCCCCACCCAGGGGCACTGGGTACCTGAGGGGCTCCGCCAGGGGTTGGTGATCTTGTGCACCTTGAGTGGGGCCCCAGTAAATCTGGCATAGGTCTGCGGAAGAAAGCAGAAGGCAGAGAGGCCAGAGGCATGGCCCCCACAGGGGAATCAAGAAAACATGTATTGAATACCTTTTACGCTATGATCTATGTTTAGTACGTCACACACACACACACACACACACACACACACACAGAAGACATTACTTCACAATGGGTAACACCGGGCTCAGAGATGATGGATACATCCGTGATTACCAGTCAGCTAGAAAAATCCTGTCCTCTCCTCTCCTACAATCTACCTGGGGAGCATTTATCCTCAGAAGTGTGTTCTAACCAGTATATATCCCTTTTCTTGGAAAAACTGACCATGCACTTTCTTATTGTTCATTTTCACCCAAGAATATCCCCCCTTCCCCATTGATTTTTAGAGAGAGTGGAAGGGATGGGGGGAGAGAGAGAGAAACATGGATGAGAGAGAGACATTGGTTGCCTCCCCAACTGAACCTGAGACCCTTCAGTCCGCAGGTGCACGCTCTAACTTCTGAGCCAAACCGGCTAGGGTGGACCATGCCCCTTCCAGGCAACCTCTGTGGCCTGTTCTTACTTATCCCTTAGCACCGGGACATCTTATTACACGTATCTGCTGACATGACTGCCTTTCTATAAGCAACCCCAAGGCAACAACCAAGCCTTATTTATTTTGCATGCCAATGTCTGGTACTGGAAGAGGCCTCATGCATGCTTGTTAAGTAAATGAAGGAGTGAATGAGTGAAATGAACCAGTCTGACTGCAAAGCTCTTTCTGCGGAGCCTGGCTGTGGGCCCTTTGGTTCAATAAACAATAAGCGCAATCGATGCAGTGTGGTGAGGAGGAGGAGGAGGAGGGGGTAAGGGAGGAAGAGGGGAGGCTGAGAAGGTAGGAACGCCACGCCCGAGAACCCGGAGACTGCTCAGCTTCGGATCAACCTGGCTATGAAGAAACCCGCCCCGAGGGAAGTGATCGCCCCAAGGTCACTCAGCCGGCCAGTGGATGAGCGAGGGCGGACACCCATTTCCTGAGCCCTCGGCCGCACAAAGCCCAGGCTGCCCGGGCATAGGGCACTGGGCCCCGGCGGGCCCGGAACGCTCATCGACGGCCTCAGTTTCCCCCACTCCGCCCGTGCTGAGGAGCCCTGGCAAAACCCGGGCGACCGGCCCCCTCCCCAGTCCTCCAGGGCGCCGGCACCATCCTCACCAGTACCGCCAGGCTGTCCGGGTCCACGGAAGGCAGCCCCCAGCCCCCCGACCAGCAGAACAGCTCCATGGGCGCCGCCATCTTGCCCGCCCTCTCTCCCGGAAGCACCTCCCCCCGCGCTTGGGCCCGCCCCCCGCCGCCGCCGCCGCCGCCGCCGCCCGGGTCGCTGGAGGCCGAGGGCCGAGGGCGGGCGGCTCCGTGGGAGGTGCGGCTCCCCGTGGCCCGGGCGGCGGGGGTGGAGCCGAGGGCCCCTGGGGAGGGCGCCGCCGCCCGCTGTGGAGGCGGCTCCCGGCGCGGGGGGAAGGGCTGTGGACCTGGCGCGCCTCGGGGAGCCGGGAAGCCCCGGCGGAGGGGATCCCCGAGCCCCTGAAGGAGTGGCCGGCCGGGGAGAAAGGGGTCCCGGGCGCCTGGCCCGGCCTCGGGGGTGGGGGTGGGGGTGGGGGGCGCCTCGCAGATCACCACGTGACCTGGGCGGCTCTAGGGCCCCTCAGGCCTCGGCCCGGAGCCGGGGCTGCGGGGGGGATCCCCCGAGGCGCATGTTTTCCACAGCGCGTTATGCTTGGAGCCGGCCCCGCGCCGCCTGTCGCCATGGAAACAAAACAGGGGCGGCGGCGGCGGCCGGAACGAGGCCGAGCCGAGGGCCCGGGTGGGGGAGGGGCGGGGGTGGGGCCGGCGGGCTGTTGCCTCGGTAACGGGACGGAGGCGCCCCTTGGCTTCATCCGGGTCACGGCCTGTCAGCCAGGACCCTCCCTCGGTGTTCCCTGTCTGGCCGGCCCCCCCCACCTTCTCCCTGGTCTGCGCCGGCTCCCGAGTCCCTCTCCTCTTCCCCGATTTCCTCTCGCCGACCTCACCGGCCGCTGGTTTAGGGTTTCCCTCCAGTTCCTACTGGAAGCCCCCCCCCCCCCCCAGGTTTCCCCAGGAATGAGGGAACATGGAGGTCAGGGGCCCTTCACTCTCGCGAAGGGCACTCGCCGCCGCGTCCGAGCGGCACGCTCCGTGCCCTGCGGGCATCCCCTGGGCACTGGCGCTGGTTTCCGCCACTCCCTCGGCTTCCTTTCATGCCAGCGGTGGAAGCGTGCCCGCCGTCGGGCACGGCCCTGCCAGGGGTTCCTGCCTGCCCCGGCGGTGCCTTCCAGAAAACAGTAGCACTCGGTAGTGGCCCCCAACAAGGAGGTGCCGGGAGGGAGGGAGGCAGCAAGCGAGGGGAGCGGCCCTCGGAGTGGCAGGAGTCGGGGAGGCCGCCGGGGCCGTCCCCAGGGCCCTGGCTCCCGGAGCCGGGGATGCCTCCAGGGTGATTGGCAGCTCTTTGTTTCAGCCCCCCCCCCCGCCCGCCTGCTGCCCCCCCCGCAACTCCCCCTTCCAGTCCCTCCGCCCCCGCCCCCCCCCCCGCTCTCCCCGCCTAGCCTTTTCCCCTCCCAGCCGCCGGCCCGCCAGGGATAGCGAGCCGGCCGAGCGGCATGGAGACGCAGGAACTTCGGGGGGCCCTGGCTCTTCTCCTCCTTTGCACTTTCGCATCTGCCAGTCAGGACCTGCAGGGTAAGCCTGTCCCCATCCTCTCCCATGTCCTGCCTCCTCCCCGTGTGCCCTCAGCCCAGTAGCAGGGAACATGTGGGCAAGGGGAGAAGGGGAGAGCCCTGAAACTGAGCCAGAGTGAAGAAAAGGTGCGTTTTGGCCCCGTGGGAAGGAGTGGACAGCAGAGGGTGGTAGGTGAGCGGGAACTGGCCAGAGTCAGCGTGAGGCCAGGGCAGAGGACTCGGGAGCAGGATGCTAGCAGGGCTGCCTGGCTGCGTTGGTGTCTGAGCATCCCCGGGCACCCCACCAGGATCTCGGGGAGCAGCGTGAACGAGGAGGGTGCACTGTGGTCCCCTAGACTTCTTCGCCCCCGAGGCTGCTGGCTGCCCAGGGACAGGGTGGGGGTTGGGACCAAGTGGCCTGGGCTCTGGCGGAGGTCTGGGGTGGGCTGGGCCTGTGGGTGTGGGAGAGGTAGCCGAGGCAGATGACACAGGCACAGATTCTTCCCTGGCTGGACGGGAAACCACAGATTGGCCAGAACACAGGAGGCAAGGGAGCCGGGTCCCACATTCTCCAGGGAGAGCGCAGCCAGACAGCGGGAGGGTCAGCTCCCTCAGGGGGCAGCCGTTCTCATCCAGAGCGGGTGTGCTGAGCCCCCAGGGCGGGAGGAGGGGCATTTGGGGTGTAGAATGAGCCAAAAGCTGCCGTGTAAGAGAGACTGCCTCCCAATTTTTGTGCTGTGGGCACCAGGTGCTACTCCTGCCTGGAAATCAGCAGCGACTCCCTTGCGCCACCTGGTGGAGAGGTCTCCGAGTTGTGGGACACTGTTTCTTGTTTCCAAATGAGCCTCAGGCCTGTGGATTCCCAGAGCGTGGCAGTAGGCAGTGTGGAAGGGAAGGAAAGACTAATATCTTGTCCTCTGAGAGCAGCAAGGGTTGCATTTTGAGGTGACTAACACTGTCCGGGGGGGCGGGGGTAGGCGGAGTGACGACGGAGGCCCCACCCCTGAGGGCTCAGGGACTTGGGCAGGCTTTATCACCCCATTCTCTGACCTTGGTAATCCCTGCCCGGCCAGTGATCGACCTGCTGACTGTGGGCGAGTCCCGGCAGATGGTAGCTGTGGCAGAGAAGATCCGGACAGCCCTGCTCACTGCTGGGGACATCTACCTCCTGTCCACCTTCCGCCTGCCTCCTAAACAGGGTGGTGTCCTCTTTGGCCTCTACTCTCGCCAAGACAACACACGGTGGCTGGAGGCCTCCGTTGTGGGCAAGATAAACAAAGGTGACTGGTGGGCATCGCCTTTCCTTGAGCACTCGCCCTTTTCCCCACTCCCATATCCCTCTTAGTTTTAATTGGGTTCCACTGGGGACCTTGGACTATCCGGCCTTGCCACCAGGGCCACCTGGTATGGGGTCCTTAGGCGATTCCCCAGAATGCCAGGTACCCCAACAATAGGGTAAGGGCTGGTCTTTGTCGGGATGGAATGTTGTACCTGGGGTGCTTGTGGGGAGGGGGAAGGCATGGCACGCCCGCAGCAGGGATACAGAGCGGTTCCTCACATTCTCAGGACAGTTTAGTGGGCACAGAACCAGCTGTCACCTTGCAGGGGGTAGAGGGATCTGATGCCACTGAAGACTAAGCAACTCCTAGTCTTCGAACCAACTTCATAGCTGAGGAAGGGATAATAGAGACTAGAGATGTGGCATCCAGAGGAGTTGATCCGAGGCTCAGCTGGGAGACAGGGGATGGGGGACAGTGCCCATACTGACCTCCCCTCCTGGGCAGTGCTGGTGCGGTACCAGCGGGAGGATGGCAAAGTCCATGCAGTGAACCTACAGCAAGCAGGCCTGGCCGACGGGCGCACACACACGGCTCTCCTGCGACTCCGAGGCCCGTCCCGCCCCAGCCCCGCTCTGCAGCTCTACGTGGACTGCAGACTAGGCGATCAGCATGCCGGGCTTCCGGCCTTGGCCCCCATTCCCCCCGCGGAGGTCAATGGGCTGGAGATTAGGACTGGGCAGAAGGCTTACTTGAGGATGCAGGTAAGGGGGAAGGGAGGACCCCGGAGTTTCTGTGGAAACAGTTTGTACCAGTGCGAGGAGTTGGTAGGTCCTCCCACCCTGTTCTGCTCCTGTCCCCCCAGGGCTTCGTGGAATCTATGAAGATGATTCTAGGCGGGTCCATGGCCCGGGTCGGAGCCTTGAGTGAGTGTCCGTTCCAGGGGGACGAGTCCATCCACAGTGCAGGTAACAGTGACTGCCATCAGCTGACATCCTGGACCCCAGGTCACATTCTGTCGTCTTTGGTGACTCACCTCCTTTTGACGTCCCCCTTAACATGCATTCCTTTGGTTCACCTATTCATGGTGCTCTGGCACTGTTACCCCAAATCCCCTTCACCTCTGACTGATCTCCAAACAATAAAGCCATACCAAAAGGTGTGTGTTAAAAAGTCTCCCTGTTGTGATAAAAAGACCAGAAAAGAAGAAAAGAAATCGCCCTATTCAGGTCAGGAAAATAAAACGATCCAATAGAATAGAACTCTGAGGATGCTAATTGCTTGGTCTTGGTTTTGACTGAGATAAGGGTCTTGGGTCTTTTTTTTTTAGCTCCCATTGGTGCTGTCACCGACCAGCAGCTTCTCTGAGCATTGCCCAGCTCCCTGGTCTCTGACAGGGATGTTCAGGGGCTCTCACCTAGAGAAAACACCCACATCTCCCACATGTTTCAAAGACTGCTCTTGAGGGAGTAGCTTGGGGGGGAGGAAATGGAATATATTGTGGCCCTGCCCTGCTTTGGGCTACTCACTCGGATCCCTCCTGCCACTGCCAGGCCTGGGAACCAGAGAGATTTGGGTTTTGACTGTCTGAGGCCCCTCCCTTAGAGGGCCTCTCACCTGTGTGAAAAGCTGGTGTTGCTGGCCTGTGACCTCTGACCTCCACCATCTAACACCCCATATCCTTATTCCAAAGCTCCGGACGTTTGTTTCCGTCCCTTTCCTTCTTCCTCTTCACCAGCCAGACCCCCCCTTTTTAAAAAAATATTTTTTATTGATATTTTACAGAGAGGAAGGGAGAGATAGAGAGCTAGAAACGTCAATGAGAGAGAAACATCGACCAGCTGCCTCTTGCACACCCCCTACCGGGGATGTGCCTGCAGCCAAGGTACATGCCCTTGACCGGAATCGAACCTGGGACCTTTCAGTCCGCAGACCGAGGCTCTACCACTGAGCCAAACTGGTTTCGGCCAGCCAGACCCCTTTTTACAACTCTGTCCTCTGATTGTGTTTTCTTCTCTCTAGTGGCCAGCGCTCTCCACTCCATCCTCGGTGAGTAGGCCATGAGGAGGTGGAAGGGCATGAGCGTCCGGAGGAGGTCCTAGGCTTTGGCAGCTGCCTGAGACTAAGTCCTCTTCAGTCAGGAATGGGGTGCAATTAAAGGTGGGGGGGGCGGGGTGGGGGGGGGTAGCAGTAGCAGGAGCTGGCTTATTACCCAAAGAGGGGCCAGGGCTGGTGTCCCAGTTCTGAGCCTCTCTCCATCCTGGGCCCTGACAGGGGAGCAAACCAAGGCACTGGTCACCCAACTCACCCTCTTCAACCAGATCCTGGTGGAGCTGCGGGATGACATCCGAGACCAGGTTGGAGCCGCTCGGCGAAGGGGAGCAGACTCTGAGGTGGGTGGCAAATGCGGAGAGCTGACCTCCCCATCCTTGTGTCTGCCAGGTGAAGGAAATGTCCCTGATCCGAAACACCATCATGGAGTGTCAGGTGTGCGGTGAGTGGGAGAGCAGGGGAGGGCTCCAGGTAGAACCGCTGTGCATCCCACCCCAGGGCGTGGGCCTCCAGTTCCAGTTCCGGTGATTTGAATGGTGACCTCTTGGCGGCTCTGACTGTGGCCTCCCTGCAGGCTTCCACGAGCAGCGCTCCCACTGCAGCCCCAACCCCTGCTTCCGGGGCGTGGACTGCATGGAAGTGTACGAGTATCCCGGCTACCGCTGTGGGCCCTGCCCCCCCGGTCTGCAGGGCAACGGCACCCACTGCACTGACATCAATGAGGTGGGGAAGGGCACAGAAAGTCGGGGGGGGGGCGTCAGGAGAGGCCCAAGATGCTGGGGAAATGCTGGTCTGAAGCAGAGGTACCTGGGGGTTAGGAGAGGCCGGAGACCAGCAAAGTGTGAGAAGGACAGTAGGCCTGAGGCAAAGGCTGAAGGACCACACAGGGAAGGGGTTGGGGAGGGGGAGTTTGAGATGGTTAGTTGGCAGGGAACCCAGAGGGAGGCTGGACGCGGGGCTCAGCACAGCCATGTTGGGTGGGAGGGGCTGCAAATGGGACACCAGGAGCAGAGGTCCCGGGACCCCAGGAGGGGCCTGACCTCTTCCTTCCCATCTGGTCCCCAGTGCGCTCACGCCGACCCCTGTTTCCCGGGCTCCAGCTGCATCAATACTATGCCTGGTTTCCACTGCGAGGCCTGTCCTCGAGGCTACAAAGGCACGCGGGTGTCTGGTGTGGGCATCGACTATGCCCGGGCCAGCAAGCAGGTCAGGTTGGGTAGGGTGTGAACAAGGGAGGGGCCAGGGTTTCTGGGTTGGCCATGGGGCTCTTGTGATAAATGGGCGAGGCTACCGACTCATCTGCTGGCTTTGCATTGGTTTGGGGTCTGGGCTTCAGGTCAGTGCTCACAGTTAAGGGCACACCAGTGCCCCCTCCTGTATCTGAGCGGACCTCCCACAGGTCTGGTTCTACCCAAAGTCTGCCCCTTCAGGTCTGCAACGATGTTGATGAATGCAACGATGGGAACAATGGTGGCTGTGACCCAAACTCCATCTGCACCAACACAGTGGTGAGCCAAGTTCCCTGAGTGTGTCTGGGGTGGTGGGAATGTGCAACCCCCTCTTCAAACTTCCTGCTTCCCCTCCTCTTTCCCCAGGCACCACACATAGTTGGTGTTCTCCATGGACCTGGTTTTGCCCCTCACTAGCCATGACCTTTAGCAAGTTATTTACCTTTTCTGAGCCTCGCGTTCCTTGCTTGGAAAGTGGGGCTATTATCTACTTAGAAAGGTTGTCAGGAGAACCTGAGATCATTGATAGACCTGGCATATAGCTGCGTGCCCATCCTACACCCCTCAGGTGGTATGGTAGGCTGCCCCCTTTCCTGAGACTGTGTTTCCTACTCTTAGGGCTCTTTCAAGTGTGGTCCCTGTCGCCTGGGCTTCCTGGGCAACCAAAGCCAGGGCTGCTTTCCAGCTCGGACCTGCCACAGCCCAGCCCACAGCCCCTGCCACGTCCACGCGCACTGCCTCTTTGAACGCAACGGTGCGGTGTCCTGCTCGGTGAGCTGGGCCTGCGGCTTAGAAGGAAGAGGCGGGATCCGGGGGTGGGATAGGGCCAGTGAACATGTTTAGGGGTTGGGATGAGGACCTTCATGGGAAAGGGAAGTTGGCCTGGGCCCAGGAACGGGGTGGTGAGAATAGGGCTTGAAGCAGGGGAAAGGGTGGGCTTGGGGGAGCCAGCCGACTGCTAATTGCCCCCCTTTGTGTTGCCCCAGTGTAACGTGGGCTGGGCCGGGAACGGGAACGTGTGTGGGCCTGACACGGACATCGATGGCTACCCGGATCAGGCGCTGCCCTGCATGGACAACAACAAGCACTGCAAACAGGTGCAGCTGCAGCTGCCGGCGGGCGCGGGAGCAGGGTGGGCGCCCCCGGCTGGGGCAGCCAGAACTCGTCCATCCCTCTCCTCCCTGACCTTTAGGACAACTGCCTTTTGACACCGAACTCTGGGCAGGAAGATGCTGACAATGACGGCGTGGGGGACCAGTGTGATGATGATGCTGATGGGGACGGGATCAAGAACGTGGAGGTGGCTCCCAGACATTCCGTTCCTCCTAGTCCCATACTTTCCGCCCTCTCTCTGTTGCCTGGTCCCATAACCCTTTTCCCCCTCCCTCTGCCCCCTGGCAGCTCTGTAGGAAGCGCTCTATTACTACCAATTAGGGAGGCATCGCCTGGTGCCCAGGACAAGGTGGACTGCCCAGAGGTTGGGTGGGTGGGGCTGCACCAAGCAGGTGGGCCATCACAGGACTGGTGATCGTAGACAAGGGTACAGGGACATGGTGGGTGCTAGGTGGCCAGTGGTTTGAGGGAGGCCCAACTCTTTCCTTCCCACCCCAGGACAATTGCCGGCTGTTCCCCAACAAGGACCAGCAAAACTCAGATACAGATTCCTTTGGTGACGCCTGTGACAACTGCCCCAACGTCCCCAACAATGACCAGAAGGACACAGATGGCAATGGGGAAGGGGATGCCTGTGACAACGACGTGGATGGGGATGGTCAGGCCTGGGCTGAGGGGGTGGGCGACCTGGGAGAGTTTGGATACCGTGGGAATTAGCAGAGAGACTAGGAAGTCTGAGAATTGGGGGAGGGTGTCCTTAAGAAAGTCAGCCTGGGCGACTTCCTACGGCAGATGTCAATGGGAATGTAAGGTAGGGTGTGGGGTTAGGCAGGGAGAGAGCAGGCAAGAGGGTGAGACAAGATACAGGCAGATTTCCCGAGTAGCAATCCTCTGGATGGAAGACCAAGCTCAGGGCTTCCACCAACCTAAGGGAGAGTGACAACCTTCGCTATCCCCATGTCTTCTAGGCATCCCCAATGGACTGGACAATTGCCCTAAAGTTCCCAACCCCCTACAGACAGACAGGGATGAGGATGGCGTGGGAGACGCTTGTGACAGCTGCCCTGAAATGAGCAATCCTACCCAGGTACAGGGGAATGGAGAGGGCAGGGAAGGGCTGGGGGACCAGTGGGAGGTGGAAAGTGGTCAGGTCACCCTCTTCAGGTATCGGGAGGAGGTGGTGAGAGCAGTTCCCTCTCTCAGACAGATGCAGACAGCGACCTGGTGGGGGATGTCTGTGACACCAATGAAGACAGGTAGGGTTTTGGCCAAGAGATAAAAGACCTTACAGGGGATACTTAACTTTTCTCCAATATATTCTCAATTCTGTGCTTTAGCCCCAATTCTCCACTGCTGCTGAACAGGAAGTAATTCCTGTGGTCTGTCCTCCGTTTCTACTTCTGAACCTTCACCTCACCTGGCTGACTGAGGGGTCTGGCTGAACAGAGGGTACACCTCATACCTCAGAGAGACTCCTAAGCAGGAGACGAGGGGAGGATGTGGTACCTTTAGAGCTTTTATTTGGTGCCTCTTCTTCTGGGCAGCGATGGAGATGGACATCAGGACACCAAAGACAACTGCCCACAGCTACCCAATAGTTCCCAGCTGGACTCAGACAATGACGGGCTCGGAGACGAGTGTGATGGGGATGATGACAATGATGGTGTCCCAGATTATGTGCCTCCTGGTCCCGATAACTGTCGCCTGGTACCCAATCCCAATCAGAAGGACTCAGATGGTAAGGCTAGGGTGCCAGAGGATCGGACTGGTGTGGGCTTTACCCATGGAGCGGTGGTAGGCTTTCTGGGGAGTTAGAAAGGACAGGGTGGGGAGAGAGGTCAAGAATGCAAGACCTATCCTAGCTGGTTTGGCTCAGTGGAGAGCGTCAGGCTGAGAAATGAAGGGTCCCAGGTCCAATCCCAGTCAAGGGCACATGCCTAGGCTGCGGGCTTGATCCCCAGCGTGGGGCATGAAGGAGGCAGCCAATCAGTGATTCCCTCTCATCACTGAAGTTTCAGCTGGTAGTGTTAGCTGGCGGCAGTGGCCACGGCATTGCTGAGTCCCAGCTCCACTCTTCCCAGGCAATGGCATTGGCGATGTGTGTGAGGATGACTTTGACAATGACGCGGTGGTCGACCCCCTGGATGTGTGCCCTGAAAGTGCAGAGGTAACACTCACAGATTTTCGGGCCTATCAGACCGTCGTCTTGGACCCTGAAGGGGATGCTCAGATTGACCCAAACTGGGTCGTGCTCAACCAGGTACTAGGGCAGCGGGCTGGGTGGGTGCTGTCAGATCAAACTCCCGGGCAGGGCCCAGGTGGGGTAGCGCACCTGGATCAGGTCTTTCTTCTTTATTGCCCATCACCAGGGCATGGAAATCGTTCAGACCATGAACAGTGACCCTGGCCTGGCCGTTGGTATGTGAGGGATGCCCAGTTCAATGCCTTCCAAACAGAGGGATCTGACAGGGGCAGAGGGTGGGCACAAGCTGGCCACATGCAGCAGGCATCCCCTCCCACCCCCAGTGCACAGTGGGCCACCAGTAGCTTTGCTGCCCTGGTCTTGATCCCACCCCTCACCCCCAGGATATACAGCCTTCAACGGTGTGGACTTTGAAGGCACCTTCCACGTGAACACCGTGACCGATGACGACTACGCAGGCTTCCTCTTCAGCTACCAGGACAGTGGCCGCTTCTACGTGGTCATGTGGAAGCAGACGGAGCAGACCTACTGGCAGGCCACACCTTTCCGGGCTGTTGCCCAGCCTGGGCTGCAGCTCAAGGTCCCACAGCCGCCCAGACTCCCCACCCCAGGACCCTTTCCCCAAACCTCTCCCCCTTCCTGAGTGGAAACCCTCGCACTCAGACATTGGGTCTGGAGGTTGGCTCCCCGGGGCTTCAGAACATTCTCCTGACCGCCTGTACTTACCAACCTGTTGTCTCCGCCCTCGTTTGGTTCCTGTGGTTGACCCACTGTCTTTGCCAATGCCCTTCAGGCAGTGACGTCAGTGTCTGGCCCAGGTGAGCACCTCCGGAATGCCTTGTGGCATACTGGCCACACCCCCGATCAGGTACGACTGCTGTGGACTGACCCACGAAATGTGGGCTGGCGTGACAAGACCTCCTACCGCTGGCAGCTGCTGCACCGGCCTCAAGTTGGCTACATTCGGTGAGGGGACAGGCTGAGCCCTCTGAGGGACCCCAGGCTCAGCCTTTCCTTCCCTTTTAGCTGGGACTCACCGGTGACCCCTCCACTCAGTGCCTTGGTGCCATGGGCCCAGATTGGGACCACGTCTCTCCATCTCCTCTCTCAGCAGACGTGCTGCCTCGGCCCTGCTTGCTTCCTGGCATCAGGCCTGGGCTCTGGTGCCGCTGACTATTGGCAGTGCTGGGCCAGTCCTCCCTGTTCGGTGCTCCATTTGCCCTCAGTAAGACGAGGTCATCTCTGGGAGCCTCCAAAGCCCAGGCCCGTCTGTGGAGAGGCACCTCACACCCGGCCCTTTCACTGGGACAGCCCAGGCCTGCCTCCTCAAGGCGGCTGACCTCATTACAGAAGTGCAGACCAAGCCCCAGACTTCACGGCAGAGCTGGGGCCTCTTGGTTCAGCACTTTGTCCACGACTGCATTTCCTAGTTGGGGGGGATGACAGGGAAGGGAGAGGAAATGGCCACGAGCCCAGAGTACAGACACTTGGGTTGGTTTCCCTTTAAGGTTCCTGGGGCTGTGGGGCGCCAGGGCAAGGGATAAGGGAGGGGTGGACTAGAGCCTGGGAAGCGGGTGACTTCACCCCCCAGGCCATTGTGTTCATCGTCATGGCAACCCAATCCTCGCTTGGAATGTGGCTGGTGCTTTGAGATGCAAAGGGGGCTGGACAAAGAGCCAGGGGCCCCAGGCCTGAGAAAAGCACCCCCTTCCCTCCCCGTTCCTTCCTTCTCTCAGGCCTGGTGAGCTAAGGGGGGTTGGGGATGAGCAGGGCCCCAGCAGAGTGGCACAGTGCCCACTGGTACCCTGGCACCAATGGAAACCCCTATCCTGGACAGAGTGAAGCTCTATGAGGGTCCCCAGCTAGTGGCGGATTCTGGGGTGATCATTGACACATCCATGCGAGGGGGGCGTCTTGGTGTATTCTGCTTCTCCCAAGAAAACATCATTTGGTCCAATCTCCAATATCGATGCAATGGTGAGGCTCTATACCCCTATCAGCCTGACCTCTCATGCCCTCCTGGGAAGAGGCACATCCTTGACTTGAATCATTTCTCCTTCCTCAGACACAGTTCCTGAGGACTTTGAGCCATTCCGGAGGCAGCTGCTCCTTGGAAGAGTGTGAAGAGGTGGCTACCAGATTCAAAATCCTGATTTTAGACCCTTTGGCCTTGGGATCCATCCCGGAGGCCCCCAGGTCTAATCTACAGCCCCTCAGCCAAATGCACCCCCTCCTCTGGCACCAAACAGGAGTTCAGCCCCAGAGGAGGGGTGACTGTTGAGGAGATGGGAAGTTTTCAAGTTGGGCATTTCTCAGGCGCTAACCCCAGGAAAGATAATAGCATATTACCATAAAGTTCCAGTTGTTTTCTAAGCCAGTGCAGTTGCTTATTTTAGGGATTTTCCGGGGTAGTGACCAATGAAAAAGGATCCTGAGAAGGGTAAGGGAGAGGGCTGGTAGGAGGGAAGTTAGAGGAAGTTTGGCTGAGTTCGGGGCAGGTGCAGGATGAGGGTTAGGTGAAGGATGGGGCTGGGTAGGTGAAGGATGAGGTGCTGGGCAGAGGGTGGTTAAGTCCTCCCAGCCCCACTTACTTACGATGGCAGCAGCGACACTCCAGTCAATAGATCGGCCAGGATCGAGAGCCAGGAGGGCTGGGGCTGCCCCGCTCGGGGTGAGCGGGGGCCGGGGGGCCGGAGGGGCCGGAGGCCGGGACGAGTGCAATATTGGCGGGGGAAAGAACAACACTGCACCGCGTCCCGTCCCTCCCGCCCGCCCGGGGCCCGGGGTCCCGCTCCCCACCGCCTAAAGCGGGACCGGCCCAAGGACCCGGAGCGCTCTGGGAAGTTGAGTTCATCTGGGAGGCCAGAGAGACTTGGCGCCCGGAAGAGGGTGAAGGGGACGGTAAGGGGAGGGGGGGGGGTAGAAGGCCGAAGGGTCGACTTTGGTATCCCGGAAGGCCGCTTTCTGACGCCGGCGTTGTGCGCGCTTGCTCTTTAAATACTTGACTGCCCGGCGCGGAGCTGTCACCATGGTAACGCGTATCCCAGCAACTGAACTAAAGGCTGTTGCCTAGCAACTCCGGGGTTGAAGTTTTGAGGCCGCCCACCTAGATACTGGCGCGTTCTCCGGATGGCGGGTGCCGGGCTTCCCCGCCCCTCCCACCCGCGCCGGGGCGCTGACGTCCCGCGGGCGCCGCACAAAGCCGCGCCAACCTGGTTTCCCGCCGCACCGGTCTGTTTAAAGTTAACTTTTCAACCCGTATTCGTTGGGACTAAGAATTGTTTCCCTAACGCGGATGTAGCTGCTTCCGTTGGCCGAGACCGCCACCCAGCACCTCCGGCTGAGGCCAGATCCCCTAAGTTCCATGTACCGCTGTGAATTCCTCTCTGGTCCCAGATATTTCTGTCCTTTAATCCACCCCGGTTCTCCAAAGTTATGCAACCTCAGACACTTTTACCATGTGCTTACCTGCTCTAAATACCACTCTGCTCCCCAAAAGATAGTTCACGCCCCCCCAGTACCATTCTGTGTCCTACCTATTAGCTGACTCCTAAATAGGTAACCCGTCCCACCGCCCCACCGCCCCCCCACTTTTCCGATGTACTTTCTTACATACCTCGCCCACTTTTCCATGTACCTCCGGATCACACCCACTTAGCGCTATTTCCTTCAGACATCGCCCCCTCCACCCCGCGCCTGAGTCCCCTCCTAAAGTTCCCAGCCTCTCCGTCGATGGCACATTGCATTCCTCCCCTTCCCCGCCCCAGCCCCAGGCGCTGCTCCCTGGGGCGCTGCCCTCCCTAGCCCCTCTCGGCCCCGTTAGGCAGCGCCGCCGTCCAACCTCCCCCACCCGGGCGGCCTCCCAACCCACCGGCCGGGCGTCGAGGGGCTCCGTGTGGCCACTAGAGGGCAGGAGAGCCTGGCCACCTGGCGGGCGCCGGCCGCTACCGGGGACGCGGGGTGGGGTGGGGTGGGGGGGCTTGGGAAGGAAAGACCCTCAAGTTCCACGGTTTCGTCCTTTAAGTGGAAATTTCTTGCCCCGCTTCCTTCTCGGGAGAAAGCCAGGAAGGAGCTCAGTGGGCTGGAAAGGCCGGCAGGGGCGGGGCTGTGGGTTTCGGGGTAGAACCGCCGAGCGGGACAGGGAGCGGTTCGCCAGGTGGGGCTATTCCGGGAAGTGGAGGGGGGAGGGGGTCCAAAACCAACACCCAGTCCGCTCCTTACCAAACCGCCCCTTTCCTCCTCGGCCCCCAGAGTGGGGCTTCAAGGGCCCCGGGAGAAGTGGAGTGGGGGACTGAGGGTGAACTTCCCCCTTACCCTGGCCCACGTCCTCTATTACCTTTCCAACCTTGGCTGTTGCTCTGGAGCTAAAACTGAGGCCTTGGTGACCCAGGTCCCAGGCTCCCCCACTCTCTCTCTCTCTCTCTCACACACACACACACACCCTGCCTTCTGGAGCCAGGGAGTGGTTGGTGAAAAGGGGAGGTCAACTGGAGAATAGGTTGTCAGAGAGTTGAATGATTGGAGCCCATGTGCCCCTACCTGAGGGGACGGGAATGGTTGGGGAGGAGGAGGAAGAGATAGGAGGTAGGGAACGGAGGAGGGGCGGGGTTTTGTCACCTGTCACCTGCTCTGGCGGGTGTGTGTGGGGGGAGGACTGTATAAAACAGCCGGCACCTGTTCTGCTGCACCTCACACGCAGTGCCTGCCCGAATCTGTTCTGCCCCCTCCCCACCCGGGTCACCACCACCATGACACCCGGCATCCGGGCCCCTTTCTGCTTCCTGCTGCTGCTAGTCTCAGTGCTTACAGGTGAGGGGCGCCAGGTGGGGAGGGGCCGCCCGGCACAGGCTTTCTGTGGGTTTTGTCTCCTGGCAGGTGGCACCCCACAAGGCAGAAATTGCAGACAGGTGGCCTAGCCTGTGCCAGACTAAAGGAGACAGGCTCAGAGACGACCCCCCAGGAGAATGGTGCCAGGGGCAGGTGATTCCCTGAAGAGAAGTCCGGGGTGGGGGTGGGGGTGGGGGTGGGAGTGGGAGCGGCAGGAGAGGTAAATCTCAGGCGTGGAGAATGGCTAAACCAGGAGCAGAGGGGTGTGGGAAGAGAGGGAGGCTGCAGCTGGAAGGAGGAGGAGGGCCGACTCGGGCCTGGTCCCCAAATTCTCCTAGCATTATTTCTCCACATGCTAGAGGACATATTTTCTCCTTGTTCTGATTTACCCCTGAATCTCATTCTCAATTTCTTACAGCTCCCCCCACACCCTCCCCAATAATAGTTCCTACAACCTCTGGCCACACAAGCCCCACGGGAAGTACACAGACTGTGACTGCCCAAAGCAGCCCAAGGTCCATGTTCACTAACAGTTTTGTGAGCACAACTAGCAGCTCACTGCCCACTCACAGCCCTGCCTCAAGCTCAACCACCACTCCAGTCCACGGTGCCATCTCTTCCCAGACCACCAGCCCTGCCTCAAGCTCAACCACCACTCCAGTCCACGATGCCATCTCTTCCCAGACCACCAGCCCTGCCTCAAGCTCAACCACCACTCCAGTCCACGATGCCACCTCTTCCCAGACCACCAGCCATGTCTCAAGCTCGACCACCACTCCAGTCCACGATGCCACCTCTTCCCAGACCACCAGCCATGTCTCAAGCTCGGCCACCACTCCAGTCCACGATGCCACCTCTTCCCAGACCACCAGCCCTGCCTTAAGCTCGGCCACCACTCCAGCCCACGATGACACCTCTTCCTTGACCACCAGCCCTGCCTCAAGCTTGGCCACCACTCCAGTCCATGGTGCCATCTCTTCCCAGACCACCAGCCCTGCCTTAAGCTCGGCCACCACTCCAGCCCACGATGACACCTCTTCCTTGACCACCAGCCCTGCCTCAAGCTCGACCACGACTCCAGTCCACGGTGCCATCTCTTCCTTGACCTCCAGCCCTGCCTCAAGCTCGACCACGACTCTAGCCCATGATGCCACTTCTTCCTTGACCACCAGCCCTGCCTCAAGCTTGGCCACCACTCCAGTCCATGGTGCCATCTCTTCCCAGACCACCAGCCCTGCCTCAAGCTCGGCCACCACTCCAGTCCACGATGCCATCTCTTCCCAGACCACCAGCCCTGCCTCAAGCTCAACCACCACTCCAGTCCACGGTGCCATCTCTTCCCAGACCACCAGCCCTGCCTCAAGTTCAACCACCACTCCAGTCCACGATGCCACCTCTTCCTTGACCACCAGCCCTGCCTCAAACTCGACCACCACTCCAGTCCATGGTGCCATCTCTTCCCAGACCACCAGCCATGCCTCAAGTTCGACCACCACTCCAGTCCACGGTGCCACCTCTTCCCAGACCACCAGCCGTGCCTCAAGTTCAACCACCACTCCAGTCCACGGTGCCACCTCTTCCCAGACCACCAGCCGTGCCTCAAGTTCGACCACCACTCCAGTCCACGGTGCCACCTCTTCCCAGACCACCAGCCATGCCTCAAGCTCAGTTACCACTCTAGCACACGAGGGCACTTCTGCCAAGGCTACCACCTCCCCAGTTGGCAAGGGCACTCCATCCTCAGTTCCCAGCCACCACTCTGATACCCCGACCACCCCTGGCAGCCACAGAACCAGGACTACAGCCAGCAGCACTGACAGTAGCACAGTGCCCCTCATCCCTTCCAATCAGAGGATGTCCTTCTTCTTCCTGCTCTTTCATATTTCGAACCTCACGTTTAACTCCTCCCTGGAGGATCCCAGCACTCCCTACTACCAGGTGCTGCAGAGAAACGTTACTGAGTTGGTGAGTAACTGCCCTTCCTCCACGCGCTCCTTCTCGGACCCAAGCACCAAACTTATAGTACCTACTCTCTCCCCCCAGTTTCTGCAGATTTATAAGCAGGAGAGTTTTCTGGGCTCTTCTAACATCAAGTTCAGGTACCGGGTGCGGGCTCTGTCCGGGGTGGGTGCGTGTTGTCGTGGCTGTGGGGAAGGACAGGGACACTCAACGGTCGGTCGGGGGAAGTCCCAGAAGCGGGGACCGCACCTGAACTCCTTTCCCCGTGAGCAGGCCGGGATCGGTGCTGGTGGAATCCGTCCTGGCTTTCCGAGAGGGCGCCACCAACGCCAACAACGTCCGGTCAGGGCTTGTTCAACGTGGAGCAGACAGATTCCACTGGGACATCTCAGGAGTTAGTGGTGAGGCCACTGTCCTTGCCTCCGGGTCTGGGGCCGCTCACTCTCCAGCACCCGGATCCCTCCCCGCTCCTCCCGGGGGAGCAGGGGGAGGGTCGCCTCCTTGGGGAAACTGCCCTGACGATGGCTCTTCCTTCCAGTGGATGAAGTGTCCTTCCCCTCCTCCTCGCGGCGGCCCGGGGCCGGGGTCCCCGGCTGGGGCATCGCCCTGCTGGTGCTGGCCTGTGTTCTGGTGGCGCTGGCCATCGTCTATCTCGTTGCCCTGGTAAGTGCTCGGTCTTCGGCCCTAACCGGGAGTGCCCCTGCTAGAAGGAACTCCAGGGGGGCCTCCCCCTAACCCGCCGTCGTCCCCCCCCAGGCGGTGTGTCAGTGCCGCCGGAAGAACTGCGGGCAGCTGGACATCTTCCCCACCCGCGATACCTACCATCCTATGAGCGAGTACCCCACCTACCACACCCACGGGCGCTACGTGCCCCCTGGCAGTTCCAAAAGGACCCCTTACGAGGAGGTGAGCCGAGCGCGGGCCCCACGGTGGAGGGAGAAGAGGCTCTGGCCGGGAAGGGGGCCCGGAGGGGTAACATGGAGAACCCAGAGACCTTAGAAAAGGTGAGGACTGAGAAGCAAGCAGTGGAGGCCTGGCGAGGAGTTGGGTGGAGGTCAGGAGAGTTCCAGGGGAAAGGCCTGGGGAGACCAGGGAAGAAAGGGGACCTCGTGAGGGCGTGTCCCCACTACCAGCGTTTCCAGGAGAGCGTTCGCTGGCCAGCCAGACTGGGGCACGGCTGTGGCTGGGGTGCCCGGCGGTGAAGTGGGTGGGCACCCTTCACACAGGACTTCCAAGGAGTGAGCACCTGTCACCCACTCTTCTCCTAATCCTAAGCATGGAGGGTAGGTTGAGGAATGTTGGGGTGGGGTGGGGTGTCTCCATTCCAAGGCTGAAGTCTCACCAAGCCGGGTGAGCCTGGGTGGGGTATTTGGAGTCTCAGGGAAGCAAGGACCCCCCCCCTTCTCTCCTCCCCTCTCCTGGCCCTTCTCCGCAGGGCTTAGTAAATAATTACTTGGTCACCTGGGGCTGGAACTCCAGGTGGGGGAGGGGACTTTTCTTTCCTTGACCCCATTTGCCCACTCCGGGGACTTCCTTCTCCGTTTTACACAGATGCGCACACACACCTTCTTGGGCTGGAAGAGCAGAGAGAGTGGAGGGAGACAGGGTGGGGGGCAGGAGGGGACTGCGGGGAGGCTGCCTAGAACGAGGGGAGGGAGTGCAGGGGGGCAGAGGGAGGGGGAAAGGCCCTGTTTACAGTCACCTGGCTGCTGGTGGTGCCCGGCAGGTGCTCTCTCCAAATTAACCCTTCGAGCGCTAGCCAGGCTCCCAGCCCGCCGCCCCAGCCTGGGGGGGTGGGGGCACCCAGGGGCCTGGGGTGGCAGCTTCCCCCGGGGAAGCCTCTGCCCTCAGCCTGGACCCCTTCCCCCCTCACCTAGGTTTCTGCAGGCAACGGTGGCAGCAGCCTGTCCTACACGAACCCAGCGGCCACTTCTGCCAACTTGTAGGGGCACGTCGCCCGCTGAGCATCCAGCCAGTGGCAGTGGCCTCCGTCGTGGTCTCGGCCTTCGCCACCTGTGCCCCCTCCCCCTTTTCCTGGACTGGTGAGCTGGGAGTTCCAGGGGGCTGCGCGCCCCTAACTAACCCAGCTCAGCCCCGGGGAGCCCATCCTGGCTCCCGGGGGTGTGCCTGGGGCAGTGGCTCCGGACTGGCCCCGAAGCCCCCGAGTGGGAGTGGGAACCGGTACCCAGCTGAATAAATCGCGGGCCTCCTCCGCTCTGGCTCTCACTGCTGATCTGTCGCCTGTGGCCCTCCGACAGTGACAGGAGGGGAGATGTGGATGTATGTGTGCGGGGGTCTGGAGGGGGCTCTCCGGGAGGAGGCAGGGGGGGAAGAAGGCAAGGAGCCGGGTTTGTTCGGGCAGCAGGGGGTGTGGAGAGATGACCTTGGGTCAGCAGGAGTGGCCGGTGGAAGAATTTGAGTCACCTCTCCCCCGCTGCCGGCGGCACAAGAGGAAGGAGGAAACGAAACCCAAGTGGCTGGGCTCCGGCCTGCGCACCCATGGCTCGCCCCTGGTTTCAGCCTGGCTGGGGGGGGGGGGGGGCCGGCCTGCACCCTCTTGTCCCCTTGGCACGATGCCCTCAGGCGGTTCTATTCTGAGCCACTCGGGTGTAAAGTAAATCCTCAGGCAGCGATAACAGCCGCAAAGTCAACACGGGATAACCGCCACCAGGTCAACATGGCCATGATAAGTGTTAGATCCGGGGCTGGAGCCGGGCCGGGTCCCCTCCCTGGCCACGGCCCCCCCATCCGCCCACTGGCTCTGGGGTCTGCTCCCCGCACGCACCCTGGGAATGGGGAAGTGGTTCTGGTTCCCTGCCCCTTTGAGCTCAACCACATTCCCTCAGGGTCTGGGAGCTGAGGTCCCATGCCTCATCAGGGGACACAGGCGGTCACCGGAGCCGTGCGCCCCCTGGCGGCCGTGGCGGGCTCAGGCCGGGGCCAGGCACCTGTGTGGGCAGTCTAGGGAGCGCCTGGCTGGGGGATCTCCTTCCCTTAGGGCAGCCGTGGGCAAACTACGGCCCGCGGGCCGGTTCGCTGTTCTATCGGGCCCTCGGAGCCAAAAGAGCGGAGGGCTCTCTTGCTCTCCCCTCCGCTCCTTCGCCAGCAGCCCAAGATGAGAGTGCCAGCATGGTCAGGTTGCTTTTGTTCCGGCCCTGCGGTCCAGTGTAAGAACCCATTGTGGCCCTCGAGTCAAAAAGTTTGCCCACCCCTGCCTTAGGGCCATAGGCCTCAGGCAGCCCTGCTGGGCAATAGCTGAGCGCCCGGTCCCTCCGGCGGCCGCCCCAGCACAGACGCTCAGAGGAATGGCAGGGCTCAGGAGAGGCAGAGATGGGCCCGGCCTCAGTTTATTGTTTAGAAATCATGAAAACGACAGCTGTTGCTTGGCACAGGCCTAGCAGTCCCTACCGTAGCGGGCAGCAGGGGGCCCCAGGTCTTGCCTGGTCCAACCCAAGGGGGACATCCAACCTCCGAGTGGCCCCAGAGGGAGCCTCGGCACATCGGCTCGCTCGGGTGCGGGACAAGGAGAGCATGCACAAGGGGGAGGGGCGTTCGAGGCATGCGGCTGCAGGGCACGGGGACCCACACAAACACGGGACAGGGTCCTCTTCCCTCCCAGGGAACGCCAGGCGGTGCCAGCCAAAGAGCCTGCCCGCTCCAAGGCCGTAGGTCAGCATCGGCGGGGCAGGCAGCTGGGCGGGGCAGAGGGCAGAGCTGGGGGTCACGCCCTGGTTCCAGGAGCCTCCCTGCCACTTGGCCTGAGTGCTGGCAGAAGGGCAGGGGCGGGGGAAGGGCTCTCCATGGCTTGGTTAGATGCCCCGGGCGGGCAGAGGACGAAGCAGGAACTGGGCGGGAAGGGGTCTGGATGAACAGGCAGTGGAGAAATGGCGGTCAGCTGGAGTGAGCAGGGGAGTGTCCCCTGGGGGAGAGAAGGCCCCGGGGAGACACAGACACGGGGCGAAGGGCAGGACCGCAGGGAAGGACGAGTTGGAGGGAGAAGCTGCCGGAGCAGTACCCCGGCTCCAGGAAGCTTCGAGGGCGTCAGTCCAGCTTGGCGAAGCCCCCAATGGTGACCTTCCTCTCGGGCTTGGTGCCCACGGGCTCCTGGAGCTGGACGGCGCCCCCTCCAATGAAGCAAAAGGCGGGGCACACGGGCCCCGAGCAGTCCAGGGGGCACTCGAGGAGCCCGCGGAAGGACACGGCGTCCAGGAAGGAGACGCGGCCCTGCTCGTAGTCCAGGCAGATGCCCAGGCGGGGCGGCAGGGGCACGGTGCAGCCGGCGGCCGGGCCGTCCCTCCCGGTCAGCCCCGCCCCGGCCCCGGCCCCGGCCCCGGCCCCGGCCCCCAGCAGGATCTTGCCCATGCCGATGGTGAGGAAAGCGAAGGGTGGCAGCGCCTCCACCGTGGCATCCTCGGCCCCGCTGTCATGTCCACTGTCGGGGTCGTACCTGCAGGAGAGGGCATCGGGCAGGAGGAGGTTGGGGCGGGAAGGGGAGTGGGGTGGGTACCAGAGGGCTGAGACGTCGGAAGTGTGGAGTGCTGGTTGAAAGGATGGACCGGGAACATGGAGGAGAGAGAAACCATGTGGAAGAGAGAGGGCTTAGAAGGAAGGGTTGGGGTGCGGTTTGGCAGAAGAGGGGCACGCAAAGGAAACCACGCTGGCCAGGGAGGCACTGGGCAAGAAAGCTCGCTGAGAGCGCAGCCGTAACCGGGAGGGAGGCGGGGAGAAGCGGGGTTTGGGGACATCCGCTGCCAGAGGTCCTGGGGGTCAGAGGAGCTGGGGAAGGGGGAGTTGGTGAGTCCCGGCTGAGAGGAAGCTCGGAGGAAGGGTGGTAGCAGGTTAAACGTGGGGAGAGTGAGGAGGGCAGATGGGTGTCCCCAGTGAGAGATGCCAGAGGATGTGGGGTTGGGGACGGAGCTGCGAGGGGGCAGAGAGCGCTGGGAGGAAGGGTTCGGGAGGAAGGGTTTGGGAGGTGGGAGGGTATTAGGTGGGGTGTTGGAGGTGAGAGGGTTTGGAAGTTTAAGGAGAGGAGTTCAGGGTGTTACAAGTTAGGGTTGAGAAAGGTATGCGAGAGCAAGGCGTGTGTGGGGAAAGGGTGTTGGAAGTGGGATGTGGGGAGAATGGCGTGGAGGCGTGGAGAGACGCTCTCTTAGTCTTGAGGGACAGATGGAAGGAAGTGGAGGTGGTTCCCTCTCCTTCCCTCTCCTTCCCCAGCCACACACTCCAAAGCCCAGGCCTCAGAGTCCTCCCCTGACCCTCCCACACTTCCCCCGCCACAGCTCCCCTCCTCCCACCCTCCCCCCCCCCCCCCCCCCGTCCTGGCTGCCATTACTTTACTGTGTCCTCCTAAGTCTCCTCCTGCTCCACCTCAGCGAGTCTGTGTTCCTCTTGCCCCTCCATCCTGTCCCCAACTCCCCACCTGGCCCCCCCACCCCATCCTGTCCGCAGCTCCCCACCCAGGTCCCTACCCCACCCAGTCCCCAGCTCCCCACCCGGGTCCTCCACCCCACCCAGTCCCCAGCTCCCACCCGGGTCCCCGCCCCACCCCTGCCAGAGCGGCCGGACCTGGGGCTGATCACGTCGGCGGCGCCCTGGAAGCTCTCCTGAAGCTTGCTCTCCAGCCCGACGCCCACCTTGACCAGGTAGGAGGCGGGGTCCACAGCGCAGGCCCAGTAGCTGCGGCCCTGGGTCACGGCCACGTCGCCCAGGACCACGTCCACGCTCAGGTGGCAGCCCGTGAGCAGCCGCTCGGCGGCCAGGAGCAGGGGCAGCCCCGGCACGCTCCGCACCGCACGCTGGTCCTTGCTGATGGCCAGCCTCTCGCGGCTGGAGCCCCAGCGGCCGTCCAGGAAGAAGTGCAGGACTGGAGGCGGGGGGAGACAGGAAGGACGGGCTCAGGGACAGACGGGCCGAGGCTCAGGGACAGACGGACCGACTGAGGCGGCAGCACAGACACTGGGAGGGTTGGGAACAGGGAACGCGCTGCCAAGGGCGTGGGGGGCAGGGCCTGGAGGACGGGCATGAGGGGCACGGGAGAGAGAGAAGTGGAGATGCCAAGTGGGCACGGGACCCCCGGAGGGTTTAGTGACGACTGGTGGGCACAGGAACCAGTGTCCAGACCCAGCCGACTCCCAGCGCTGCCTCTCAGCCCGGCCCGGCTGCTGGGTCCAGGCGGGGACATCCCACACCTGCCTGCACCCTCCTTCCGCACCCTCCTTCCGCACCCTCCACCCGCACCCTGGTGCTCAGCCTGTCCTGACAGCCAGCCCCGCCCGCCCGCCCGTGCCCAGGGTGGTGGTGCTCCTCCGTGATGCCTCCGCCCCAGCCCACACTGTTTCCTGGTCAGTCGTCCTCGTGCTGTCATTATCTGCCCTGACTCAAGGTGGGAACTCCAAGACTTTCCATGTGTCAGTTCCATTAATCCCCCCAACAGCCCTCTGCGAGTGCCCCCACAGAAGAGGAACGTCAGGCTCAGGGAAGGCGAATAACTTGCCCAAAGCCACGCAGTTGGCAAGAGGCAGAGCTGGGGTCAGCCCAGCGAGTCTCGCTCCAGAGTGAGCGAGTGTGACCCACTGCACCACACGGCCTCTCCAGTGCTCCCCCAGCCCCGCACACCCTGCAGAGCCCTGTCCGCACCGTGCCCCCGGCCTCCCCGCGCCCACCCCTCCGCGCACTCACCGGGCGCGGGCGGCGTGTGCAGGTGCACGTCCTCGCTGTACTCGCCGTAGCCCGCCTTGTTGCAGCCGCGGACGCGCAGCACGTACACGGAGCCCGTGTCGGGGTTCTCCAGCAGCGCGCTGGTGCCCCTCACCTCCTCCCGCCGCTGCCAGTGGGCGGGGCCCGGCTGGGCAGGCGCGTCCGTGCGCCGGAACTCGATGGTGTAGTGCCAGGCGGGCGGCGAGTGCGGGGGCAGCCGCCAGCACAGGAAGATCTGGTCGTAGGCAAAGGTGCGCTGCGTGTCGATGACCGGAGCCTCGGGCACTGTCGGGAGAGACAGCGGGTCAGTCGGGCGGGCCGCTGGCCGGGCATGGGGGGGGGCGGGAAGGGGGAAAGCAGCGGGAGCCGGGGGGTGAGTGCGGGTGAGAGGGGCCTGGGAGGGACCCATACGGGCGCTGGGCAGGGATGGGCAGGCAGAGCCCACGGGAGGGGGGTGGGGGGGGAGGCGGGTGCTCGCTGGGCAGGCAGGAAGCCTGGGTGCTAGCGTGGTGTGCGCCCTGGCCTAGGGCAGCTGCCTCCCCTTTTTGGGCCTCAGTTTCCTCCCTGTCAAACGAGGGCATCGATGAGGCCCTTCTTTCTCTGACCCTTTCATTCTGGGAATAGAGGATGGGGGTGCCGGGGAGGGAGACAGAGTCAGCAAGACAGAACGTGGGGGGCCACGGAGGGCAAGCGAGAGCTCGGTGGTGGCAGGAGACAGAGGTCAGAGGTCAAGGAAAAGAGAAGAAAAGCCCCGAGGGCAAGGGTCACAGGGGCAAAGGGCGAGGGGTGGGCAAGCAGAAGAGAGACAGGCCACGGGGCGGGGGGCACTGAGGGGACAGGGGGGACGGGATCTGGTGGAGGCGGGACAGAGGAGGAGGCAAAGAGCGGTGGCCAGGCTGCGTGGGGGCTGCGGGCGGAGCAGGGGCCCGGGCCGCTGACTTGCCTGGGGTGCTCCGGAGCAGAGTCCGCGGCGGCCACGGCCTAAAACAGAGAGAGGGAGAAGCGGCGCTGAGCGCGGGGCCGGGCCGGCGTGGCCGGTGGGCTGGGCGGGAGGGGTGGCTGGCCGGGCCGGGCCGTGGGTGGGCTGGGAGGTCCCCGGTGGGCACTGCCCCCCGGGCCCGCTGCTGGGGGAGGAGGGGAGGGAGGCTCTAATCGGAGTGGGGCCTGGCCGTCTCCTTACCTCGGAGGAAGTTGAGCTCCGTCAGCAGCTTCATCTCTCGCCCCACGTCCAGCTGGCAGTGGCGGAAGGAGGAGCTGGCAGCCGGCCGGAACATCTGCAGGGCCTCGGTGGCTCGAGCGATCCTGGGGTGGGGGCACCCAAGGGTCAGGCACTGCCACCTGGGCGGCCACCCTTCTCCTGGACCCCGCCTGCCCGCCCGCCCGAGCCCCGGCGCCTGCTTTGGCTCTCTTCCTCGTCCCCCCACGCTCGCTGGGCACTGGTTTGGCCGACGGGGAAAACCCTCAGGACCCAGCTCTCCGTCCCACGCCACGTGAGACTCTTGGACACGGTCTACCCCCGTGATGTCCCCCACTCCCATCGTCCCCCCCACCCCCACCCCCGGGAGCCAGTGCCCCTGAGCTGTGCCCGGAGGTACCTGTTATGTAGCTGCTTGGCTGCTTGCACAAAGCAGGGCTGGTCCGTCTCCTTGAGGACCTCCTGGGCGTAGCCCACCAGCCCCGAGCCGTCGAGGAGGCTGCGGTGCTCCCGCAGCTGGGCGCCGAGGCGGGCCAGCCGCTCCTGCTGGCATTCCTCGATGGCCTGGAGCAGCGACGCCCGCTTCTCCTCCAGCACAGCCCCCAGCCCCCGCACCAGCTGGGACACCTCCTCCTTGGCCTGCTGGCCACTCACCTGCCCGGAGAGCGACGCTTACTCTCCCCCTGAAGGTGCCGCCTGAGCCAGCCTCCCGGGGGCCCCCCACACCAAGGCTTAGGGTCACAAAGGATCGGGGGAAATGCCACCCGCTTCTCCCGGGGCCAGGTGTGCGGCGCCCAAGGCACCACATGCCCACGCGGCCTCCGCTCCTGACCATTTGTGCCAACCTTTCTGGTGCCCAGTCCCTAAGGACTCCCCCAGACAAAAGCGATCCCCGCTTGGGCTGTGCGAACACCCAGCGGCGTCTGTGCCTTCCTGGTTGCCCGCCCCACGCCAGCTGATGTATGCCATCCGGGCGAAGGTACCAGAGCCGGTGCCTTAGCCCAGCTTCAGGGATATGTGCCGCCCTCAGCAGGTTCCTGAGCCCGAGGGCATCTGAACCGCCTTCCTGGGACTTTTCAGGCTCTCCCTGTGCTGTCCCCACTGTGGTTCCAGCCACAGCCTGGCCCAGGGCACTGACGCTCCTGCTGAGCCTGGTTTCATCGGAACCTGGACATGCACCGCCCCACCCTCCCTGAGCTCGCAACTCCGGCCGTGCCCGCCTCTGCGCCCTCCCTCACCTCAGTGTGCCTCAAGGTCTCCTCCAGCTCACAGATCTGGGTCTGCACCGTGTCCTGGTTTCCTAGGATGTATGTCAGGCTCTTCGTCAGTTTGTCCTAGGAGGGAAGGAAGAGGCGGGGGTCAGGCCCGGCTCGGCAGGAGCCAGCAGTGAGAGGAGGCGTGCGAGGACGTGAGTGGGGGCCAGCTCACCTTGAGGGCCTGGTAGGCGCTGAGCACCGGTGTGATCTTGTGCCCGCTGTGGGTGCGCCTCACTCTGCAGAGCTGGCATACCAGACGTTGGCATGTCTTGCAGTAGTGGGTCACCTCCTCCTTGTGGTCTGGGCACATGAGCCCCTAGGGGCAGAAAGGGCAATGGCATAGTCAGCCAACCGTCTGGTAAGAGGGGGAAGAGGCGCTCAGCTCCACAGCGCCACCTGGTGGTACCTTCTAGCATCGGAAAGAGCCTTTCCTGCCCCCTCCAGGCAACCAGCATCCTCCTCCCTCCAGCCTCCCCGGGAGAGGTGTGGTAATCACATATAAGGACGGCATTCTCAGCCTGTGGTTACTCATTAACCTTGTCCATCTTGTTCTCTGTCCTGTCCCCGTGCCCGGAATAGGGCTAGGCACATAGATGCTTGATACATATTTGCCCAATGAATAAACGCACACAGACCTCTAGTGCACCGATAACGTTCACAAACATTATCTCACGTGAGCCTCCGAACAGCCCTGCGGGGGTGGGTATTGCAGGACACATAGCCTCCTTCGGCAGGTAAGAGGAAGGCTCCAAGGATGTCCAAAGATCTGCCCTGGGCCTTTGATGGCAAACCCCTGCCCACCTCCGTTCAGAGGCGCCCCTCCCCGCCCCTCCCCTCCCGGCTCTGCGGGGCCGCTCACCTTGGGGCGGAAGGAGAGGGTGGGCAGGGTGGGCTCGTGCTGGGCCTTCTGGGTGCCCCAGGGGTGGAAGAGCTTGAAGCACTCGTTGCAGAAGGTGGCGCGGCACTCGGTGCAGCCCTTGGTGGCCTCCAGCGGCGGGGGCTTGCACAGCTGGCACAGGATGGCGCCGCCCACGCTCACGCTCTGCCGGTACCGCTCCACCACGCGCTCCAGCGTCAGGTTCCGGAACAGGCCCGCCAGGCCCCGCTCCCCCAGCTCCACGTCGCCCTGGCAGGCCGGGCACGGGAACAGGATGGCCTGGGGGTGCAGAGCGCCTCGCTTCCGCCCGGGGTACGTCCCAAAGCCTGCGGGGGGGGGGGGCGGGGAAGGAGGGGGTCACCATCACAGCTGGCTGGGGAGGGGGGGGCAGGAGGAGTCTGTTCCGCTAAATATTAATTTTTAAAAAAATATATATATTTTATTGATATTTTACAGAGAGGAAGGGAGAGAGATAGAGAGTCAGAAACGTTGATGAGAGAGAAACATCAACCAGCTGCCCCCTGCACACCCCCCACCGGGGAATGTGCCCGCAACCAAGGTACATGCCCCTGACCGGAATCGAACCCGGGACCCTTCAGTCCACAGACCGACGCTCTACCACTGAGCCAAACCGGTTTCGGCGAGAATTAATTTTTTATTGTGTCATAGCTCAGCTGAGCCCGACTGAGGAACCTCCCAGCCCCCGGGAAGGCAGACAGATGCCCCTGAGCGAGGATGGCGCCCTCCATCTTCCTGATGGACATCCCAGCACCCCCTCCGCCCCCCCAGGCTCCAGCCCACCTGACTTGAGCAGCCGGTCCAGGCGCTCCGGCTTGGGGAGCGTCCTCCGGGACAGGCGGGGGCTGCGGGTGGAAGGGGTGGAGGCGGGAGACGTGGGCTCCGAGCTGGGGTCCCCGCCGTGGCCTACGTAGCCCTGCTGGCCCAGCACCTCGCGGGCGCAGGCCTGGCACACGTTGTGGGTGCAGGGCAGCACCAGCGGCTGCTTGTACATCTCCTGGCACACGGGACACAGCAGCTCCTTCTCCATGTTCTTCATGCTCGTCTGCGGAGGGACGGAGGTTAGGCCAGAGCTCGGGCACGGGGTATCTTGGCGGGCCACTCAGCTGCCCTTAGCCCCAGGGGGTCTCAGGCAGGGGCAAGACAAGCTATGTATGACTCCACCCCCCACCACCCTCCCTGCCCCCGTCCCAGCCCAGGCCTGGCCCACAGACCTGCCCGGCTCTGCCTCTCGCCTTTAGGCAGGGCTAAAGGCCTGCACAGGAGGAGGGGCGCTTGGAGACCCCCCTCCCTCCGCTCCCCCTGCCCAGCCACCTCTGCAGCCCCTGCACCGGCCGCTGCCCCCCACCCCCGCCCCCACCTCTGCTCCCGCCCCCGGCGCGTTCTCTCAAGGACACCGCGCCTCGGTGCGGACCCCTGCCCCCCCCAGGGCGCCCCCACACCCCCTCCCACGCGTGACTCCTCCCCGTCCTCCTGCTCACCGCGGCAGCCGTGCTCCTCCCGCTGCGGCTCCGGCCGGCGGCCTCCCCGGCCTCCACCCGCCATCCCGGCCTCCCCCATCATCATCTCCTCCGGCCCCCCGACTCTGGCCATTCTCCTTCGCCCCCCACCCCACCATCCGGACCCCCCACCCCCGCTCCTCCCCGCAGCGCCCCCGGGCTACCCGCGACCCCGCGCGCCCCGCCGGGGGACCGGCCTCCCGGCGCGCCCCCTCCCCACCGGAAGTGCGGGGCGGGGGTCCGCGCCACGCCCCACCCCCCCTCACCTTGGTCCCCCTCTTCGCCGCCATCCCGGCCAGGGGCGCCGCTGACACAAAGGAGGGAGGGAGGGCCGGGGAGGGCGGGGGAGGAAGGGAGGGTGGGGGGGGGAGCAGGGCTGGCACCGCCCCTGGGAGAGCCGGGCACGGGTTGCCACGGCAACCGCGGGAGGCGGGGAGGCGGCCGGGAGGGAGTGGGGGTGCGGTGGGGTGGGGTCTCGGGGCGCTGTCCAAATGGGGGGACACTACACCCCGGGGTGGCTCCTTCGCCGCCCCCGCCTGCCCGGCCCCGGCTTCCTTGGACAATGTCCAAGCTCACCCTCGCCCCGTCCTCACCTCAGGGTGCAGCCCCCCTGCCCGCAGCCCCGGCGCCCCTCTTCTCTGCCCCCCGCAGCTCCGGGTCCCCCACACCCCGCAGACGGACACCTCCGGGGCACCCACCCCCGGGCTGCCCCGATGACCACCCCGGACCTGCCTGCACGCCCACCCGCCATCCCCCCGCCAGCAACGGCCCCTCCGCCCCCGCGCCCCGGCCGCCGGCGGGCGCCCACCTGTTCGAGGGCCGCCCGGCCCCGCGCCCCCCGCCCGCCCGCCCGGCCGCCTTCACTCACGCTGATGCGGACCAGCGCGTCCATGATGGAGGTGAAGGTCTGCATGTCCTCCGCCTCGGCCATGGCGCCGCCTCGCCCGCCCCCGGCGCCGATCCCGGCCGCGGCTCGGAACCGGGGCTCAGTGCGGGAGCCGGCGGGGGTGGGAGGGTGCGGGCGAGCCGGCTCTGCGCATGCTCCAGGGACCGGCCCCGCCGGCGCCGGGCGGGGTGGGGGGTGCGGGGTGGGGGGTGGGAGGTGGGGATGGGGGGTGCGGGGTGGGAGGTGGGGGGTAGAAGGTGGGGGGTGGGGGGTGGGAGGTGGTTCCCCCCACGTGGCTCTCCGGAGCGGCGTTTGGGGAGCGGACCGTCGCTCCGGGTCGCGGTCCCCATTGGCTCCTCACATAACGGGAAAAAGGATGGGCTTAGGGAAAGCGGGGCTCCGGGGCGGCAGGACCAGGTTTATGGTTTGGCCAGGCGTCTGGGGGAGGTGGCGGAAGATGGCCTGACCCGGGTGGGTGGCGGGCACACAGATTTGGTGTGGCAGAGATGTGCCCTCTCGCCCCGGCCGGGGTGGCACCGGCGGCGGAGCGTCCGCCCCCGCCCCCAAGGGCCCCCGGTTCCACCCCCGGTCGGCGCGCCCACGCCCAGGCTGAAGATTCCATTCTCAGCCGGGCGCGTGCCGCGGCGGCAACCAAATGGACGCTTCTCTCTCTCTCTCGAGCGCCCGCTCCCTTCCTCTATCTTCTATCTTTTTTTTTTTTTTAAATCATCGACAATCTCATTTTTTAAATGAGAAAAAAGAGAAATGTACACTTGAAACCCATAGGATCAGGTTAACCAGCGTGACCCCAATACATTTTTTAAAAAGCGTCTGCAGAGATGTCGAGGCCAATGCTCGTGGAGGAGGGAGGTTGGAGGCACGGGCATTGGGGGTGACTTAAGTAGCAAAGAAGACAGAGGTGGGCAGGCGATGGGCCGTCGTCACAGCGACTTGAAGGGTTCAGGGCGGCGGCTGCCCGGGTGCGGGGTTGCGGATGAGGGCGCGGGACCAGGGCGGTGGCCAGGTGCTCTTTGGCGCAATGTCTCCTCCCTGCCGCCAGAGGGCGCCACGCAAGGCGCCGAGGGGGGCCGGGAGGTAGACGTGGGGAAAGCCCGTTCGCGCCGGGAGCTGACGCATGCGCACCGTGGCAGCGGCGCCCGTTCGCCGCCCGTGTTTCTCGGCCGGAGGCGTCTGTCGGACCCGCCGCGGGGGCGCGATGGGTAATTGGGGCGGCGGGGGACCCCGGGCAAACTAGTGGGGGTTGGGGCCGGGGTCGGGGTGGACCCGCCCTCCGGGGCCTCTCCCCGCAGAGCTGACGTGTCCCGTGTCCCAGGGGGCGGGCCGGTGTGCCCGGGACCGGAGGGCGCGGGGCGCCCGGGGCTGACATGTTCGTGGGGGTCGCGGTGCAGCGGGGGGCGCGGGGGGCGTGGCTGCCAGCCGGGGGGCGGGGGGTGCGAGGACGCGGCCGGGCCCTGGGGCTCCGGGACCCGCCACGGGGCCTGCGGCTCCCGGAGGCCGGGCCGGGCCGGACCCCTCCGTCTTGTCCCCGCGCCGCAGTGGTGGGCACCGGCACGTCGCTGGCGCTGTCCTCCCTCCTGTCGCTGCTGCTCTTCGCCGGGATGCAGATGTACAGCCGCCAGCTGGCCTCCACCGAGTGGCTCACCATCCAGGGGGGCCTGCTGGGCTCCGGCCTCTTCGTCTTCTCTCTCACCGTATCCTCCCGGGGTGCAGGGGGCGGGGTGGGGGGTTTGGGGGGTAGGGGGGGAGGGGGGAGGAAGGGTGGCGGGCCGCGCAGGCTTGTGCCACCCCCCCGTTTCTCACCCGGCTCTGCCCTCCTCCTTAATTCCAAGACCCAGGCCTTTAATAATCTGGAGAATCTTGTCTTTGGCAAAGGGTTCCAAGCAAAGATCTTCCCTGAGAGTAAGTAAAAGTTGGGGCTTGAGAATTTGAACCCTCCCCTTCAACACCCCCCCCTCACACACACACACCTGAATTTCCAGGTCTTTGGAAGGTAATGGTTGTTGGTGAGAAGGAAGTAGGGGTGAGTAAGGTGGTGTGGAGACAGATCACACCTTTGGATCCAGCACTTGAGCTCCTGGGATTGGGGGGGGGGGGGGGAAGCCTCTGAAAGGGAGAACCTCGGTTGCCTGAGGGCTGGTTCCCAGGGAATGTCTGAGGGGAACAGGCAGGTTTGCACCCGGTTTGCATCCTTCCAGGGGGGGAGGGAGGGGCGTTCCTGTTCCCGCCAGAAGCGGCAGCAGCGGGAAGGGCCACGTTCACTGGGCGGTTCCGATGTGAAATGGGCCCAGTGTTAGTGAACCCCGTTTGAGATGATTGGTGAAGAGCCCGAGGATTAGACACACCAGGTTTCCGGGTGAGCAGGAATCCTGACCAAATTAGAATAACTTTTAGATGGTTCCCTGTTTGAAAGGATCCTTGTTACTGCCCATGAGATTGGGATTCGATGTGGTTTAGTGATTTACGGAGAATTGAGTTCATAAAGAACATGAGGTGTTCAGGTCACACCAAGAATGCCGCGTGCTCAGAAACTGCCCACAGGGGCCGGGCCCCTCCCTGTCGCAGCACAGATGCGGGGGCAGCCCAGGCAGTGGGGCAGGGGAGGGGTGAGAAGGGGGGTTCCCCTCTCACCACCCCTCGATGCCTTCGCTGGGGCCGGCTGCCAGCTGCTTGTCCCCTGGCTGTGTTGGTCCTCAGTGGTCCCGGTGGACCTAGTGGGGGAGAAAGATGGCTTCTCACACCTTCCTGCAGGAGAACTTTGGTTTTGCAGGAGAACTTCTTTTTTTAAAAAAAAAATTTTTATTGATTTTTTACAGAGGAAGAGAGAGGGATAGAGAGTTAGAAACATCGATGGGAGAGAAACATTGCCCAGCTGCACACCCCCTACTGGGGATGTCCCCGCAACCAATGCACATGCCCCTGACCGGAATCGAACCTGCGACCCCTCAGTCCGCAGACCAACGCTCTACCACTGAGCCAAACCGGTTTCGGCAGGAGAACTTTTTAAAAAAATATATATTTTATTGATATTTTTTACAGAGAGGAAGGGAGAGAGAGAGAGAGAGTTAGAAACGTCGATGAGAGAGAAACATCGACCAGCTGCCTCTTGCACACCCCCTCCTGGGGATGTGCCTGCAACCAATGTACATGCCCTTGACCAGAATCGAACCCGGGACCTTTCAGTCCGCAGACCGACGCTCTACCACTGAGCCAAACTGGTTTCAGCAGGAGAACTTCTTAATGAAAGGAAAACCCCAGATTCATAGTTTGGTGAACTTTTGCAAAGTACATTAAAGATGAAAAGATTGTGCCAGTTCTTTCTAAAAGAACTCCACATTGCCTGGCCAGAGTGGCTCAGCATTGAGGTTCGGTTCCCCATCAGGGCACATGCCCAGGTTGTCGGCTTGATCCCCAATAGAGGTCAAGCAGGAAGCAGCTGATCAATGTTTCTCATCAGTGATCCTATCTCTCCCTCTCCCTCTCTGAACTTAATTAAAAAAAATAAAAAAGGAACTCCAACTTAGAAATAAATATATGTTTTTATTGATCTCAGAGAGAGGAAGGGAGAGATAGAAATAACGACGAGAGCCGAGACAGGTTTGGCTCAGTGGATAGAGTGTCGGCCCGCAGATTGAAAGGTCCCAGGTTCGATTCCGGTCAAGGGCATGCACATTGGTTGCGGGCACATTCCCAGTAGGGGGTGTGCAAGAGGCAGCTGCTCGATGATTCTCTCTCACTGATGTTTCTAATTCTCCCTCTCCCTTCCTCTCTGTAAAAAATCAATTAAAAAAAAAAATATATATATAAATAACGATGCGAGAGAATTATCCATGGGCTGCCCCCCACTGTGCTGGAACCGGAAGGACGCTCACCCACGGAGCCACACCCGGCCGGGCTAACCATCAGTGTTTTAACGAGGGGAACGGATCAGACTGTGCCTGCCAGTGCTCAGAAGAATAAATCCTTAGTTGATGGGTTTCCAAGAAATCAAGACAACCTTCAAAGTTGGAACAAGACCATAGATGGGAAGGCAGATTAATTTTGCTCACTTAGATTTATTTCTTGATTTTATAGAGACAGGGAAGGAGAGAGAGAAACATGGATTTGTTGTTCCACTAGCTGCACTGGTGGGTTCTGGTACGTGCCCTGACCTGACCGTGCCCAGACCTGAGACCTTGGCAAACCTGGAGGGCGCTCTTATCAACTGAGCTACCCCGCCGGCGATAGGCAGGTTTACTTACGGAGATTAAAAGACCGCCATACTGTGGTCAGGAAAGTAAACATCTTATACGTGTTTTTGAAAAAATGGCAGCAAGTGCTGTCCTGTGAGGAGCCCTCCTCCGGCTCTCGCTCCATCAGCCCGGCTGCCAGCGAGAGCCCCTTCCGGCCGCAGCCCGGCTTCTCCCTGCGAGGCTTCGTGGCTGTCCGGTGGATTGTCTTCATTTACTTGAAAGAAACCTTGTTGTGGGGCAGGTTCTTGCTCCTCTGCCTGCCCTGCTCATCCCACCGGGTTGGGGTTTGCCCTTGCTTTCTGCCCCCCCCCCCCCACTTCCTCTCCGGGCCTTCTCTAGATGGCCTCAGACCCTTCCCCGCCCTCACGGTGTGTGTCCGCACACTGTGCCCTGAGTGAGGCCCTCAGCGTCCACCACGGGCCAGTTTAACGAGCTGATCGCCATCGGCTGGCTTCTGCTGGAAGGCCTTGACCCTCTTCCCAACGAGGGAGCTAGCCTGGCCCTTCAGACTGTCATCCCGGCTCCTTTTCCCTGGGAGGGAGCCAGGAGAGGGACGTTGGGGCCAGGACAGGGACGTTGGGGCCAGGAGAGGGACGCTGGGGCCAGCAGGTGCTGAGCATGCGCCTGTCTCGTGTCCTGGGCGTCGGGAGGGCCACCTGCATTTCCCCACTGAGGTCACACCACATCCCTCCACGCAGGTTCCCCCAAATTCGGAAGGCCCCTGGTTTCCCCTAGACCAGGGGTCCGCAAACTCATCAGTCAGCAGAGCCAAACTTCAACAGGACAACGATTGAAATTTCTTTGGAGAGCCACATTTTTAAACTTAAACTTCTTCTAACGCCACTTCTTCAAAATAGACGCGCCCAGCCCGTGGCATTTTTTGGAAGAGCCACACTCAAGGGGCCAAAGAGCCACATGTGACTCGAGAGCCGCAGTTTGCCGACCACGGCCCGAGGCATAGGAATGCTGGTATTTCCTTTCTGACCTCTCCCCCCGTGTGCTCTCTCCCTCCCAGTTCTCTTCTGCCTCCTGTTGGCTCTTTTTGCATCTGGCCTCATCCATCGGGTCTGTGTCACCACCTGGTAAGTGCCTGCCCGCTGGGTGAGGGCACAGTGTCCTGTCCTTTGGGCCTGGGCCCTCCTCTGATGGTTCCACCCTTCCCCACACACCCCCCTCTCCTCCCTTTCCCCCTTCCCCGCTCCCTTAAACCCGAGCCGGGTGGTTTTCCTGATGCCGGTGTCGTCCTGGGAGGCGCCGGGCTGGCAGCAGGCCCGTGATGCCGGGACCTCTGTCTCCACCTGCAGCTTCATCTTCTCCATGGTGGGCCTGTACTACATCAACAAGATCTCCTCCACCCTGTACCAGGCCGCCACTCCCGTCCTCACACCAGCCAAGGTCACTGGCAAGAGCAAAAAGAGAAACTGACCCTGGACCCCAATAAAGTCGGTTGTTTGTAGCCCTGTGAGTTGTGGTGCGCTGCGGCCCCCTCTTGCCAGTGCTGCGTGGGTGTGCGGAACGAGACACACGGGTACCTGCTGTCTCAGGCCTTCAGGGCGGGGAGGCTTCCTTCCGCTACGGTGCATTTCTCCAGGTTCCGCAGAGTGCAGCAGTGGCAGGCACTGGGGTGGCGTGTGCTGGGGTCTCACCGTGGAGGGAAAGTGACCAGTGATTGCAGCTTGGCCTCTGAGAGAAGAGGCAGAGGCTGCAGTGCAGGGAGGCCTGCCAGACCTGGAGTGGCCCTGGCTGGTTTGGCTCAGTGGATAGAGCATGGGCCCGCCGACTGAAGGGTCCTGGGTTCGATTCTGGCTAAGGGCACTTATTGGTTGAAGGTTCCCCAGCCCTGGGCGGGGTGTGTGCAGGAGGCAACCCATCGGTGTGTCTCTCACATGGATCTTTCTCTCCCTCTTCCTTCCGCTTTCTAGAAATCAATGGAAAAATATCCTCGGGTGAGGATTAACAAAAAAACCTTGGTTCTGGTGCCTTCGTTTTTCTTCGGGAGGCTGAGGGGGGACAGGGGTTAGGAACCTCCTCATTTTTAGTAGTGTGTAAAGCGATAGGGGCCAGCCGTCCGCCTTGGAGCTGGGGGACAGAATAGGAATGAAGGTGAGGCTTCTGGGCTCTAGAACGCCTCGTCCAGAGTGCCCGTCCGGGGGCGGGGGGCGCCCCCTCGGGGCGGTGTGGCTTCAGGTGCGCGCAGTGCCCGCTCAGTCACACCGTGTTCTCCGCGGTGCCTGATAACGGGCAATGAAGACTGGCGGGTTGTGCAAGAACCTGCCCTCTGGAACGTAAAACCCTGTGCATGGGGTGTGCGCGGGGGAGGGAGACCCCGTGACGATGACGGAGTGAGTCCGAGCTGGTCAGGATCAGAGCCCCCCCTACCCCCACCCTCCCTCCTCCTCCACTTAGAGGCCCACCCGACCCCCTTGCTCCCATTTGTGGCTGGAATCCCGAACCCTTCTCTCTCCAGTCCCTGGGCCGAGGGCGTGCTGTGCAGTTTACCCAGAGCGCCCGCAGAGGGCGCCAGAGCCCGCGTCTCCTGGAGGCGAGCCACAACCACCCCCTTGGGAGCCGCCCTGAGGGCCGGGAGGGCTGCTGCCGGCCTCGTGGAGGAGCCAGGAGGCTAGCTCACGGGGGAGGCTGAAGCCTGGATGAATCCTTGCTCCGGAGGCTGGAAGCCACGGCGGAGACGTCAGTGGAGACGAGAGCCGCCCTGAGGGATGGCGTCTCCAGGCTGCAGCTTACCTGCTGGTGGTTGGGGGTTGCAGGGTGGGCCCCGCACCTGCGAGGTGGCTGGTTGCATCTGGGTCTCACTCTGCCAAACGTTGATTCTGTCCTGCCCTGGGGCGGGGGCAGAGGGCCAGGCCCCCGGCCAGCGAGCGTAGCCGGCTGGGAGTGTCTGGCCGCCCGCCCGGGGCACCTTGCCTCCCCGGTGAGAGCCTGGGAGGGCCGGGCTGGGGGCGGGGAGGCTGGAGAGCAGGTGCCAGGGCAGCCACTGCCGAGGCCCGGGGCAGCAGGTGGCCCCGAAATAACACCCCTCCCCCGGGGGGAATGCATTTACAGGGCAGGTGGCGCCAACCTCAGCCGCCACCCAGCTATCTCCTGTCCTAGTTGCAGGCTGCCTGTTCCTGACCCGCCAATTAACCCGGCCAGGGTATCTAGCCACCCATCGCCACCATTACTGCGGGGGCGGGCGGGAGGCCGCGGCTCCCGGAGACCTGCAGGCGAGAAGGGCAAAGGCGCTCACCTTTGGCCCCTGGACCCGCGGGGCTCTGCTCCCCCACCTCAGGCTGCAGGCCTGGGAGGGAGAGGGCGGTGGTCCGGCCCGGGAGGGCCGAGGGAAGCCAGATGTTTCCTCCTGCCGCCTGCTCCCTCACATGCGGCCCCGACACCCCCGGCCTGCTCCCGGAAACAGGAGTAAATAATACGTGTGTGTGTGTGTGTGTGTGTGTGTGTGTGTGTGTGTGTGAAGGGGAGACCGGCCAGAGGCGCTACCACCTCCAAGAAGGCGGTGATATGAGTGCGAGAGAGGCCAGAAGGCCCCCTCCCCACAGAGGAGGCGGCTCCCCTTGCACCGGCGCTGGCGTGAGGGCCCCTGGCACGGAGGGCAGCCGCGGGTCAGGGCAGAGCAGTGGCGCTGAGACCCAGGCCGGCCCTTTCCGGCCCCCATTGTCCTTGGTGAGAACAGGACGCCGGCTCGTTCCCACCGCCCTCCTCCCGCCCGCCCCCGGCCCGCTCCCGGGAGGTCGGGAAGGATGTCGGGAAACAAGGAGCCAGAGACTGTCGGGGACAGAGATGCCGAGAGACGCGGAGACAGATACAAAGGGGAAGGTTCCGGCAAAGGCGAGGCTGACGTTCCCTGGTGAGCCCAGCGGGCCCTGGCACTGTGGGAACCTGGCGGCCCTGCCCCCGGGAATCCAGGCCGGCCGGCCCGGTGCCAGTCCTTCCTGACTGAGGGTCCCCACGGGGCTGCCTCCTACAAACAAGCCCGGCCTCCCAGTGCGCAGGAGGTCCCGGCAGACTGGAAGTTCCTCAGGGGGCAGCGCCAAGGCCCCAGATACCAGCGGACAGGACAGCAGACAGCAAGCCACCAACAGAGGCTGCCTGTACGGCTGTCGCTGAGTCCCTGGGGAGGCAGGGGGGCCCCTCGTGGGCCCCGGAGTTAGGCACCCGTCCCCCCCGCTGCCCGCCTGCCCTGCGGCCAGTGCAGGCCTCCCCTGGGCGGGGCCCGGCAGAGTCGCTTTCCCACCCGGGGCCCTGCCTGGGATGGGGGCGAAGGGGGAGGCTGGCACCCTTCCTCCTAACTCTCCTACCTGCGCCCACAGTTCTCAGCAACTGCTCCTGACACAGGCCCCCAAAGATCCAGAGGGCTCCCCCCTCAACTACTGAGGCTCCAGGTACACTTTAGTTTTAGAGCAAGAGGGAGAGGGAGAGAGAGAGAGAGAGAGAGAAACGTCAATTCGTTGTTCCCCCTATTTGTGCTTTCATTGGTTGTTTCTTCTTTGTGGCCTGACCGGGGATTGAACCTGCAGCCTCTGGGTGCACGGGACAATGCTCAACCAACTGAGCCACGCCAGCCAGGGCGACAATTGTCGTCACACAGGGGTGTGTGATGACAACAACGACACCTTTAACTGAACGTTTACCACTTGTCAGTCCGTGTACTCAGTGCTTTACCGATATTCTCAGTTCCAACACTCACGTCAATCTTACTGCTCTTCATATGCCATGGGATGGCTGATTTTATGCCTCAGCTTGGCTGGGCCATGGTGCCCAGATATTTGGTCAAATATTATTCTGGCTGTTTCTGTGAGGATGTTTTTTATTTTTATTTTTTAAATATATATTTTATTGGTTTTTTTACAGAGAGGAAGGGAGAGGGACAGAGAGTTAGAAACATCAATGAAAGAGAAACATCGATCAGCTGCCTCCTGCACACCCCCTACTGGGGATGTGCCCTCAACCACTGTACATGCCCTTGACCGAAATCGAACCTGGGACCCTTCAGTCCGCAGACCGATGCTCTATCCACTGAGCCAAACCGGTTTGGGCGTGAGGACGTTTTTAGTGAGCAGAACAAATTGCCCTCCACCCGGACGGGGCCTCTTTGAATCCATGGAAGGCCCGGGAACGAAAGCCTGACCCCCGAGCAAGAGGAAACCCAGCCGCAGGAAGAACTGCACCCCCTTTCCCCCCTTCACTTCATTCAGCTTTTCTTACAAACGTCTCCTTCTCAGTGCGGCCTTCGGGTCTGTGCTGTATATCATAGCATGCTCTGTCATCCTGTTAAGTCCTTTGCCTGGCTACATTTTTCTTCATAATACTTCTCCTTTCTTTTTATATTAACTATTTACTTGATTGTTTCTTTTTCTTTTAAAAAATATATTTTATTGATTTCACGGAGGAAGGGGGGAGAGAGAGAGAAACATCAATGATGAGAGTGAATCCTGGATCGGCTGCCTCCTGGGGATGAAGCACGCATCCAGGCCTGTGCTCTGATCGGAAGTCAAACCGTGACCTCCTGGTTCCTGGGTCGAAGCTCAACAACTGAGTCACGCTGGCCTGCGGGCTGGGCTGTGGGATTGCTTCTTGCCTGTCTCCCGCCACTTCATTGACAGCAAGGAGTCTGTCTGCTTCGTTCACTAGAACACTGTTCGACGTGTGGCGGGTGCTCGGTACATATTTGGTAAAAGAAGCAAGAACCCCATTAGCAACACTCACTGTCACGCTCTGAGCTCTTTGCTGAGACTCCTCTTCCATCCTGCCTCACTTCCAGATTGCTGACTCGCCAGCATCATCCCGTGTCCCTCTTCCCACAGGCCACCTTCTTGTCCCGGGGCCTCTGGCTCACCGGCCTGGGACCCTGACTCACCCAGCCGCTCCTCCAACCAGCAGCAGGACCCCCGACCTCCCGCTGCCTCCTAACGCCTGTGTGACCCTGTACGTGCTCTTGTCGATCACGTGTGTGTCCTTCCTATCTCCCTAGTGACACTGGGGGTGCCCTCAGGCCAGGGATGGAGTCGACACGATCTGATCTCTGGGAAGCTTTGCCAGGAACCAGTAATCACCTTGGCACCCGTGGGCACACACAAAGCCTTACTTACTGCCTGACATTGATAAACAGACACAGGTGGAGTCACCCTCTCCTCTGAGGTGTGAGCTGCTGACCTGAGGGACCAACCTACCCCCCAACACAATGCTTTAAAAAAAAAAAGTTTTATTGATTTCAGAAAGGAATGGGCAGGGAGAGAAGAGAGAAACATCAACAATGATGAGAGAGAATCACGGGTTGGCTGCCTCCTGCACGCCCCGCACTGGGGATTGAGCCCTTAACCCAGCCATGTTCCCCGACGGGGAATTGAACCGTGACCTCCGGGTTCCTAGGTCGATGCTCAGCCACGGAGCCACAGCGGTTGGGCCCACACAGGTAGCTTTAAGGGGTCTTCATAGCCTGGCCGGCTCCCAGCCTCTCCCGCCGCTGCCCCAGGAGCTGCCTTTGCCCCAGGAGCAGCCACAGAGGGCTTCCCGCCTGGACTCCCAGCCCCGCACCTTTGTTCGGACTTCCTCTCGGCGTCACATGCCTCCCGCCCCACCTGAGCACTCTTACTCACCTTCCCCTCAGCTCCGGCGTCAGGCCTCCCCGCCGGCGGCCCGTCCTCGGCTTCCTGTGCCATTGTGCACGTTCCCCGCCCTCCGTGCCCTTCAGAACGAGGGCTCCCAGATTGGGAAGTTGCCTCCCTCTGAAACCAAAGCTTGCAGGAACAGAAAAGCCCCACAACCAGCTTATCCGACTGCAGAAGTAACTTCGCTCAGAAGATGGTTTGGGAATGCTGGGAGGGGGGCCGGGGCTAAGGTGGGTCCTCAGCCCTGACCTGTAACTGCCCACAGCTGTCCACACCCACAAGAAGTAACTAGCACCCACTATGTGCTCTCCAAAGGCCGCAGGTTGGTGTAGGTCCCCCCCTACAGGATCTCCTTTCATCTTAGAGCAACCCCAGGAGGAGGATCAACGAATTGTTCCATTGCACAGCTGGGAAAACTGAGGCTTAGAGACGTTAAGTTCCTGCCCCAGATCACACCGCTAAGGAAAGGACAGCTGGGCTCTGAAAGCCCCCGTTTTAACCCCCAGGCGGTACCCCTCTCCCACTGCAGCCACCACGTGTGTGTGTGTGTGTGTGTGTGTGTGTGTGTGTGTGTGTGTGTATGTGTGAGAGAGAGAGAGAGAGCTGCGGCCGCGGGAGGGTGCCAGTCTGCAGAAAGACCGACAGGGCGCTGGGCCATCAGGACCTGCTGGCTTTGTGCAGTGCCATCCAGGGGCGGCAGATGGTGGTTTCTGGAGCAGACACATTTCCCGGGACCAGGAAAGCTGGGCCAGTTTCCCTGGAGACCACCAAGCGCTAACCTGGCCTTCCCTCTGTCCCTCGCCTCACATTGACATCGATAGCAGGCTTGCTGGGTCTCCGCACTGTGCTTGTTCCCGGAGATGCATGGTCATGGGGAGACCGAGCAGGGAAGCAAAAACCTACAGCTTGCCCGGCTGGCCTGGCTCAGTGGTTGAACGTCGACCTATGAACCCAGAGGTCACAGTTTGGTTCCCAGTCAGGGCACGTGCCTGGGTTGTGGGCTCGATCCCCAGTGTGGGGCGTGCAAGAGGCAGCTGATCCATGATTCTCTCTCTGTCTCTCCCTCTCCTTTCCTCTTTGAAATAAAATATATATATATATTTAAACACACACAAACACACACACACCCTGTAGCTCAACATCTGTAAGAGGTGATGGGTGCTCAGAGGAGAAAGATGGTGACCACCCTACAAGACATGCTGGAGCTAACCATTGGAGAAATAGGTCTCTACCTTTTCTTGTGGCAGACAGACATGCCACACATTGATTTTTTTTTTTTAACGCACTGGGAATTAATTTTGGTATAAGGTGTGAGGTTGAGTTCTAACTTAATTTCCTTTTTCAAGTGGTAAGCTAGTTGCAAATGGTTTTTAAGCAATTCCTCTTTCCTCATTTACACTCGATGCCGTATCTATCACCTGATGAACTGGTGTATGTTTGATCTATTTTTTTTCCCACTTTTCTCTTCCATTGATCTTGGGAGGGAGGGTCTATATTGTGGGGGCAAACTTCGCAGGCTCTGATGCCAGGTTGTTTGGGGCGTGCCTCAGCTCCCTCACTTGTGCATGTAGACAGTCCGAACACCGACTCCGAGCCGTAGCTGTGGCGATGGGAGGAGATAATGCGCACAGAGCACTCATTACACAGAGCCTGGCACAGAGCGACCCAGCCGCGAACATCAGCGCTGCTGCGATCCCTATCGACCTGTTCCCCGGCTCACCCAGGAGGTGAAATCACTAAGCGCATAGCTTTGAGCTGATGGAACGCCCGCTGCTGACTGCGTGCGTAACCTCAGGCAGTTACTTACCCTGTCCTGTCTCTGTTCTGCTTCCTCGCTCCGAATGGGGGTATGAAAGCATCTCCGGCAGCAGGTTGTGAACGTTAAGCATGACCCCTCGATGAATGCTTTTTCTTCTGCGGATTATTATTACACTGTTATAATTTATGACCTGTCTTTAGGTGTTGTATCCCCTTCTCATTGTGTTTCTCTTCTCCCCCCCCCCCCAATTTTATGGGGAGTGGCAAACATTCTCCGCCAGGTCTACAGTGGGTGAACAAAATAGAATTTCTGAATCTGCAACGTTGATGCCTCACCCTTGACCTACGCTGAAAGTCATTGTGATCAGGGAGGTCCTGAGTGAGGAGGGAGTAGGATTGGGGGGTGGGGAAGGGCAGGCCTGGGGGAGGGGCTGGAGGGGGGGGCTTTGAAATTCATGCAGCAGGTTTAAAAACGTGTTCTTATTCTGTTCTTAATGCTTCCTTAACAAAGAAAATGTGCAGAGTTTAAGAAGCCACCAAGTTCTACAAGGCATTGGATGAAAAATATCTTCCCTGCCCCACTCTCCCGCCCCTGTCCACACTCCTCCAACAACCACTCCCAAGTGCACTGGCTGGGTCATGGGGCACTTGCCTCTATGTTTCTAAATAACATGCTCATATTATTATTTCTTTTTTAAATATTAGATATAATCAATCTACTGCCCGTGCTGAAAGATGAGCATACAGTTCTCTCTAATCCTGACTCTCCTAATATGTTCCCTACTCCCACCCTCTCAATTAAAATATATTCCAACTTTCAGTTAAGTCAGTCCTCACTCGGTGTTTACAGTATTGCGCTGTGAAGTTACTCTGCACAAATGTAGTGTTTGTACTAAACCTGCTTTTATTCATTGATATGAAGGACAAGGGGCTGAGAATCTTCGTTCTCTAAAATCATAGTCACAAGCTCTGCCACCTTCAATCAGAGAGAATGGAGCGTCCCACTTTTGCCTGGAGGTCTGAGCCATGTGGAATACTTTGACTTAAAGAAGCAGCCTTACACAATAGAATACTACGCCGCTATAAAAAAAGGAAGGAACTTTTACCATTTGCAACAGCATGGATGGAACTGGAGAGCATTATGCTAAGTAAAATAAGACAAAGATAAATATCTCATGATCTCACTCATGTGGGATGTAATGACCAACATAATTTGATGAACAAGAATAGATCCAGAGACAAATGGCAGGGGAGATGGGGGGGTTAGAGAGCAACCAAAGGACTTGTTTGCATACATATTAGCATAACCCAATGGTCAGCAAACTGTGGCTCACAAGCCACATGCAGCTCTCTGTGGCTCACAAGCCATTTGCGGCTCTCTGGCCCCTTGAGTGCGGCTCTTCCACAAAATACCATGGCCTGGGCGAGTCTATTTTGAAGAAGTGGTGTTAGAAGAAGTTTAAGTTAAAAAAAATTTGACTCTCAAAATAAATTTCAGTTGTTGTACTGTTGATATTTGGCTCTGTTGACTAATGGGTTTGCTGACCACTGGCATAACCAATGGACACAGACACTGGGGCGGTGGGGGCTTGCCTGGGATGGGAATGGCTGGGGGGGGGGGGAGGCGGGGCGGTGTCAATTGGGAAAAAGCCTGATGCAAAACTTTAGACAATAAAAAAGTTGAATTCCGACCTAGATGCAAAGCTTCAGGTAATGGGGTTTTAGACACAACAGTAGATGTATCTTAATTATGCAGTTATCCATTACATAATGGCCTAATATTAATGGTTTTAATTTTGTAGTTTCCATTGGACCCTCAGCCCAGGCTTGCTGTTGATTCCCTCAGTTATATCTGTCTTACCTTGAACCTATCAAAACACTGCCTTCCTTAAATATTACTTAAGCTCCACCTTTGCCATGCCCTGTGGAATGACCCTATTTTTTTCCTTTGATGAATCGGTCCACATAGTTCTTCTGCTGTAAAGTTTAAGAATGATATCGAAAGGTTAAAGGGTGGCCTTGGGCTTTTTTTCCTGCCTTTTTTTCTGGCAGCAGCAATAAACCTAACTCTGTCGAACACACAGTTCTGTTCCTACTGCTTTTTATCAATTCTCTTTCCTTCCTTTGATAGCTCTTTATGTTCCCTAACGTTGATATCTATCTGCCTGACCTTTTCTTTCTTTCTTTTTAAAATATATTTTATTGATATTTTACAGAGAGGAAGGGAGAGAGATAGAGAGCTAGAAACATCAATGAGAGAGAAACATCGACCAGCTGCCTCTTGCACACTCCCCACCGGGGATGTGCCCGCAACCAATGTACATGCCCTTGACCGGAATTGAACCTGGGACCCTTCAGTCTGCAGACCGATGCTCTACCACTGAGCCAAACCGGTTTTGGCCTGACCTTTTCTTTTACTTGGGTTTCAATATACCTATTAGGGATGCATCCCCCAAACTCTGAAAGATGTATACACCTTCTCTCATAATTCCTCCATCCCACACTTTTTTCCCTTAAAGACACCTTCCCGGTCGCTTCTCCCCCTGGCTCCAAGCTATACTGGTTTCTCCCCTGCGTTTCTTTTTAAAAATACGACAACCTTGCCCTGGCCTGGTAGCTCAGCTGGTTAGAGCATGATCCCCACGTACCAAGGTTGTGGGTTCATCTCTGGTCAGGGCACATACAGGAAGCAACCACGGAATGCATCAACAACTGGAATGAAAATAACTTCTTTCTCTCTCTCTCTCTCTCTCTCTCTCTCTCTCTCGATAGGTGTTGTTCTAACACCAATCTCAAAGCATCATGATTACTTGTCAATGCATCCATTTTGCCTGACGCTCCTTGCCCGCCCCTTCCACCCCAGGAGGGGCCGTATGTCTTGATTTCTCTCTTTCTCCAAAGTTTATCATGTGGCGCTCAAGAAACGTTCGAATGAATCAAAGAATAAATGACTGAACGAACGGAATTTGTATGCATAGGTGAAGTTTAAGAATGATATTGCAAGGTTTAGGGGTGGCCTCGGGCTTTTTTTTCTTTCTTTTTTCCTTTTTATTGAATTTATTGGGGTGACACTGGTTAATAAAATTATACAGATTTCAGGCGTGCAGTGGCCTCAGGCTTTCTGCAAGGCCCACGCCAGCTTGGAGCGAGGCCCTGAGGAAAGAAACAGCATCGAAGCCCTTGGGGCCTAAGTCACAGTTTCGGGAGCAGCCAGCTTTAACTCAGGAGGGAAAGACATGGGCCGTAAGCCTTCCTTCCAGGCGCCGCCACGAGGACTACAACTCCCAGAAGGCAGCGCGGAGGCGGAGCGCGAGCGGGGGGTGGGTTCCGTGCGCTGACGTCAGACCCGCGTGGAACTGGGAAGAGCCCGCCGAGAGGTACGAGCGGGTTGGGGGCCGAATGGAGCGGGCGAGGAGGGCGAGGGCCAGGGCGGAGCGGCCCGGGGGGAGAGGGGGTGAGACGGAGGGGCCTGCGGAGGCAGCAGGGCAGGTGGGACGCAGGCGGACGGAGCGGGGGTCCCGAGGCGGAAAGATGCCGAGCTCCGCTTGCTCTTCCTGCAGCGACCATGACGAAGTTAGCACAGTGGCTCTGGGCACTGGCGCTCCTGGGCTCCGCCTGGGCGGCCCTGACCCTGGGGGCCCTGGATCTGCCCTCTTCCTGCCGGGAGGTTCTGTGGCCACTGCCCGCCTACTTGCTGGTGTCCGCCGGCTGCTTTGCCCTGGCCACGGTGGGCTACCGCGTGGCCACTTTTCACGACTGCGAGGACGCCGCCCGCGAGCTGCAGAGCCAGATCCAGGAGGCCAGAGCCGACCTATCCCGCAGGGGGGTGCGCTTCTGACCCCGCGAACCCCCTTTACAGCCCGACAGCCCCTCCCTCCACCCCCCATTAAAGAGCAAGTTTACTTTCTGTTTAGTATGGAGAATGGGAATTGGGGGTTATGTGTGAACCAAGGAGAGGCAGACAAGCCCCCTTAAGTGAGGTCATCCTGGTTTTTATTTACATTCTGCTGGGGTTCCTCCTTTTTGCTCCAAAGGAGGCAAAGACCCCTTCTCAAGATCTCTCAGGAGGGAAGTGTTTTACTTTTCTGGTCCTCTTCACCCTGTCAGGAAGTACTTCTTGAAGTCTAACTTACATTCTTCTTCATAACATCCAAGCTCTGTCCTTGTTAACGCCTTCCTAGGTCTTTTCTAGGGTGCTCCGCTTCTTTTATTTATTATCTAGAGGCCCATTGCAATATTCGTGCAAGAATAGTCCTTCCTTCCCCTGGCTTCACTCCCAGTGGCCAGGGAGCCGGAAGTCCTGGCTCCTGGCTTAAGCACCACTCCTGTGCCCTCCCTCCCCCCACAGCAGGCATCCCACTCCTCCCAGCTGCTCCACAGCTGCATATGCAACTTAACCCCCATCTTTGTTGGGTTAATTTGCATACCCACTCCTGATTGGCTGTGGACATAGTGGATGTACAGCCAATTTCCATGTTTGCCTACTATTAGGTAAGATTATTATTTTCCCTCACACATGCTCTGGTTCTTTTATTTTTTATTTATTAAAATATATTTTTATTCATTTTTTTACAGAGAGGAAGAGAGAGGGATAGAGAGCCAGAAACATTGATGAGAGAGAATCATGGATCAGCTGCCTCTTGCACCCCCCCCCCCCCCCCCGGAGATGTGCCCACAACCAAGGTACATGCCCTTGACCGGAATCCAACCTGGGACCTTTCAGTCCGCAGGCCGACGCTCTATCCACTGAGCCAAACCGGTTTCGGCATGCTCTGGTTCTTTTAGATACCTTTTCTGAGCTAAGCCTACCAGCCCAAGAATAACTCAAATCAGACAGTACACCTCTACCCTTCACCAAACCCAGCAGGTGGAGAATCACTGCACAGAGAATGAGCCTTGATGGACAGGGATAGGGAACAGTTTATTTTAAGGCACACTCTATAAAAGATTTCACCGCCACCCCCAAATTAAAAAATATAATCTCTAAAAAAATAAGTGCTTCATCTCCCAGGCCCCACCCACTCTTCTAAGTAAAGCTCTTTCTTTGGTCCCCAGATTCTCAAAGTTGTCTCTTTTTCCCATGAGCCCTGGCACCCGGGCAGTGGTCAGCGGGCACAGGCGAAGCAGGTTGGTTTGAACATCTTTGGTAGCAGGTTGGCGTGAAGGTGCCCTGTGGCCAGGTGAACTAACTGCCTCAGGTTTGTAGGAGTTGGTAGTTCCTGTCTTGCTCCCGAGGGTACTTCCAGAAAAGCCAGAGGCGGATGAAGCTGGTGAGGATTCCCGGGATGTTGGGCACCTGAGATCACAGGGGCGAGGCGTTGATTTTCCCGCCGTGCACCCCCGTCACCCCCTCCCTGTGCTGCCTACCATGATGTAGGGGTCGCTGAGTCGGAACCCGTAGAGAGTCCAGGAGGCAGAGGTGAGGAGGGTGGCAATGGTCAGTGAGAAGGAGAGGCGCTGGGTGGATTTGGTCTGGATCACTCTGGCCTGTGGGGAAGGAGGAAAGACACTCCCTTGTCCAGGCACCCAGAAAGGCTCCCACCTTGCCTAACCATGTCCTCAGAAAAAAAGGGCAAATATCCTCCCCGGCCTTCTGCGGCCCACCCTTCCCCTCCCGCCTCCCCCTCACCCACCGCTCTGGCCCTGGCTCCTTCCTCTCCTCTGGAGGGTAAGCTCCAGTCTCTCCCCCAGCTCCCGGGACACGCCCATGCCCACTCACCAAGTCAGTCAGTGGTGAGAGGTACATGCTGATGGTGAAGACGCTGCAGAAGAGGCCCAGCTGCTGAAGCCTGGCCTCCACGTTGGGCACCAGGACCCAAAAGTAGCCAAAACCCAAGAGAAGGACCCCCAGCAGGGCTGCAGTCTGCAGGAGCTCGGCACCCTGCGGGGAGGGGACAGCCTGGCTTCCGGGTGTGCCAGGAGCCAGACGGAATGAGTTCTTCCTGCCTCTCCCATGCTCCCGCGGGGGAGCCGGCCTTTGTCCGGGCCTCCGGCGGTGCACTTGTCCCAGCCCCTTTCCCACCAGTGACCCGAGCCACCCCCAGCACTGGAGGCTGCGAGGGGAGGGGAGGCTCTTTTTTGTGAGCCTGGTACGCACAAGAGGAAGCTTAATCAATGCTTGTGTGACTGACTGAATGGGGGAACGGCTAATCATCTCATCCTCAGCCAGGGGCCCCGGTTCCGAAGGAACTAGGGGAGACCAGCCCGTTCCCTCAGTGAGTTGAGCAGCACGGCACCACCGGGGCCGGCAGAGCCACCAGCCTTGCCAGAGTAAGGGGCGCTGTGCGGGTCTGGGAGGGCTGGCTCCGTGGAGGAAGGAGGCCTGCACTGCTAGAGGGGCCTTCCAGGAAGCGGTGGCGGGGCCGGCCTGCCCAGTCTTCCAGAAAGCACGGTCTGTCCTGCCAGCGAGGCCGGGCGGCCGCAGGTGGGTGCGGGGCGGGCCTCTACCTTCCGGGGGCAGAAGTGCAGGTACACCACGATGTACAGGGTCTGGAGCACGGCGCCCACGGCGTTGACGACGATTAGGGTCCCATCTGCCTTCAAGGCCCCGTAGCTCAGCCAGCTCAGGTTGCTGCAGGGTGGTGGAGGGGGGGGGGGGGCATTCGCCTCTTCGGGGGTCCCCACCCCATCCCACCCGCCTCGGACCGTCTTTCCCGCCGTCACCCCTCTCACTTGACATCCGTGGTGAGAAAGGGCAGGAACTGGACATTGTCCACCCTCCGGGTCATCCACATGTGCCTGAGGTCCGAGCTGTAACAGCGCCCCGGAGGCAGGGGTGAGAGGGGGAAGGGAGGTCCCCCCAAAGCCTGCCATCCTCCCCGGACCTCGACAGACCCCGCTTTCCACCCCTCGGCTCCCGGGCCTTGCAGTCAGATGCCTGCCTCGCCCGGGCCCCCCGGTCCCCTCGACCCGTTTCCACTTGGACCCCGGGCTCCGGCCGCCGCGCGGGGCTGCAGCCCCGTCCCCGCCGCTCCTCCGCTCCGGGCTCCGGGTCCCGGCCGGCCCTCGCCCGCCCCGGCCGCGCTCACAGGCCGGTGGAGAACATGCCGAGGGTGAAGACCACGCACACCCCGGACAGCAGCGCGTCCGCGGCGCCCGCCTCCATCCCTCCCGGATCCGCTCCGGCTCCGGCTCCGGCGGCGCACGCGCGCAGGCCCGGCGAGGCCGGGCTCGGCCGTGGCCCCGCCCCCCGGAAACTGAGCCGGAACCCGGCCTCGGACGGGGGCGGGCGCTCAGCTCAGGCCCCGCCCCCTGGCCGGCCGCCCGGTCCTGACGTCGTCCTCCCGGTCCCGGTCGGCGCACCCCCGGGCCGCCCGGGCCCCAGCCTCCGCGTGGTAACCTCTCCACTGGACCCGGCTGGACCCAGCCGGACCAGCGCGCCTCCCCACCACCCCCAGAGCTCCGTCCGGGTCGGAACCTCCGCGGCCCAGGGTTCGGGCGGCTCCCCGTTTGCTGGAGCCTTCCCCGTCTCTGCCCTAAGCCACCGGGGCCGTTGCCAGGAGCCACCGGTTCTGTCGGATGTCCTCCCCCCTCGGCCACACCACCCACCTGGCCGGCCCCCTAGAACCCATATGCCGACCCCCCTGGTCCCACCCTGACGTGCAGCTGGGAAGGCGCCCTCCCCGGTTCCCACAAGCCCCGGGCGGGCGGGCGGGGCGCCCTGACTCACTGGGCTGCCCCAGTGCCCGCCCGGCCTGCCAGGCCGCCCGGTGGGATGGGCGGAGGTTGGGCAGGAAGAATCCCGGAGTGGGTCAGCCCAGAGCCCGAGAGGCCGCGTGGGGAGCCCTCCCGTCCCCATCAGCCCCGAGGAGGACATCCCCCACTTTGGGGAGGGGCATGGGCTCCTCTAGAGAGGGAAATAAATCCAAGCCCGGCCGCTACCGGTCTCCTCCATCGCAGGGACTCCACGGTTGTAAGTTGGTATGGATGGGGCAGAAAAGCAAGTCCAAAAAAAAAACCACACACATCTTTAATTTTAGACAAAGAATGTATAAAAAAAATTCCAGTTTTAGAAATCAGACACATCATTATGTATGTACACATGTACAAGTGGGCCCTGCCCTCAAGCTACACTCCAGGAAAAGGTGGGCACAGCCCCCCCCCCCTGCTGGCACAGCTTTGGGGTGCTGCCCCAGGATAGAGGGTGCAGGGCTGGCTACAAATGGCTCCGTGGCAGCTCCACAGGTGGCGGAGGCAGGGGCCGCCCAAGCCTTCCGCCTCTCCTGCCCCGGCTCGCGGGCAGCAAGCTCCCACTTTTTCCCTTCAGTCCGTCCCGGCATCCTGGCTCTTTGCGGAAGGGGCGCCGTGGCCAAGTTCTGTGTCCCCCCACGTGGCCCCAGGTCCCTTCCAGCTCAGCTCCCACCACGCGTGCGCTCTGCTCCTTAAGAGTTCCTGGCTGCGCAGCTCCGCTTCTGTTTTGGTGGGTGGCGAGGTAAGAACTGTCCCGCGTTGTCCGTCCTTCCCAGGTGGAGGCAGGGATGGCACTGCCAGTTGAAACCCTTAATACTGACCCGTTTTGAGGCTGCTGGGTGGCAGCTTGTGCATTTGGTGGGAGTGGTTCCCAGCCCTGGGGCTGTGCCCCAGGATAGGTGAGGGGCGCCTGCCTCTGCCCTCTCGGCCCTGATCCAGTCCTCAGGCGAGAGGTGGCATCCGAGGTCACAGGGTGCGCAGCAGCAGGGTCCACGCGAGCAGCACGGCCCAGGCAAATGGGAAGAGGCGGGGGGCGGCACTGTGACCGATGCTATGTAGGACCTGCACCTCGGGGTCATCTGCAAGGTGGGAGGGCAAAGGTGAGCACTCCCACGTTCTGGCACTCGCCCTCGCCCAGCAAGGTCCCCCTGGTCCCCGCCTCGCAAAGGAGCTGCCTCCTGTCCCCAACCTCCTCAGGCCGACCCCCAGCGACCTACCAGCTGCAAGTCTCTTTTCCTGTGGATGGTCATGGGCCTGAGGACTGTGAGCTAAAACACAGAGGTGGCCACAGGTCAGGCACGGAACCAGGGAGACAGGAGTGGGGGTGCAGCGGGACGCCCCACCATCCCAGGTGATCAGGCCAGGCCCAGAGTGGGGGGTGGAGGAAGGAGGTTCACAGGCCCCTGACACTCACTGGTTTTGCCAATGACAGTCACCTTCAACCTCAAGCACCGGTCTTCTGCGTGGTGGATGGGTTTGGCTGCAAGACAAACCCACTCAGGGTTACGGGAGGGGAAGGGAACAGGTGCAGATGCCTCTCCGGCCCGCCTTTCCCTGGCCCTGCTCATTCGAATCCCTTTCCTTCTCCCCCCCCCCCCCCCCCAGCTGTGACTCTGTTTTCCTTAGGTTTTGCCCACTTCCTGCCCCAGGTTCAGCCCAACCTCCTTTCTTTGGAATAACCCTCGGCTTTGGAGATGGTGGTGGTGGGAAGAACACGGCCGCTGTCCCCTCCCCACAGTGTCCACCCTGCCCTCCCCCACCCCTCCCCCCCAGCTGGAAGCTGGGCCAGGCCTGCTCGGTCTCGTCCCCGCGCACGCACGCACGGGAATTGTGTGCTCCCCACGGAAAGGGCGAGGCCCGCATGCATTCTTCCCAGAGCCGGTCTCATCACTCTGACAATCTCCCAGTGCCCTCGGGAGAAACTCCCAGCACCTTTAGGTCCCTGGGATCCGCCCCGTCCACCTCCCCAAGCTGGCATTTCCCCACTCGAAAGCATCCCATTACTCCAGCCACTCGGAGTTCCCGGGACGTGTCACGTTCCCTGGCACGTGTCCCCTCGTGCGTGGCCAGCTCCTCCGCGTGTGCCAAGCTCTGGGAAGCCAGGACGCCTTCTCTGAGCCCCCCTAACCTGGTTCCCAGGGCCCCCGTGTTCACGTCCACCATAGCACACTGTTCCCGTGGCCTGGTGACCCTGTGTGTGTCTCTCCCCAGCTTCCCGGAGGACAGGGACCCTGTGGGGTTTGTCTCCGTGGCCACGGTGCCACGCTCAGGAGAAGCTCACTCCCCGTCGTCATGGGAAGGAGTGAACACAGAGCCCAGGATTGGAGGGGCCCTCTGCGGCCTGACTCCCCGCCAAGCAGGCCCTTGGGCACCTGCCCCATGCCAGCTTCGCCCCCCCCCCCCCCCGTAGGTGCACCCGCCCCCCCAGGCACTCACAGATGTAGTAGTAGCTGTGTCCCTCTTTGAACTCCTTGCCCAGGGTGAAGGGCGTGAAGCGCAGGAACTTCTCGGACAGTTTCTCGGGGCCGTGCCTGGCACTGGGGTGGTTGCACTGCCAGCGGACCTGGTCCTTGGACTGGGGTTGGCACAGCTGGTACTGCTCGAGCTCCACCAGGTAGAGCGTGTACTGCTCCATGGCGGCGGCGGCCACTGCGTCATCCTCGTAGTGGGGGCAGATGATGTCCAGGTAGTCGTTCAGCTGCACGTGCACCGTGTAGTCCTCGCTGCGGAACCTGGGTGGGCGCGGAGGGGAGGGGAGCGGGCAGTCACGCAGGAGCCAGGGGACCCGGCCCCCCTCGCATTTCACACGGGATCCCCACACACAGATGTTTGGACGGTCTCAACTCCCAGTATTTACTGATCTTGGTCTCTTAACTATCTTCCCCACCATTTCCAGACATCCCTCCACCATCCTTGTGTTCAACACAAACAGCATCCGCTTAGTGTCCTTGAGGCAGCAAAGCACTTCCCACTACCCCCTGATCCATACCCACGGACGCGCTGCTAAGTGTTTCCTTAGCTCACTCATCATTCTCTTCTACCCATAAATGTTCCCCCAAACTTATACCAGGTGTTCCTCTAAATGCTATTGGTCCCCGCCTGGGACCCTACCAGCCCTTCTGTCCTCGGGATCCAAGTAATCCTTCCTCTTCCCCGGGCTAGCACCAGCCCAACAGTCTCCTCTTCATTCCTCTCACTCCTCTCCTTTCCCACCCTGACCCACTGACCCACTGCGTAGATCTCCTATTTCTCAGCTTCACCCCCCCCCCAACCCCCCAGTACACCCAGGCCCACAGAGAATGCCCGAATCCTGCAAGTCCAGTCACTTTCCTCAACTCATTCCCCTCCGACCCCTCCTTCTAGCCGCTTGGACCGGTGCTCGGGCCTCCTTGTCCACTTTTCTCCAGCATTGTCCCTTTATCTGCCTGCGAAAGCCACACAATCAGCTGCCCCGTGAGCTCCAGAGACGCGGGGAGTTCTCAGATCTGAGGCTGCCTCTCCTCTCCTCCCGGGGCGGAGCCGGCTCCCCTCCCCCAGCCCCTTCCCTCCAGGCCCGCAGGCTCCAGCCGGACTGACTGCCCACCGGCCCCTCCCCCAGCCCCAGACACCTGGCTCCAGGCTGGGTGGGTCCTGGGAGGGGGGCGAGGGGCCCCTCACCTCCCTCTCCAGCCGGCCAGCCTCTCTGGATTCCCCCTAGACACTCGGCGGAGCCGCCCGCCAACTCGCTACAAACCCAGGCTCTGGGCACGGTGGTGGGAGGAGTGTCCACCGGGAGTTAGGCCAAGGCCTGGGAGGTGGGCACCCACTGCCCAGTCAGCATGACCCCTGAGAGGCCTGGCCGTGGGGGTGGCGTGTCAGTTCTAGAGCTAGGCTTAGCAGGGCCCCTCCCCCACGGGGGGGGGGAAGTGGAGTGAGAGGCTGGGAGGGAGGCAGGGAGAGAGAGAGAGAGGCTTTTAAAATTCCTCTCTGGAGAGATAAACATAGAAGCCATTTCAGAACAGGTATTTCAGCTCTGGGCCTGGCATCCTTCCCCCATTCCAGTGAAGGGCACTGACTCATTCCTCATCCACCTCTGCCACCCTCCCCAGCGTCCAGGAGAGTCTGTGAACATTCCCCTTGCCCAGTGTGGACCCCAGGATGGCACCGTGTCCGCCAGCCCCCCGGGGGCACCCTCCCCCAGGCTGAGGGGAGCTGGCAGGTCTGAATGGGCATGGTAGCTGCCCCCTCCAATGCCAGGGAGGCCAGTGCCCGGCTCTCAGGAGCACCGCCCTCATCCCACGCTGCCCCCTCCGAGGTCCCATGGCTGATGGATGCTCACTGCCCTGAGTCACCGAGCCGGGCGCACACCCCCCTCGCTGCCCGCCACCTCATCCTTGGCCTCAGCTGGGCCTCGCCTGGCTGCCTGCGCTCTCCCATGTGGGCTGGCCCCTGGTCAGTCCTGGGTACAGTACGTGTGCGTGTGGCCAGATGGAACAGGGCAGAGCTCTGCTGGGTGGGGGCACCCACCGCCCCCTTCCCGGGGCGCTGAGGGCCCCTTTGACTCCGGCTCTCCCGTCTGGGAAAGGGGGGCAGTGGCGTCGGGGAAGGCGGGGAAAGGGGCAAGGAAGAGGCTCCTTCCTGAAACAGAGGAAACCTGGGAGCTTGGGAACGGAAAAGGCCAGGGTCACCCCCTCCCTGCTCGCAGCTTCCTGTCCCCTCCTCCTCCTCCTCCAGCCAGCACCTGGCATGGGCATAAACAGGGACTTTGCTCTCTCCCACTAAGGACAAGATTGGGTCAAGGAAGCAAAGAGCAGACAGCAAAGCGCAGACAGCGGGGAGCGGGGTGGGGGAGGGCTGGCTGGGGCTGCCCCCTTTTACGCCAGGGGGGCCAGAGGGCGCTGCCCTCCGGGGCTGGCAGCTAGCTGCTCTCGCCCAACATGCCACGGGCACAGACCCCCTCACCAAGCAATACGGCTGCAGGGCCGGAGGAAGCTGGCACAATACCCTTATTGGGGGGGGGGATCTGAGGGGGGGGCAGGCGCACTAGGGCTGGGGGGAGTGCTTTTCCTGACCCCAAGCTCCTCAGCCCTCCCCTCTATTCTTCTCCCCACCCCGCCGCTCCCGTTCCTCCACAGATATTGTTCCCAAAACTTCAGAAAACTCAAGGGCAAGAACAAAGGGTCCCACGGAGCGGCACCTTCGGTCCAGGGGTACCATTTGCCCCGGGGCCCTAAAAACTGCCCCCGGGAGGAATTAACTCCTTGCGGCCCGGCGCCCTGGGTCACCTTTTAACCCCTTCCATTCCTTCGGAGCCTTTCCCATGACCTCCCTCCCCCACCCCTCTCGTTTTACCGCCCGAGCCTCATAAACAGATGACTACCTCGGCCTGCTGGCCGCAGCGCGTGCCTCCCTCCCTCCTGTCATCTCCGAAGATCCCCTCGGCGGCACCTCGAACCCAGAGCCCAGGCCCCTCCCGAGGGTCCTTCTAGGGGTGACGGCGGCGCGCTCCCTGCTTCCTCCTGATGCCACTCACACCAGGTGCCTGTCAGTGCGGGCAGATGCCCGGGCACAGACGGGAGAGGGACCCCGGCTTGGCGGTGGAGGGGCCGACCCCCAGGGCCCCGGTGGCCAGGGGGAGGGGGGCAGGGTCTGCTCAGCACGGGTGCCTCCCTTGGGAGAAGTTGAGGTGCCACCGGGAAGGGCGGGAGGGGCAGACGTAGAAACAGAGAGCAGACACCACAGGCAGGTTCCTCGCCGGGGGTGCCTCCCCCCGCTCTGGGGGGGAGAAGAGAGGGCAACAGCATTGAAGGAATCCCCCCCGCCTCGGTGGCCACCCCAAGACTCCAGTCGGGGGCTGGCTGGGACAGCGGGCCTGGGGTTGGGGTGCAGGGGCAGTGCCCACCCACCGGCCGCCCTTGTGGGGCCGGGGGAGGGGCTCGGCGCTTACTTGGGGTTTGAACTGTTCCAGAAGACGGTGTGGCGGTCGGCGGCGGCCAGGCTGTAGCAGAGACCCAGGAGAGGGGCCCAGAGGAGCTCCATAGCGCGGGGCCGGGCAGGCCGGGCGGGGCGGGGGCTCGGCAGGCTCCGGGGTCCGGCTGGCTCTCTCCCCAGGCGCGGTCGGTCGGCGGGGCGGGCACGGATTGCGCGGTCGGTCGGCGGGGCACGCACAGATTTCGCAGTCGCTGCACGGGGCTCGCAGACTCGGCTCCAGCGCCGCCGGACTCCGCCTTTTGGGCCCGCGCCGCCCGGCACCCGCCCCGCCCCGCGCCCCGCCCCGCCCGGCGCGCGGCTGCCCCGGGGCCGGGCCCGGGGGTGGAGGAGGGGCGCCGGCGGGGCAGCGGGGCGCGCCGCTCCGCCGGGCAGGTCCCCCGCTCCCTCGTGGGTCTGTGTGCCGCCTCCTGGGCCTGCTCCGGGGGTGGGGGGGGGGGTCTGTGTCCCCCGGCGGAGCCGCGGGCGGGAGAGGGGAACCAGCGGCGCTGCGGACACGCGGGGGCGAGACGCGGCTTTGCGCGCCGCGCGCGGACCTGGCCGGCGGCCGGGCCGTGGATGGACCCGCGCCTCCCGGGCGTCCGCTCCCGGCGCCCCGCGTTCCCACACTCCCCCCGCCCGCCCCCCGGCCGGGCCGCGCTCAGCCGCCCCTCCTCAAACACGCGGCTGTTTGTTTTTGTTGGGTTTGTCAATGTTGTCTTTGTTCGGGAGATTGTGTCATCGCCTGGATGCCGGGAATAAAGTGTGACCCCGAGTGACCAAGTGTGTAACGTGTGTGGCCGGGGCTGAGGGCGCGCGTCTGGGCCTGGGAGAGGGGCGCGCGCAGCCTGGGCCCCAGGCAGGGGTTGCCCGTGTTTCTAGCGCGCCAGGGGACGCCAACTGCATGTGTGCGTGGGTGTGTGTGTGGGTGTGTGCATGTGTGTGGGTGTGTGTGTGCGTGTGTGTGGGTGTGTGCATGTGTGTGCGGGTGTGTGCGTGGGAGTGTGGGTGTGCGCGCCGCGCGAACGGGCCCTGCGTGTGGACGGTGAGAACCGAGCACGAAGTGACTAACCGCACATGTGCATCTGGCATGTCCGCTCCCTGTGATGTTGTGCAAGTGTGAAAGCGCCTGAATCCGTCCCAGCTGCGCCTGGGGTGGGGAAGCGTGTGAAGCTTGGACGCGTGTTCGCTCGTGTGGCGCGGAGGGGAAGGGAAAGTGCACCGGCCGCAGGGCTCGCGGGGCGGGGGGGGGGCGGGGTGTTTACGTGGCGCCCGGGGGCTGGGCCGTTGGGTCTCCGCACCATCCATCAGGCTCCAGAACCCCGCTGGCCCCCTCCCCGCGCCCCGTAAACAAACCCACTGGAATTCCCTTGGCGGGGGGAGTGGAGGGAGTGGAGGGGGGCGCTCCTCGCCAGAGTCTACTGTCGGGTGAAGGGAGCTCCTGGCGGGCGGGGGGCTGGGAGGAGTCAGCCCCCCAGCTCGCGGGTGGTGGGGACACGGACTGGCAGGTGTTCGGGCCGGACGGAGGGTCTGGCGTGGGCGGTCCAGTGCCGGGTGCCCGGCGGCGTGCGCGCGCCTGGAGGTGCCGGAGGGAGCGCGCCCCCGGCCAGCCCTCCACGCAGCCGCGCGGCGCGGGAAGCCGCCGGCTCCGGCCCTCCCTCCTCCCCCCGCCGGCGGGGCCCCTCTCCCGGTTCCCAGGCCGTTTCATCCTCCTCTTTTACGGCCGGGCTGGCGGCGGCCCCTGTAATTTACCCGGGGCCGGGACGCCGAGGCCGGTCGGCGCTGACCCCGCGGGGCGGGCCCGGGGCGGGGCGGGCCCAGGCCGGCTCCCCGCCCCCACCCCGCCCCGGGGCGCGGGCTGCGCGCGGTACGGACGTGCGGGGCGGACCGTCAATATTTACCCTTCGCCTACTGAGGGCCAGACCCGGCTCCGCACGCCTCCCCCCGCCCCCACCTCCACCCCGGGGCGGGCTCCGGCCCCAGGCGACGTGCCCGGCCCCGCGTTCTACCCGCCGCCGGGGCCGAAGTCTAGGTACCTGCGGGCCGTCCCCTGGGCGGCGCCTCACGCGCTTTTTACTCACCTGGGAGGCCACCTGGGTGTCGGCCTCCCACGTGCCCCACGAGAGAGAGACGGTCGGGTCCCTCGGAACCCGCTCCGCGCGGGCACCGGGGTGTCTGGTTCTCTGCCTGGCCCAGCGCCGGGCACATAGTAGCTGCTCAATAAATGATGGAGTGGGTGCCACCCCCGTTTGTGCCCTGGAAAGGCACGGGAGAGGGGCTCAGGAGGAGTGGGGCAGGTCTAAGGAGGTGGTTTGGGGCACAGTCCCCCCTTTTCCCGGATTTCTGGGATTTCTGGGACTGCGGGGCGGGAACGCGTCGGGTCCCTGGGCTGCTGCGCCGCCGCTCGGCCGGGCAGGTTCAGGCTCGCTCCGCCCAAGCCGCCGGGCCGCGGCCGCTCCCCGCCCCGCCAGCGTCTGGGGCTGGGCCAGCCGGTGGAAAAAAGGTGTGTGTGTGTGTGTGGGGGGGTGTTGGAAGCACGAACGGAACCCGGAGCCTCCTTCCCCGGCTCGGCGCTCCCCCCCACATTTCTCGCTTCGGGCTTTGATCTCATTACTCGGCTGTGCATGTAGTTTTTGCGTTTGGGGGGTCGTTTTCCAGACCGAATGGGGCACCCCGTCGGGGCCGGTGTTGTAATTAGGGACGAAAGAAAGGCGGCGACTAAGATAAAATCCCTGCCCGCGGGGAGCCTGGGGGCCGGTGGGGGAAACAGACAAACCACTATTTATTTATGCTGCAAACTTGCCCGGCGTGTCGCCGCACCAACGGCAGGTCCGCGCTCCGGAGCCGCCGCGCCGCCTGCTGGGCGCAGGGGGGAGTTGCAGGCACCGCGTGACCCAGGCAGACAGCAGAGAGAGAGAGAGAGAGAGAGAGAGAGAGAGAGAGAGAGAGAGAGATGCCCAGAGACTCGACCTGAAGACCAACCCACCCCGTCCCCTCCTCCTCCTCCGCGGCCCTCGGCCTGCCCAGGCGGGTCTGTCTCTGGCTTTGGGCTCCCCCTCACCGCAAACTGGTGCGCCTGTGCAGGCTCTCACCACCCCAAGGCAAACATCTGTGCTTAGTGGTGGAGCGGTCTGAGGTGTCTGTCTGTCTGCCTGCCTGTCTGGGAAATTCCCTCCTGGGCCTCGCTGAGACAGGATTAACCTTCAGAGTGTCTGGCAGGAGGCCTGACCTCTGGAGGGACATACTCTGGGGGGCACTGCCCGCCTGGAGGCGCCATTTCCAGGCTGGACCTGGCAGAGCTTCTTGATGGCTGCTCCTTTACTGGGTGGCAAAACCACAAGGTCCTGGGGCGCCCGCTAACCTGGCCCAGCTCCTGAGGGTGTCTTTAGACAGTGGCATAGGGGTGGGAGGCCTGAGCCTCTGTGCCATTCCCTCAATGTCATTTTGAAAACTAAAGTGTAAGTCTCCCACGTTATTGGTTAAGTGTGTGTATTTCCCACTTTATTAGTAACTAGAGGCCTGGTGCAGGAATCCGGGCACAGGTGGGGTCGGGCCAGCCACCCCATCAGGCCTATAGGGCAGGGCAGGGGTGGAAGGTTGGCTGGCCCGTCTGCCCCCTGGTCGAACTTCCGGTGAAGGGGACAATTTGTATGTTAGCCTTTTTATTATATAGGATGTGTGTGAAGTCGGAAAGGAGAGAACAGGAGCCCTGGCCTGGCAGCTCAGTTGGTGAGAGTGTCATCCTGATAGGCCAAGGTTGTGGGTTTGGGTCCCAGTCAGGCACATACAAGAGGCAATCAACAAATGCATAAATGCCTAGAACCACAAATCTCTCTCTCTCTCTCTCTCTCTCTCTCTCTCTCTCTCTCTCTCTCTCTCTCTTCTCCTTTCTCTAAAAAATAAATAAATAAAATTAAAGAGAGAGAGAGAGAGAACAGGAGCCCTAGCTGGTTTTGCCCAGTGGTTGACCCTTGGACTGAAGGGTCCCAGGTTCCATTCTGGTCAAAGGCAGGGCGAGTTGGGGAGGCAATCTATTGATGTGTCTCTCTCACATCAATGTGTCTCTCTGTGTCCCCCCTTCCTTCCACTCTGTCTAAAAATCAATGGGAAAAATATCTTTGGGTGAAGATTAACAAAGAGAGAGAGAGAGAACTGGAGAGTCAAGGGGAGGAGGAGCCACCAGCCAGCTTTTTGCTGTGAGATTTGGGGTGGGGTGAGGGTTGCTTGTGACCTGACCTAGTGTGATAAATATCACACATTTCTTTCCCGTACTTTTTTTTTCTCCTTTAACTTTATGACAGAAGACATTTTTCATGTTGCAAACTCTTTGTAAGCAACATTGGCTTTAGTAATTTTATTTTAAATCCTCTCCGGAGGATACATTTTTATTGATTTTTACAGAGAGAGGAAGGGAGAGAGAAGCATTGATGTGAGAGAGAAACATGGATCAGTTGCCTTCCATAGGTGCCCAGTCCAAAACCTTTTGTGTATCGGATGACAGTCCAACCAATTATAACCACTTGGCCGGGGCTGTAAATAATTTACATATATTTATGGCCCTAGCCAGCGTGGCTCAGTGCATAGATAGAGCGTTGGCCTGTGGACTGAAAGTCCCGGGTTCCATTCTGATCAGGGTCACATGCCCGTGGGGAGTGTGCAGGAGGCAGCTGATCAATGACTCTCACCATTGATGTTTCTATCTCTCTTTCCTCCTCTCTTCCTCTCTGAAATCAATAAAAATATATTAAATAAAAAACAATTTATATATATATATATATATATATATATATATATATATTTACAAACAATATTTTAAAGTATTTTTATTGATTTCAGAGAGGAAGAGAGAGGGAGATGGAAACGTCAATGAGAGAGAATCATTGACTGGCTGCCTCCTCCTGCATGCCCTCCACTGGGGATGGAGCCAGTAACCTGGGCTTGTGCCCTGACGGGGAATTGAACCAACGACCACCTGGCTCATAGCTCAGTGCTCAACCACTGAGCGCTGTAGGCTGGGCTAAACACCATCTTCAATGGCAGCATAACGTTCCATTGAGCGTTTCAGGCTTTGCCGTTGTAGCGAGGCAGGGCAGATATAAATACACACAGCCACACACCCACACAGGCTAGCTTCAGTTACCGAGCACTTGAGTTGACTGGTTCTTAGAACCTAGAAATAAACCTGCGGTTGACTTTCATTCAACAAGTATTTATGGAGCACGCGGTCTGGACTGGACTCCGAACGGGGGCTTCGTGAGGACGCGGGGAGAGATCCCAGCTGTCACGGAGCCCGCGTGTTAGATGGCGTCTGGGCATGGCTTGTCTAGATTCTGGGGGATTTCACAACGTGGGAAAGTGCTTTGGATGTTGCCAAGCTAAAGCCAGATTATTTTTTTTTAATAGAAGGAATATATATATATTTTTTATTAAGGTATTATATGTGTACATAGCTTACCATCGCCCCCCCCCCACTCCCATTCATGCCCTCCCTCCCCAGAGTTCTGGGTTCGTTGGTTGTACTTATATTCATGCATACCAGTCCTTCCGTTGTTCTCTTATCTCCCCCCAGGTCTCCTTCCCCTTCCCGCTGTCATTTGACAATCTGCTTGTTTTATGGTTACTATCTCAGGACCACATGAATAGAGTCCGCTCCTCCTCTGGTTCTCACCGCCCCTCCCCTTGGGTCCCACTGCTTCCCCCGGGACACACGGCTCACCCGGGGCACACGGCCCCCTGGGACACACGGCTCACCCGGGGCACACGGCCCCCTGGGACACACGTAAAGCCAGGTTCTCTTGGCGACTAACTCGTGCAGCTCTTTTACTGAGGGCCGGAGTGACCAGAACCTCAGGGATCTGTCCCCGCGCGCGCACACATGCAACTCCTGATTCCGTGGAAGAGGGTGGCATTCCCACGCAGGGACGTGGGGGGAGAAGGGAGGGGCCGTGGAAGGAGCCTGGGACTGTGGTCCAGGAGGGGGTTTGTACGGCTGCCTCTTCCACCAAACACGGACTCCTTGCCCTGTTGGTGTGGCCCGGTGGTTGAGCGCCAACCCAGGAACCCAGAGATCGAAGTTCAATTCCCGGTCGGGGCAAGGGCCTGGGTTTTGGGCTCAAGCCCCAGAGGGAGGCTTGCAGGAGGCAGCCGATCGAGGATGGTTCTCTCTCATCAGTGTTTCTGTCTCTTCGATCCTTCTCCCTTCCCCTCTCTCTCTCTTAAAAAAATGAAATACATAAGATTAATTGCTCATGTAAAACACTCCTGGGAGGCACCGGGGACTCTGAAATATATCCTTGCCCTAAAGGGATCTAGTTTACTGGCACATATATCATTAGGATATCAGATAAGAATGGTAATAGTGGTGTAAGCGGAACAACAGGCCGCGGGCTCGGGGAGGGAGGGAGGGATGTTTATTTGTGGTGAGGAGGGCTTGGCCGGAGAGGGAACGTTCGGGCGTGAGTTCTGGGGACGAGGAGGCGTCCACATTCAAGGACGAGGGGGAGGGAACGAAGGGGCAGGGGTGAGGGTGTGCAGTGGACGCTCTGACGCACCTAGCCTTGCACAAGCACAGGCCCGGGAGGAGTGGCCGCCGCCGATGGGAGCAGGAGATGGTGTGGGGCCGTGCTTCCAAGGGGCTTGAATGCCTCGCGCAGGGTTTTGGACATTAGCCTGCAGCCCATAGGAGCTTAAATGAGAAACGTGATGGATCGGGTCTGCATTTCAGAAAAGTCACAGTGGGTGGCAGCCTGTGGGTGGAGGAGGGAGCTCGGAGGTAGGGGACTTGGGGCCTGAGCTTCAGGAGCTCTGGTGGGAGGGAGGAGGCCTGAAGCCGGGGAGTGGCAGAGGAGGGGAGAGCGGAGGAGAGGTGACCTGGGACCTGGGACCGGAGCCAGGGGCAAGGAGGAGGGGAGGGCGTGGGAGGCATGGTGGGCGGAGTGGCCCTTGCAGACGGGAAATGGAGGCGCAGACCTGGGGAGGAGAAGTGAAGAGTGTTATTTTGGTCATCGTGTCACATTGAAATGATTTTGGCTGCAAGTAGCAGAATACCCAACCGATTTTTTTAAAAACGCCACGGGACAAATGGTTAAAAATCGGGACTGTCCCGCCAAAAGCAGGACGTCTGGTCACCTTACCCTCTCGGGCTGGACGCCCCGGAGACACGGCGTCAGAGCAGGCGTGTAGGCGCTTCTGCTGCAGAAGCATTCCGTCTACGTAACGTTCCCGATTACGGGAGAAATCGGTGATCAGGAAACCGGAAGGCGCACCAGGGAGGAAAGAAAGACGTCACCCCGGAGCCAGCACACGTCTCAGGGCCGCCCCGCCCGGCTCTGTGTTACGGGCGCGTCCCCGGGAGGTCCTGGTTTAATGCCCGGAACCCCGGCCGCGGGGAGAGGTTTTACCGTCTGCCCGCTTCCCCAGCTGAGTTCACCGCGGCCGGTTTCATCCTTACAGACTCCTGTGCCCGGCCGGGTCCCTCCGCTCCCCCCACCTGATGGGGAGACCCAGGCTCAGAAAGGGGATGTAATGGTGGTGGTGGGGTTGGGGCCACGCCGTGTCACTCCTTTCACCCCGTGGGGCCCAGCTGCCCTCGGTAGGAAGGAAGGAGCAGAGGGAGTGCGTCCAGAGAAGACACAGGGCGGGGGTGGGGGGGTGGGAGGACGGGGGATGAGGGGTGGGGGGGGGAGAGGGGCTCCTTCCAGCACCTGGCCTGTGGGTGGGGGAAGGCGAGGGGACAGGGGGGTGGTGGCCCCGGAAGGGACCCGAGGGAGAACCCTGGTGGACAGAGCCTGCTCCGCCTGTCCCTGTGGGCGGGAGACCCAGACGCGGCTCTCTCCCCGCTTCCCCAGACGTGCGCTGGGGCCGGCCTGGGTGCTCGCCCTGGGCTGGGCGCTGCGGGCGGCCGGAGCCCAGAGCGGGGTCTGGAGGGAGCTGGGGGAGTCCCCCCGTGGGACTGAGCCAGTTCTGTGACCTCTCGAGCCTCCTCCCTCCTTTTCAGCCCCCCTGGAAGCCGGGCGCTGACTCCGGGGCTGTATCCCGGGGACCCGGGAGCCCACCGCTGCCAGGCCGGGAGCGGGAGCTGGCTGCCATGGAGCCTGGTGTGCCTTTCTCTCCGCGTGGCCTGGCCCTCCCGGGCTGGCCGGGCCGCTGTGCTGATCCTGGGGTGATGGGGGAAGACCCGGACACAGGGGGGACAGGGAGGAGGAGCCCAGAACACAGAGATGTATCCTTCTGAGGACCCCTTGGTAACTGCCCCGCATGGCGGTCAAGGGCGCTGAGGTCCCGTGGGGTCAGAGCTGGTGGGGTCAGAGGTCAGAGCTGGTGGGGTCAGAGGTCAGAGCTGGGGGGTCAGAGGTCAGAGCTGGCGGGGTCAGAGCTGGGGGTCGGGGGTCAGAGCTCGGGGTCAGAGGTCAGAGCTGGGGGTCAGAGGTCAGAGCTGGGGGTCAGAGCTAGCGGAGGAAACACTCTGGAGGGCCATCCAGGTGGCGTGGCCAGCAAGAGCGCTTTCCGCTGGAGGGATGGGGAGGTGGGGAAAGTCTGCCCCTCACATGTCCTTCCTCCACGTTCCTTACCCCCCCCCCAGACCCATGTACCCCTCCCTCACCCTGTCAGGACCGCTCTTTCTCGGGGCTGTTGTCAAAGGATCGTGCGCTCTCAGAAAACGTCTCACAGGAGCTCCTTGGAGCCAAACGGAGGACGATGCCCGGAAGCAGAGCCTCGGCGGAGGAGGACTCCCCCTCCCTCGGAGGACGGGGTTTGGGAGTGTCTCCCGCATTAGAGTCAGAGGAGGAGCGGAAGGGGGTCCCGGGGGTCCCCACCGGCAGGTGAGGCGGCGGGAGGAGGCGGAGCAGGGACTCCTCTGAGGCTGGATGAAGAGGGAAAAACCAACAGAAAAAGAGTGAAGCAGACACGCGGTCTCCTCCTCGGCAGGCCCAGGCCAGCGAGGCAGCAAGAGCAGTGTGACCTCACCTCACGCTCTCGTGCCTTCCGTGGTGCCTCGGAGCGTTTTGGAAGAGAAAGCTATTCTGGCCTTTGCAAGGTCTGCGATCTTACCGACAGAGACAGTAGACAACCTCAAGGTTAAAGACCGGACAAACAACCGGACAGACAACCGGACCGCCTTTAGTGAGGAATTGTTGTTAATCCTCACCCATTTTTCCGTTGATTTTAGAAGAGGGAGAGTGGGAGGGAAAGGGAGAGAGAAACATCAATGTGAGAGAGACACATCCATTGGTTGCCTCCCACACTGCCTCAGACTGGGGCTGGGATCGAACCTGCGGCCAGCCGGTGGGACTCAGCAGAAAGAGATCCCTTGGGGATAGACCTGCTGGAGCAGCCGTGGGCAAACTACGGCCCGAGGGCCGGATCCGGCTGTCCTAGCCGGCCCGTGGAGCGGAAAGACCGGAGGGTTCTCTTGCTCTCCCCTCCGCTCCTTCCCCAGCAGCCCAAGAGGAGAGTGCCAGCATGGTCAGGTTGCTTTTGTTCCGGCCCTCCGGTCCAGTGTAAGAACCCGATGTGGCCCTCGAGTCAAAAAGTTTGCCCACCCCTGTCCTGGAGGCTCCCAGGGAGGGTGGCTGAGGACACCCCAGACGGGGCGGAGAAGGCCGGGCCCACCCAGCAGGGCTTAGGAGCACGCCACGGGGTTGACCTTCATCAGAGAACCGAGGGGAGGAGGAGGAGGAGAGAGTTTTGGAGGCTCCAGGAGTAGTCGTGGGCACGGCGCCCCGGGAGCGACAGCTCACGTTATAGGACGTGCTCACCGCTGCAGGCCCCTCGGAAGCTCTTTGCAGACAAGAATGCACTTATCGTCACAATCAGCACAAGAGGTAGATAGTATTGTGGTCCTATGAATAGGACGGAGAAGTCAGTCACCTTCCGGAGGTCACACAGCTAGCTAGTGGTCTGAAACAGGGAAGTTTGGCCTGGGAGTCCCGATCTAACCACTGCACCACACCGCCCAGCGTTCTGGCAGCCGTTCCTAGCGTGGGGTGCCTGCTAGCCTGGGCTGGAGGTCACTGGGAACGCAGAGACTCGAGACCTCTGTGACACTCTGCAGGTGCGGTGTGGGTGTGGGGGCAGGTGGGCTATCTGTGTCGGCATCCGGAGCCCAGGTGGGAAGCAGGACCGTGAGAGCCTCCAGTTCAAATGCTTGCCTTCCGGCCCGGCCGGGTGGCTCAGTGGGTGAGGGTCAACCTACGCCCCGGGAGGTCACAGCCCGATTCCCGGTCAGGACACTCCCGGGGTGTGGGCTTGGCCCCCAGTAGGGGCGTGCCATCAATGATTCCCTCTCATCATTGATGTTTCTATCTCCCTCTCTTTCCTCTCTCTGAAATAAATTAAAACAAACATTAAAAACAAAAGGTAATCTTTATTTTTTAAGAGATTTTTTTTTCCCCTGCAAAAAGCTTTATTGTCTCCATCTGGTCCAATGCCTGGGAGAGGGCTCCAGGGCGGAGGGAGGCAGGTGCGGCCCCTCTCCGGGACGGGCTCCCTCCTCACCCGGAAGTGGTTCTCCCGGCGGCCGCGCTGGGGTCAGCGGGCAGCACCGGGGCCTGCGGGCCCAGAGGCCGGGCCAGGCCCCTCTCCCGGGCCGGGCGGCGTGCACGGCCCCCGAGGTGTGGCCCCCTCGTCTCGGGGGGCGTCTGCTCGTCCTGGAGGAGAAGGCGGCCCCGCGCTGGGTTTGCATCTGTGAGAGACGCTCGGCCCTCGAGCTTCTCCGCCAACTGGAGGCAGACACGGACACGGACACGGACACGGCCACGGCGTCCGGAGAGGTAGGTGCGGGCGCCCAGGTGCCAGCCAGGCGGCTGGCGGCAGCCTCCAGACGGGGGAGGAATTCGGGGGAATTTGGGAGCTCCTGGCTGTTCGGCAGTAGGAGTTCCGGTGTGTTGTTCGGCAGTAGGTGTTCCGGTGTGTTGTTCGGCAGTAGGTGTTACGGTGTGGTGTTCGGCAGTAGGAGTTATGGTGTGTTGTTCGGCAGTAGGTGTTATGGTGTGTTGTTCGGCAGTAGGTGTTACGGTGTGGTGTTCGGCAGTAGGAGTTACGGTGTGTTGTTCGGCAGTAGGTGTTATGGTGTGTTGTTCGGCAGTAGGTGTTACGGTGTGTTGTTTGGCAGTAGGTGTTACGGTGTGTTTTTCGGCAGTAGGTGTTACGGTGTGTTGTTTGGCAGTAGGTGTTACGGTGTGTTTTTCGGCAGTAGGAGTTATGGTGTGTTGTTTGACAGTAGGAGTTACGGTGTGTTGTTCGGCAGTAGGTGTTATGGTGTGTTGTTCGGCAGTAGGTGTTACGGTGTGTTGTTCGGCAGTAGGTGTTACGGTGTGGTGTTTGGCAGTAGGAGTTATGGTGTGTTGTTCGGCCGTAGTGTGTTGTTCGGCAGTAGGTGTTACGGTGTGTTGTTCGGCAGTAGGAGTTACGGTGTGTTGTTCGGCAGTAGGTGTTATGGTGTGTTGTTTGGCAGTAGGTGTTATGGAGTGTTGTTAGGCAGTAGGAGTTACAGTGTGTTGTTTGGCAGTAGGTGTTACGGTGTGTTGTTCGGCAGTAGGTGTTATGGTGTGTTGTTGGGCAGTAGGTGTTACGGTGTGTTGTTCGGCAGTAGGTGTTACGGTGTGTTGTTCGGCAGTAGGAGTTATGGTGTGTTGTTGGGCAGTAGGTGTTACGGTGTGTTGTTCGGCAATAAGGAGTGAAGGCAGAAAAAATAGAGGTGGTGCCGAAGGCGGTGACTGGAAAGACGGGGGCGGGGGCGGGGGTCGGAGGCTGGAGGAAGGGGCGTCCCTGGGTCTGTTCCGTCCAGACACTGTTGAAGCAAGAGACAGACCCGGGCCGCCGAGGCCTTAGCCAAAAGGTCATCTTTCCCTTCTTTCCTGTTTTAACCTGCTCTCCGGGCCTTTCTGCTAGAGCTTGGGCGGTCAGGTGCTTCCACTCGGGCTCCAGAGGGCAGGGAGGGCTCAGCTGTGGGGCGTCAGCAGCCGTTTCCCAGCAGACGGTGCCGTGGCCTGGCCCAGGCTCTGGCTGCCCCTGCCCTTCCCCCAAGGAGGGCCCCAGTGTTCCCAGCCACTGTGGGAACTACTGGGTTCCCTTCCGGCAGACCTTTCTCCGCTCTAAGTGACCTGGAGTCAGTGTCTGTCACGGGCGGGACAGAACCTGGACTGGTGCCGAGCGAGTCAGTGATGGTGCCGAGGGCGAAAGCTGGGGGGGACGGGGAAGAGCGTGTGAACCTAGAAATGGAGGCCAGAGCGAGAGGCAACAGCATGTATTGAGATCCAGGAGAGTGGCTGTTCAGGAAGCACGGCGCGGGCAGCCAGCCAGCAGTGTTCTGACGGGGAGTCACAGGCTGGGTGTTTGTGGGAAAGGAAGGGGAACAATGGCATCAGTAGGAGTGTTGATGAAAGAAACGTCTAGCATTCTCAGGAATGCTCCAGGCCGGGCATCGACTGTGGCCGGTTGGGTGGCCATCAGTGTTTCTATCTCTCCTCCCTTCCTCTCTCTCTAAAAACAAACAAACAAAAAAACTAAATAAAAAAGAGATTTGCTTTAATTAAAAAAAAGAAAAGAAATGTTCAAACCTATAGATATCTATATATATAAAAGGCTAATATGCTAAGTGTCTGACTGGTCGCTATGATGTGCACCGACCACCAGGGGGCAGATGTTCACTGCAGGAGTTGCTGTGACTTGGCAGGTGCAGTTCTGGGGTGATGCACCCTGAAACCAGAGAGGAGGGAGCCCGATTCCTCACGGGGCCGTGCAATTCCCCCTTCGGCCGTGGGCTATGTTGTTGCTGGGGCACCGTTGGCCCGGAATCTGGCTTACTGCACACTGGCGTTTGCGTTCCCCACCCTGCACAGCAACTTTGCAGAGTGCCCTCTCGCACTCCGGGACCCCTCGGGGGATGTCGGAGGGCTGGTTTTGGCCCGATTCCCACAGGCCAGGCTGAGGGACCCCACCTGTTGGAGAGAGCCATTCACTCTGGAGTTACTGGGGAGGGACCACAGGAGGTTGGCTCCAGGGTGTGTCCGACCCATCCAGCCCAGTCCCGCCCTGCCGGCCACCTTCTAATTAGTTTCCTTTCAATGTGCACGAATTTTATATATATATATAAAATTGATTTTTTACAGAGAGGAAGAGAGAGGGATAGAGAGCTAGAAAAGTCGATGAGAGAGAAACATCGATCAGCTGCCTCCTGCACACCCCCTACTGGGGATGTGCCCGCAACCAAGGTACATGCCCTTGGACTGGAATCGAACCTGGGACCCTCCAGTCCACAGGCCGACGCTCTGTCCACTGAGCCACACCGGTTAGGGCAGGTTGGGGTTCTATTGCCCCTGGTGGGGGCAGTGCCGACCGAGGCAGGCGACTCAGGCTTTGCTCTCACGTGGAGGTTCCTCCCTCTCCCTTCCTCTCTCCAAGAATCGGGCCGGCCATAAAACCTTTCACTGCGGAAGTGACAGGCCTGGGACGTGACTCCCCCCATGACCTGTCCCGCTAGGAATGTGTGATCAGATTACCTGGGAGGCTCGTCTCTGCACACAGACGGGCCTGGTGGTGGTAATTCTAAAACAATGTGTTTAATCTTCAGGCCTGTAATCGCTCTATCTGCTCTCTTGTTATCTCTGCCGGCCGCTGTGTGGGACGGGGTGCCGCTTCAGGCCCACGGTGGAGGTTCTTTCCCCCCATTTCACGCCCCAGAGGTCTGAGGACTAAGACACGCCGGGCAGTTCCCCTGAGCCGGCAGCCGTGCCAAAGAGGCTCCATTTGTAGTCTCTTTTCTTTTTTTTTCTTTCTTTAAAAAAAATTTTTTTTTAATTGATTTTTTTTACAGAGTGGAAGGGAGAGAGATAGAAACATTGATGAGAGAGAGTCATCCATCAGCTGCCTCCTGCACACCCCCTCCTGGGGACATGCCTGCAACCAAGGTACATGCCCTTGATCAGAATTGAACCCGGGACCTTTCAGTCCCCAGGCCGACGCTCTATCCACTGAGCCAAACCAGTTTCGGCTATATTCTTTTCTTTTTTTAAAATATATTTTTATTGATTTCAGAGAGGAAGGGAGAGAGAGAAAGAAACACCAATGATGAGAGAGAATCATTGATTGTCTGCCTTCCTGCATGCCGCCCCCCCCCCCATTGGGGAATGAGCCCTGGCATGTGCCCTGACCGGAATCGAACCCGGGACCCGTCAGTCCCCAGGCCTCAACGCTCTGTCCACTGAGCCAGGGCCATTTGTATTGTTTTCTACAATCAGCTGCAGCGTGTGTTTTGGGGGCGGACAGGGAGTTCTATTTTTGCAGGTTCACATGCTCGGGGTTCCCTGGAGGATGGGCCTGGGGACTGACGGGTCCCGGGTTTGAGCTCTGCATGAAAGGTGTGGAGGTGGAACGGAGAGCCGGAGCCGAGGCCTCGGGGTGACGTCCGCGTGCCCGCACGGAGCCGGGCAGGAGTCACAGAGTGAGAGGACCAGGGACAGACGTGTGGACAGAGGAAGGGGTTCGGTAGAAAGCAGCCTCACAGGTGTTCTGACCATAAATTCCTAACCACACAGGTCACGGTGGTGGTCGCGCCCCAGGCCTGGGGCTGCTGCGGGGAAGGCTGTAAGCCAGGCCCTGCCATTGTTCTGGTGCATCAGGTTTGCACACCTCGGAAATACCAGAGGTGGTACTCTTGCAAGCCGGTATGAACACCCTGCCAGATCGAACCCGAAACCTGGGTATGTGCCCTGACTCTAACCGAACCAGCGACCTTTCGGCGCCTGGGATGATGCTCAGCCCACTGAGCACACCAGCCAGGGCTTATTTCTGTAATTTTTAAAAATTAATTTGAGCCCTAGCTGGTTTGGCTCAGTGGATAGAGCGTCAGCCTGCGGACTGAAGGGTCCCTGGTTCGATTCTGGTCCAAGGGCATGACACTAGGCTGTGGGCTTGATCCCCAGTGGGGGACGTGCAGGAGGCAGCCGATCAATGACTCTCTCATCATTAAATGTTTCTATCTCTCTCTCTCTCTCCCTTCCTCTCTGAAATCAATGAAGACATATTTTAAAAAATTAACTTGAAAGAGGAAGAGGGGACACATGCACACACACAGAAAACATAGATTTGTTGGTCCACTTATTTACGCGTTCACTGGCTGACGCTTGTATGTGCCCTGATTGGGGATCGAACTCACAACCTTAGTGTTTGGGGATGACACTCTAACCATCCTGGCCGGGGCCGGGTTTTCTAATTTACGAAAGGAGGATGACGGTCACGTGCCGCCCACAGGATGGAGGTGAGGGTTCAGTGAGACGGCGTGTGAGGCACTGAGAGAGGCTGTGTGTCTGGCCCTCGGAGAGGCCGTGGCCAGCTGTCATAGTGGCCGTTATGGTGATTGTTATCTCTGGGGGCTCACAGCGCAGGAGAGAATCCCAGTTCAACTGGCTCCTGCTCCTGCCTGCTGACGGAGGAGAACCCCCCTCCCCCCGAAAAATCCCCCCAATATTGCTGTTGTCCCCCTGGGGTGACTCAGTGGGCTCGTCGGGGTGTGGCGCTGAGCACAGCTGTTCGCCGGCGGGGCGGGGCGGCGGAATCTCCCTCTCGCCGCCTCCTGTCTCCTTTGCTGGGCTCCCCCGCAAGCCGCCTGTGTTCCCACATGTTGTGGTTGGTGTTTCAGCTCTTCAGGTGCTTTTTATTTTGCTTTTTAAAAAATATATATATTTTATTGATTTTACACAGAGAGGAATTGAGAGGGATAGATAGTTAGAAACGTCAATGAGAGAGAGACATCGACCAACTGCCTCCTGCACACCCCCCACCGGGGATGTGCCCACAACCAAGGCCCATGCCCTTGACCGGAATCGAACCCGGGACCTTTCAGTCCGCAGACCGATGTGCTCTCCCTCCCACTGAGCCAAACCGGTTTCGGTTCTTCAGGTGCTTTTGAAAAATATTCTTATTGATTTCAGAGAGGAAGGGAGAGGGAGAGAGAGAAACATCAACGGTGAGAGAGAATCGTTGATCGGCTGCCTCCTGCACGCTCCCCACGGCGGATTGAGCCCGAAACACAGGCACGTGCTCCTGACCAGCCCCTTCAGTCCGCAGGCCGGCCGTCCACCCGCGGAGCCAAACCGGGGTCCGGCTCCCGTCCCAGTACAGCTCTCTCTGCTGTCTTCTGAGAGACCCCGAAGGGCCCCCCCAGACAGAGGCGTGGAGATGCGGCCCTCTCCCCCGGCTCCCAGGAGGCCCCGGGTCCCGCTGTGAAGAGAAGCCCCTTCCCGGGGCCAAGGCTGCTCTGGCGTTAGAGCCGTTGGCCTCGGGCCAGGGGACCGTTTCCGGGAGATGTTTCCTTGTCGGAGCCCCGGAGCCCGGTACCCGGATTTGTCCTGGGCTGCGCTGAGGCCGGTGCTGTGGGCAGCCAGGATGCTCGCTCCTCTCCCCGGGCTTCTGGGAAAACCCAGGGCCCACAGAAGACGCGGATAAAATGAAAAAAAAAAAAATCAAAATAAACTACCCCCCTCCAACGCCCCCCCGGCCCCCGGCCCCCGGAGAAGCCAGGCTCCGAGCTGGGTGGGATGTGGGGCTGGCCTGTTTGGGGTGGTGTTTACACAAGGCGCCCGGTTCCGCCCTCGGGCGAGCACAGCGAGTTGTGAAATTTGAAGGCGCGTTTTAAAACTGTTTAAAGCCCCGCAGATGTGTTTCCTGCCTGGCACGGTGGCCGGGAGCCTGTGTGGGCCGGAGCGGCGTTAACGAGGGGTGCAGAGGCCGCGGGCCGAGGGGCCCCCCACACCCACCCACGGGGCAGGAAAAGGAGGCTGCTGTGGCTGCTGGGGCGGGGGCGCCGGCTGGAATGCGTGTAAAGGGCCCAGGCTGTGGGGGGTGGTGTGGCCTGGGATATTAGCATCTTTTAAAAAACAGCACTACACCCATAAACCAGGGGCCGACCGACCGCTCTGGGGGCCGGAGCGCAGGTATGTGACTTTTTTTTTGCTTTTGAAGCAAGTGGGTGTGCAGGTCTCCGACAGCATCTCCCGGCGAGAACGTGAGAACAGGGCGCGGGCTGCGCTGCTGAAGGGAGGGGCGGCGGCGAGTCCTCCCGCACCTCCTGGCTCGCTCCCCGGCGTAAGCTGTTGGCGCTGCCGGTTCGCCAGCTGTCGAAATGCTCGTCATCCGTCCTGGCTGGCTCTCAGCACCAGCACCGCCGCCCCGCAGCGCGAGTGACTCACCCCCTCCCGGGGCCCTCCTGACATTTTGTCTTCTGCCGTGTTTACTCGGCTCCTTCCCTCCGAGACGCGGCTGGACGCGTGTCCGTTCCCCACCACGCGCCCCTGGAGGGCCGTGTCCTGGCCGGTCCGAGTCTGCCTGCCCGCAGCTCCGTCCTCGGTCAATATTGGTCAAATTAAACCTTTTTTCCTTTTTTTAAAAGGAGGATTGGTTTAGCCGAAACCGGTTTGGCTCAGTGGATAGAGCGTCGGCCTGCGGACTGAAAGGTCCCAGGTTCAATTCCGGTCAAGGGCATGTACCTTGGTTGCGGGCACATCCCCAGTGTGGGGGTGTGCAAGAGGCGGCTGATCGGTGATTCTCTCTCATTGCTGTTTCTAGCTCTCTATCCCGCTCTCTTCCTCTCTGTAAAAAAATCAATAAAAAAAATATATTTTTTTTAAAAAGATGATTGGTTTGCAGACAATGAAGACCCCCTGCACAGGGCCTTGTTTGGTAAAAGTCATCACACACTTAAGGTACTTTTTGTTGTTGTTGTTTTATAGTTTTTGAACTTTGCCTCCGAGTCTAGACATAATTGCACTGGGTTTAGAACGAATGGCATTGAAAATACGATTTGAAGAACATGTGGTTTGATTTCATTGCAGTTCTGATAGAGACACGATAGACCTGATGTCTGTCTGGCCAGGAAGTCCTTTGGGGATGGCATTTTCGGGGGGTGGGGGAGGGCGAGGTGGTCTGTGGGGATTTGTCTTTCGGTGGAAATTCCCGGCACCTGATGGATGGAGGCGGTGATACTCCGGAGCGGGCGCTGCTCCCCGTGGTGGCTTCTGGGATGGATGTGGTGGAGCTCGGAGCCGAGCACGGAAGGAACACTGGATTCTTATGAATAATTCAAAGCCGTCCAAGATGCAGCCGCGTGATGGAAATGCACAGGGGAGTGGCCATCCGAGAGGCCCGCCGCTGTGCTCAGATAGACCAACTCTCCGGAAGGAACACACGCTCCCGGCCGGGTGACTCGGCTGGGCGTCGTCCTGGGCAAGAAAGGAGGTGCTGATCGATGATGATTCTCTCTCATCGATGTTTCTAACTCTCTACCCCTCTCCTTTCCTCTCTGTAAAAAAATCAATAAAGTATATTAAAAATAATAATAAGGACAACGAGACTACTCCCACTTCAGAGAGGCCATTAAACCTTCCCCGGACGAGGTTACCAGTGCTGGCGCCAGGCCAGGCCTTTGGGTGAGGTCTCAAAGCCCCAGCACAGAGGGGCTCTTCAAGAACTCCCAAAGGGGGCCGGAAACACCCCATATTTGGGAGGCAGAGAAGGTAAACACATATAAGCAGGGGCCGTTGCTCCATGTTGGGGCCAGAATTTGAAATCCAGTTTCTCTCGGCCCGCCCGTAGTAATGAAGTGTAACCCCATCTCTGAGACAGTTTCTCTGAAAGTCCAACTCAACCGGAGCTGTAGTTTATCAATGCCAACCTCTACTCCTTCTCAACCCAGTGGCAGCGCCACCCCCTGAACCCCTGCAGCCCGTCAGGCCGGGGGCATTGTGTGACATCAGGGGACAGCACCCCTCTTACTTACGACAACAGCCACTGTCGGAGCACCTGGCACGCAGGAGCATTCGACGGCCCGCCACAGTTCCCCGCGCAGGGACGGGCCACAGCTGGAATCCGTGTCCTCGTGGGGCCCAGGCGGGGCCGGGCCACCCAGGGGCACACGGTGGCATTGCGGCGTGCTTCAGACCAAGGGTGGGAGACTGGACTCGGGCCGCGGCTCGCCCACGTGGGAGCTGCCCCGGTTTACACAAGACCTCCACAATGTGTTTGTCACAGTGAATTTTGTGGTGAAACACCCGCCTCTGCTGACTCAGTTTAGCAGTGAAGAGCTGGGCTCTGGCGTTCAGATACAGGCTCTAACATCTACCGTGTGACCTGGGGCGTGTCGCATCGCCTCCCTGCCTCAGCTCCCTCATCCTTAACGTGGAAATTAAAAACGCTCTTCTTATGGTTTACATGAAATAATATCTATAGCCGAAACCGGTTTGGCTCAGCGGTAGAGCGTCGGTCTGCGGACTGAAAGGTCCCGGGTTCGATTCCGGTCAAGGGCATGTACCTTGGTTGCGGGCACATCCCCAGTAGGGGGTGTGCAAGAGGCAGCTGGTCGGTGTTTCTTTCTCATCGATGTTTCTAGCTCTCTATCTCTCTCCCTTCCTCTCTGTAAAATATCAATAAAGTGTATTTTTTAAAAAAAAGAAATAATATCTATAAAGCACTTAGGACAGTACCTGTATATGGAAAGCTTCTAGAAACTTCTGAAGTGCTGTTGGCTTTGGTGTGTGGATAGCTCCGGCCTTGCTGCTGGGAGGGTGGTGAAACTCGTCCCCGAGCAAAGTGCCCTCGGACACGGCCTGTGTGGGACGTGGCGTGGGACGCACCGGGCAGGTGTGTGGTGCGTGGCACGTGGCGGAGCGTTTGGAAATCAGCAGAGGAAGCCGCGGTCCTCCGGGGAGAACGCGCTGGGCACCCCTGCGCCGTCCGGCGATGCCCACCTCCCATGGTCTTCCTCAGACGCAGCGGCTCTGGGCGTGGGAGCAGGATGGGGCACGACCACCAGAGAAAACGCAGCCCCTGCGGCCGGCTGGCCCGGTTGTCGTGGGAATAGCTCTTCCTCGCTAGTGCTTCTCGTGAGACAAGTGCATCGTGGGCCAGCACGCTGGTTCCCGGGACAGGAGGACGCGCCCGCGGCAGCGGGAGTGGGATTCGCTGTGAACGTACCAGACCCGGGGTGGCCTTTGCCCCCGACACGCTGGCTGCCTCCTTTCTTCCCACCCCCTCCTGTCTATGTTTATTCTATTCGAGTGCACATGCTTTTATTTTATCTTATTGATTTTTTTTTTACAGAGAGGAAGGAAGAGGGATAGAGAGAAACATCCATCAGCTGCCTCCTGCACAACCCCTACTGGGGACGTGCCCGCAACCAAGGTACATGCCCTCGACCAGAATCGAACCTGGGACCCTGCAGTCCGCAGGCCGACACTCTATCCACTGAGCCAAACTGGTTAGGCTGTGCACATGCTTTTATTTTTATTTTTATGTTTTAATATATTTTTATTGGTTTTTTACAGAGAGGAAGAGAGAGGGATAGAGAGTTAGACACATGGATGAGAGAGAAGCATTGATCAGCTGCCTCTTGCACACCCCCCACTGGTGGAGACCAAGGAAGCGGAGGCCACGCCCACCTTTCAGTCTCACGTGAATCCCTGCTGACCGGAGGAGGGTCTCAGGAAACAGGCCAACATTCAGAAGAGAGGAAAAAGCCATTGGGTGTCCTTCCACTTATCCCTTCCCTCCTTCCCTCCTAACATCTTCCCCTCCCTCCCTCCTTCCCTCCTTCCATCTTCCCCTCCCTCCCTCCTTCCCTCCTTCCATCTTCCCCTCCCTCCCTCCTTCCCTCCTTCCATCTTCCCCTCCCTCCCTCCTTCCCTCCTTCCATCTTCCCCTCCCTCCCTCCTTCCCTCCTTCCATCTTCCCCTCCCTCCCTCCCTCCCTCCCTTCCACAGGTATTTGTTAAGCATCTACTGTGGGCCGGGCAGTATTCCCGGAGCTTGGACTCTGTCTGTGAGCGAAACTGGCAGAGGTCTTTGTCTGGAGGAGGCGACATTCCAGTGGGTGCAGCCCCCACCCCAGCCGGTGCCCCCGGGTACCCACCCGCCTCGCTGTGCCTCGGGCCCCGGGACGATGGCTCTGGTCCAGGGTCAGCAGGCACTCAGGAAGCGCCCGAAGGGGGAGAGACCGAGATAAGGCACCCGGGGGAGGGAGGGGGACCGCAAGGAAATAGCAATAATGCCGGGAATAGAAGGAATCACGTAAGAACAGGGATTGGGGGGGGGGGGGGGAAGGTAGTGGACAGAAGGAACTTTCCAAGGAGGGAAAGCTCAGGAGAGTGACAGAGATTTGCATCCAGACAAAGGATCAGGCACCAGCTGAGCCTGAGGCTCCTCAGCAGCAACAGCAGAAGCGGAGAGACCTCAAAATCCGGAGGGAAAGTGTTTCCAGCGTAAATTATACCCCAGCCAAGCTGGCAGTGAAGAGTGGGGTTAGGATAAAGAGCACGCTGCTGAGTCACCAGTGACAGAAACACAGCCCCCCCGCCCCCCCGCCCCCCCGCCTCCCCGCGGTGTTTTTCAGGAAGCTCTTGGAAGCGTGCCTGCTCAGCGGGAAACAGAAAGGAGTGAGGCATGGCATCCAGGAAACCGGCTCTGACACAGGAAAGGGGAAGGGAGTTCCCAGAGGCAGGTAAAGAAAGCCCCGAGGCAGCAGCTGGGCACCCGAACCCACGGCCAACCAACCGTCCCAGCCCTGGCCGCCCCGGCTCCACTGCCAACCCAGGGTCTTGGGTTCGATTCCCGGTGGGGGCACATGCGGGAGGCAGCTGATGGAGACAGCTGATCGATAGTGAGACATCGATGTTTCTCTCCCTAAAATCAATAAAAACATATTCTCAGGTGGAGATAAAAAAAAAGAAAAGACCAACCAACCGAGAGGAGAGCACAGGAGCGAAGGCCGGCAGGAAGAGCCCCCCAGACCAAGGGCCAGGCGGCCGATGGGTCTGGCCGGGTGGGGAGGGGGCTCAGCAGAGAGGTGAGGGTAAGTGAGCAACAAGGAAAATAAGTAAAGGAAAGAATGCAGGGATATTTCATACTTAAATCCACTTCTGAGTAGGTAATGCATTCCCATGGTTGAGAATCAAAACTATCTGTCTCCCTCCAGACAGGTAGCCATTTCTGTTAGTAACTGCCAAGGTTTTCAAGATAATTGTGATAAAAAGCACACAACAGAGGATTTACCATTGCAACCATGTTTACGTGTACAGTTCATGAGTGTCGACCACATTTCAATATATATATATGCGTGCCTAAGTGACCATTATGACTGAATAACCGGAACTATCAGTCAACCAGTTGCTATGATGCACACTGACCACCAGGGGGCAGATGCTCAATGCAGGAGCTGCGCCTGGAGGTCAGTGCACTCCCACAGCCAACCTCCCACGGCCCCCACCCCCCGGCCAGCCGACCCCCATCGCCAGCGAGGCCAAGGGGACCCCCCCACCGGGCCTCTCGCGTGAACACACACTCATTGTTCTTGCATTCTATACGCATTGTTCTTGCATTCTATACGCATTGTTCTGCGTTTTGCTGTTTCCTCTTTGCATTATGTTCTGGAGCTCTTTCCACGGAAGACTGCCCCTTCTTTCTTTCGTCCAGCGGCTTAGTGTTTCATTGTGTGGAGGTGCGGGAGTTTATCGGACCAGGTCTCCCTAGAAGGACACGAGGGTTTATTCCAGAACGCTCCTACTGTAAGAGAACGCCAGCCACGGTGAGCGGCCGCGCACAGCAGAGTCCCCAGTGTGCGCAGGCGAAGCTGCGGACAAGCTCCCGGAGGCGGGGCCGCTGGGCCAGAGGGCAAATGCATTTGCAGTTTTGCTCGCTGCCTCCAGGCCTCCCTTCACCTCTGCCTTCCCGCTGCACTGTAAGTGGACACGCCTGTCCCTGGAGCCTCCCCACAGGCGGGGCTGGGAACTTCTGGAACGTGGCCAAGCTGATCCATGCAACATGCTATCTTACTGTAGCTTTGCTTTTCATTTATCTCGTGTGTGAGATTGACCTTTTTTATTTCTTTTTTTTTTTTTTTTTTACAAATTCAAAGCCATTCGCACCTCTTTTCTTTTTTTTCATGAGGCAATGATGGATGGTGTATTTCAGGCCTACAGCGGGCAACCAGGATGGTCACTTTCTTCCTAAAACACTCGCAACACGGTAACAAATTCTGCTCGATGTCCTGCCAGCGTGGCTCGGCGGTTGAGCATCGACCTATGAACCAGGAGGTCAAAATCCGGTTCCCAGTCGGGGCACAAGCCTGGGTTGCGGGCTGGATCCCCCACAGCATGAGGGGTTCAGGAAGCAGAGGATCGATGGCTCTCTCTCAGCATTGATGTTCCTGGCTCTCTCCCCCTCCCCTTTCCTCTCCGACATCAATTTTAAAGTCCTGCCTGAGGTTCTTTCCTGTTTTCCTGACATGGTTATAAATTTTAAAAAAGTGCAGATGTTCAGGTGCTCTCTTCTCTCCCATGGCTGTGTTTCATCCTTTTGTTAGGTTGTTATTATTGTTCCTTGTATGCCATTGTGGTTTTTAAAAATATATATATATATATTTTTAAAATATATATTTTATTGATTTTTTACAGAGAGGAAGAGAGAAGGATAGAGAGTTAGAAACATCAATGAGAGAGAATCATTGATCAGCTGCCTTTTGCACACCTCCTACTGGGGATGTGCCCGCAACCAAGGCACATGCCCTTGACCGGAATCGAACCTGGGACCCTTCAGTCCGCAGGCCGACGCTCTATCCACTGAGCCACACCGGTTTCAGCCACACCAGCTGTTTTGAAAAGCAAACTAACTATGTTTGCAAAAGAAGTCTCTTCCAAAATTATAGGCCCACTTCAGAATCTGGCCATGATGGAGTATCAGGGACCACCATCCTCAACCCTACTGTGTCAAACAACACAAAAAGGACAGACTCACTCTGGCTGGTTTGGCTCAGTGGATGGAGTGTTGGCCTGCGGACTGAAGGGTCCCAGGTTCAGTTCCCATCAAGGGCATGTCCCGGGGTTGTGGGCTTGAGCCCCAGCAAGGGGCGTGCAGGAGGCAGCTGATCCATGATTCTTTCTCACCATTGATGTTTCTGTCTCTCCCTCTCCCTTCCTCTCTGAAATCAATAAAAACATATATTAAAAAATTTTTTTGTAAGTGCTTCAGATAGAAGAAAAATACCAGATGGATATTGCCATCTATGCAAAAAAAATTAAAGGCCACCAGAAATGGTAAATAAAATACTTTTTCCTCGCTTAAAATTCTCTGTCAATGACAGTCGAAGGACGAAAGCAAAAATACTAATGTGTGTGGGATGCACGGAATCCAGAGGAATAAAATGCAGGGCACCCATCGCTCAGAGGCGGGAGGCGGGGAACAGAAGGAGGGTTTGCACTCTGAGTAAAGGGGGGGATATTGAGGAAGGCAGACTGTGGTAAGTTAAGATGCATTCTGTCCTGGAGGAACCATGAAGAAAATTAAAGTACAGCTTAATACGCGAATGAAGCAGCCGGAAGGGAGTCCGGGTCGCAGGCACACTCAGGGGCACCTGCAGTCACCCTCCCTGCAGACGGGGCGGGCGCGTGGCGGGTCCAGCCCCAGGCCCTGCAGGACTCCAGAGGTTCGGGACAGAATAACAGGGCACTTCCTCCCACTGGACTGGACCGTCAGGAAAAAGGCTTCCTCTCCTGCCACCTTCTGGCAGTAAATACAGCCTGTTTTTTTTGTTTTGTTTTGTTTTAACTCAGACTTCTGATTAAGGGCTTTGGGCTAAAAGAGAACCCGTCTCCTCTGAGCCCCCTGGGCCGCCACAGTCTCCCCGCTTCCAGCCTCGGAAGACTCAGAAGATGCTCCCCGCTTCCCAGCCACCGGGACCAGAGAGGCCCACTCCCTGGACAGGTAGCCGCAGCGAGCGCGGGCGTGAGGGCGCCTCCAGAGGGCGCTGTGCGCACAGGTCCCGGGGGAAGGGCCCGCAGGGAGTGCAGGGAGTGAGGGCGCCTCCAGAGGGCGCTGTGCGCACAGATCCTGGGGGAAGGGGCCTGCAGAGAGTGCGGGCGTGAGGGCGCCTCCAGAGGGCGCTGTGCGCACAGGTCCCTGGGGGAAGGGGCCGCAGCGAGCGCGGGCGTGAGGGCGCCTCCAGAGGGCGCTGTGTGCACAGGTCCCTGGGGGAAGGGGCCCGCAGGGAGTGCAGGGTTTGAGGGCGCCTCCAGAGGGCGCTGTGCGCACAGGTCCTGGGGGAAGGAGCCCGCAGGCGGTGCTGGGAGGACGCACCGCAGCCCCGCTTTGGGGCAGGGCGCCCTGTGTGGCCAGGCGCTCCGCGGAGAGCGGGAATGTTTGCGTGGCTGCACATATTCTGAAACATAAACATGGCAGCCTCTGACCTTGTGGTCATGCCACCCCCTCTGACAGGCCTGCCTGCCCTCCTGCCCGCCCCGGTCCGCACCCACACCCTCGCTGGCTCTCTGCCACCCATGGCTTCAGCCTCCTCCTCCGGAGGCCCCCCGACAGCTCTGCCCACAGGCCCGGCCAAATGGCCTTTTACTCTGGGCGGCATTCCGGGGCCTGGGGGTCTGCAAAGCAGGTGTGGAGCCACGGCCCCCACGTGGAGTGGGGCAGGCTCTGTGGTCCCTCCCCGACCGCTCCCCCAGGCTCAGGGCCTGGAGTCTGCGTGTGTGTGTGTGTGTGTGTGTGTGTGCAAGCATGTCTGTGGTGTGGAGGGAGGGGTCTCTCTGGTCCCAAGCTCACTCTTCCATTGACCCTCCTTCACCAGCACACGGCAGGGTGGGGGTGACGGGGTGGGGGTGGGGGGCCCGCAGGAACCTGGGAGGAGGTGGTGATGCTGCTCTGGCTGACGCCTGGCAGGCGGGCCCGGGTCTGGGTGCCTGTGGAAATGGGGAGACGTCCCGGCTCCCTCTGAGTTAGTGGCCCTGTCTGGGCACACCCTTGGGGTCCTAGGCGTTGCCCCTGGGGCTGTTGACATGCCCCGTGGGTGTCCAGGGCTGCGGGTGTGGCACTGCTCTCGCACCCCTCCCCGGCACCCCTGCAGCCGTTCCTGGACTCCGGACTTTGTCCCTGGGCTGGTGCTGCCCCTCCCGGCGTGAGCCGCAGTCTGCTCACGGGGGCTGCCAGCCTGGTCTGTGCTGGCGACTGTCACCTGCTGGGTGCCAGCCTGACGGGCACCCTCATCCCGCATTCCCTGGAGGCCGGTGTGGCTTGGGGCGCCTGCGGGCCCTCCACTGTGCACGTTAGCTGGTGTGGGCTCCTGAGGGTGTGAGCAGGGCTGGAAGTTTGTGGAACACCAGGCCTCAGAGCGGGCAGAAGGGGCGGAGGCCGCAGCGTCCAGCCCAGCCCGGGTGGGCGGGAAGAGAAGGTGCCCGTGTGCCGAGGCGGCTGGCTGCTCCCTCCGGCCTGGGCGGCCCCTCCCACGTCAGCTGTGTCAACAAAGCCCCCCCCTGCCTGCCTTTCTGGGGCCCCTTTAGGGTTGCTGCCCTCCCCCCAGCGGTTTGATGGACTGTGTGGGGTGGAAGGTTGTGAGGTTATATAACTGGGTGTGAACTGACGTGTGCCCCGAGGGTCCCCGGCCCAGGCCAGCCTCTCCGGGGCCAGCTGGGGGGGACCCCAGGCCCTGCACAGAGCTCTCCCAGGTGCCCAGGCGCCCCCTCCCCCCCCTTTTATAGCCAGGCCTGGCGACAGCCCTGTAATTAGCCGGGGCCAGACACTGCGGTGAAAGCCAAGAATGTGGCAGCTGACCCTCGGGGGAGGGACAGGCTCTGCACCCCCTGCCCTGCCCACCTCAGAGGTCAGACGCCCCAGGGTCGATCCCAAGCCAGCCAACCGGGGTTCTGGCCCAGAGTGTCTCTGGCCGGCCTGGCCCCAGCGCCTCTGGCCCATTCCCCGTCAGCTCCACGCCTCCCGGTCCCTCATCCAGGGGCTGAGCGACTCGGCCTGGCGGCCCCACCATGTGTCAGCACAACCACCTGTGTCTTTCATGCCAGCCTGTGCCCCCACCCAGCCCATGTCCTTCCCCCACCCCCACCTGTGCCCCTGAACCCCAGCCGAGGTCTCCCGGTCCTCCTTCTGTTCCCTCCTCCCAGTCCCTGCCTGCTTCCAGCCACGTCACCGTCACATCCAGCCCAGCCCGGGCCTGAGCTGGCCAGCTGGGCAGCACAGAGAGGCTGAGGCTTGGGGGCCCAGCGGCTCCCAGGAGCTGGGCAGATGTGAACGGGGCCCAAGTCCACTCCCAACCCCTCAGTCCCGTGGTCGTCGGCAAACTGCGGCTCTCGAGCCACACGGGGCTCTTTGGCCCCTTGAGTGTGTGGCTCTTCCACAAAATACCGCGGCCTGGGCGAGACTGTTTTTGAAGAAGTGGCGTTAGAAGAAGTTTAAAAAATGTGGCTCTCAAAAGGGATTTCATTCCTCGTGCTGTTGATGTTTGGCTCTGTGGGCGAATGAGTTTGCCGACCACTGAGCTAGTCTCTAGAACTGGAGGGAGGGAGGGAGGGGAGAAAGGGGGGAGGGGGAGAGACATAAGATGGAGGGTGGGCTGGGACCTCCCCCTCCTGCCCCAGGCCTGCCCACCACTTCCTCCAACACAACCCCTGCCCAGCCTCCTCAAGGGCCAGCGCCTGCCCCTGTTGACTTAAGAAACATCCAAACCTGTAGATAGTTGTTAAAAATGATTTTACTTTTAATTACAGTTGACATACAATATTACATTAGTCTCCGGTGTGCGCCCCAGTCATTAGACGGTATCAAACTTCCTAAGTGACCCTCCCGAAGAACCTCGTATCTGTCCGACACCATACGTAGTTATTAGGATGTTGTTGGCTGTATTCTCTGTGCTGCACTTTAGACACCCGTGACTACCCTGTGACTGCTAGTTTGTACTTCCAAATCCCTTCACCTTTCCACCCGCTCCCTCAACCCCCTCCCATCGGGCCACTGTCACAATATTCTCTGTGTCTATGAGTCTGTTTCTGTTCTGCTTGTTCATTTAGTTTGATTTTTAGATTCAATTGTTGACAGGTATGTATTTATTGCCATTTTATTGTTTGTTTGTTTTCTCTCCTCTTCCTCCTCCTCCTCCTTCTCTGAAGACCATTTGAACATTTCATGTAACACTGATTTTGTGGTGATGAATCCCTTTAGATTCTTCTTGTCTGTGAGGCTCTTTATCTGCCCTTCAGTTCTGAATGATAGCTTTGCTGGGTAGAGTAACGTTGGTTGTAGGTCCTCACTTTTCATCACTTTGAATATTTCTTGCCACTCCCTTCTGGCCTGCAAAGTTTCTGTTGAGAAATCAGCCTTTTGGGTGCTCCCTTGTAGGTAACTAATTGCTTTCCTCCTGCTGTTTTCAAGATTCTCTCTTTGTCTTTAGCCCTTGGCATTTTAATTATGATGTTTTTTTAGTGTGGGCCTCGTTGGATTCATCTTGTTAGGGGCACTCTGCACTTTCTGGGCTTGTAAGTCGCTTTCTTTCACCAGGTGGGGGAAGTTGTCTGTCATTCCTTTTTTTCAGGTAGGTTTTTAATTTCTTGTTCTATCTCTTCTTCCAAAACCTCCCAGTTGCAAATGTTGGCACACCTGAAGTTGTCCCAGAGGCTCCTATACACTTTCTGTATATATTTTTTTCCTATTTGCTGTTCTGACGCGGTGTTTTCTTCCAAACCACGGACAGGGTTCTCGCTGTCCTCCACTCTCCTGCTGTTTCCCTGTAAACCATCGCATCAGGTCGCGTATCCTTCCCTCCTGACGGGCCCTTGCTCATGCTGTTGCTGCGCTCACCAGGTTCCCCGAGCGCCCTCGTCGGCGCTGTTTTGAACCCTGCCGTCTGGTAGGCAGCTCGCCTGCTTCCATTTCATTCAGTTCTTTTTAGTTTCTTTCCTGGGGATTTCTTCCGTTCTTTGAGACGTGTTCCTCTGTCTCCGCATTTTGGATGCTCCTCTTGTTGGTTTTATGCAGCAGGGGGAGCTGCTTGCTCTGTGTCCTGGACTTGGTGGCGTGGTCTACCGCAGTAGCTGCCCCGTGGGGCCCAGTGGCTCCGCCTCCCCAGCACTGAGCCTGATGGCTGCTGGTGTCGCTGGGAAGGGTGGACCTCCAGGCCCGTGGGCTGTGAGGACCAGCTGCGAGGGCAGAGGGAGAGCTCCCTGCGGCTGCTTCTTTAGGTCCCCGGTTGTAGGGCCTCCCTTCAGCCAGATTCAGGTGGTTCTGGACGGCGGTGGCTGTGCGTTTCAGCTGTAGTTCTGAGGTGGCTGTCGGAGGGGGCGGGTGCTGCGTTTGCCCACGCCGCCATCTCGACCCGTCTCCACGTCCGTGGAGAACCCTCACAGCAGTGTGCCCGGGCCAGACTGGGGACATCTACCGGGACCGAGCTCCCGGAGGCTCCCGTGAAGAATCGTTTGGAAACTTCTTTCATGCGCGAGAGAGGCGGGAGGAAACGGGAGACAGACGACCCGGAGGTGGGGACGGCGAGGTGGGGATTGGATTACGGGACGCTTAACGAGATTATCCGCTCTCTGGAGGGTGGTTTCGGCTCATTTCAGGGGTGTGTTAACCTAGATACACAGGGGCACCGGACGGGGCTGGCTTACGGCAAAGGTAAACCATTTACTAAAGAAGCTCTATGGCGTGGGAAGAAATAATTAAAGAGAAAAAAGAACTTACATGCCTGGGGCATGACTACCCACCGCGAGCTGCCCAGTCAGAGAAGTAGATCGCATCGCCCTGTGAGGTTACTTCCCACGGAGCCCCTTTTCTCTTGTCCGCACCCCCAGCCCTGGGGACACCCCCAAACTGAAGTGCAGGTGCCCCTGCCCTTTCCCCGCCCACAGCAGGGCGAGGCGGCCTCCCTGGAGGAGGAGGAGGAGGGCCTGGTTCTGAGCCCGACCCCTCGAGCCAACGGCCGTCCGTGCCCGGGGTTGGTTGCTGTGTTGTTTCTGACCCCGGGGAGGGCAGCGGGGCACGGCGTGCCCTGGGAGAGCCCTGGGGGTGCCAGCCTGTGTCGGTGTGAGGCCCTTGCGGAGCGGCCAGAGGAGACACAGCGAGGAGGGGGCAGAGCCTGCTCATCGCGCTGAACTCCCTTGCCTGAGGGCCCTGGGCTTCCGGTTGGGGACAGCAGAAAGCCCCGGCGTGGGGCACCCGTGGACTCTAAGGGCACCTGGGTCAGGTGTGTGGGGGCAGGAGGGAGGCGGCCGAGCCCGGCCCTCCCCTTCCTGTCTGTGTCCTGCGGCCGCCGCCCCCAGTCCCTGCAGCAGTCCACTCAGCCTCCTGGCCAGCACCGCCCTGTTCCGTTCCCGTCTGTCCCGCCCTGCCCCCTCCTGTCCATCGCCACAGGCACTGAGTCCGAACTGTGGGCCCTGCCTCGCCCTCCCCACCCCCAGCCCCCGGCCCTGCCGCGGGTGTCTCCTCACGTCTGCCGTGGCCAGCACGCCCCGGGCTGTGCGGGCCTCGGTTCCACCAGGCAGGGGCCCCGGCCCAGGGCTCACGGTCGCTGGTCTCCGTCCACCTGCATGCTGGCCCCTCAGCCCAGTCTGTCTGTCCCAGGACTCACCCGCCACCCCACCTTCCTTAGTGCTCTGCGGACTGAAGCCGCGTCTGAGGGGGGACCCCAGCAGGACACAGAGCTTCCTGAAGCCCCAGCCTCCTCTGGGCAGGCGGAGAGGGATCGCAGGTGGGTGGCGCCTCCTCCTCAATGGGGAGGCTTCAGACCTCAGCCCGGTGCTCAGCAGATGGCAGCAGGCTGGTCCTGGTCCTGGCTCCAGACGCCCGCCTTTTCCCACGCTTCCCATGCCTGGATTTTGAATCCACTAGGCCCAGTGGTCGGCAAACTGTGGCTCGAGAGCCACCTGCGGCTCTTTGGCAACCTTGAGGGTGGCTCTTCCGCACAATACCACGGCCTGGGCGAGTCTATGTTGAAGAAGTGGCATTAGAAGAAGTGTAAGTTGCCGAAACCGGTTTGGCTCAGTGGTAGAGTGTTGGTCTGTGGACTGAAAGGTCCCGGGTTCGATTCCGGTCAAGGGCATGTACCTTGGTTGCGGGCACATCCCCGGTAGGGAGTGTGCAAGAGGCAGCTGGTCTATGTTTCTCTCTCATCGACGTTTCTAGCTCTCTATCTCTCTCCCTTCCTCTCTGTAAAATATCAATTAAAAATATATATATATATATATTTTTTTTTAAAAAAAAAAGAAGAAGTGTAAGTTAAAAAAAATGTGGCTCTCCAAAGAAATGTCAATCGTTGTCCTGTTGACATTTGGCTCTTCGGACGAATGAGTTTGCCGACCACTGCCCTGGGCCCTCCCCTCTCAGCCAGCCACACGGTCCCACGAGGCCTTGGGATCGGGGGAGCCTGCCGCCGAGTAGTCTGCAAACCGTGGCTCTCGAGCCACAGGCGGCTCTTTGGCCCCTTGAGTGTGGCCCTTCCGCAAAACGCCATGTGTGGGCGTGCAGGTACAGCGCGACGGAAACTTCGTGGCCTGTGTGTGGAGGTCGGTTTTCGGCCCGGGGCGAGTCTATGTTGAAGACGTGGCGTTAGAACGCTCAAGGGACCAAAGAGCCGCAGGTGGCTCTCGAGCCTCAGTTTGCCGACCACGGGCCTAGGCCCACTGCTGTGGCTCCTTCATGGGACAAACCCACTCTCCCCAGCCTGTGAGGCCCTCGAGCTACTCCCTGCAGGGCCTCGAGCCTCTCGGCTGTGTGCCTCCTGCTGGCAGCGCCTCCCATCCCCAGAGGAGCTGTGCTTCTCCCCTTGTTCCCGCAGCCCCGGCACCTCCCCGCGCTGTCCCTGGTTACGCGGTCACGTGTGTGTGTTATTACACACGTGTGTGTGTGTGACGGATCCCTATGGACACGTGCTAAATGGCGAGCGTGTCTGAGGGTAGAGCCCCCCTTCTCTGTACCCGCCCGGCACAGAGCCGGGCCTCGGCAGGCGCGCACCCCGTGCCACGCCGATGGGACGGCAAGCCTCCGTGGCTGCCCTGCCTCGGCCCGGTGCACCGGCTGCGCCCGGCTCCTCCCCACCCGTCCCCCCGCCCCCCTGCTCCCCCTCTGCCAGCGGGACCTCCTCACCCTCCAGGCGGGGAGCGTTAATTTCCCATGAGCACAGGGGAGAGACAGGGCCTGTGCCCTGGGACTCGCACGACGCTGTTGGCAGGAGCCCCGGGCACCCAGGAGGGGCGCTCACCCAGGACCCACACCGTGGCCATGAGGGACGGGTCCCCGGGGTGCAGCGCTCGGCCAGGAGGGAAAGGCGCCCTCTCCCCAGCCAGCGGGGCCAGCAGAGGCTGGTGCGATGGTCCCATCGCATGCCCCACGCATGCCCTCCTGTCCACCCGGCCTGGAACGGGCGGCAGGTCCTCAGAGCAGCCGTGGACGTCTCCCCACCCTCACTGCCACGTCCTCACTCAGCAGCTGCTGAGAGGTGCGGCCCGGCCCCTGCTAAGGCTCAGCCCTGTGGCCACAACATTTGGAACCGATAAAATAAACGTACAGAGGAAACCAGTTCTGTTGGAACAGTTATCAAAGCATTTACTTTCTTTTTTCTTTTTCTTTTTTTTTTTTTTTGCATAGTGATAGGCTCTTATTAACACGGTAAAAACAAGGGAGGCCTAACAACCAGCCGCCTTGTTGTCATTTCAAGGGAGTGTAGAGAGTAAACGCTGTCCCGAGATAATCTCCCAAAACCGCAGTGCCGTCGGGACACATCTGTGATTTCTGTGGCTCCTGCAGCCACAGGCACTGCTAGCGACGGTGGCGAGTTGCCCGAGTACATAGAGGAGGCTCGGTTCCAGCTACAGGTGAGGAGAAGTAAAGAGACCGCTCTCTTCCTATCTACGGTCACACCCGGAAGTGGAAAGAAAAGGAGGAACTCGTCACTGATGGAGCCTCACACACCTGTCGCTTAACCCGCACACTCACCCGGAGAGAGATGTATTCTAACTCGGGTTTTCTTTTATTTTTAAAAATATATATATATTTATTGAGATTTTACAGAGAGGAAGGGAGAGAGATCGAGAGCTAGAAACGTCAATGAGAGAGAAACATCGACCAGCTGCCTCTTGCACACCCTCTACTGGGGATGTGCCCGCAACCAAGGCACATGCCCTTGGCCGGAATCGAACCTGGGACCCTTCAGTCCCCAGACCAACGCTCTATCCGCTGAGCCAAACCGGTTTCGGCAGGTTTTTTTTTAATTGACGTTTTTTCTTGAGAGAGAAACATAGACGTGTTGTTCCACGTGCTTATGAACTCAGTGGTTGGTTCCTGTATGAGCCCTGACGGGGGACTGAACCCCAAAAGCCTGGTGCACCCCACAATGGAGCTACCGGCGGGGGCGGTAACCAGGGCTTCCTCTGGAGATGCCCAGGGCTCAGGGAAGCTGCCCAGAGTCCTCCCGGCCCAGCGGGGAGCCCCTGCCGCTCCCCCCAACACAAACACAGCTGCCCCCTGCAGGTAAGTCCCAGAGCAAGGTGCTCAGGGGTCCCCTTTGCCCTCGAATCCCCTCCCCCACGAAGGTCCCGTGACCTTGGGGAGGGCGGTGCCCGGTGTGCCGAGGGCTCGTGACCCCTGGAAATCACACACACTTGTGTTTTTTTTTGTCTCCAGTTTATTTTTTTTAGACTAAGAGCAGAGTATGAAAGTCACAGCCAAAGCACTTGAAAAAGGCCCGGAGGGCGGGGGGGCCCACGGAGATGGACAGGGGCGGGCCCGGCTCGGGCTGCGGGGGAGGGCGCTGTTGTCTCACGGTCTCCAAAAGTGTCTGTGCGTTGCATAGGTCCCGTCTTCACAGAAGACACAAGAGGGGCCAGGGGGGCCCCCCCGAGGGGGTTGGGGGGGGCCTAGCCTGGTGGGGAAGGGGTCCGAAGTTGGGAGAGTCAGTCAGGGGGTGAGGAGGGGAGGGACTCTGTCTGTCTGTACATTATATATAGAGATATAGAGCTGTTCATGCCCGCCTGGACCCCAGGGCCCACCCCCCGTCGCCCTTTGCCGCTGCACCCACCCCACCCTGGGGGTGTCTACTTGTAAACTTGGGATCCCATCCAAACCACAGTCCTGGGGGTGGGCGTGGGGGAGGAGGACGTGCTTATTGCTGTAAACAGGGTCAGGGGGCAGCGGCTGGTGCCACCCCCTCGCCCATCGAGTCCCCTCCCCGTGCCCTGGCCCCTGGCAGAGAGGGGGGGTGGGGGTGTCTCTCCCACGCTCCCGTGTGCCCTCTGTGGGGCACACGGGTCTCTCCGGGGACAGCAAAAGAGGAGGGCGCCAGGGGTCAGCGAGAGGTACCAGGGGTCAGGGAGTCCTGAGCACTACCTTTTACGGCCCCCCAGGTTGGTACCACACCGTGCCCAAGCCCTAAGGCCACGGGGACCCACGGCTGCCGTCCCTGTGCCTGGCCCACGAGTGACGCGCGGAGGGAGGGGGCAGAAGGGATGGGCACGGATGTATGGTGCAGACCCCACTTCCAGCCGCTGGAGGGGGGGGGTCTAGGCCTCTGGGGGAGGCTTCCCTTGGAGAGGCCGAAGTCTCCCGGTTTGGGCCCGCCCCATCCCCCCCAATCAAAGGAGGGAGCAGAGCTAGGAGGCCAAGAGTGTCATGAGGAAGAAGGCGATGCCCACCGCCAGGGGCAGGTGTTCCCGCTTGGGGCTGGTCCCGCTGATGCTCTTCTCAAGCTTGGGCACCTGGGGGTCCTCTCCCTCGAAGTCTTCTGCGGAGAGACGGAGAGACGGGCGGATGAGGGCTGGGCTGGGCGCCAGGGCGGGGGCACGCGGCGGCGGCGGCGGCGGCAGCAGCGGGGCAGCGGGGGACGTGACCGCCCACGGTGGTAGGAGGGGTGGGGGTGGGGGTGTCCCCGGGGGAAAGTCATGCGAGGTGAGCAGGCACCGGGGAGGGGACTGCGGTCCCAGCAGTGGCCACCAGAGGGCGCTGCGAACTCACCCAGCACGTTGATCTTCACATGGGGGCCCATGGTGAACTGGGGGAGAGTGGGGACCGGCTTCTCCCCGGAATGCGATGCTGCGGGGGTAGGTAGGGGGTGGGTGGGGAAAGAGGAGGGGGGGGGGAGAGTCAGGGCCGGGATCCCCCTCCCCCCTGCTACAGCTGGGGAGCGAGTCCCCCCCCCTCTCCTGCGCCCTCCGCCCCTCACCCCCAGGAAGCCAGGGGAGCCCCAAAGCAGGGGAGCCGAGATGGGGTGGCGGCCGGGGAGCCGGTTGTACTCACTGGAGGCGCAGCAGACGAACACCTTCATCCTCAGACACTTCCAGTGCAGGTTGTGGGCGGGCGTGGCTGGGGAGGACACGGAGGAGCCTGAGCGGCCTGCTCCCCGCTGGCACCGGGCGCCCTCCCCCCTCACTGCCCCTCCCGGGGAGCCCCTGCCCTAGCTCCCAGACACTGTGGACTCGGGTCACGAGGCTCAGCTATCAGCACCAGGGCCCCTGGGTCCCCAGAACCCAGTCACCCAGACCCCTGAGGTCCCACCCCTGGGGCGTTGGACCCAGAAAGTGGCTCCGACCCAAACTTAGGGTTCCCTGAGCACCTCTCGGCCTCCCTACACGGTCTGGGAACCCCACCCCCCACCCCTGCCCAAGCCCCATAGCGGGGCATCACTCCTAGCGACCCCATGACGGCCCCCCGGCCCCGGGGACCTGGGGACCCCCCCCCGGCCCCCCAAACTCACAGATGTAGTAGTACTCGTGGCCGGCGTGGAACTCGTAGCCCAGGGAGAAGGCGCTGTAGCGCTGGAACTTCTCCGAGAACTTGATGGGGCTGTGGGCGGCGTGCGGCCGGTTGCACTCCCAGCGCTTGAAGCCCTGGCTGGCGTTGCAGGCGCGGTAGCCGGCGCGGCTCACCATGTACAGCACGTACTGCTCCGCGCCGCCGCCCGGGCCCGAGCTGTTGTAGTGCGGGCAGTAGATGTCCAGGTAGTCGTTCACGTTCACCTGCACCGTGTAGCCCTCGCGCCGCAGGCTGCGGGGGGCCGGCCGCGGGTCAGAGGGCAGCAGCTGCCGGGCCGCCCCTTCCCCCGGGGGTCCCCGGGCTTCCCCGCCTTCCCCAGGACACCCCCTTCCCCGCCTTCCCCAGGACACCCCCTTCCCCGCCTTCCCCAGGACACCCCCTTCCCCGCCTTCCCCAGGACACCCCCTTCCCCGCCTTCCCCAGGACACCCCCTTCCCTGCCTTCCCAGGACACCCCCACGCCGCCAGCGCGCCCCCCGCCGCCAGCGCCCCGCACTCGTCCACGCAGACTTCCGGCCGGGTCTGGGCCTGTCCCGCGGCGGCCACCAGGGGGCAGGCGAGGCGCAGGGAAGCCCCGCCGGCCTCGGAGGAGAGGAGGCGGCGGAGGAGGGGAAGGTGGAGGGGAAGGCGGAGGGGAGGAGGGAACGCCGGCTTCGGTTGCCACAGAAACGGCGCAGGCCCCTGCGATGCCGATGCCCAGACCCGGATTTCCTCCCTCCGTTCCCCATAATTCACCGGTGGGGCGCGGGGGCCGAGGCAGGGAGGAGAGTGGAAGTGGGGGGGCGCCCTCCGGATGGATAAGCACCCTCCATCCCACCTCCCCGGGGCCTTCCTGCAGCTGCCAGGCCAAAGGCAAGGCCAAGGCCAGTGCGAGGGGGCCTGCCCTCACACAGGCATGTGTGCAGGCTTCATGCATATACATGCGTAGTTCTAAGGCGCGCACACACACACATGGAAATGCTCGGCTGTATGTGTGCTGAACTTGCACGCCAGGATTGGTTGACCTCCACAATCTCAAATTCTCTCTCTCTCTCTCTCTCTCTCTCTCACACACACACACACACACACACACACACACACTTTCTCTAAGGTAACACTGGTCTCTACCTTGTGTCCCACTGACCTCCACGCCGAGGCCATGGGCATTAGCCCCCCAGGTGGCAGCGCCCCAGGGCGTTAAGGAACTCACTACAAGGCTCCACCTGGTATCGCACCGACCAGCCCAAACGTTTGTGTCTATCCGTCTCCCTCTGCCCTCGGCCCGGGCACCACCGTCCCTTCCAGATGCTGGGCAGGGCGGTGGGCCGGCTGCCCAGACAGATGGCTGTTCCTCGAACCTCCCCGAGCCTCCTATGGGACAGAGGCGAGGCGCAGACGCTGGGCCCCTGTAATCCCCACCGGCCTTGTTAGTCACCATCGGAGCCCTGGTCTCTACCCTGTTGATGTGGGGATGGGAGAGTCGTCTGAGTGGAGAGAGAGAGATTCAGTGAACTAGTCAGGAATTTCCCTCCCCCCCCCACCCCCACCCCGTTCCTTACGTCTCGGCAGTGAGCGGGAGGGGGGGGGACCCAGGAAGGCACGGGCTCCTTGGCCAAATGTCAAACCGCGGAGTCCCTGAGAACTCCCTGAGGGGAGGGCCCGGCTCCCCGTGTCACCAGGCACCTCCCGCTCCACAAACAGTCATTCGGTCTCGTAGGGGAGAGGCGTTTGGAGGCTCTGCATGGGGAAGAGCCTCGAGGGCCCCTCCCCACCGTACCCCACTCCCTTGGCCCTGCCCGTACCACCCTGGCCCTCGACAGCCCCTTCCCGGCCTGGCAGCGAGGCGGGCAGGCGGGCGCTGGCGCTCGGGCACCCGGTGAGGATGGGCACAGCCTCCCTGAGTCATCAGGAATGCCACTGGCCCCACTCAGTTCCCACGGGAGTGATGGGTCACTCGGGCCACGCCCCAGCCCGGGCGCTCAGGTGGGCAGGAGCGCTGGCCTGGGGCGCCGGGAGCAGGAGAACGGGTTAGACCAGGCCTGGCTCCCAGCTGCCACCCTGGGCTCGCCTCTCCCTCTCTCTCTCCAACCCCAAAGGCTGTGAGCAGGCCGCCGCCCGTGGTAGGGGGCCACATCTGGAACATCTGCAGGGACACTGGGGCCTCTGTCCTTGACCCCCACCCAGGTCCCAGCCCGGCTCTGAGGGGGCCCCTCCCTGGGGGGCCTGCTCGGTCCCCCCCTTACCAGCAGGGAGTGGGCCAGAGGGCCATTGCTACAGGGACCTCAGTTTCCCAAGCGGGGTTTCGGGGTGACCACAAACGAAGAGAAACCATCTCTTACCTACCCCAGGGTTGGGCTGAAATGCCCCCAAAGCTTGGGCGCGTGGGAGCCAGAGACCTACTTGTGGAGTGGCTGTGCCCCGCTGGGATCTGTCCCGCCGGGGGCAGAGGGCTGGCTGCCAGGAATCTCAGCCACACGGCTGGAAGCGGGGGGCGGGGGGTGGGGGTGGGTGTTACACACTGCCTGGCCCGGGTGCTTTCTTTAAACCTCTCATCTCCCTCTCTGGATAGTGAAGATGGGGACACGAGGCCCTAGGCCCGGTGAAGCTCGCCGCTCACCCCTCCTCCAGGGCTGTTCCTCCCCAGCCCGGAGCCCCGCCCTGGCAGGGGGTGGGGCGAGCTGGGACCTGGGGGTTGGGTGGTACCTGCCCCTTAAAGCAGCTCTCTGTTCTTCCTCGCCTCGTCCCCCCACTGGCCTCCCACGTGTCTCCAGTAAAGGCGAGCGTCCACTCACCCCACCTGGCGGGGGTGGCGCCTCTCGCCCGTTACTCGTCCCTCCGGGCTCCACCGCCTCCGGTGCGCCTCGCTCTCGGCGCTCCGTCTGCGGGAGCCCGGGGGTGGGCGGAGGGAGCGCGGGAGGAAGCGAACCTCCACCCCCACCCGCGGGGCAGTTCGGAGCAGCTAGCAGGGTATCTAAGCCATCAGGGCGCAGGGGAAGGAGCCTGCAGAGCCGGGATCTGGCTAGGTCCCTGCCCCCACCTCCCCCCCGGGGGTGGGAATGCCGAGCCGAGGAAGTGGAGGTGGAGGAGGAAGGCTGGGAAGACGCCGGGACCGTCTCCTCCCGCCGGCGCGCGCTCCCGAGGCCTCGTGCGGCTCGCGCCTGCAGGCGAGGCCGGACCACGTGTGCGCAACGTGGGGCCCGCGCGCCCGGCTGGAGGTGGGGTGGGGGGCGGGAGCGCTCGCGGGCTGGCGGGTGCACACGGGCACCCCCCGCACCCTTCTGGCTCCCTGGGCCTCGGGGCTCCCGCCCCCGCCGGGCCTGGCCCCCGAGCCCCGCCGGCCGGCGTCGGCGGGGGAGAATTCGCGCGCGCCACGCACCCGCCCCTCCTCCCTCCTCCCTCCTCCCTCCTCCCTGCGGCGGCGGCGGCGGCGGCGGAGGTTTATTGATCTGCAGCGGCGGAGAAGCGCGAGGGCCCCGCCGAACGCGGGGCGCGCGGAGCCGAGCGTCTGGAGACGCGCGCCAACGGGGGGGGGGGGGGGGAATGCACCGAGGCTGGACCCACTGCGAAACCCGGGAGGGGGAGCGAGGCACGGAGAAAGAGAGGGACCCCGAAACCAAGGGGAAGAGGGGAGAACACGCAGAGGCTTGGAGAAAAGGGGGAGGCACAGAGGCTGGTCCAGAGGGGGGCCCCCCCTACACACAGCAGAGACAGAGACAGGGAGACGCAAAGGAGGTTACCAGCGGCGGCAAGCGAGGGGCAAGGCACCCTCGGGGACCCAGGGGGACACAGGGACCCCGGTGGGTGCAGCGGAGGCTCAGTAAATGCGTGTCAGTAAGTGCATGAATGGGAGGCAGGTCAAAGCGGAAGCCTCTCAGAGACAGAGAGACAGGGAGGGAGAGACGTTCCCGGGGCTTCTCAGGTAGGGCGGGTGCCGGCACACCTGCTCGGATTGCAAAGAAACTAAGGCCAGGCCAGGGCGCAGACCTCCGGCCATCGGTTTCCCCCGCCCCCCAAATTCAGTTCCAGGCTCAGGGGGGCCCTGGCCCTCACACGCATCCGCCTCTCCAGGGCAGCCCGCCGGCCCCAGAGTCTGGTCCAGGCGGGGCGCAGGTCTGGCTCTTCAGGAGGCCGGCCGGATGGGCTGGGGCGGGGGGCAGCCGGGGAGATGCCGACCCCCGGAGGGCGCAGCCCCGGGTCTGTCAAAGGAGGCCCCGCACGTGTCCCGCCGGCGCCCTCCCACGTGACCCAGGAGGAGGGGGGGGTCGCAAGACCCTGTCCACGTGACCCCAGGGGCAGAGACCCTCTGCGTGTGGCGGGGCGGGAGCCGGCGGCCCGGCTCACGTGACCGGGGCCGGGGCGCGGGAGCCTGTGGCTCGGCCCGGCCCCGCCCCCAGCGCCCGGCCTCTCCTCTCCTCTCCTCTCCTCTCCTCTCCGCTCCGCTCCTCCCGGCTCCGGAGCACGTCGCTCTCACGATTTATGGGGCCGCGGCTGCCGCAGTGAGGGAGCCGGGAGCCCGGGCGCAGCGGCAACAAAGGCCGGGGATGCGGGGCGGGGGCGGCGGCGGCGGCCTCCGGCCCGGCGGGCACCCCTCCCGCCTCCGCCGGCCCAGACCTGCCTGCGGGGAGCGGGAAAGACGGAGAGGAGGCTGCCGGGACCCGGGTCCCCCATCCTCTCCCGGGGCTCCCACCTGAGCCCAGGTGTATGCGGGGGAGGGGAGCTGGTCAACAACCCCCCACCCTCCCCACCGCCCCTGCCCCGCCGAGCCGCATCCCTTCCGCCGGGAGCCCGGGGATGCCCGAGGGCGGGGGAGCCCGGGCCCCTCACCTGGACGCTCCTCTCCCGGCCAGACCCGAGCGGGCCGAGGGCGGACGTGGGGGCCTGGGGGAGGGGGGCGCGCTCAGGGGGCCCCCAGCACCCCCGGAGTTCTCCGAGTTCCACTCCGCGGGGAGGGGCCGCATCCCCACCGAGAGGTTTCCACGGGAGGCAGGAGGGGGCGCCGCGGGCTCGTCCCCACCCCCAGTCTGACACTCGGGCGCGAGGTGGGAGAGGGGGAGGCGCGGAGCCCCAAACAACAAAGAGCCGAGCGGCGAGCGGCAGCCCCTCCCCCGGGAGGCTGGGGTCGCAGCCGCCGGCCCTCCCGGTGCCTTTCCCGGGGGCCTCGCCGCCGCCCCGGGGTGGGAGCCAGAGGCAGTGCCGCCGCCTGGGCAGGTGTGACAGTGACCCCCCGCGTCCCCAGGGAGATCCCCCTCCACACACAGACACACACACACAGACACACACACACACACGGGGTGATCCACACGGCGGCGCGCCCCGAGGAGAAGACAAGGGCAGCCGGGCCCGAGCGGAGGGAGGACCCGGCCCCGCGGCCGCGCCGCGCACCGGGGACCCACGGGGCCGCCGACCCCCGCCCAGACCGCGGCGCGCCGGCAGCCGCGAGCCCAGACGCGGCCGGCCACGCGGCCCCCTCCCGGCCCGTCCCCACTCCCACCCCCGGCCGGACGCCGACGCAGACCCACAAATCACACCCTCCGACAAACACGCACACTGACAGCCGCGCACGCCCGCTCACACTGGGAGCCGCACGCCACCCCAGCCCGGGTGTGTGTGTGTGGTGTGTGCGCGCGCGTGTGACAAGCCATCTCCCTGCCTCCTTCCCCCTCGCCGCCACCCCGCGCCCCCCGTCCTCACCCACCGGCACCCCGGCGCCCCCGGACTCAGCCCCCGCTCCCCCGGCCAGGCTCAGCCACACACCCGGCCGCCCCTCCTGCACCTCCGTTCCGGGGCGGCACTCAGCCGGCCGCCAGCCTCGGCCCTGGGCCCCGCTTCTAAAAGCAGGAGTCCGAGACAGAGCCCCTGGAAACGCTCACCGCCGAAAACAGGTCATCCCTGCCCCCCACCAAAAACGGATGGCCTGCCCCCAGCACGCCGGTGCTCCCCGGCCCCGGCCCGGCCCGGAAGGCGGCGGCGCCCGGGGCACTGTGGGGTGGGGGCGTGCAGAAAAGCCAGGCGGGGGGGGGGGGTCCCCCAGCAGCCTGCTCTGCACGGCCAGAGCCTCCTTCCTTACGATACACCTCCACGGCCTCCTCCGACGCCCCCCCCCCCAGCTCCCCAGACGCCCATAGAGTGCGCCCCCCGCTCCCTCGCCTCCCAGCAGCACCCAGCTGTGCTCTCGCAGGGACCCCCACCTAAGGCCCCCCCCCCGGGCTCCCGAGCCCACCCGCTTCCCCTCCGCTGGCGCGGGACGCGCGAGCTCGGGGCCCCGGACTCACTGCTGGTTGGAGCTGTTCCAGTACACCGTGTGCCGGTTCCCCAGCGCCCCCCCGGGGCCCGGGGCCAGCAGCGGCAGCAGCGGCACCGGCACGAGCAGCAAGAGCAGCAGCAGCAGCAGCGCAGCCGCCGCCATCCCCCGAGCCGCCGCCGCCGCCGCCCCCCAACTGAGCCCCGCGCTCCGGGCTCCTGGCTGCCCAGCTCCCCGCCGCCCGCCGCGGCCGCCGGCCCTGGAGCCCAGGCCACGCCCCCCGCCCGCCCTCCGCCCGCGCGCTCCCGAAGCCCCGCCCTGGGCGCGCGCCCGCCAGGCCCCGCCCCGTGGGGGCCCGGAGTGCGCGGCGCGCGTGGGAGGCTGGACCCGCGCTCCCCGCGCGCTCCTCGCCTCTCCCTCCGGGGTGTAATGTGCTACGGCTGGTCCCGGGTTCTCTGCTCCCCCCGTCTGGCGTTCCCAAGTGGATTAGGGAGGCCAAGACGGGGATCTCCACCTGGAGAGAGAGCACACACTCATTTCTGGGATGGGAGAGAGACTTGAGAAGAAGGTGGGGACCCAGGACCCCTTAATCAGCGGCCCTAGGCCTCCCCACCCCTCCTTTTTGAACGGTCTGGCCCTCGGCGCCTTCCATTCCCCTCTTCCCCGGTGAATGGAGAGTCAGGGGGCCATAGAGGGTGTGGACAAGCCCTCGGTGGCACCAACACCCGGCAGCTGCCACCTGAACAGGAGACTTGTTTTTCGTGGGGGTGGGGTAAAGGAGCTCAGCCCCCAAGGGTGTCAACCCTGGGTGCCGGAAGGGCGGGGGGCAGTCCAGGGCCAAGGAGAGTCCGCTGGAGCAAACCAGGCTTTCCTGGGACACGGACACACTCACACACACACACACACACGCACACACACACTCTGGCAGGCCCCCTCCCATTGCTGTGGTGTTCTCAGGTATTCTCACTCCTCCTCTCAACTGGGACAAGAGGGCAGAGGGCAGAGCACCCAGATCTCACCACAGTCATTGTCCTACAGCGACACCCAAGCACAGACATTACACACACACACACAGGAGAAAAAGCAGACACCCAGAAGCTGTCACCAACTTACAGACACACACACAAATGCCCCTTGCACATGCGCGCGCACATGCATAGGTAAAGGTAATTCCAGATAACTAGCGATCTGTAGAAACACAGACACTTCGATGTACAGAGACAGGGGAGCATACACCCAGACACATGCACACACACGACTCACACACAGGCCTACACGCACCCTCTGATGCACACACAGAGCCCCACGCGCGCTCCTTTCTTTTCCTGGGACGGAGAAGGTGAGCGGAAGGGTCTAGAGCAGGGGTCGGCAAACTTTTTGACTCGAGGGCCACAATGGGTCCTTAAACTGGACCGGAGGTCCGGAACAAAAGCAACCTGACCACGCTGGCACTCTCATCTTGGGCTGCTGGTGAAGGAGCGGAGGGGAGAGCAAGAGAACCCTCCCCTCTTTCGGCTCCACGGGCCGGATAGAACAGCCGAAAGCGCCGGATCCGGCCGGCCTGTGGGCCGTAGTTTGCCCACGGCTGGTCTAGAGTCCTGTTCACCTCCCGTTTCTTTTGTGGAGAGGCTCAGACTGAGTGACCAGGAGAGCCAGGCCTCAGACCAGGTTCTCAGAACTCAAGCCAACCGCCCGTGTGCAGGGGAACAGGCAGAATGTTCCTTTCGTCTTTACCGCAGGAGCGAGAACACACCGGCACCCTTCATCCGCTTACCCCTGGCCGGACAGAAGCCCTGACCACTGGCCCACCGTGGCGCTGGGTTTGGGGGAAGGGCAGTGTCATCCAGAGCAAGCCCCATGTCTAGTGCTGCTCGGTGCTCCCTCGGCTCCTCTCCACCCCAGGAGATCGCCTCTCCCTTCTCAGGAGCCAGAAAACAAATTGGGCCCCTTGGGTGGAGAGGGAGACTGCAATCAGCCCTCCCTCCCTCGAGATTCCTTTCACCTGAACGATGCTAACCTGCCTGCCCCAGGTGCGCGGTCCCAGCGCCTCCCCAGCCTCCCCAGCCTCCCACACTCCCTGCTCTGCAAAGGGAGGTTCGCTCTGGGGGCCCACAGTTGCCAATGATCACAGGGAGTCGGAGCTTGCTGGTTGAGGACTTCAGGTTTGATTTTAGAAGCTCCAAATCCCTGTTTATAGAGTCCGGACCCCACTTGCAGATTTTCCTCTTTAGAAGCTAGCTCTCCCACACCCACCCTCAGAGTCACGAGCCCCTTTCTCTAGAATCTGGAGTGCTCTCTCTCTCTCTCTCTCTTTCTCTCTCAAAAAAAAAAATTTTTTTTATTGATTTTTTTTTTTTTTTTTTTTTTTTTACAGAGAGGAAGGGAGACCGATAGTTAGAAACATCGATGAGAGAGAAACATCGATCAGCTGCCTCCTGCACCCTCCTCACTGGGTATGTGCCCGCAACCGAGGTACATGCCCTTGACTGGGACTGAGCCTGGGACCCTTGAGTCCTCAGGCCGATGCTCTATCCACTGAGCCAAACCAGTTAGGGCATAAAGCTAAGGTGACCAGATGTTCCGCTTTTGGCGGGACAGTCCCGATTTTTAACAATTTGTCCCGTGTCCCGCGGCATTTTAAAAACGTCCAGAGAGTCTGGTCACCTTACATAAAGCTCTCTCGCTAGGACTCACGCAGCTCTCTCGATGAGTCTAAGCCTCCGGATGGAGATGCTCTCTGTAGGACCTGGGCCTGTGTCTGTGGGATCCAGTGCGTTGCCTGTTTGGGCCTTGATCCAGATCAGCTGGTGGCCGCCTTGACCTTTGGGAGAATTAGAAAAAGCACTCCTCCAGGCACACCCAGTCCTTAGAGGGCATCTCGTGGCAAATGGTGGCTCCGTGCAAAACCAGAGGGGCCACTTCCTTCGGCAGAGGCGACCTGCGTGTCTCCCCGTCTTGGGCTAACATCAGCCTGGACTCCCGCTGAGGTGGCTTCTTTGTGCCACGCACACACCACGCAGTGTCTGACTTCGGGGCATACACTCCAGCTAGAAGGCCGAGGCCTGTCCATAGGCCTCTACTCATGGGTCCCGGGATTCTCAAGGACTGGTTGTCTGGGTATAAGACCTGGGCCACCATCTGCACGCCTGGGATCTGACCTGAGGCAGGCCTCCTCTGTGCCGTCTGAGCTGCCGTCAGTGGGGTCTAGGCCTCTGTCCATAACTGTGACTCAAATTTTTCCTGATTGTGACTTGTGCATTTTGCATTTGTAATATAGTAAACACACACACACACACACACACACACACTCACATATAACTGGAACAGTAATTTTTATGAAATAATACTTACCTTTACTACAGAGGATACACTTTGATATTTTTCTTCTGTTCTACTCTTTAAAAAATTTTTCAAATACAGCCCTGGCTGGTGTGGCTCAGTTGGTTGAGCATCGCCCATGTGCTAAGATGTCACTCCGGTCAGGGCCCATGCCTGGGGGTGGTGGGCTGGATCCCCCATACCGGGTGTGCAGGAGGTAGTCAATCAATGTTTCTCTCTCTTCCACTCCCTCCTTTTCTCTCTAAAATCAATAATAATAAAAAAAAACACATTAAAATGTTTTAAATAAAAGGCTGATTGGAATCCATAAAATTCATGTCTCGATTTTACTACCTCTCATGAGTCACAAGCTACAGTCTGAAACACCGGTGCTAAGGCCGGGGCCCAGATCCACCCTGCTCTGTGGGTGGGGCCCTGGGCTTCTCCCCCTGGCCCGGCGCTCTCTCGGGGTCTCAGGCCTCTTCCGGCGGGCGCTGCCTTCGTGTCCTTCCGACCCTCAGGCTCTCCAGCACACTGCTAGCCGCCCTGTCCTCTCCAGGAGGCACTGAGCACGGGCTCCCGGGAGCTCTCTGAGCCTGCTGCCTCGCCCTCGGCCCCTGAGGCCTAGGAGGCGGGAGTGGAACAGGTCAGGGCAGAGGGAGGACTCAGGCTGTGGCCCAAGATGGCTCCCAGGACATCGGGAGGCAATCAGGGAGCTCAGCTGAGCTGTGTTCAATAAATCATGGAGGCTGGGGCCTGAGGGAGAGGGAGGCCAGGAGGGAAGGGGGCCATGAATAAATAATTCATGTAGACAATGAACAAGGAGCCCTGGCTGGCATGGCTCAGTACAGGGTCGGCCTGTGCACCGAGGGGCTGCGGGTTTGATGTCCAGTCAAGGGCGCATACCTGGGTTGCAGGTTCGATTCCCACCTGGGTCAGTGTGGCACATGTGGGAAATGACCAATCAATTTCTCTTTCTCTCTCTCTCTTTCTCCCCTCCCTCCCTCCCTTCCTCCATTCCACTTTCTCCAAAAATCAATGGACAAAAAATATCACCCAGTATTAACACAAATCCATCCATCAACAAAAATAAAAACAAAAAAAATAGGCAAGGAGCCTGTGAGGAGGGGGTTGGATGTGTGTGTGAGTGGGAGGAGCAGCTGCCAGCCCCAGACATAAAATATTCACGGGTTTTCCCCTTAGCAGAGGGCCCGTGTATGCGCGCAGGGCTGGCAGGTGGTTTGTGTGGTCCCAGCCCGGGAACCTGGGTGTCAACAAGGAAGGCAACGCGTGGCTCTCCTGACTTCCCAGTGTGTGTGTGTGTCAGCGCGGTGCCCTCCTGTCCGGGAGCCCACGCGGAACTGCCCACGGGACTGGCAGGAGGGAGCGCGGCGCTCCGCTGGGTGGTCCAGGACACGGGAATGAGGGCGCAGGGCCAGGTGGGCGGGGTCGGGGCGTAATGATCTCTTATCCTGGCCGTGCCCTGATCCCTCTAATGAGCCTGGCACGCCGAGAGGCCTGAATGGGGGAGGCACCGCGGGTACCAGGCTGGAGGTGTGTGGCTCCTCCGAGTGTGCCTAAAGGAAGCCGAAAGGCGTGGCAGCTACCAGGATGGACTTGGGGTCTGATTCCAGTCCTGCCGCTCATGGGCTGTGTGAGTCACTTCGCCCCGCTGAGACGGAGCAGGGCCAATCACACCCTCAGTGCGGGAGCCGGTTGCCGTGGGGATTGAGATTCCTGTCTGGGGAGCACTCGGCTCGGTGTGTGGGACCTGCAGCGTCCGGCTCACGGAGGCCTCCTTGTCACTCTCATGACCAGGGTACCTCTTGATGTCCACCTACCTAGACTAGCCCGTTTCCATCTGTTCTTCCCCGTCTCCAAGCTCCTCTAATCGCTATCCCAGTGGGAGAGGCGGCCTACGGCGTGGGGAGAAGGGATGGGTGGGAAAAGATTGGATAGAATCAGGGAGAGGAGAGGTTACCGCCGAAAGTAGAGGTCCCACCCTTGCCAGGGTGGAGGGAGGGGTCCCTGACCTTCTCCTCAGACCCCGGAGCCTCTCCTCGACCCCTCAGATTCTCCCTTGAGACTCTCTTCTCTTCCCTGCCACCGCAAATGTAGCTTTCTAGCACGTGGCTGCAGGAAGACAGAGGGGACTGGGACAGGGCAGTGGTCGGCAAACTCTTCAGTCAACAGAGCCAAATATCAGCAGTACAACGATTGACATTCCTTTGGAGAGCCGAAAGCCGGCTTCTGCGCACGGGCCACGAGGTTTCCATCGCACCGTACGTGTGCGCCCGCACGTGGTGTTTTGTGGAAGAGCCACCCTTAAGGGGGCCAAAGAGCCGCATGTGGCTCTCAGGCTGCAGTTTGCCGACCACTGGGATAGAGGCCTCTGAATATAGAGGCCATCCCCACTCCCTGTCCTCCCTCTCGCCCCCACGCCTGTCCTCGCTGCCAGAGCTCTGGCTGCCACCCTCTGCCCACAGCAGCCTAGGGCTTCTTCCCCGGCAAAGACGGCTGTGTCTGGGCAAAACCCAGAGGAACGGCACGGCGTCCGGAGTGGGCGGGGGGTCCTGGCTGAAGCCCGCCGGGCGGGCGGGAGAGGGCCAGGGCGGAGGACTGGGGCCTCCCACGGGCCCAGCATTCCCCAGCCCTCTCGTGTGCCCTGGAAAGGATCCGCTCCCTTCGGGAGAAAACACAGCAGGCAGGTCTGAGCTGGCCTGCTCCTCCGAAGACGAAGACGGAGGAACAGGCTGGGGGAGGGGGCCTGCGATCTTCGTGGGGAGTGCTGGCTGTAACCCCCCGTGGCTCCCCTGGGGAGCCAGGCGTGGAGGGAGTGTAGCCTACACCCTACCATAGCCCGGGGCTCAGCCCTTTGCGGGGGTGCCCCCCCCCCCTCTTCTGCCACTTGGAAAGCCAAAGGTCTGGGCCCCAGGGGGGAAGATGGTGCCTGCTCACCCCCTTCCCAAAGAGCCAACGTCGGTTCTTCACTTCCCCTCCCCTGGGCTGGGCAGGTTCGGGCTAATCTTCGCCAGAGCTTCATAGCAAACATTGATCTGTAATAAAACCACAACGTGTGTTCCGGAGAAGATTCCAGACACGGAGCGATCCAGACAACACGCAGACACACTCACGCGCACAGGCACACACAGCTCCGGGAGGCAGACACCAGCGGCCCGGAAGACACGGCTAAGCATGGCCTCGCGCCACGGTCAAGGGCACATCCCCTCCCCGCCGTGAGTGTGGGGCCTTCTCTGACAGCCCACGTCCCTCCCCTCGTGGTCGTGGCACTTTGCACACAGCTCGGTAATAGACTTGCACTTGGCATTATAATTATTTGTTAGCCAGTTTGTCTTCTCCGGCAATCTGAAGATTTCCTCAGGGAAGAAAGCTTGTCTTGTGCAAGTGTTACCCTCAGCATCCAGCAGGCAGCTGGGAATTTAGTTAGTAGGAGTAGGGGCGGCGCTTAATAAATAATTGTTGAATTGACGAGCAGAGGAATAAAGGCACCTAGCCAGGGGTATCCCCCCTCGCCCCACGGCCCCTCAGAAGCACAGAGGACACCAAGTGGGTGCTACTCATGCCTCTGGCCCCACCTTCTTGTCTCTTAGGGCCCTGACCTTACTGCCTCCCGGCTTCCTCAGAGGCCCCCTCTTTCTCCCTCTTCACTCAATGCAAGACCATGCGTTTGAGTCCGGCCTGGGGGCTGGCAGGCAAGGGAAGGGTTAATGACACCTCATTAGGGTTTAATTGGAGGAAGGAAGCTGTCCTGGCACCAGACAGGTGGGCAGGCCTGGCCCTGGCTGGAGCAGGCATCCCCTGTTCCAGCACCCTGCCAGGTGCGTGCATTATTTGGCCCTGGAGATCCTCAGCCCGGTCGGGGGCACCTCCCCCCACCTCCCCCCACCGTTTGCTTTGCCAACTGGGTCTCTAGGCAGTACAGACCAGTCCTCCCCATCTGTCACCAGACATTCGGAGGGGGAGTCAGACTTCTTGTCCCTTCTGCCCCGTCCACTTCAGGAGGCGCTGGAGGCCGGGGAGAGGGGCCCGGTCGGGAACTGGACAACTGAGAGACAGCACGAAGGGGTGGGTTTGGGAGCCAGCCGGCTTCCAAATACAGCCACGGGGCTCAGAACTTGGGAGGTGTCTGCCCAATTTGACCTTAAATGAAGAGAATGCAAATGAGATGCAGACGATATGCAGATGAACACGAGGACCTCGGCATTTACATCCCCAGTGGCAGCAGCTCCGCAGCACCCAGGACCCCCGGCGCTGCTGTTGCCAGGACCCCCTCCCCATCCCCCTGGCGTAGGCCGCCCTGACCATGACTCTGAGTGAGGAAAAGGACCTCCAGGAAGGGAAGAGCTTGGTTGGGCCAGAGCCGCAGGGCCTGGGACGCTGAGCTCCACCCCGGTCTCCCTGCCCTCAACCCAAGCGCCACCGAGATGCCCAGACGCCCATGGAACTGCACTAACCACTCTCCAGGTAGTGCTGGGACGCACGGCCCGTTGCTATGGGGACCCCTCCCACGTCCAGGCCGGAACCAATGGGCGTCCCTGCTGATGACCTCATGCCCTAGGCCCCCGAATTCTATTGGTTACTTGGGAGCCAAAGTGCCCCTTGCCAGCTGCATCAGGGCTGGGGATGCCCCATGACTGGTGTGGCCTACTGAGAGAAGGGCGTGCTGGGAGATCCCAATTTGCCGAATGAATGAAAAAAGGGGGTGGGGGAAGGGATGAGTCAAAAAGCCCAAAACTTCAGGGTTTTGCCTGAAGGAAGATTCGCACCCCCCTCGCCCTAAAGAATGGAGCGGATCAGGCTCTCCAGGCCGCAGAGGGAGTGAGCAGAGACAGTGGAGTCCCGCCGGTTTGGGAGAGAGTAGGGCAGGCCCAGCAAATTGAGGGCCTCACCCTCTCCGTCTAGCGCCGCTGAGTTTAGGGGAGATCGGTGACGCCCCAAAACTTGCAGAGCTGCCCAAGCCTCCTGGAACCGCGCCCGGAACACGCCTGGAGGACTTCTCGTGGGGCGGAGGGAGGCTGCACGGGAGATTGCCTGCCCGCCCGGCCTCGGGAGCGGGCTCTCCCGCTCTCCATGGACGGCGTCAGGGTGTCAGGGCCCGGGCTGGGCCGGAAGGGCGGCTGGCTTGGCTTTCAGGCCTGAGTTTGCGGCTCCCTCCACCCTCCTCCACCCCAAAGGGCAGAGCTGCCGAGGTGTCGCCCTCGCACCTGCAGGGAGCTGGCGGCCGGCGAGGGCGTGTGCCTGTGTCCAGGGTGCGACCAGAGGGCGGGCGGGTGGGGCGAGGTCCCAGCCGCCAGGCCGGGGTCTCTCTCCACCTGCGTCCTGGCTCCACTGGCTCGGAGGGGTCCCGCCTGGGACCGTGGGGAGCAGAGGGAGACCCTCACAGTCTGAGCGCAGGGCCGGGCTCCTAACCGGGGGCCCCGCCTGTGGTTCCCCGCCTGTGGAGGGGGTGGAGGAGGTGCAGGGATGACAGGGCGACACAGACACGCATTCCGGATGGCAGTAGGCGGAACTCGAACCCAGAATCACAAGACAGCCTTCAGCTCAGACTCCGCCGCCGCACCCCACACCCCCTCTCCCCGCCCCCCCCCCAGAGATGGCTTGAGATGAGGCCCTGACTCCCACCCACCCAGCCTCGCACCCACAGACCCCAGACAGGCCTCCCTCAGCCCGAGCAGTGGGATCACCAGAGGCCCGGGCCTGGCCTGGGTGCTCAGGGGGTGGGGGAGGGGTCCGCAGTCCCCAGCACCCCGCCCCGCCCGGCCCCACCCACCCGGGTGTTCACACTCTGCCTCTCGCTGCCGCAGCCGCGGAGCTAATGAGCACAACATCCACCTATCGATCCGGGCTCCGTGCCAGGCGGCCGGCTCCGAGCTGCCGAGAGGCCGTGGGGCACCGGGAGGTGGAGCACAGCTTGGGGGGGGGGGCGAAGGGGCGCCCTTTCCCCTGGCGCCACCCAGGACATCATGCAGAAAGCCTCCCCCCCCCAATGGGTCTGGGGGGATCACAGCGTTGGCTGCAGAGGGAGAAGAGTGTGGGGCTGAGAGCAGGGGCCCTCCCTCCTCGGCCCGCCCCTCCCTCCTTATAAAAGCCGAGAACAAAGAGGCGCTGGGGATGGAGGCTTTGATCTGACCCCACCTTCCCCGTTCCTTCTAGGCCGGCCCCGCCCTACTGCCCCTGGGAGGGGGAGACGCCCAGCTCTCCGGGACCCACGCGTCCCGAAACCCAGGGTGCTGCCTCCCCGTGGCACTGCCCCAAGTGGGTGGGCCGCCAGGAGCATCCACCCTCTCCTCGGTGGCACAGGATCCACCCTCTCCTCGGTGGCACAGGAAGCCAGCTCGGGGGGTGGGCGGGGGCGCCAAGCTGCACAGCTGCTGCTGGCACCCACTCCACACTGCCCAGAGGGGTGCCCACGGAGGCCTGGCACGGATGGCCCGGGCACAGCTGGCACGGAGGTCAGGCCAAGCCACGCTGAGAGCAGAGGCCGCAGGGAGTCCGGGTGTCAGGGAGGGAGCCGGGGCAGGAGGTTGAGGGGAACAAGGAAGGCGGTGGTTTATTGAGGGCTTGGTCCAGGAACTTATAAAAATACAAACTGGCAGGAAATTCGGCCTCATGGCAAGTCTGTCTTCACAGAAGACGCGTGAGTGACCCCTGGAAGGGGAGGTGCTGCCCTCGGCAGGGCCCACAGGGCACGGCACGGCTGGCAGGCCTGGGCCGCTTCCCGCCCTGGTCCTTCAGCCCACCGGCCGGCTCGTCGTCCTGGCCCCCGCGGGCTCGGGGGTTCAGCCCCGCCAGATCGCAGTCTTCCCGGGAGGTGGGTGGAGGCGGCCACCGAAGCCGCCGTGGAGAGCGGGGCTTAGCCTGCCTGCGATCCAGATGCCAAGGCCGAGCGCAGCTCCCTGTGGCTCCGCTTCAGCCTGGGACGAGGGGCCAGCGCGGCAGGGGTCACCTCCGACCCCCCGACTTCCCTCATCACGCCTCCATCTTGTCTGTCCGGCTTGGCAGCCCCGCTCGGGTGGCAGGACACCTCCTCCAGGGCGTCTTGGGAAGGCGCTGGCTCCTGGGGTGGCAGGGAGGGTCCCCTTGGCTCAGAGAACTCTCAGGAGGCGCAGGATTGGGAGCAGCAGCAGCGGCAGGAGACAGAGGGGGCTGGGCGTGCCCCCACCTCGCCACCCCGATGTGCCACTCTCTCCGGGGCTCCCGACAGGATGGGCCGACTCAGACTCTGTGAGGGGGAGGGGAGCACGCTGTGTCCTCCGCTCACTCTCCCCGTGAGCGGTCCTCCCCCATCCTGGCTCCAGGATCTTCCAAGCTGCCTCCCCATAACCTGCCACCCTGTCCTCCCCGAAGCCCAGCTTCCAAGTGTCCCCCGAACGGCTTCGAAGGCCGTGCCCCCGAGATGTGGTTCTGCTGGCCCAGCACACAGGCTGCAGAGGAGCCCCCACAGGCCGCCCAGGGGAGGGGCCAGCGCTCACAGCCCTCCCCGAACCCCCCAGAGCCTCCCAGGCCCCCCCCACCCAGGCCTGCCCTCCTTCCCGAGAAGGCCCCCAGCCGGAGGACTGCTGCCCGCCCCCCCACTTACTGCTCTCCTTGCAGCACACGGACACCTGCAGCCTCAGACATGGGCCGGGACTCCCGGGCGTGGGCACGGCTGGAGGTGGGAGGGAGGGAAGCGTTATCGCAGGCTGGCTCGCAGACTCCCATCAGGCCCTCCCAAGCTCTCCCCTCGGCAGGCCTGGGAAACTTTCCCTTCCTTCTGGCCCGGCACAGGGCTGCTCCTCAGCCCTCCAGCCCCTCTCCTAGCTCCTCCTCCTCCCCCTCTCCAGACTCACCGTGGATGCCCCCTCGGTCCTGGACTCAGGGCCCCTCCAGCCCCTTCTCTGACCACAGCCCCCCCCCCCTGCCTCCCCCGCCCCAGGCCTGGCCCTCGCTCCCAGTCCCATCCCTCCTCCTCACCTTGGGCTCTCTGCCTGGACGGGCGGCAAAGTCAGGTACCCCCGCCCCTCCTCCCCCCGGAGGTGGCCAGCGCCCCCCCCACCCACCCCCTACCCCCCCCCCCCCGGGGGCACTCACAGATGTAGTAGTAGGTCTCTCCGGGCAAAAACTCGAAGCCGAGGGAGAAGGGCGTGAAGCGCTGGATCTTCTCGGAGAACCGGACGGGCCCGAAGGGGGCGAAGGGCAGGGAGCACTCCCAGCGCTTGAAGGCCCCGGGCCCCTGTGCCTGGCAGGCCTCGTAGCCCGGCCGGTCCACCATGTACAGGGCGAACGTCTCGGGGCCCTCGGGGGGCCCGGGGCCCTCATAGTGAGGGCAGAAGATGTCGAGGTAGTCGTTGAGGCCCAGCTCCACCACAGCGTCTCCTCGGAGCAGCCTGCGGACACAGGGGGTCACGGTGGGCTGAGGGGGTCATGGCAGGGCGCACGGGCCAGGGGGTCCCTGTCCGGGGGTCTCCGCCAGCCCCTGCCCTGCCCTCCGGCGAGGCTGTGTTCTCTGGGCGGACAGCTTCTTCTTTTTAAAAAAAAAATATATTTTATTGATTTTTATAGAGAGGAAGAGAGAGGGATAGAGAGTTAGAAACATCGATGAGAGAGAATCACCAATCAGCTGCCTCCTGCACACCCCCTACTGGGGATGCACCCGCAACCGAGGTACATGCCCTTGACCGGAATTGAACCCGGGACCTTTCAGTCCGCAGGCCGATGCTCTACCACTGAGCCACACCGGTTTTGGCGGCGGACAGCTTCTGGGGGGCAGAGAGAGGGGAGGAAGAGGGGCGGAGAGAGGGGAGGAAGAGAAGGCCAGCGGCCCCCAGGCCGGAGGTGAGGGGTGCAGAGCTCACAGCCAGGGCTCCGGGGGAGCGGCCCGCCCCGCGCCTGCTTTGGTGCTGGAGCCGCCCCGGCTCTGCAGCCCGGGCGCCGGGCCTGCTCAGCACCCGAGCTTCGTAAACGCCAGCCGCACGGCTGCTGCGAAGGAGCTGGAACAGGGGCAAGGGGCAGAGACCTGGGCCACAGGGCGGTCCCAGGGCCGGAGACTGGGAGCAGCGTCCTCTTTAAAAGACGAACGGAGAGCCGAAACCGGTTTGGCTCAGTGGTAGAGCGTCGGCCTGTGGACTGAAAGGTCCCGGGTTCGATTCCGGTCGGGGGCATGTACCTTGGTTGCGGGTGCATCCCCGGTGGGGGGTGTGCAGGAGGCAGCTGGTCGATGTTTCTCTCTCATCGAAGTTTCTGGCTCTCTATCTCTCTCCCTTTCTCTCTGTAAAATATCAATAAAATATATTAAAAAATAAATAAATAAAAGACGCCAGGAGAGAGGCTGTCCCTGTCCCTGAGCTCTCCTCCAACGCTGAAAAGAATGCCAACAGGCTGAGACCGGTTTGGCTCAGTGGATAGAGCTTCGGTCTCTGGACTGAAGGGTCCCAGGTTCGATTCTGGTCAAAGGCATGCACCTTGGTTGTGGGTGCATCCCCGGTGGGGGGTGTGCAGGAGGCAGCTGATCGATGTTTCTAACTCTCTATCCCTCTCCCTTCCTCTCTGTAAAAAAATAAATAAAATATATATTAACAATAAAATAAAATAAAAACGTGGAGGGGGGGTGCCTCCCTCTTCTTTGTTTTATTTATTTATTTTTTGCCAGGACAGGGAAGTGCCAGGCATGGAGGGGCGCCCCCTGCAGGTATCACCCCATCTTCGGCCTCCTCAGCACTCCCTCCCCCCCCCCTTCCTGGGAGCTGCCTGGGGGAGCCAGTGCAGGTGGGAAGGCCTGGGACCCACGGCCCCCCACAACCATCAAACACAGCTCGACCCACGCCCCCCCTACCACACCGACACACAACCGGCTTCACGTAGGGAAGGCCTCCAACTGTCCCCCGGTGGGTGGTCCAAGGGCCACCAGTGTAGGGAGTTCTGATTAGAAATGCAGGTTCCGACAAAGCCGGTTTGGCTCAGTGGTTAGAACATCGGCCTGCAGACTGAAGGGTCCCCGGTTTGGTTCCAGTTAAGGGCATGTACCTTGGTTGTGGGCACATGCCCATTTTGGGGGGGGGGGTGCAGGAGGCAGCTGATCGATGTTTCTCTCTCATGGATGTTTCTAACTCTCTATCCCTCTCTCTTGCTCTCTGTAAAAACTCAATAAAATACATTTTAAAAAATGCAGGTTCCTGGGGCTCAGCTCAGACCTACCAGGACACCAGTGGGGCCTTTGTACGTTTCCTTTCGCCGGGTCCTTAGTGCCGTGAGGAGTGCCCGGCACCAGGACGGGGCTCAGCACATATTTGTGAATTGAGGGCGTGAACCAGAAACCTCAGAGTTGGGGGCTAGGAACCTGAATTTTTAACGAGTCCTCTAAGCGATTCAGAGGCACTGGTCTGGAACAGAGAGAGCAGAGAGCGGCGTTCCGAGGTGGCAGACAACAATGGCTGTTATCATATGGTATTGGCATTATAATGGCCTGTCCGGGTCCCTGCCCTGGGGTGGGGTGGGAAGGGGGTTTTCGGGCTCTGGGAGGCCAGGGTTAGGCCCCCTAGCCCAGGTCCCATACACAGCCGCTCCTAGTCAGTGTCGGTGAGTGAGTAACACAGGGCCACACTCTGTCTCAAGCAGCTGGGGAAAACAGTGAGGTCAGACGACGTATCCAAAGGTGAGTCGGCTGGGAGGGCAGGGCCCAGACGGGAGAGAAACAGAGGGACGCAGATAAGGACGGAGATGAAAGCAGAGATGCCAAGTGAGAGAGGTCAGGAGCCGGGGTGAGGGTGGGCGGGCCGGCACCCTCGCTCTCCCACAAGAGTCAAGCCCCCTCCCGGGAGGGCGGGCGGGAGGCCGGGGAGCCCCCCTCACCCCCCAAGAGAGGCGAAGGGGGCGGGGCCCGGGGGACAGGCCAAGGCCCCTGGGCCCGGCGCCAGGAGCCAACCTCCCGGGACGGGGACTGGGGTTCTCGGCGCGTCCCCCAACACGTGCGGGTCCGGGGAGCCCCGGGCACGCCCCGCCCCTCCCCCTCCCTCCCCCGTCGACTCAGACAAAGGAGCCCCGGCGCGCGGCCCGGTGCGGCCCGGTGCGGGCGGCGGGCGCGGCGCGCGGGGCGAGCCGGGGGGACGCGCGCGCCCAGCCCCGGGGCGCCCAGGCCCGGCCGGCGGCGCGCGGGGCCCGCCGGGTTCGGCCCGGCTACCTGGGGTTGCTGGAGTTCCAGTAGAAGTCGTGGCGGAGGCCGGAGCCCCCGGGCAGCGGGGGGCCGAGCAGCGCGGCCCACAGGACGGTCTGCAGCAGGGGCGGCAGCCGCATCGCCCCCCGCGGTCCGGTCCGGTCTGGTTCGGCCCGGCCCACTCCGCTCCGGCCGCCGCCGCGAGAAAGGTACAAAGTGGAGGCGGGGGGGGGGGGGCGTGCGGGGCCTCCGGGGCCACGCCCCCCGGCAACTTTCCGCCAATGGGAGCGCGGCCCCGCCCCCCGCGCGGCGCCAGCTCCGGTTAACCCCGTGCGAGCCCGTTAGCGGCGCCCGGTTCGCGCGGCGCCCGCCGGGGCGGGGCGGGCCGGGCGGGGAGGGGGCGCGGGGGGCCGGCCGTCCCCCCCTCTCCACGCGGGTTCCCCCGGGGGCCCAGCCTTCCGCGTCCGCCTCGGGAACGCCGGGCCGAGGGCGTTCTCGGAGTTTGGGAGACCTGAGCGGCCGCGCGCGCCCTTTGCCCGGGAGGAGTAAAGCGAGGCCGGAGCCCGGGGCCCGGAGCCTGTGCCGCCGCCCCGGCGTCTCGGCGCGTCCGGGGGCGGCGCTGGGGGAAGGGGCAAGTGGCCGGACCCCCCACCGGGCTTGCCGTCGTGAGCCCGATGCCCACTCGGGGCTGGCGCCTGCCCCGTCCCGCCCCACACCTTCGCCCCGGGCCGGGGCCCGCGCAGCCCGGTGCCGGGGACGAATTAACGAGGTGGCTGCGGCGGGCACAAAGCACCTTTGTTCCCGGGCCCTCAGGTGGGGGCGGGGAGGAGGCAGGTGCGTGGCCCGGGGATCGTGGGAGCCGCGGCCGGGCTCCACCCCGGCTCCAGGGCGCTGGGAACGCCAGCCAGACCCACTTTTCCCAGCCGCCCCGTCCGAGGGTGGGGACGGCGGGCTCCACCGCCGGCGGCGGGGCCCGGTGGTCGCCCCGAGGCGCTGGGGACGGGGCTGGGCGGCCTGGGATAGCGGAGGGCGTCCAGCTCTCCTTGGCAGTAGATGGTGCGGAGAGGGTCCCCCCCAAGATGGGCAGAAACGAGCTGCGAGCATCTGGGGGACGCCCGCGGCCCCGGCCTGGGACGCTCCTCCTCCTTCCAGCCCGGTCTTCGTCTGAGGCGACAGCGTCCCCTGGCGGCCAGACGAACCGCAACGGGAGGGGGGTGTGTGTGAGGGCGACCCAGACTTCCAGAGCAGACACACTCCGCGGCAAGCAAGCTCCTAAAATCTTCCTAAAATCTTCCGTTTATTACAGCCGAGCAGCGAGACTGCGCACCTCCCTCCGCAGGTCCAGCTCCCGCCCCATCTGTAGCTGCGCGCAGGCCCCCGGTGCAGCCCCACAGCCCGGGGAGAGTCTAAAGAGTCCCGCTCCTTTGCATCCAGGCTCTGGCTCCTTGCTCCTTTGCATCCAGGCTCTGGCTCCTTCCACAGTCGCGGGGTGTGTGGAACCCCAGGGGGCCGGCCCACGCCTCTTTAAGTCCTAGGCTGGGGTGGAGGCAGGTGGGACTTCCGAAGAGGTCAGAGGTAGAGGGAGGACACAGCTGGGGGCGGCGGTGCAGGCCTGGGGTGCGGAAAGCAGAGAAAAGAGGTCAGAGGTTCCTTTTTCCCCAGACCACTCGCCCTGCCCACCCACCCACCCACCCCTTTTCGGGGACCTCCTTGCCCACCTGGAAGGTACCACCAGGGGCGGGATTCCAGCTCCTGGACCAGGCTGGTCACTTGCAGGACACGGGCCCTGGGGGTCTGCAGGGAGTGGCTTCCTCGGGGGTGGGGGCTTGGCGGGCCCCTGAGACTGAGAAAGAGAGCAGGTAGGACACAGGCTTGGCAGAGGCTGTCATGTTGGCCCCCCAGACCCCCCATATACTGGTGCTGGGGAGCACCAGCTGTGGGGTTGGGGCAGGGAGCACCGGAGGTCCTCTTTGTTTCCGTCTGTCACCATAAGAGTACCAGTGGGGTATGTGCCCTCACGCACAGAGGGGAGATCTCACCACAGCCCTGGGTGGTGGACAAGGCTGTGACCTTCTCTCCCCCCACTGTTACCTTCGGGTGCCTCACCACCGGGTCAGCGGGCAGAGGGCGGGTGGGGGGATTAGGTCGGTCAGCCAGCGCAGCCTGAACAGAGAGAGGGGCAGTGACTGTGAGAGCACATCCAGGGGGCAGTGAGCATGCAGAGGGGCCCCCGAGGGGTTCAGGCCAACATGCACAACCAGCCAGAGGGCAGGAGCACGGACGGGGGCATGCGCACAGGGCTGGGGTGCATGCCGGCAGATGTCTGGGGGAGGAAGGTGTGGGCATCCCCGGGCCGGCCCTGGCCCGCTGCAGTCCCGCCTCCAACCACCAGGTGGTGGTAGAAGCCAAGGCAGGAGGCTCACCCTTTGCTGCTTCTGGGGCTCAGAGGGTCTGAAGGCTGAGGGGCGCCCGGGTCCCCTAATGGAGAGCGCCGCCGGCAGGGAACAGGGGCGAGAACTGCGGTTGGGCACCAAGCCTCCCGCCGGCCCTGAGCCAGGGCAGGGCCTGGCCCAGATTTACCTGGAGTCTCTTGGGCACAGGGTCAGGAGGCAGTGGCCGTGAAGGGGGTGCCGGGAAGCCAAGAGCACTAGCCTGCTGAGGTCGCAGGAGGAGCAGACAGGCGGGGTGGGGTGGGGGGAGGGAGCAGAGAGATAGAGAGAGAGAGATGTGGGCAGAGAGGGTTAGTGCCCAGGAGGGGCCGCTAGGACCCCAGGGACAGTGAGGCTGTGCATGCCGTTATTCATTTGCATGCAGAGGGGGTGACGGGTGGTAGACTGGGCTCGGAGGCCACCTCCACTCACATACTCCTGCCATCGGACCCCGAGGGCTCAGGGCACTCGCCAGCCCTCTACACGTGGTGAACACCGAGGGCCATCCTGGGTCCCACCCTCCCTCTCCTTCCAGGGCCCCCAGCTTGGTCCCACAGCCACAGCGTGGGGGGCTCCAAGAGGTCGGCAGACCCTCCTCGAGGCCCTGCCCCACCCACTCCAGGCTGCATTTGGTTTCTCAGACGGCAAGCCGAGGAGGAAAGGGCTGGCCCGGCTCCTGTGGTTGGCTCTGGGGCGCTGCGCGTCTTTCTCTGGGCCCACCCCGGGGCCCAAGCTGCATGCCGGGCCAAAATGGGGCCCTCTCTCCCCTGGCATTCGGGGCTCACCTTGACACCTGGCATCAGCAGCTGGGCCCTCTGCGGGGGTCCAGGGCGTTCTGGGGGACCAGGCTGGGCTGCCCTAAGCATGGAGGAAGGCAGGAGGGAGAGGGCGCGGCCTCAGACCCTGTTCTCCACCCATATGCCACTCCTGAGTGGGGTTCACCCTTTGCAGCCCCTCGAGAGGAGCATGTGTGGGGCTTAGGCCCAATGGGTGGGGGGTGGAAGCTGACCAGCCTGGGAACCCCATTTCCCCAGCACAGGGGCTCCTGGGGGGGGAGGGGTGATCCTAGCATCCCAGCTTACCCACTCAGGTCTACTGGTCTACGTTCCGGGGAACATGGAGGGAAGGGAGATGAGTTGGGGTGTGGCCCCAAGGGGCTGGGGGCAGGGGCCAGGTGGCAGGGGCTGCAGAGGGGGTAGGGGCGGGGCTCCAGGCTGCTGTCCTCAAAAGAGCCGTGGGGGGCAGCTGGCAGCAGGGAGGCTGGTACCTGTACTGGCAGCTGGGTCCCTTGAGCTGGCAGAGTCGCTGGCGCAGGCGGGCACGGTACCAGTAGCTGGCCCCGAGCAGCACCAAGATCAGCAGCAGCAGGAGGCTGAGGAGCAGGCCTGTGGTCAGGGACCTGGAGGCTGTGGGGGGCAGGCAGGTGTGGGGGTGAGTGGGGCTGAGAACTCCACACCCAGGAGGGGGCAGGGGGCAGGGAGTCGCGTCGGGTGCTCAGAGAAAAGGAGGGGGTCAGGGAGCCAGCCGTGAAGGGGCGGGGAGAAGAGAGGGGTGAAGGAAGGATGAGCCGCTCTGCCCTCCCGGCTGCCCCCGTCCCCCAGGCCTTGCTACCTCTGATCTGGGCACTGCAGTCAGGGGGCGCCCAGCCCTCCTCACAGCGGCAGAGCCGGTTGCTGTCGCAGACCTGGGAGGGGCAGGCGGAGCAAACAAACCGTGAGGGGCTCTGCACGCTGGGGCCGAGTGTCCCTGTCCCCAGCTTCTCCAGAGCTCAGGTTTCCACAGCCGGCAGGTGAGCTGGGGCTGCGGGGGCAGGGAGCCAGCACTCTGGGAGGAATTGGGATCGAACTACCCCCGTGAGCGCCTTCCAGACACCGGGCACCAAGTGGGAGCTCTCAGACTCATCGCCCGTCGCTCAGGAAGGGGCACTCACTACTCCTGTGCCCGGGACAGAGGAGGACCCTGAGCTCAGAGGGGGGAGTGACTGCCCAGGCGGAAGAGCGAGGACCGGAACCGGGCACGCCTGGTCACCAAAGCCCCGGAGGCTCCCTGCCCCCCCCCCCCCGTCTGATTCCCACGCCAGCTCACCCCGTGCCCGTGGCACTTGCTGCGACATTCCTGTGCCCCCAGGAGGTCCAGGGGCTGGCAGCGATGGTCCAGGCACACCTGCCCGGCGGCGGGGAAGGAAGAGCAAGGATCACACTGCGGCAGAACCTGCCGGCACGGGGAGCCCACGTGGCCCAGGCCGCGCCCCGCCTTCTCCGATGGGGAAGCCACGGCTCAGAGGACCACGGGACGTGGGGCTCAGTCACACGCGTGTGAGCTGCCCCCAGCTCTGTGCCTTGTTCACGGGCGGGCTGTGAGGCCTGGGCACCGCTCGCCGAGGCCCGCGCGTCCCTCCCGCGGAGGCTGGCTCACCCAGGCTGCTCACCAGGCCGGGGCCGCAGGCCGTGCCGGGCAGGGCCAGCAGGGGCTGCGCCACGTCGCTGCCCAGGTCCAGGTGCACCCAGCTGCAGTTCAGCCGGGTCCCGTTGGCGTCCAGGGTCTCCCAGCGCAGATCCCGGGCTGAGCCCAGCAGAGGCCGGGCCAGGCCCCCCCGGCACTGCAGCTGCCCGCACACGGCATCTCTGGGGGGAGGAAGGCGGCACGGGGTCTGTGGCAGTGGGGCCAAGGCTCCCACAAACCGGGGGGGGGGGGGGGGGGCGCGTGCTTCCTCACGTACCTCGGGTCGCAGGGCAGGTAGCCGCCGGCGGGACTGCGCCCGCAGCTCCCGAAGGCGTCCCCCCGCGTGTTGGCAGCGAGGAGGCAGCGGGGTGCGGCGGGCTGGGCCCCCGGCCCCCAGAGAGCCTGGCACTGCCGGGCGTAGGAAGCGCAGCGCCCTCGCACGCACACGGCCTGTCCGCCCTCACACGGCTCGCCGTCTCCCAGGCTGATGTCGGGAGGGCACTGGGCGCTGTCCCCGGGGCAGAATTCGGGCAAGTCACAGTCCCCTCTCTTTGGACGGCACGGCCAGCCAGCGGGGCGCAGCTGTGGGGGGCGGGTGGGGGTCAGGGTGGGTGCCGGCAGACCCAGTCAGGCCCTGGGAGTCAGAAGGACTGTCCGCCGGCCCCGGCCCCGGCCCCGGCCCCGGCCCCGGAGCTCCGGAAGGCTAGCCCACCTGGCAGTTCTGACAGCAGGGCCCATCGGCGGCGCACTGCGCCCCCGGCCGCAGCTGGCAGGTGACGTAATCACAGCAGGCGTCGGTGCAGTCCTGTGGGCCGGCGCAGAGGGGCTGGGCGTCAGAGCAGGCCGGCCGGGCCTACCGCCGCTCCCTCCCGGAGCCTGACCCCAAAGGGCGCGCCCCCCCGCCCCCCCCCTGGCAGCAAGGGAAAGCTGCAGCCCAACCATTCCAGTGAGGTCCCTGCAGACAGGGAGGAAGGGAAGGAGTGAGAGGGGTTCGGGGGGCTTGGAGGGAGCCCGTGAGCCAGGGGCCAGGGCACAGAAGTGCGTGGGGCAAGGCTTTGGGGAGGGGCTCACCTCTGGGAAGTCACAGCTGAGCTGCCCGCCCAGCTCCACCATCTTATTCCCGCGGACGGTGGCCATGGAGGACAGGCGGGGCAGTTGCTCGAAGAGGCAGCTGCCCATCCCTCCCAGCAGGGCTCTCTCCAGCGCCTGGCGGCTGCAGTTGCTGAAGTTCAGGCCGGGCAGGAAGCTGGGGAGGGCGGCAAGGCAGGCTGGGGCCGGAGACCCCCTCGCGGGCCCCGCCCGGGCCCCCTCTGCGCCCCGAAGGGACTCACTCCGTGGAGGCCTCCATGATGCAGCTCTTGGCCGGGGCAGGCCCCGGGCAGGGGCAGCTGGTCCCAGGCGGGTCATGGTCCAGGCCCAGGCTGTGGCCCAGCTCGTGGGCGATTGAGGAGGCAACTCCCAGGATGCTCACGGAGTGGTCCTGCGGGGAAGGGGTATCCCGGGTCCAACGCCAGCCTGACGGCCCCTGTTCTCTTCTCACCTGCCCTGGGGGGGGGGGGGGAGCACTCGGCAGGCACTGCCTCTCTCCTTGGCTGCATGGCTCAGTGGTTGAGCACTGACCTATGAACCTGGAAGTCACAGTTCAGTTCCCAGACAGGGCACATGCTAAGGCTCAGTCCCCAGTGGGGGTGTGTGTGTGGGGGGGGGGTGTGCAGGAGGCAGCCAGTCAAATGATTTTCTCTCATCATTGATGTTTCTATCTCTCTCTCTTCCTCTCCCTCTCTGAAATCAAGAAAAATATATCACAGCCGAAACCGGTTTGGCTCAGTGGTAGAGCGTCGGTCTGCGGACTGCAAGGTCCCAGGTTCGATTCCGGTCAAGGGCATGTACATTGGTTGTGGGCACATCCCCGGTGGGGAGTGTGCAGGAGGCGGCTGGTCGATGTTTCTCTCTCATCGATGTTTCTAGCTTTTTATCCCTCTCCTTTCCTCTCTGTAAAAAATCAATAAAGTATGTATATATTTTAAAAAAAGAAAAAAGAAAGAAAAATATATTACAAATGAATGAATGAATAAAATAAATAAAGTGGTAGGAGAGCCCGGGCCGGGGTGGGGGTGGGGCAGGAAACCTGGGTTCTAGCTCAGCTCTGGTTTCCCTCCCTCGCTGTGTGGTCCTGGGCGATCACCTCTGTTCTTCAGGCCTCAGCTGCCCCGGAAGTGGCCTCAGCAGCCTTAGCGCCCCCCTCCCGACCCCCAAATGGGAAAAGCTCCCGGGTGAAGACTGGACACGGATGAGCAGGCCATCAGGGAGGCGCCCGGACTGCAGAAGCCGCACGATGCGCCCCTGCTCTCTACGCCCATCCCTCGGGGTTGGGTGGCTGTGCAGGGGGCTTCGGTGCGTGCATGGTACCGCCAGGAGGAGCTTAGCTGGGGAGGGCAGGAGGCCCGTGGACAGCTCACCATGTTCACCCCTCCCGAGGAGTCAGGGGAGCAGATGGAGTTCTGAATGGCCATGCCCACCGTGGGCCCCGAGAACACAGTAGCTCTGAGGGATTGAGAAGTCAAAGGTCAGGGCCAAAGGGCCAGGGGAGGCTGGAGCTTCAGGGCCTGGGGGGTGGGGTGGGGGGGGGGTGGTCTGGGCTGTATGGTCGGCCAGGCCGGGGCAGAGCGGGCCCCGCGGACCGAGCTTGGGGGCCTTACGTCACCAGCTGGGCGCTGTCGTGGGGCAGGCGGGGCAGTAAGCTGGTCCGGCGCCAGCGCAGGAAGTTGTCCAGCGTGACGCCCGGGTCTGGGCTGATCTCTACCAGGTCTTGGTGCGTCCAGGCCTCCAGGCCCACGAGTGCCACCCGGACATTCAGGGGCCAGAAGAACTGAAAAAGAGCCGGCGGTGGCGGGGCTCAGGAGGGGGGTCCTGGCGGTGAGGGGGCCGGGGGCGCCATCCAGCCTGACACTCACCGTGTCCAGGAGAAGGGCCACTTCCAGGGTGCGGTTCAGCAGGTACTGGAAGTCGGGGTACCGCTGGACCTGTGGGTTAGGAGCGGAGCCCGTGACGGCTGGCAGGGCAGGGCAGGTGGGGGCGGGCTCAGGGCAGGACAAGCAGGGGCCAGCACGCGCTCACCTCTGAATGGTCAGCGACAACCATCAGCTCAATAATCTTCGTCTCGGCCACCACGTCCCGCCTCCACTATGGACGAGAAGGAGCATCAGGCAGGCGGGCGGGCCGCTCACTGCCGGCGGCCGCAGGGCTGGCCAAGTGTGTCCGCCCCCGCCCACCCGCCCGGAGGGCCGGGAGAGCGCCTTCTACGGGGAACCGGGGGAGACTGAGGGGCGAGGGACTGGCCCACGGCGGGCCCACCCAGCGTAGGTTAGGGAGCGGGGAGCAGAGCCCTGCTTTCCTGGCTCCAAACACAATGTTGTGTGTGTGTTTTTTTTCTCCAAATTAAAAATAATAATAATTGCCCAAACCCATTTGGCTCAGTGGATAGAGCGTCGGTCTGCGGACTGAAAGGTCCCGGGTTCGATTCCGGTCAAGGGCATGTACCTTGGTTGCAGGCACATCCCCAGTGGGGGGTGTACAGGAGGCAGCTGATCAATGTTCCTCTCTCATCAATATTTCTAACTCTCCATCCTTCTCCCTTCCTCTCTGTAAAAAGTCAATAAAGTATATATTTAAAAAAAATAATAACAACAGCCAACACCTTCAAATACTTACCCTTCGTCGGGCACAGTTCTAAGCACTTTACATACATGTCGAGTCACTTAGTTTTCATAGCAACCCTATAACATCCGCCGTTTTATTATCTCCACTTTACAAATTAGGGAACTGGGTTCTTATTGCTTTATTATTGGTAACTATGTACTTTCTATATCCAAGTGAGCTCTCTACATAGGGGGTCATAAGACATGAGGAGTTGGGGTCTAGTACAGACATCTAAATCCTTGCTATTCCACTTCTCAGTTGAATGGCCTTCGGCAAGCCATCTGGTAGCTCCCACTAAGATAGAGCTGTCCGTAGCGCCCACCTCCCGGGCTGCTGGGAAGGGTGAAGGGGATGATGTTCATAAAGGGTCTGCCACGTGGAAACCGCTCCATTAGCAGGAGCTGTGGTTCCTGCGGACCAGTTGCTCTGAGGGTCCTGGGCCAGCCCTCCCGCCATCCCTCCTTACCCGGCGCACGTGGCGCTGCCCCAGGGGGCGCTCGGGTGGAGCCGGAGTGGACCCGGATTCGCCCCAGCTCAGGGCGCAAGCGTGGCCTGGCACGGGGAGGTCCTGGATCCGGGAGACGATGGGAGGACCCCGAAGGTCCCCAGGCCTCAGCTCCAGGGTGTAGCTTCTCTCGGGGGACAGGATCACCAAGCCCCTGGGAAAGATGCAGAATGTCAGACTCAGCTCCACGCCTTGCGCCCTGCCGCCTCTCCCATACTCGCGGCAGACTGTCCCCTCGGCGGTACCTGAGCCCGGAGCAGGTGCAGACGGAGGCCCAGGAGTCCGCGTGGCCCTGCACACGGCCCTGGTAGCAGCAGCGCTCCTGCAGCACAGAACAGATGGCCCGTGTGCAGGGGCGGCCCGGGTGTCCGCCCAGGAGACTTGCCCGGGGGGTAAGATACGTAGCATCTTCCCATGTCCTCCGTGGCCCCCTCCCGCCGCCCCCTCCCGCCTTTCCTCAGGCCAGAAACAGGGCCCAGGAGGGCCTGACTCACCAGGGTGTGCCCCTCACTGACCACCCTGGTGCCATCGGGTTGGTACCACACCACGGTTGGGGGGCCTGGGACCAGCTCCCTGTGGAGTGAAGACAGAGGAGAGCGGGATCAGCTCTCGCCCAGGGGGCTGCAGGGCCAGCCCGAGGCCTGAAGGTGACAGAGGGCTGACTGGGCGCCGGGCATTACCCCATCCCTCCGGGGGTAATGGCAGAATGTGTGGCCTAACCACTGTGCTCTGCTGCCCCCCCCCCCCCCCCGGCTTTCTGGGTTCCAACCTGGATTTCACCACACACTCGCTGTGTGGCCTTGGGCAGGTTATGTAACCTCTCTGTGCCCTGACTTCTCTATATATAAAATGAGGGCAGCCGAAACCAGTTTGGCTCAGTGGATAGAGCGTCGGCCTGTGGACTGAAAGGTCCCAGGGTTCGATTTCAGTCAAGGGCATGTGCCTTGGCTGTGGGCACATCCCCAGTAGGGGGTGTGCAAGAGGCAGCTGGTCGATGTTTCTCTCTCATCGATGTTTCTAGCTCCTTTCCTCTCTGTAAAAAATCAATTTTATATATATATATATACCGTATTTGCCGGCGTATAAGACAATTTTTTGGCCCTGAAAAATATGCCTCCAAGTGGGGGGTAGTCTTATACGGCGAGTATATAACAAACTTGTATTTTGAGTGGAAATGTTAGGGGGTCGTCTTATATGCCCAGTCTCTTATACGCCAGCAAATACGGTATTTTTCAGGGCCAAAAAATTGTCTTATACGCCAGCAGATACGGTATATATAAACAATTAAAATGAGGGCAATAATAACACATTACTTGTATCTACTTGCAGGGGTGTTATATGAACATCTACATGAGGATTATATGAACTCAAGCACTTAGTACCTGACACACAGTAAATGCTATGTGAGCCGCTAGCCGTGGTATTGTTGTTATGGCCACCTCTGCCTTTACCTGTTCTGCAGCAGCTCCAGGACATGGCTCTCACCATCCAATTCCAATGTGACCCGCAGGGTCTCAGGCCGGCTGGTCTGCGGGCACCGGAGAGCAGGTCACCTCCCTGGCCCGCCCCCACGTCCCTGTTCTCCCTACACAGAAGGTGTCAGGCCCTCGGGAGAGCTCCGATGATGAGATCACGGATGGGGGGGGGGCTGTCCCAAGGGAAGGGTCAGGAAGGCCTGTCTGGCCTGGGGCATTGTTCTGGGGGGGGTTGTGCGGGGAGGTCAGAGAAGGTATCTCGAGCCGCCCCCTTCTCGGCTTCCTGCCCAGAGAGGAAGCACCGTGGAGGACTCGGCGCGGGCCCCAGCCCTTCCTCTGACTCAGCTTTAGAATCGGGGGTGAGGGGAGGGCATTGGGTGAGGTCCCGACTCTCCCTCCAAGCCCGCCCCACGGAGAAAACCAACAAGTGAGACCAAGAAATCAAGCCTGACCTCGGATTTCCCAGTGGCCATGGATGGGCTGGGTGCGGCTGAGGCAGATGTGTGTGTGGAAAGGGAGAGGGAGATAAATGAAGCCCGGTGCAGGGGTGGGATGGGAGAGGCGGCTGCATCTGGGTGTCCACTCACCTGCTCCTCAGCCAAGCTTTATCTGGACACCTGATGGGTGGGTGGCGGGGGGGTGCTTTATTTGGGGGTACAGAGAGGCTCACCTGCAGCACCTCTGCGAGGCTGAGGGTGAGGTTGTCCGGAGGGACCTGGGGTTCCAGGGGCCCACTCAGGATCTTCTCTGGAACCGCCGGCTCCTCCTTGGCGCCACCTGCAGGGTCCCCAGAATGAATGCTGAGAGGCTCGTGCCCTCTGACCCGCCTGGTCCCCAATACCTCCAGGCCCTTTCGGCCCGAAGGGCTCCAGAATTGCATGCCGGGACTTAAAGGAGAATACCGGGGGCTTCCTCCAGTAGTGTGCTTTCACCCCACCAACGCATCCCAGGTCCCCAAAGAAATGGAGCTAGCCCGGCCGGTGGCTCCTCCCTCTGGCCGCCAGGCCCATCCAGGTCCTCACAGGGACCCCCTCCCCGCCCGCTCCCACCCAATCCCCCCGCCATCGCCGCCGCCGCCGCCCCCAGAAGCCCCGCGTGGGGCCGAGGGGAGCCCGGTGGCCGGTGCCCACTCGCCCCCCTCCTCTCGCGCGGGGAAGCCGGGCGCGCCCGCTTCTGGGTGAGCAGCGCCCACACCGCCGTCCCCTCCCGACACCCTGTGCCCAGCCGGGCACACCCGCTCCCGCAGCCGCCGCTTCCTCCCGCGTCCCCGCCCTCGCACAATGGCCCTCTCTCCTCCGGACACTCCACCCTGGCCGGCCCGCTCGGCCCCCGGCCCAAGACCGAAGCAGGAAGTGAAAGTTCCAAGGAGGAGCTGGTGTCCCAGCCTCTCCCGGCCGAGCCCCCCGCTCCGGGCTTCCCCCGGGCCGCCAGCCCAGCCGGCTTTCTGGCGGCAGCAGCCCCAGCGCGAGGGGCGCCTGGCCGCCCGGGCCCAGGCGGCGGCGGCAAGAACCCCCCCGCCGACCCCACGGGCGTGTCCCCTGGGCACCCTGGCGCGGGGGAAGCGGTCAGCCGGGCCCCAGAGGAGCGAGGCCCGGGTCCCGGTCCCGGGGAGCAGTGACTCACCCCGGGAGGGGCGGGGCGCCGCGCCAGGGCCCTGGGAGCTGGTGAGTGTCCGCGGGGACCGCGCCGAGGGTGACCCGCCTTTCCTCTCCTCTCCATCGCCCGGTCGCCGGCCCGCGCCCGGGACCGCAGACCGGGGCGGGCCGCGCTCTGCTTGGGGTCTCCCGGGGTCTCCTCCGGACCCCAGTTCCCCGATGCCTCCCGACTCCCCCGCGCCTCTTTCCAGCCCTCCCCTGGCCCGCTCCCGGCCCCGCACTCACCTGTCCCTGGAAGCGGCGGGAAGGGCAGGGGGCTGCCCGCGCCCAGGAGCCCCAGGGCCCAGAGCAGCGCCAGCCGCATGACAGCGGCGCCCGGGGCCGGCGAGGGCGGCAGGTGCCGGGCCGCGCGCCGAGTCGCAGCGGCGGCCGGGTCTGCTCCGCGCACTGCGCCGCGCGGGGCCTCCGCCAGGCCCCGCCCCTCCCGCCAGGCCCCGCCCCTCCCCACAGGGTCCCCAGACAGGCCCCGCCCCGCCCTGCCCGCTAGGCCCCGCCCCTACCCTACCACAGGGTCTTCAGAAAGGCCCCGCCCCTCCTACCAGGCCCCGCCCACCCCTCACAGGGTCCCCAGACAGGCCCCCCGCTAGGCCCCGCCCTCAAGACCACGCCCCCGAAGAGGCCCCGCCCCGCCGCGCCGGTTCCTAAAGAAGCGGCCCGGGACCCCGGACTCCGCTCGCTCAGCGCAGCGCCGCCGCTTTCCTGCCGCCGTGCTGGGTGGGAGCCGAGGCCGGTCCGACCGGCTGGGGCGTCGCTTCTCCACCCGCCGCAGGTCCGGGCTTCTTCCTAGCAGCGTTGCCGCCTCCCGCCTCCAGTCCGCCGCCCGGCCCTGCGGCCATCGGGGCCGGTTCTCCCCGGCTGCCCGCCTGGCAGCGCCCGGCCCGCTCCCCCCCCCCCCCCGGGGCCCGGACCCCCGCGGAGCGCGGGCAGCGGGAGTGTGCACGGCATTTTGCGGACAGCGGGAGTGTGCACGGCGTTTTATTAACGAGGAAAGGGGCGAAGGGGCAGCGCGCAGGCCGCCCTTCACTCCCCGTAGGTGGCGTCATCGTTGCTGTCGCTGTAGGCGGAGGAGGAGAGCTCCTCCCGGGGTGTGCAGACCGGGCAGCGCCGCCGCATGTCGTCCCAGCACGACCGGCAGTACACAGCCCCGCAGTCCTCAGTCGGGCACACGTAGGAGTCGTTTGTCTCCGGGGCCTGGCACACCACACAGCGCCGGCGCAGCCAGGGGCGCAGGAAGGGGCAGCGGCGGTGCAGGGTGCCCGCCAGGTCGTGGCGCTGTGGGGAAGCCAGGAGGGTTAGCGCTGGGGAGCCGGCGAGGTGGGGAAAGGCGCGAGGGGACCTGACCCGCGCTTCTTGTCGGGAGACTCAAGGCATGACAGTGCCCAGGAGGTGGAGAAAACTGGATTGGCTCTTTGCCCAATCCAGAGGTCACAGTATGTTGTGTGTGTGTGTGTGTGTGTGTGTGTGTGTGTGTGTTTATCAGTCATATTATGTTTCATGGGGGGATAGGGGATCTGGGCACAGGAAAACGTTAAACAGGCAATCCAAATCCTCTTTGCCCAATCCAGAGGTCACAGTATGTTTTGTGTGTGTGTGTGTGTGGGTGTGGGTGGGTGTTTATCAGTCATGTTGTTTCATGGGGGGATAGGGGATCTGGGCACAGGAAAACGTTAAACAGGCAATCCAAATCCTCTTTGCCCAATCCAGAGGTCACAGTATGTTTTGTGTGTGTGTGTGTGGGGGGGGGGTGTTTATCAGTCATGTTGTGTTTCATGGGGGATAGGGGATCTGGGCACAGGAAAATGTTAAACAGGCATTCTCACTTTTATGAGTTTGATTAAATAAGAACAGGTACTACTTGTTGTTTTTTAAATGTTGGGCCCTGCCCTAACTGGTTTGGCTCAGTGGATAGAGCGTCTGAAAGGTCACATGTTCGATTCTGGCCAAGGGCATGTGCCTTGGTTGCGGGCGTGTCCCCAGTGGGGGGTGTGCAGGAGGCAGCTGATGGATGTTTCTAACTCTCTATCCCTCTCCCTTACTCTCTGTAAAAAAGCAATAAAACATATTTAAGAAATAATAAATAGCTGAAACCGGTGTGGTTCAGTGGATAGAGCGTCGGCCTGCGGACTGGAAGGTCCCAGGTTCGATTCCGGTCAGGGGTATGTACCTTGGTTGCAGGCACATCCCTGGTGGGGGGTGTGCAGGAGGCGGCTGGTCCATGTTTCCCCCCCATCGATGTTTCTAACTCTATCCCTCTCCCTTCCTCTCTGTAAAATATCAATAAAATATATTTTAAAAAATAATAATAAATAAATGTTGGGTCCTGTACTAATTTACTGTAAGTAAATTAACTCAATTCAAGTAATAACCATGGTAGGCAGATATTATCATCATCATCCTCTTCATCATTACCACCATCTCTTTTCCGGGTGAGAAAACTGGGGGTTGGAGAGGCGGCCACTTGCCTAGGGTTACGGGATGACACCTAACGCGTGTTCAGGACTCCCGGTGTGCTCGCACCACGGCAGCAAAACCCATTCCGTCCTGACCACGTCCACACGGAGCCGGTGGCTCCATTTCCCAGAAAACCACGGCGCAGCATTTAAACGACTGCTCAACACCAGAGTCGTCATGGTAACAAGGCCAGGAGCCGGGATTTAAACCCGGAGCCCGACACCGACCGTCCCTCTCTGACTGGTCTCCAAGGGAGCAGGCTGCAGCCCTGTCCCACCTCCCGTCCTTCCGAGGGGAGCCGGGGTCCGGCGAGGAGGGTGGCCAGAGTGACCAGCCTGCGCCACATCGTGCTCCCCCTTCTCGCCCGCTCCCTGCTGGTCCTCTGAGGGGCTCGGGCCGGGCTGACGTCTGGGGCTCAGAGACGGGCACAGCCCTGGCGTCTGAGCAGACGACCAGGCCCTTGGGCATGAGTCCTGCCTGAACGCCCTGAGCTTCCAGGAGCCTGGGGCTGGCGGGGGCGGGGCAGACTGGAGGGAGAAGCCCTGGCTCGCTCTCAGGCCCAGCGGGGAGCCACCACGTGCAGGGCTCGGGGCAGGCTCAGAGGGACTCGAGAGGGATCGGATAGGGCTCCGGGAAGGATCGGGGCAGGCTCGGGAGGACTCGAGAGGGCTCGGGTAGGGTTCGGGGAGGGCTCGGGCCAGGCTCGGGGAGGACTCGAGAGGGCTCGTGTAGGGGTCGGAGACCGTTCCTCAGGAGGATTCGGGGAGGGTTCAGGAAGGGCTCGGGGAGGATTCGGGGAGAATTCGGGGAGTGCTCAGCAAAGGTCCGGGAAGGCTCGGGGAGGACTCGAGAGGGCTCGGGTAGGGCTCCGGGAGCGTTCGGGAAGGGCTACCGGAGGATTCAGGGAGGGTTCCGGAAGGGCTCGGGGAGGATTCGGGGAGTGCTCGGCAAGGGCTCGGGGCAGGCTCGGGGAGGACTCCAGAGGGCTCGGGTGGGGTTTGGGGAGTATTCGGGGAGGGCTGGGGAAGGGTTCTGGAAGGGCTCTGGAAGGGCTCTGGAAGGGCTAGGGGATGTTGGAGCCAGGATGGAAGCTGACAAGTCCTTGCATCTGAGGGGCCTAGCAGGGCGGCCCCCTAACCACACAGTTTCCACAGACTTGTTTGGATGGCAACTGTGAGTAGAAAGAGAGCAACCTTTCATGGCTTGCCAAGAGATCTGTATTTATCTACTGAGATTTATTGTACTAAAACGTTGTCCTTCTGCTCTATCTCTCCTTTAGAAATTAAGAGGAACAAAGAATACACTCCTCTTAACAGCCCTCCTAAATAGTGTTTTGTTCATAAAAAGCATTGTACAGTTATTAAAAGTACTACAGTTGGTCAATGGCTATATGTAGTCTTCCGGATCCCCCTTTTCTGTCTCTCTTTCTTTTCTCAATTCCCACCTCCCTACCTCAGCCCGGTTTAACATGCCAGGCTGGCACTGGCAAGGGGAGGGCTCGGGGAGGATTCCTGGAGGGGCCCGGAGGCATGGACGGGGGCACTCGGAGAGGGCTCGGAGATGGCTCGGGGAGGGCTATGGGAGGGCTCTGGGAGGGTTTGAGAAGGGTTCGGGGTGTGCTCGCCAAGGGCTCTGGGAGGGCTCGGGGCAGGCTCCGGCAGGACTCCAGAGGGCTCCGGGAGGCCTCGGGCCAGGCTCGGGAGGACTGGAGAGGGCTCGGGTCGGGCTCGGGGAGGGCTGGGGCCAGGATCGGGAGGACTCGAGAGGGCTCGGGTAGGGCTCGTGGAGGGCTCGTGGAGGGCTCGGGGCAGGCTCGGGAGGAATCGAGAGGGCTCCGGTATGGTTCGGGGAGGGCTTGGGGCAGGGTTGGGAGGAATCGAGAGGGATCAGATAGGGCTCGCGGCAGGCTCGGGAGGACTCCAGAGGGCACTAGTAGGGCTCAGGGAGGGCTCGGGCCAGGCTCAGGGAGGACTCGAGATGGCTCGGTTAGGTCTCATGGAGGGCTCGTGGAGGGCTCGTGGAGGGCTCGGGGCAGGCTCGGGAGGAATCGAGAGGGCTCCGGTAGTGCTCGTGGAAGGCTGGGCCTAGGCTCGGGAGGACTCGAGAGGGCTCGGGTATGGTTCGGGCAGGGCTGGGGCAGGCTCGGGAGGATTCGAGAGGGCTCCGGTATGGTTCGGGGAGGGCTCGGGGCAGGCTCAGAAGGAATCGAGAGGGCTCGGGTAGTGCTCGTGAAGGGCTCGGGCCAGGCTCGGGAGGAATCGAGAGGGCTCGGGGATGGCTCGGGTAGGGCTCGTGGCAGGCTCGGGAGGATTTGAGGGCTCGGGTAGGGCTCGGGGAGGGCTGGGTCCAGGCTCGGGGAGGACTCCAGAGGGCTGGGGTAGGGTTCGGGGAGGGCTCGGGCCAGGCTCAGGAGGACTGGAGAGGACTCGGGTCGGGCTCGTGGAGGGCTCGGGCCAGGTTCTGGGAGTACTCGAGAGGGCTCGGTTCGGGCTCGGGGCAGGCTCGGGAGGACTCGAGAGGCCTCGGGTCGGGCTCGTGGAGGGCTGGGGGCAGGCTCGAGAGGAATCGAGAGGGCTCGGGGAGGGGTCGTGGAGGGCTCGGGCCAGGCTCGGGCAGGACTCGAGAGGGCTCGGGTAGGGCTCGGGGCAGGCTCGGGACGATTCGAGAGGGCTCGGGTAGGGCTCGGGGAGGCCTTGGGCCAGGCTCGGGGAGGACTGGAGAGGGCTCGTGTAGGGTTCCGGGAAGGCTCGGGCCAGGCTCGGGAGGACTCGAGAGGGCTCGGGTCGGGCTCGGGAGGAATCGAGAGGGCTCGGGTATGGTTCGCGGAGGGCTCGGGGCAGGCTCGGAAGGAATCGAGAGGGCTCGGGTAGTGCTCAGGGAGGGCTCGGGTCGGGCTCGGGAGGACTCGAGAGGCCTCGGGTCGGGCTCGTGGAGGGCTCGGGCCAGGCTCGGGAGGAATCGAGAGGGCTCGGGGATGGTTCGGGCAGGGCTCGGGGCAGGCTCGAGAGGAATCGAGAGGGCTCGGGAAGGGGTCGTGGAGGGCTCGGGCCAGGCTCGGGCAGGAATCGAGAGGGCTCGGGTCGGGCTCGGGAGGAATCGAGAGGGCTCAGGTAGTGCTCGTGGAGGGCTCGGGGCAGGCTCGGGAGGAATCGAGAGGGCTCGGGGATGGCTCGGGTAGGGCTCGTGGCAGGCTCGGGAGGATTCGAGGGCTCGGGTAGGGCCCGGGGAGGGCTGGGTCCAGGCTCGGGAGGACTGCAGAGGGCTGGGGTAGGGTTCGGGGAGGGCTCGGGCCAGGCTCAGGAGGACTGGAGAGGACTCGGGTCGGGCTCATGGAGGGCTCGGGCCAGGTTCTGGGAGGACTCGAGAGGGTTCAGTTCGGACACGTGGAGGGCTCGAGACAGGATCGGGATTAATCGAGAGGGCTCGGGTCGGGCTGCTGGAGGGATTGGGCCGAGAGGGCTCCGGTCGGGCTCGTGGCAGGCTCGGGACGATTCGAGAGGGCTCGGGTAGGGCTCGGGGAGGCCTTGGGCCAGGCCCAGGGAGGACTGGAGAGGGCTCGTGTAGGGTTCCGGGAAGGCTTGGGCCAGGCTCGGGAGGACTCGAGAGGGCTCGGGTCGGGCTCGGGAGGAATCGAGAGGGCTCGGGTAGTGCTCAGGGAGGGCTCGGGGCAGGCTCGGGAGGATTCGAGAGGGCTCGGGTATGGTTCGCGGAGGGCTCGGGGCAGGCTCGAAAGGAATCGAGAGGGCTCGGGTAGTGCTCGTGGAGGGCTCGGGCCAGGCTCGGGAGGACTCGAGAGGGCTCGGGGATGGTTCGGGCAGGGCTCGGGGCAGGCTCGAGAGGAATCGAGAGGGCTCGGGGAGGGGTCGTGGAGGGCTCGGGCCAGGCTCGGGAGGAATCGAGAGGGCTCGGGTAGGGCTCGGGGAGGCCTTGGGCCTGGCCCGGGGAGGACTGGAGAGGGCTCGTGTAGGCTTCCGGGAAGGCTCGGGCCAGGCTCGGGAGGACTCGAGAGGGCTCAGGTAGTGCTCAGGGAGGGCTCGGGGCAGGCTCGGGAGGAATCGAGAGGGCTCGGGTAGTGCTCAGGGAGGGCTCGGGGCAGGCTCGGGAGGAATCGAGAGGGCTCGGGTAGGGCTCGGGGAGGGCTGGGTCCAGGCTCGGGGAGGACTGCAGAGGGCTGTGGTAGGGTTCGGGGAGGGCTCGGGCCAGGCTCAGGAGGACTGGAGAGGACTCGGGTCGGGCTCGTGGAGGGCTCGGGCCAGGTTCTGGGAGGACTCGAGAGGGCTCGGTTCGGGCTCGGGGCAGGCTCGGGAGGACTCGAGAGGCCTCGGGTAGGGCTCGGGTCGGGCTCGGGAGGACTCGAGAGGCCTCGGGTCGGGCTCATGGAGGGCTCGGGGCAGGCTCGGGCAGGACTCGAGAGGGCTCGGGTAGGGCTCGGGGAGGCCTTGGGCCAGGCTCGGGGAGGACTGGAGAGGGCTCGTGTAGGGTTCCGGGAAGGCTCGGGCCAGGCTCGGGAGGACTCGAGAGGGCTCGGGTCGGGCTCGGGAGGAATCGAGAGGGCTCGGGTAGTGCTCAGGGAGGGCTCGGGGCAGGCTCGGGAGGAATCGAGAGGGCTCGGGTATAGTTCGCGGAGGGCTCGGGGCAGGCTCGGAAGGAATCGAGAGGGCTCGGGTAGTGCTCAGGGAGGGCTCAGGTCGGGCTCAGGAGGACTCGAGAGGCCTCGGGTAGGGCTCGTGGAGGGCTCGGGCCAGGCTCGGGAGGAATCGAGAGGGCTCGGGGATGGTTCGGGCAGGGCTCGGGGCAGGCTCGAGAGGAATCGAGAGGGCTCGGGAAGGGGTCGTGGAGGGCTCGGGCCAGGCTCGGGCAGGAATCGAGAGGGCTCGGGTAGGGCTCGTGGAAGGCTCGGGACGATTCGAGAGGGCTCGGGTAGGACTCGGGGAGGCCTTGGGCCAGGCTCGGGAAGGACTGGAGAGGGCTCGTGTAGGGTTCCGGGAAGGCTCGGGCCAGGCTCGGGAGGAATCGAGAGGGCTCGGGTCGGGCTCGGGAGGAATTGAGAGGGCTCGGGTAGTGCTCGTGGAGGGCTCGAGCCAGGCTCGGGAGGACTCGAGAGGGCTGGGGTAGGTCCGAGCAGCGTTGGGGAAGGTCGAGGGGAGGATTCGGGGAGGGTTCGGGAAGGGTTCGGGGAGGATTCGGGGAGTGCTCGGCAAGGGCTCGTGGCAGGCTCGGGGATGACTCGAGAGGGCTCACGTGGGTTCGGGGAGTATTATGGGAGCGGTGGGGATGGGTTCTGGAAGGGCTCTGGAAGGGCTAGGGGATGTTGGAGCCAGGAGGCCGGGGGCAGGCTGCACCCCTGTCCCACCTCCCGTCCTTCCGAGGGGAGCCCGGGTCCGGCGAGTGACCCAGCCTCACGAGGGGGTGTGGACAGGGCCTGGATCTTCCAACTCAGGGCTCTTTCCACGTGCCACACGCCCCCTCTTGAGGCCTCGGGGGCGGGGGCGGGGGGCAGCCCCGCCTCCCGCCGCCTATGGGCCACCCTGAGCCTCTGGCCTGCAGGCCCCTCAGCGGGACCCAAGGCTCTGCCTTGGTCCCTGGTTTTTTTCTTTCTTTCTTTCTTTCTTTCTTTCTTTCTTTCTTTCTTTCTTTCTTTTTTTTTAAATATGTGTTATTGATATTTTACAGAGAGGAAGGGAGAGAGATAGAGAGCTAGAAATGTCGATGAGAGAGGAACATCACCAGCTGCCTCTTGCACACCCCCTACCGTGGATGTGCCCGCCACCAAGGTACATGCCCTTGACCGGAATCGAACCCGGGACCTTTCAGTCCGCAGACCAACCGCTCTACCACTGAGCCAAACCGGTTTCGGCCTTGGTCCCTGGTTTCTGCCGAAGCCCTCGTGCTCTCCTCTGCTCAGCCTGTGCCACATCGTGCTCCCCCTTCCTGCCCGCTCCCTGCTGGTCCTCTGAGGGGCTCGGGCCGGGCTGACGTCTGGGGCTCAGAGACGGACACAGCCCTGGCGTCCAGAGCAGACGACCAGGCCCTTGGGCGTGAGTCTTGCCTGAACGCCCCGGCTTCCAGGAGCCTGGGACTGGCGGGGCTGGGCGGACTGGAGGGAGAAGCCCTTCCTTCTTTGTCCTCGCTCCTCCCAGGCCCAGCGGGAGCCACCGCGCCCAGGCCTGGCCTGGCTTACCCGGGCCCTCTGCTCCCGCGCCTGCCTCACGATGGCCGCCCGCCTCAGCTTGGTGAAGGCCGCTCTTTTCCTCAGGAGCTCGTTGTAGAAGAAGAGGACCCGCTGCTTCTCGCGCTGGGCGGGAGGAGGGCGTCAGGGACAGGGACAGGGATGGCGGGCGGGCGGGAGCTGTGTGCGTGCGGCCGGTGTGTGTGTGTGTGAGCGCTGCCTGGAGGAGGGGGAGCGGGGGGGGAGGTCAGGGGAGAGGCCAGGGAGCACCTTGGGGAAGAAGAAGGCGGCGATGACCCTCCGCAGCCGGTAGCCGAAAGCCTGGAGCAGACAGAGGCACACCAGCAGGCCGGTGGGCAGTGCGGTCCTCGCGTAGGCTTCCGCGCTCAGGGACACGGGCTGCGGCAGGCAGGCTGGGGGTGGGCGGGGGGGGGGAGCTGTCAAGGGTCTGGGCGCTGAGGGACGGGCAGCCCCGGCTGAATTCCCGTCCCAGTGAGGGCGGTTAGGTCTGGAACCTTGCTGGCCTCCTGCTGCCCCCCCTCCCCCAAGGGCTGTGCCGTCCAGGGGCCCATGCGGCTCTCTGCTCAGCACCCCGCAGGTGGAGGCAGTTCCCGTCCGAGCAGGAAGCTCTGGGGGACAGCGCCCTCCAGAGGACGGGACCCTCCGGCCCGAAGGCCCAGCCCCCGGCTCCGCTGACCCCAGCCCGTCACCCTCCAGCTCTTCCCGCTGGACCCGCTAGCCCCCGCTCCGACTCCCCAGCACCGACAGTCTCCTCGGACCCCTGTCTCCCCACACCAGGGCCCCGGCCCCCCTCCTGGCCTGGGAGAGGCCCTTGGCCCTCAGCCCGCCCCCCTTCCTCTGCTCTGGGACCCCCGCGTCGTCACTCACGCAGGTTGCTGGATTCCACCACGGTCTCCGAGGAGGTGTTCAGGGCCCCGATGGTTTTCCGAAGAAGCCGGGCGACCAGGGAGTCCCCCCCAACTCGCACCACCAGTTTATGGCGGCCTGAGGCGAAGATGCGGGGCGTGGGGTTGGGGATGGGGTTTGGGGGGTGGGGGTTAGGGGTCAGGTGAGGAGTTGGAGGTAAGGGGGTGGGAGAGGTCCAAGCACAGAAACACTTCTCAACGGCACGTCCCGTCCCCCCGCTGGCCCCACGCCCTTCCCTTCCCGCTGTGGGCGTAAAGGGGCTGGAAACCCAGGACCCTGGGCCGCTGTCAGGTGGCTCCGGGGTGGCCCCGAGGAGGACGGAGAGGCGGAGACAGTGGGAGGCATGGGGTGGGTGGCGGGCAGGGTGGTGTCCAGGCAGGCAGGGTGGTGGCCGGGCAGGCAGGGTGGTGCCCCCGGGCGGGCAGGGTGGTGGCCGGGTGGGCGGGCAGGGTGGTGTCCAGGCGGGCAGGGTGGTGTTCAGGCGGGCGGGCAGTGTGGTGGCCGGGCGGGCAGGGTGGTGGCCAGGCGGGCGGCAGGGTGGTGTCCAGGCGGGCAGGGTGGTGTCTGGGCTGGCAGGGTGGTGGCCGGGCGGGCAGGGTGGTGGCTGGGCGGGCGGGCAGGGTGGTGGCCGGGCGGGCGGGGTGGTGGCCGGGCAGGCAGGCGGGGGGCTCACTGCGGAAGGAGTACTGCAGGAAGGAGTGCTGGCGGATGGTGTCGAAGACGGAGTAGAGCGCCCAGTCCAGCCCGCACAGCACCAGCAGCAGCAGCAGAACCGGCACCGTCTCCAGCAGCTCCACGACCTGCCGAGAGCAGGAGGGGTGGGGCGGGCAGGGAGCGGGCACGGAGCCGGCTCGCGGCCGTGGCCCTCCTCGCCCAGGTCTGTGCCCCCCCCACCCCCCCGCCACCCCGCCCTCCTCACCACGTTTCTCATTTCGGAGGCCTGGAGGGCGGGGGCGAAGGGGAAGATGACCGTCTTCTTCTCCGCCTTGCGCAGCGGCAGCAGAGTCCGCTTGCCCTGGAAGAGGAGGTCCCACACGAGGGTCACCCAGGGCCCCACCCAGCGGCCCACCCGTGGGTAAGGCTGGGCCCACTCACCAGCTTCTGTTTAAAATATATATATATATATATATATATATATATATATATATATATATATATAATTTATTTTTTACAGAGAGGGATAGAGAGTTAGAAACTTCGATGAGAGAGAATCATCAACCAGCTGCCTCCTGCACACCCCCCCTACTGGGGATGTGCCCACAACCAAGGTACATGCCCTTGGCAGGAATCGAACCCGGGACCTTTCAGTCCGCAGGCCGGCGCTCTATCCACTGAGCCAAACCGGTTTCTGAAGCTTCTATTTTTTTTTTCTTCTGTCCTCCCCTGCTGGCCTGATTGCCCCTAACTGCCCCTGCCTGCCTGATCACTCCTAACTGCCCTCCCCTGCCGGCCTGACCTCACCCCCCACACACACACACTCACCAGCTTCTTCCTGCGCTCATCGATCTGGCAGAAGTAGGTGCTGATGTATATGTTGTCAAAGCGGATGTCCCCGTTGTAGCTGTCCGTGTAGGAGAAGGACCTGCGGACGAGAGTGTCTTCGTCTCGTTCCAGCCCCGGGCTTCCTGAAGGGACAGTCTCTCCCCCAGCCGGCCACCGGCCACTGAGCCTCTGCCCTGCCCGCAGGCGGGGCCAGTGAAAGACCCCTGGGCCAGCCCTGAGGCCGCCGCGGAGGGAGGAGCCGGGCGCGAGTGTCGCGGGAGGAGGGGACATGTCCCAGGCACGGGCCTCGCAGGATGAGCATCAAGCAGAGGGAACAGCCTCAACCAGAGGTGGGGAACCAGCCAGGTTTCAGGAGTCACCTGATCCCTGTGACTCCCCCATTCACCGCTGGAGTCCTCGCCTCTCAGCTGAGCCTGAGAAACTTCTCCTGGAGGCTCCTTCAAGCAGAAGTCACCCCAAACACCACGTTCCTTCCCCTCGGACACACCCCTGGCTTCAGCAGTGGTTTCTGTGTGCGTGTGTGTGTGTGTGTGGGGGGGGTAGGAGGGTGCCTGTGCACGTGTAACTCTCCTCCGTGTATCTCCCAAGGTCCCACATAATGCTTCTGTTTTTTTCCCTTTTTTAAAATTTTATTTATTTAAAAAAATATTTTATTGATTTTTTTACAGAGAGGAAGGGAGAGAGATAGAGAGCTAGAAATGTCCATGAGAGAGAAGCATCGACCAGCTGCCTCTTGCACACCCCCTGCAACCAAGGTCCATGCCCTTGACTGGAATGGAACCTGGGACCCTTCAGTCCACAGGCCGATGCTCTATCCACTGAGCCAAACCGGTTTTGGCAATGCTTCCATTTTCTAAAGAAAAGAAAAAAAGTTAATTGTTGCCAAAACCAATTTGGCTCAGTGGATAGAGCGTCGGCCTGCGGACTGAAAGGTCCCAGGTTTGAATCCGGTCAAGGGCATGTACCCTGGTTGCGGGCACGTCCCCAGTAGGGGTTGTGCTAGAGGCAGCCGATCAATGATTCCTCATCGCTGATGTTTCTATCTCTCCCTCCCTCTCCTGTCCTCTCTGAAGTAGATAAAAATGTTTTTTTAAAAAAAGTAAAGCGTGTTTGAAACTATAAAATTACATTAACTAACCCCTGTAAACGGTGAAACATAACTGCCAATGCTATCGGCTCTGGGACCCTGTCATGATCCATCCATCTTTCCCTTTCAAAGTGGAACTAGGTAACTCTAAATGCAAAGAAAGACTGTGAGCGCCCCCTGGTGGGGGAACCTGCCGCCACTGTGCCCGGGCCTCGGGAGCCTGGGCCCCGCCCCGTCCCCAGCGCTGCCCCTCCAGTGGGTGACCTCACCCAGGTTGAAAGCCTGGAAGTGCCTTTCCACTCGGCGCCTCCTTCCTCCCCGCCCCACGCTCGCGCTGAGGCCTGCGACACCCTTCCCTTTTAGGGCCTTCTCAGGCCGACTTCCTGCCGCGCCCCGGCCGGGCCCGGCTCCCTAACCTCTGACCCACCTTGGCCTCCTGCCTGCGGCCCGTCCCCGTCCCTCCTGCAACCGCCCCCAGGGCTTTCCAGACGGTCTGGCCAAGCCCTCTCCAGCCGCGTCCTCTGCCCTCCACATCCCACAGACGCCAGGATCCTCGCCCAAGAGAACACCCTTCTCTCTCCTTGACCGTGGCTCCCCATCTGCAGCCTTTGGAGGCCCATTTATAGCTCTTGGGGCTCCTCCCCAGCGCCCACACCCGTCCCACAGCCCCTGAATCGTCTCTGTTTCTCGGATGCCTCTCGTGTCTGCCCTCCGCCGTGAGCTTCTGGAGGGGGCGGAGGGGGGAATATGGCCCATTCATCTCTGTCCTCTCACAGGCACACACGTAACCACGCACCGAGTCACTCCCCGCTCTGCAAACAAGGGCGGCCGAGCGGGAGCCCTGTGGCCGTCCCTGCCCGGCCCCCGCCCGGCCCCTGCCCGGCCCCTGCCCGGCCATCTCAGGCATGGGGGGGGGGGGGTGGAGGCAGGAAACAGAGGGTCCGGAGGTCACGGGGGGACGGGGAGCAAGGCCCAGGGCGGGCCGGCTGGACGCCAGGCTGGGTGGGGTTGAGGACTTTGGTCCAAACGGAGGGAAAGTGGCTGCCAGCACAGCAGGCGGGAGAAAATGAAAGCCGAGTTGGACGATAAAAACGGCACAAAGTCAGAGCCAAGGGGAATGGGAAGGGCGAGAGAGGAAAAAAAAATCAAAAGCCAGAGCGAAAAGTAAAAGCGTCGGCGTGGGGGTGAGGGCTGGGAGGAGCTGGGCAGGTGAGGACGGCGCCCTTTGGAGGCGGCAGAGCTCGGGCGACGCCGCTCCCGACGGCACGCCACGGCGCCGCTAACTCCGAGTGCAACGACCCCGCTCAGAAACCGGTGTGGCTCAGTGGATAGAGCGTCGGCCTGCGGGCTGAGGGGTCCCAGGTTCGATTCCGGTCAAGGGCATGGACCTTGGTTGCAGGCACATCCCCAGCAGGGGGTGTGCAAGAGGCGGCTGATTGATGTTTCTAATTCTATCTCTCTCCCTTCCTCTCTAAAAAATCAATAAAATATATATATATATTTAAAAACAAAAAAACAAACACAGAGCTGGAGGTGGGCCCGACGGTCGGTTCTTCCAGCCTCCCCCGGGGCAGGGCTTCGAGAGCAGGGGGTAGGGGTGGGGCGTGGGATGGGGTGGGGTGAGGAATGGGGTGGGGTGGGGCGAGGTGGGGTGCTCACGAGTGGAGGACGACCAGGAAGGTGCAGGACAGCAGCACGTGCAGCAGCCCCAGCGCCCACTCCAGCTGGGCCTCCCGGCGCCGCACGTAGTCCCGCACCTCGGTGCTCACGCGCTCCCAGCTGGCATTGACGCCCAGCAGCCCCGCCTGCTGCTCCTCCTGCGGGGGGGCGGGGGGGGCAGTGCAGGCCCTCAGGCTCCGCGCCCACCCCTCTCCTCTCTTCCCCGGGGAACAGGGTCTGGTTCTCCCCACCCTGTGCCCACACCCTCTATTAACGAACAAGCCGGGCGGATTCACAGCGCCAGCCGCCCCCCGGTTTGCCGGCCCGGCCTCCCCGTGGCCTCTCTCCCCGGTGTGCCCCCTGGCTTGTCGCAGGGCCCGCGGGAGCTGCTGCTTCCTTCTGCCCAGCACCCTCCCCGACCTGGGCTTGCTCCCCTGATCTGCAGGAGCTGGCCCTCCACCCTGGCCGGCCCTCCATCCCCACGCCAGCTCCAGGCACCCGAAGGCTCAGCCTGTGCCCCTGCTAGCACCCGGCACCAACGCTGTTCCCCTCCTGCCCCCTCCCCACGCCCAGAGATCTCTTCCTCCCCCCCCCCCACTTCCCCTACCTCAGGTCCTCTTCCCTGTGCCCTCCTCCCACTCCCTACCCCCCCCCCCACCAATTCCTCCTACCTTGAAGTTAATCGTGGCCGAAAAGTCCCCGCCCAGCCCCTGAATAGACTGGTTGACGGAGTCGTACGTCTGCCCGAAGTTGCCTTCCACGGGGATGCGGCTGCGGCACCAAATGTCCATGGCTGGTGGGCGGCGGGCCGGGTGAGGGAGGGGCCCCCTCCCTGTGCCCACACAGCCTCCGGTCTCCCCTCGGGAGCCCCTGTGTGCTAGCCCCGCCGCCTTCCTCCTCAGACCCTCAGGAGCCCGGGCGGGAGCAGCCCTACAGGATGGATGCCCACGTTCCTGCTGTCGCTCGCCCTGGGGGGTGGGAGGGCTGGCCCGGAGCGGGCTGTGTCCTCGGAGCCTAGAGCCAGCGTGGGCAAACTACGGCCCACCTGTTCGGCTGTTCTATCCGTACCCTTTTTATGTAATGATGTTCACTTTGAGTTTACATTAGTTCCCACAAACACTCCCTCCGTGCTTTTGTTCCGGCCCTCCCGTCCCGTTTAAGAACCCATGGTGGCCGAAACCTGTTTGGCTCAGTGGTAGAGCGGTTGGTCTGCGGACTGAAAGGTCCCGGGTTCGATTCCGGTCAAGGGCATGTGCACTGGTTGCGGGCACATCCCCGGTAGGGGGTGTGCAGGAGGCAGCGGGTTGATGTTTCTCTCTCATTGACGTTTCTAGCTCTCTATCTCTCTCCCTTCCTCTCTGTAAAATAACAATTAAAAAAATACATTAAAAAAATTAAAAAAGAACCCATTGTGGCCCTGCAGTCAAAGAGTTTGCCCACCCCTGGCCTAGAGCCTCCTGCTTCATGGCTTCCTGCCCCATGCCTTCCCAGCGCCCCCCGGGGACTCGGCCCCCCGGCCCCGGGCCCCCCACCCCCCGCCCCGGCGCTGACCCCGGGCAATGCCGCAGAAGAACTTGAACTTCATGGGCAGGCAGAGCAGGTGGCTGAGCAGCGGGACGGGGATGCGCTCCATGCACTGCGCGTGCTTCCCGTCAAACCAGCGGCGGCAGCTGAGGATGGCCTTGTCCACCACGTCTGCGGGGCGGGGCGGGCGGTCTGAGATCCCCTCGCCCCGGCCGGAGCCCCGGCCCCCCGGCCCCCCCGCCTGCACCCCGGGGGGGGGGCGCCCCTCACAGGCGCAGCGCAGCTTGGTCTTCAGCTCGTACATCTTCTGGGTGGAGAGGCGGGTCTTGGGGGCCTGGGCCCGGAGCGGGGCGGTCCCCTCCACGCCCCCGGCGGCTGCCTCCTCCTCCTCGGGGGTGAAGCCCGTCTCGCTGTTCACCTGGGCGTCCAGCTCCTCGAAGGAGCTGGAGATGTTCTGCGTCTCGGCTCTCAGCGACGCTTTGCTGCCCTGGGGGTGGGAGGGGGGGACAGGGGCAGGGACGGGGGGGGGTAGGGTGGGGGTGGTTTAGAGCCTCTCCTCCCCCCACTGGCCGGCTGTGGGCTCTTCTTCTCGAGGCCTGCAGGGGCCTGGGCCCTGAGGTAGAGCCCGGCCTCACTTCCCCACTGGCTACAGCCCCCAGCCCGCCCCTCCCCCGCTGCCTCTGCTTGGCTCACCTCCTCGGGGCTCCCGCCCCAGGTCCTGGCTCGTCAGGGAAGGGCATCCCAGGTCCTTGGACTTCACCCCACACCACCCGTCTCTCAGGCCACGAGGCCGTCTCAATGTCCCGACTCCCAAGCCCTTCTTCAGCCCCTGTCTCCCCAGCTCCACGCTCCAACCCCCCCAAACCCCAGTATCCAAAACCCAGTGCTGCCGGAACCCGTTTGGCTCAGTGGGTACAGCATCAGCCTGCGGACTGAAAAGTCTCGGGTTCGATTCAGGTCAAGGGCATGTACATTGGTTGTGGGCACATCCCCGGTAGAGGGTGTGCAGGAGACAGCCGGTCGATGTTTCTCTCTCATCGATGTTTCTAGCTCTCTATCCCTCTCCCTTCCTCTCTGTGAAAAATCAATAATAAAATATATTAGAAAATAGCTGAGGCCGGTTTGGCTCAGTGGATAGAGCATCGGCCTGCGGACTGAAGGGTCCCAGGTTCGATTCCGGTCAAGGGCATGTACCTTGGTTGCGGGCACATTCCCCAGTGGGGGTGGTGCAAGAGGCAGCTGATCGATGATTCTCTCTCATTTATGTTTTTAACTCTCTATCCCTCTCCCTTCCTCTCTGTAAAAAAATCAATAAAATATATTTTTTAAAAATAATAAAATATATTAGAAAATAAATCCCAAACCGGGTTGGCTCAACAGATGGAGCGTCGGTCTGCGGAGTGGGGGGTCCCGGGTTCGATTCTGGCCAAGGGCATGTGCCTTGGTAGCGGGCACATCCCCAGTGGGGGGTATGCAAGAGGCAGCTGGTCAGTGTTTCTCTCTCATCCATGTTTCTAGCTCTCTGTCTCTCTCCCTTCCTCTCTGTAAAATTCAATAAAATATATTTTTTAAAAAGAAGAAAACAAAGACAAAAAACACCCACTGCTCTAGTCCCCTGGTCCTCAAAGCTTCCAAACCCTCAAGGCCAAGGCCCCCAAGCCCCTGACCTTCCTGTTCAGCTGCCCAGCGAACCTCCCACTTCGCCGTTTGGGGTAAGGCATGTCCCCACGACTCGGGGGGGGGGGGGCACATCCTGCCATGATGTCTGGGGACAGTCTTGGGGGAAGAAAAAAAAAAGCCAGGAGTACCCCCTTTGGGAAAGTGTGAATCCCGGGCCCCAGCTCCCAGCTCAGGTCCCCGTGGGAACAGGGACCCACCCCCCCCCCCCCCCCGGCCCGGCCTTGCAGGGTCCTGACCAGCAGGTCCTTGAACACGGCGCGCAGGGGGGCGGTGGAGACGCGCCAGGCCGCGCGGGTGTTGTTGACCTGCAGCTCCACCGTGCAGCCCAGCGAGGCCACCACCTCGTGGAGGTTGGACCGCAGGTTGGCCACGGGTCCTGGGGGAGGAGGCCCCGAGTCACTCCCTCCGGAGCGCAGCGCCTTTCCTAGGCCCGCCGCCGCCCCTCGCCCCCGCCCCGCGCGCGGGGACCACCTTCCAGGCCCGAATCTGCCAGGGCCCGGAAGCCGCTGGGGTTAGATCCCCACCCCTCCTGCGTCCCCCGGCCCGGCTCCCACGGGGCGGCCCACGAGGGTCACGGCTCCGGCAGCACCAACGGGGACTCGGGGGCACACTCACCCTCATAGATGGCGGCCAGGGCGTACCCCAACACAAAGAGCCGGCCCTCCTTGCCCAGCATCTTGGGGATGAGCAGGAGGCTGGCACAGCGGATCCGAGGGGAGGTGCCCCAGCCCACGGCCCCGAAGCCTGTCAGGAGAGCCCAGGGGGCGGTGAGGCAGAGCGGGGAAGCTGGTGAGTATACCTGAGCAACCCGCCCACCCCCCAGCTCCCTTCTAGAACACCGCCACCCCGCTCTCGTCCCCGGTCGCACGGCCTCGGACAGGCCTTGCAGGCCACGCGTGACTCCACGGGTCCAGCAGCCATTACAGAGCCCAGCTGTGTGCCTCCCCCCCGGAGGGCCGGGGAGGTGGGGGGCGGTGCTCGGTGACTGACTTTGTGCCCGTGTGAGGGACGGGGGCCTCGTCCCCGCCTCCAGGTTGCCTTCTCACTGACCCTGGGCGCCGCCGGAGGGAGCAGGGAGAACGGGAGAGGAGTTCTGGAAACAGGCCCGGCGCTCAGAGCCGCCAGGAGAGAGGGCAGGGACACCTTCACGTTCCCCCCCCCCCCCCCCGAGCTCTGGCGCCCACAGCGCCCCGGCCCCGGCCCCTAATTGAGCCCTTCGGCGGGCGCCTCCTGGTATGCCCACGTGTGCCCCTGTGGCCTGCGACAGGAGACAGCGAGCTCCCTGAAGCTCATAACCAGGGGAGAGAGGCGGACGTGTAAACAGATGACTGCAGCGGCGAGCGCCGAGCGCCCGGGAGGCGCTCACAGAGCGCCGTGGGAGCTCAGGCGGGAGCGGGCACCTCTGCGGGGCGGGCGGGGCCGAGGAGCCGGACAAAGGAGGTGATGTGTCAGCGGGGCCTGGGAGGTGAGTAACCGTTGTGAGAAGGCGCGGGCGGGCGGCATTCCAGGCCGAGGAGCAGCGCCAGCTGGTCGGGGGACCCCGAAGATCCCCGGGTGGACGGAGCATTCATCCCCCGGGTCTCCAAAGCAAACCCTGCGCCCATGCTTCACGCCGCGCCCGCTGCCCTCCCGGGGCCACCGCCGCCACCGCTCACGGGGACCAGCCGGCCTCCCGCCTCCTCTGTGGCTGAGCTATATCCTACGGTTTCACAGGGCTGCCAGAGTGATCGGGCAAACACAGAGGTCCGATCACGTCCCCAGCCTGCTTCAGACCGTCCCGTGGCCTCCTGCCACACGTGGAACCAAACCCACATCCCGTGGCCTCCTGCCACACGTGGAACCAAATCCACGTCCCGTGGCCTCCTGCCACACGTGGAACCAAATCCACGTCCCTCAGCGGGGTCTGCCTCCCTCCCCACGCGATGCCGTGCTACTCAGCCCTTCGCCCACCGCGTCCGCCCTCGCAGGCCTTGCCGCTGTGTCTAGAACATGCCAAGCTCATTCCTCCTCAAGCACGCCTCCTCCTCGTCGTCACCCGTCTGGCACCGCCTCGTCCCACAGGTTTGCTGCGAACCCTGTGGGTGCCGCCCAACTGCTTTCTTTCTCGCTAAGACAACGTGAGTTGTGTTCGAGGGCAGTGGCCTGTCCACGCCCTGACCCCGGGAGTGAGTCCGGATTTGTCTCGTCCAGCCTGACACAGAGCGCTGAAGAGGCTTTTTCTGTGGTCTTGGCCTTCCGACCAAAGACTCAAGCTGAGGACGAGAGCGGAGAGAGCTGCCCTACATTCGAAAGAGAGCACCGTGGCCCAGCTGGCGTGGCTCAGTGGTTGAGGTTGACCTATAAAGCAGGAGGCCACAGTTGGGTTCCTGGTCAGGGCACATGCCCGGGGTTGTGGGCTCGATCCCTAGAGGGGGGCGTGCAGGAGGCAGCTGATGATTCTCTCTCACCATTGGTGTTTCTGTCTCTCTCCCCCTCTCCCTTCCTCTCTGAAATCAATAATAAAGATTTTAAAAGAGAGAGAGAGAGCCAAAACCGGTTTGGCTCAGTGGTAGAGCGTCGGTCTGCGGACTGAAAGGTCCCGGGTTCGATTCCGGTCAAGGGCATGTACCTTGGTTGCGGGCACATCCCCGGTAGGATTCTCTCTCATCAATGTTTCTGGCTCTCTATCTCTCTCTCTTCCTCTCTGTAAAATATCAATAAAATATATTTTTAAAAGAGAGAGAGAGAGAGAGAGAGAGAGAGAGAGAGAGAGAGAGAGCCCGGTGGAGGTGCCAACCCCTTCTCTTCACTCCCAAAGAGCAGAGCTAGCCTCTCACCCCTCCTCCCCAACCAGTCTGCGTAAAGACAAGACCAGAAATCTGGATTTTCTGGAAGTGGAGAGAGAAACGGTTGGAGTAGGCGGACGTGGGAGGCGAGTCTGCGGGGAGAAGGGGCATTCCCTTCCCGCGTGGAGTGAGGGGCTCCAGGAGAACCTGCAGGGACTGGTGCTTCGAGAAGGGAAACCTGGTCTCTGTCCCGGGCTAGACTCCGGCTCGGCCGCAGAGCCTGGCGGCCCGGAGCCCAGAGCCAGAGCTCACGGAGGGGGCGTGGGACGCGCTCCACGGCCGGAGGAGAGGCGGCTGAAGGGGCCCTCGCTCCCCAGCCTGGCAGGGCCCCGAGTGGCCACTTCCTCTGGGATGGGAGGCGGCGCTGGGAGGGAGCAGGCCTCAGGTCCTCTGTGAGGCCCCCATCCGAAAGGGGCTGCCTGTGGGGCGGATCCCCGAGCGGAGGCTGTGGGCGGCCTGCAGGAGCCGCGGGGAGCTTCACCGAGGTCAGCCCCGTGAGACTGCCCCCCCTCACCCCCCGCAGTGACCTCGCCCCGCGAGGCCCACTCAGAGCCTCCACGGCGGCACCGAGCAGACCCCCGAGCAGCTGGGCGTGCATGCCTGTCACACAGGAACTGTGACAGGACCGGCGACTTCGGACTTTCGTCCCTTTTCCTCCCATTCCTTCTAGTCCCTTTCTGACCGCAGGACGACCAGAGGGGAAGAAGGCGGAGGAAAAAAGCCAAGGACAGGCCGTGCCCCCTTTTCCATGGCCGAGGCGGGACCCCCCCCCCCCCAGGGGTCAGGCCTGAGGGAGGAGGCCGGGAGGGGAGGAGGGAGCAGGCTGAGCGGGAATGGAGATGGAGATGCTGATAGAGGAGACTGAACTGGACCTTTTCAAAAAGCGGGACGAGGGGTTCTGAAGGGACGCAGCCAGCAAGCGGAGGGTCCCCGTGAAAGGTGGTCGGCAAGAGGACAGGTTTGAACACACTGGTTAGAGAAAAGGCAGTTTCCTGTCGGCATCCCATACGAGGTGTACCGGTGAATAATGCGTGTTGTTTTTTGTTTTTTTTTTTACGTATGCGTAACTCCATCTACTGGAAAAAATCCGCGTTACCCACCGGCACGCCTCGTAGAGAGCGGTTCACCCAGCCGGCCGGTGGGCGGCCAGCTCCATGCTCCTCACCTGGGACGGGTTTGGGGAGGGCATTGCTGCCAGGGGCTGACCATGAGACGGCGGGGAAGCTGGCCGGGGGTGACGGGGGGTGACGGAGGGGGGTGACGGGGGGGCGGCGGGGGGGCTTTCCTTGTTCTTAAGAGAGACAGCAGGACGGAGGGATGGCTCTGGCTTTCTGACGTCGTCACGTGCAGGTGTGACGCCCAGGTGGTGGCCTCCTCTTCGTGGCCTTAAGAGGAGGGGCTGGCGGCCAAAGACGGAGCAGGAAAAAGGTGAAAGGGCCCTGGCCAGTTTGGCTCAGTGGATAGAGCGCCAGCTTGCGGACTGAAGGGATTTCGATCAAGGGCATGTACCTCTGTTGCAAGCTTGAGCCCCAGCCCCTGCTTGGAGCACATGTGAGAGGCAACCAGCTGGTGTGTCTCACAATCTTTCTCTCTCTCTCTCTCTCTCTCTCTCTCTCTCTCTCTCTTTCTTTCTCTCCCCCCTCCCTTCCTTCTACTCTCTCTACAAATCAATGGAAATATATCCTCAGGGGAGGATTAAAAAAGAGAGAGAGAGAGAGAGAGAGAGACGAAAGGAATCTGAGTCCTTGGTAGGTTTACTAAGCTGCTGAATTATCCAAACTCCAAATTCCCCCTCTAACCTTGAAACTTATTATCTCTCTCTCTCTCTCTCTCTCTCTCTCTCTCTCTCTCTCTCTAAAAGGCTAGTAGGCAAACTGTCCCCTCAGGAGTTCGACTATAGACCAGGAGACGGGTTGCTCGCTATGCTGTACGCTGACCACTAGGGGGCGGTAAAGGAAGAGCCTGGCCCGCAGCTGGCAGCCAGGGAAGGAAGTCCTCCCCCCTCCCCCCCAAGCTGGCATCTGGAAGGCCCCAATCGGCCCCGATCCCCGGCCAGGCCTGGGGACCTTACCCGTGCACGAATTTCGTGCACCAGGCCAACAGCATGAGATGATAAACTTTCTTTATGGCTAAACCGCTTTTAGGTGGGCTTTCTGTTTTCACAGCTCAACAGCTCCGATAGTCAAATGTCGCCTTCTCCGAGAGCCTTCCCTAGCTACTGAAGCCGGCCAGCTCCCCAGCCCCTTTCCACCGTATCCCATCATATTCCCATATCTTTTTTTTTAAAAAAAATATGCGTTTTTAAATTGACTTTAGAGAGAGGGAGGGAGAGGGATAGAGCGAGAGAAACATCAATGAGAGAGAAACATTCGTCTGCTGCCTCCTGCACATCTCGCACTGGGGACTGAGTCAGCAACCTGGGCATGTGGCCTGACCGGGAATCCGACCGGTGACCTCTTTCCATGGGTCAACACTCAACCATCGCGCCACGCCGGCTGGGCCTGGTTAACGCTTCCTCATACCACGTGTCACTCTCAGAGATGCTCTCGCTCATTCCTCCTCCGTTTGACGTCTAACTCTCTCCACGGGAACGTGAACTCCAAATCACGCCGCTTGTCAACCTTGCCCGTGGCTGCACTCTCAGCGGGCACACCGTTAGTGCCGAGTGGATGGACTTACCCAGAGGAGCAAGACACAGGCCAGAGAGGGGCGGAGAGGAGGGGGCGAGGAAGGGCCGGGGGTGTGGGACGGCAGCATGAGGGTAATGGGGGGTCCTTCCGATGGGGGAGACAAGGACTATGTTTCCTGCAGACCCGGGCCTCCTCCCTCTGGATCTCCCCCCAAAGGCGGGGGCACATGGGGGTGCAGAAGAAAGGATCTCAGACTCCTCCCGGGGACCCAGGGCGGGGCCGCATCCCCTGGGCCTCCTGCGTGCCCGGGCCCTCGTCCCCGCGCTCACCCGCCAGGCCGTACAGTATCACCATCTTCTGTTCCTCGTAGATGCTCATCGGGCTGACCAGGAGCTGAAAGAGGCCTGCGGGGAAGGGTCAGCACGGAGACCCAAAGGTGGGTCCCACCCCCTCGCCCCCCGCGCTTCTGCCCCGCACTCACCCACGGCCAGCAGCCCTCCAGTGCCGGCCCCCAGCAGGACGGCGGTGACCGGAAACTCGCCCGGCTGGCGCCACAGGAACCGGCTGCAGCAGGCGGGCAGCGCCCAGCCCAGGAGCCTCTGCACCGCTGCGGGGCCAAAGAGTTCGGCGCGTCAGGCCAACAACTGGCTCCCCTGGCCAGGGTGCGGCTCACTGGGGTGAGGGCGTGGGGGGGGGGGCGCTAGAGGCTGGGGGACCGGGAGGAGGCGGGCAGGAACTGCAGGGGCCCTGAAGGAAGTGGGGCAGACTTGAGAGAAAAAAGAGGGGGGGGGGGGCGGAAACCGGTGTGGCTCAGTGGTAGAGCATCGGTCTGCGGACTGAAAGGTCCCGGGTTCGATTCCGGTCAAGGGCATGTGCCTTGGTTGCGGGCGCATCCCCAGTAGGGGGTGTGCAAGAGGCAGCTGGTCGATGATTCTCTCTCATCGATGTTTCTAACTCTATCCCTCTCTCTTCCTCTCTGTAAAAAATCAATTAAAAAAAAATATATATATATATATTTTGCCGAAGCTGGTTTGGCTCAGTGGTAGAGCATCGGTCTGCGGACTGAAAGGTCCCGGGTTCAATTCCGGTCAAGGGCATGTACATTGGTTGCGGGCACATCCCCAGTAGGGGGTGTGCAAGAGGCAGCTGGTCGATGTTTCTCTCTCATCGACGTTTCTAGCTCTCCATCTCTCTCCCTTCCTCTCTGTAAAATATCAATAAAAAATATTTTTAAAATATATATGTTTAAAAAAAAATAAAAGAAAGAAGAAGGAGGGGGCACTGAATGAGAGGGGTGGGGACCCCAAACCCAGGGGAGGAACCCTGGAGGAGAGACTGGATGGGGGAGGACTGGGGTCGGGAGACCCAGGAAGATGGTGCCTGATGGCGAGCTCACTGGTGTGGGGCTGTCTCCTCCGCTGCCCTTCCCGGACGTCCCGGTGATCTCCGGGGTCCATGGCTGCTCCCCGGAACCCTCTCCCTCTCAGAAGTCTCCTCAGGGAGGCTCTGCTCCCCTCTCCTCGGCCTCACCCGCCGCAGCCCGTGGGAGGCCTGTGTCTTCAGCCCCCCCTCCGCCCTCAGACGGGAGGGGGAGGATGGAGATTCGAGGCCCCAGCACACACACACACACACACACACACACACACACGCAGCGAAAGCCCGGAACCTCAGAACGCGGCGGCGAGGAACTCCGTGACTGTCCGGGAGCCCCGGAACCCGGGGGCGTCTCCCGGAGACGGGCGGGTGGGCGGGCGGGCGGACACTTAGCGGGCCCCGCAGCCATGCCCAAAGGCCCGCGGGACGCGGCGCGCCGCCCGGCGGCCGGGGAGCCGAGCCTGGCCCGGGGGCTGGTCCGCAGCCTGGCGGCCTTTGTCCTGGGCCTGGCCTTGGCCTCCGCCTTCGGCCTCGCGGAGCTGCTGGTGGAAGGGCAGAGCCCCTGGGGCTGCCTGGTGGGCACGCTGGCCCTGGCCGGCTTCCTGGGCCTGGGCATGGCCTTCTCCAGGCAGGTCCGCGTCACGGCGCTCCTGGTGCTGCCCCAGGCCTTCTCCAGTGAGCAGGGGGGGGGGGGGGGCGCGGGCTGGGGCAGGGGGAGCCGGGCGGGGGGGGGGAGGGAGACACTCTGAAGGCTCTGGAAGGGACTGGATGCGCTGTCTCTGCCTCAGATGGAGTGTGTGGTCCCCCCGTCCCCCCCGTGTCCCCCCAGAGCAGAGCCAGGCGCTGCTGCTGCTGGCCATCTTCGGGCTGGTGCTGCAAGGGCCTTGTGCCAACACCCTGCGCAACTTCACCCAGGCCAGCGAGGCCGTGGCCTGCGGGGCGGAGCTGGCCCTGAACCAGACGGCCGAGCTGCTGCAGCGAGCGAGGCAGCCCCTCGTCAGTAAGGCCCCCCCCCCCGCGGCGTCGGTCCTCTGGGGGTCCCGCCCCGGCCCCCCTGCGCCCCGCAGGCCCCTCATCCCGGCTCTCCGGCCTGCTCTCCCCTGCCAGGGCAGCTCCTCCCCCCCTCCCTGCCCCAGGGACAGCGTGGGGAGAACCGGGTCCCCAGAGGAAGAGACCCCTCAGGCCCCCCCACCCCCGCCCGGACCCCCCAGGTGCCCTGAACAAGATCAAAGCCATTGCCCAGAAGGCCAAGGAGGTGGCTGACCGGGTCCGCAAGTTCTTCCGGTCGATCATGGACGGCGTGAAGCACGTAGGTCAGCGCATCCCACGTCTACTCGGGGCAGGGGGTGCTGGCGGTGCCACCGTTCACCCAGGCATGCCAAAGCCGGCGTGTGGCTCCGTGGATAGAGAGCGTCGGCCTGCGGACTGACGGGTCCCGGGTTTGGTTCCGGTCAGGGGCATGTGCCTTGGTTGCGGGCACATCCCCAGTAAGGGGTGTGCAGGAGGTGGGTGGTTGATGTTTCTTTCTCATCGATGTTTCTGGCTCTCTGTCCCTCTCCCTTCCTCTCTGTAAAAAAAAAAAAAAAAAAAAAAAAATCAATAAAATAGCCGAAACCGGTTTGGCTCAGTGGATAGAGCGTCGGCCTTCGGACTGAAAGGTCCTGGGTTCGATTCTAGTCAAGGGCATGTACCTTGGTTGCGGGCACATCCCCGGTAGGGGGTGTGCAGGAGGCAGCTGATTGATGTTTCTCTCTCATCAATATTTCACTCTATCCTCTTCCTCTCTGTAAAAAAATCAATTAAAAATATTTTTAAAAAACCAAAACAACAAAACTGGCCTAGAGCTTTTAAAAAAAATCAATAAAATATATATTTTTAATTTTTTTAAAAAATATTTTTTTTATTGATATTTCACAGAGAGGAAGGGAGAGAGATAGAGAGCTAGAAATGTCAACTGAGAGAGAAACATCAACCAGCTGCCTCTTGCACACCCCCTACCGGGGATGTGCCCGCAACCAAGGTACATGCCCTTGACCGGAATCGAACCCAGGACCTTTCAGTCCGCAGCCCGACGCTCTCTACCACTGAGCCAAACCAGTTGCGGCTAAAATATATATATTTTTAAAAATTCCCCCAGTCTCCTTGCCCTCCCCCTCCCCCTCGTCCGGAGCCCTGTGGGCCCTTCCTGGGTGCGGACTCGCCCCGAGGGACACACACAGCCGGGCCCCTGAGTGCAGGCCTCCCCGGCTCTGGGTGCCGTCCTGGTAGTGCTCCCCGAGCCCCTGACCGGTGCTGCAGGTCAGCACCCCCGGAGCCCCGGGGCCCCGGTACCAGCCCTCGGCTCCCCAGCCAGGGCGCTGCGCAACGTGTGGTTCTGGCTCCTGCACATCGGGGACGTGTGCAACGCGGAGCTGGGCAACCCGTACCTCAAGTGCGCGCGCGTCTTCGACGAGGCCAAGGACAGCTGCATGAAGGTCATCCCCGCGGCCTACCGCCTGTGCTACGTGCTCATGCCCTTCAAGCTGGTGCTCTGCGGGCTGGCCAGCGGTGAGCGCCGGGGCTGGGGCGGGGCGGGGGGCCCTGCGGAGTGGGGGGCAGGCTCCGTCATCACCGGGAGGGCGGGCCCAGGGGGCCGGCGGGGGGTGAGGACGACCGTGGGGTGGTGAGGATGCTGGCCCGGCAGGGGGTGGAGGGAAGAGGGCGAGAGAGCAGCGTGGGAGGGTGAGGGATAGGGAGCAGCCAGAAGGCTTGGAGCCGAAGGTGCCGGGCCGGAGGACGAGCCAAAGGCCCCGAGGACCCTGTGGGGCCGGGTCCCCGGAGATAGGAGAGGCCGCCGCCGCGCTCGGCCCGCCTGACACGCGGCCCCTGGCGCGCAGTGGTCCAGGTGTTCTGCATCATCCCCAAGTACATCCAGCCCTTCCTGCGCACGACCATCGGCGTCCGTGAGTGACCCCCCCCCCCGGCCCTGCTGCCTGAGGTGCTCCCTCCCTCCCTCCCTCATCCCGGCGTGGCCTCGCCAGCCTGGGAGTGCTCCCCGTCCGTGGATGGGAACCTGAGAGCCGGAAGGGACCTCAGCAGGTTGCGTGGAGCAACATCTGTGCTGTGTGGACTGGGGACCTGAGGCCCGGCCCCGGGGGGGGGGGGTCGCCTCACCACAGCCCGACCGTAGAGCAGGGCCCGTGAGGGCGCTGTCCCTTCCTCGGCGGGTGAAAGCACTGGGTGGGGGTGGGGGTGGGGGTGAGCCATCTGGACCGCAGTCTGTGCCGGGCTCTCCCTCCCTCCGCTGCGGCTCTGCGCCCCCCTCGCTGCCCTCGCTCACCTCTCCCTCCCTCCCGCGACCCTTGGCCCCCAGCCGTGCAGAAGCTGATCGACCGGGTGCGCCGGGAGTTTGAGTTCAACGTGACGGCCACCCACGACTTCTCCGTGGACCTGGACGCGTCCCGGAGCCTGTCCCAGGTCGCCCTGGACCTCTACGAGGCCGTCAGCGCGCGGCTGCACGGCGCCCGGGAGGCCCTGGCCCTCATGGGCTACGCCACGCCCCTGCTGCTCACGCTGCTCTACCTCCAGTGAGGGCCCGAGTCCCCGTGTGTGTACGCGTGTGCCCGTGTGTGTGCGTGTGTGTGCCTGTGTGTGTGTGTGTGTGTGTGCCTGTGTGTGTGTCTCTGTGTGTGTGTGCGCCTGTGTGTGCCTGTGTGTGTGTGTGTGTGTGCCTGTGTGTGTGCCTGTGTGTGTGTGTGCCCGTGTGTGTGTGGGGGGCCTGTGGGGTCGGGCCGGGGGTGCTGAGAGCCGGCGCCCGCCCCCAGGGCCCTGCTGTACCGCTACTGCTACCTGCACGTGGACAGCTACGACAACATGTACGTCACCCGCCGCTTCCTGCGCATGGAGGCCCTGCGCGCCGCGGCGGGGATGCCCACCGTGCTGCCCCTCACCGCCCACGAGGCCAGGCACTACATCCGGCCGGGTGAGGGCCTCGGGGACCGGGGGGCACCCCCCCAACCCCCGAGGAAGGCCGGGGCTTCCCCCAACCCCGCTACCCTGACCTGGAGCCCCACGCACAGGCGGGCTGGGGGCAGGGCCGGCGAGAGGAGAGACAGCCCAGAGCTGGGGGGGGGAGGGGGGGCGGGGGGGACGCCGCTCTGTCCGTGGGGAGGGAAAGTGGGGCTCCTCCTGGCGGGCAGACAGAGGGGGGGGGGCGGCGGTGCTCCTAGGAGCTCCTGGACGCCAGGGCAGAGAGGACGAGAGGGGGGGGGGGGCAGAGGTGGAGCGAGAAAGGCGAGGGTGGGAAGGCTTTGCGGATGGGAGTGTGGAACTATGGGGGGTGCAGCTTGGGGGCTGTCTGTGAGGCAGGGGGTTGAGGGGGGGGGGTCAGGGGCTCCCCAGGGAGGGACTGGGAATGGGCCAGCAGGCCCGGGAGCAGAATCTGGGCCTCGAAGAGGGCTTCCCGCTCTGCCCAGGGCCCCGCAGTGACCACACCCGCCAGAGGCGCACACGGGCTCCAGCCCCAGGCGTCTGGAGTCTGCGGGGAGGGAACTGGGAGCGGCTCCGGACCAGCCCTCCCTCTCCTCCCCTCCCAGGCTCCCTCTACCTGTCCCGGTGGGAGCAGCTGTTCTACCTCCTGGCCCTCTCCCACCTCTTCCGGCATCTGCTCATCACACTGCTCCTCGTCTTCCTGGACTACGCCGTCTTCTGGGTGCTGGACCTGGCCCGGCACCACCTGCAGGGGGAGATGGTGGCCCGCAGTGAGCGCCGACCCTCCCCGCCCACCTCCGTCCCTTCACCTGCCCCCCCCCCAATCCTCCCCACCATCCTGGGGTGTGCCTGAGTCCCCCTCTTCCCATCCCACCCCCCCCCCAGCCCCGGCCGGCCCGCCATCTCTGTGCCTCACCAGCCTCTGACTTGGCTCCTCTGCCTGGCGGACCCCGTGTCCAGGTCAAGGTTGCACCGTAGCCGAGTAGCTAGGCTCACACGTTGTTCTAGAGTCGGGACAGCCTGGGTTCAGATCCCGGCCCAGCTCCTTCCGAGGCGGGGATCTTGAGCAAGTTGTTTGACTTCCCAGAGCTCCGGCTTCCCCCTCGGAGCAGCCGGCCGAGAGGGCAGCAGCCTGGGGGGCCCCGCTCGGGAGGAAATGAGACCCCCGGCGGGGACTGCCTGGCAGGTGGCCGGCTGAATGTGCGACAACCCTGGCACCCGGGGCATCTAATCCCATTACTGGCGGGCCCACCATGGACGTAAAAGACACCCCGACACCCCGTAAAGCACCTAGTCCGCGCCCACCGCACAGCCAGCGCGAAGCAGATGCTTTTTTTTTTTTTATTGAGTCAGAGCTTACTTTTTTTAAAATACATTTTATTGATATTTTACAGAGAGGAAGGGAGAGAGAGAGAGCTAGAAACGTCGATCAGAGAGAAACATCTACCAGCTGCCTCCTTGCACACCCCCTACCGGGGATGTGCCCGCAACCAAGGTACATGCCCCTGACCGGAATCGAACCCGGGACCTTTCAGTCCGCAGACCAACGCACTATCCACTGAGCCAAACCGGTTTCAGCGAAGCAGATGCTTGAACTCACGGGCATGGGCAGCCGTGGGGCTGGGGGGTGGACTCACTGGCCATTCAGGTCACCTCGGACCTGGAGGCCTGGGCGGGCCAGCCAGCTCTGCACCCGGGCGCCCGGGCCAGGTGCCGGGTGCCGATGGCGCCGGGCCGTCCCGAAGGCCTGCCCGGAAGGTGTGCCTTTCCCACCCGGGGGCAGGCCACGGCCGCCACACCCCTCACTCGGGGTCTCCGCGCCAGGCCCCGTGCTGGTGTCCATCACCGTGGAGGGCAGTGGCTACACGGGGACCATTTACCGGGACCTGGTGTCGGCGTTCGACGTCCTGCAGCAAGGCAACGTCACCGTCCTGTCCGGGCGCTGCGCGCTGCGGCCCTCGGAGCCCAACACCGCCGGCTACATCGTCATCGGTAACCGAGGGCCCGGGGGGGACTGCAGGCCGCGGAGGGCGTGTGTGGCTGGCCCTGCACCCACGGCCGCGGCCACTGTGCCCACCGCTGTGCCCCCAGGCGCCATGTTCGGCCTGTGCTTCTTCGTCACCCTGTGCGGGAGCTACGTCAGCCGGCTGCGGCGGGCCATCTGCGCGTCTTACTACCCAGCCCGGGAGCAGGTGAGGGGCCGCCGACAGGCCCTGCCCCCCTCCCGGCGGGGGGGGTCAATCTGGCTATATCTCGGTCTGGGGGAGCTTTGAGTCCTTCAGCAGCCCCAGTCCTCTCTCCTCCGGTGGACCCCCAAAGCAAAAGACCCAGCCTGATGCCACAGGGTCTCCCGACGCCACAGGGGGCTGGCAGAAAGCGGGCCTCGGGGGGCGGGGCTTCCTGAGACAGAGCTTGCCTCCCAAGTATTATTATTATTTTTTAACTATATGTTTATTGACTTCAGAGAGAAAGGAGAGGGAGAGAGAGAGAGAGAGAGCAACATCAATGATGAGAGAATCACGGATCGGCTGCCTTCTGCACGACCCCCGACTGGTGGATCGAGCCCCAAACCTGGCCATGTGCCCTTGACCGGAATTGAACCTGGGACCCTCGGGTCCACAGGCTGATGCTCTATCCACTGAGCCAAACCAGCCGGGGCCCACGTGTCGCTGAGGCGGTGGGGGAAGGGGCTGCGCCGAGAGTGGAAACTCACCGTTTGCTCATTCGTTTACGCGCCATTTGCTGAGCATCTACTGTGTGCCAGCCGCCCCTGTGCCGGCGGCATCCAGGATGCCAGGGCGCACAGACACCGTCTGGGGCTCCCAGCCTCCGGGCAGGCCAGACAGGCTCCTAACGAGACCTTACAAGCGAACAAGTGTTCTTCGTGAGGAGCTATGCCACGGAGTGCCACGGAAACCACAGGAGGGAAGGGGCCCAGAGGAGAGGGAGTCTGAGCCAGGCCCAGAGGGACTCCCGGGAGTGGGAGGGAAGGCAGAGGTAGGGAAGGGGCGGGGGTGGGTGCCGAGGGCATGCCCGGCAGACGAAACCGGGTGAGGGGGACCCCCTTCCTGTCCTGCCCTTCCCTCCCCAGGCGAGGATCTCCTACCTCTACAACCTGCTGCTGAGCCGCCGCACCTCCCTGCTGGCCGCCCTGCAGCGGTCCGTGCGGCGGCGGGCGGCGGACCAGGGCCAGCTGAGCCTCCTGCAGGTGCTGGCCAGGCGGTGAGCCCCTGTCCCCCATGAGGCCGGGGCGGGAAGGGGCAGAGCAGGCGCCGGGCGCCTGCTGGACACTGTCCGCCCCCCGTGGCCACAGGAGGACGCCGCCCCAGGCCATCCTCACCCTGAGCGGGAGGCGGAGGGGTGCGCGTCCTTAGAGGTGGGGCGGGAAGGGACAAGGGGGACAGGGAGCCCGAGGCATGGCGGCCAGGCTGTCGGGGGCCCACCCGTGGCTCCGGGGTGGTGCTGGACAGAGGGGTCAGCCGGGAGGGCCGGCCGGCCAGCCTGCTGAGGGCCTCAACCCCTCTCCCCAGGTGCTTCTGTGTGGCTCCGTTCACCCAGCCCTACTGCCTGGGCTGCGGGCGGCCCCGGGGCGAGGGGGACGCAGAGAACCTTGTGTCCTGCAGCACCCCCGCCTGCCCAGGTGAGCGCCCCCCGCTGGGGCTCGCTGCCTTTGCACCCGACCGTGGCCCTCCGACCTTCCACCGTGGCCCTTCCCTTAGGGCGGTGTTTCCCACGCTTCTCTCGTGATGAGAGTCACCTGGTAGAGCTGTCAAAATACAGGTTCCTGAATCCCAGCTAAGAAGGGCTAAACTAGAATTTTTGGGGAACATACAGGTAAAATTGTACACTTAACTAGTGCTCTAGGCTTAGTTTGTTGCAAAATTAAATACTTGGGACCTAAGCTTAGAGCACTAGTTAAGTATACAATTTTACCTATATATTCCCAAAAATTCTAGTTTAGCCCTTCTTTTTTTTTTAAAAAAAAAATGTTTGTTTTTTTTTAAATTGATTTTTTACAGAGAGGAAGAGAGAGGGATAGAGAGTTAGAAACATTGATGAGAGAGAATCTGATCAGCTGCCTCTTGCACACCCCCTACTGGGGATGTCCCCGCAACTAAGGTACAAGCCCTAACAGGAATCGAACCTGGGACCTTTCAGTCCGCAGACTGACGCTCTGTCCACTGAGCCAAACCGGCTTCAGCTAGTTTAGCACTTCTTAGCTGGGATCCGGGAACCTGTGTTTTAACAACCCCACCAGGTGACTCTCACCGTGAGAGAAGTGTGGGGAACACGGGCTTAGGGGCGTCCAGTCCCCGCCTTTTGTGTGCCTCCCTCCATTCCCGAGCGTGGCCTTCTCACTGACAGGACCCTCGGGGGGCTCGCTTTCTCCTCGCGGGCCCCAGATCTCCCATGTGGGAGCAGGAGGCAATGCAGGAGGCCTGCAGCAACTCTCTAGTGTGCACCCCTTGACGAGCCCCCTCACCCACCTCATCCCCCCCTTACCCCCCCCCCCCCGTGGTGGGTAGGGGGAAGCCAGGAGCAGAGGGAGTGAGCCGTACGCTCCATTGTGCCTCCCCTCCCGGCCCCCCAGGCCTCTTCTGCCCCACCTGCTTCCGCCTCCTGAACAACACCTGCTCCGTGTGCGCGTCCCCCCTCTCCCACCAGGGAGAGCTGGACCTGGAGCTGTGAGTCTCTGGCCGCAGGGGCAGGGGTGGAGGGGGGGCTGGAGTCCGGGGAGGGGGGCGGGGGGAGCACCCCCTCCCCCAGGCCCTGTGTGGGCCGCTGACCGGAGGCTCCTCCAGGGACTCCAGCGACGAGGAAGGCCCCCGGCTGTGGCTGGCCGCGGCCCGGAGGAAGGGCCCGGCGCAGGAGGGGCTGCTGCGGCAGCGGCTCCGGGAGGCGCTGGGCAGGCCCCTCTCGGCAGGCTCCAGCTCCGGGGCCAGGTGAGCGGGAGGCGGGGTCCGGCCGGGGCCTAGGCTCCGTTACAGACGGCTTCTCCGGGGCCCGGCCTCCGCTCGAGCCGGAGATGAAAAGTGGGGAGGCATGGGGGGGTGCTGAGGGCTTGCTCAGCGTCAGCACCCCTGCCCCGAGGAGCCCCCTGAATGGAGGGGGGTGGAGGGGGGTGACTCTAACAGGTGACCACGGGGTGCAGCGTGGCCCTGCCAGGAGCGGAGCAGGCGCCGCTGGGCCGGACAGAGAACAGCCAGGCTGGAACAGGGGTGCGTTAGCGACGGCCTCTGGGAAGAGAGGAAGAGGTGGGATGGGGAGCCGCGTGGCGGATGGTTAGGCTGAGCGCAGAGGAGGGCATTCCAGGGCTGGGGCCGGAGTGAGCCTGGGGACCCCGAGGCACTAGGGAGGGGAGGGCGTGTCCGGGTGCAGACCTCAGAGGATGCTGGGAGATGAGGTGGTAAGTCCAGGTGGGGAGAGACGGGAGAAGGCACCACTTGCCATCGGAAGATTCTTTTATATTTTTCCCTATTTTTAAAAAATATATATTTTCAATTGATTTCAGAGAGGAAGGGAGGAGGAGAGACAGACAGAAACATCCATGATGAGAGAGAATCATTGATGGGCTGCCTCCTGCACGCCCCTCCCACTGGGGACCGAGCCCACAGCCTGGCAGGTGCCCCTGACCGGAATCGAACCCGGGACCCTTGAGTCCACAGGCCCACGCTCTATCTACTTTTATAGGGGTGGTGGTGTCGCTGCTCTGGCTGACCCCGATCGGCCGGGTGAGGGCCAGGGTCCAGTTACACAAAATGGAGGATAGCCCCGCCCTGCCGTGGGTTGATTCCTTTGCCCTGACCAGGGATCGACCCGCACCCTTGACGCGTCAGGATGACATTCACACGCTGGTCGGTCGGGGAGGTTCTGTGGGCTTTCCCCGGGCAGACGTGGCCGTCACCCACAGGCTCCGGCGGCTGCTGGGCGGCCGGGGAGTCCTCGGGGGAGGGAAGGCAGTCTGAGGTGACTGGCCTTGGGGAAGAGGGGGCCTGGTGCCTCAGGGGGGAGCCCGGGTCCACGTCAGGATGTGTTAGCGCGGGGTCAGTGGCCGGGAGGGACAGAGAGAGAGAGCCACAGCGAGGGAGGAAATCGGGGGTAATTCCAGGGAGTGGCCAAAGTGGAGGGGGGTGTCTGAGGGGGCGCAGAGGGGAAGGTCAGAGGGCAAGGTCAGAGGTCAAGGGCTGAAAGGCCAGGGGTCGGAGGAGTCCTCCCTTGAGGAGGCTGCGAGGCCATGTCTGAGGCAGGACCCCGGAAAGGTGAGGCAGAGCATCCGGGAGGCCCGGGAGACAGCCAAGGCCTGGCCGTGCGGCTGCCGCGGCAACCAGGAACCCCACCGGCCAGGGGGATGAGAGAGCAGCAGCCTCCACCGGGAGGAGGGAGGAGTAACCGGGCGGCACATTCCGTGGGAAGGGGCTGGGAGTGGTGGTGAGGGGAGAGGTGGAAGGGGGAGGGGAGTTCAGGGAACTGAAGAGCTGAGTCACCAGAGCGGGCGGCTTGAGCCCCGAGCAGGTCTTACGGCCGCAGCCTCCCTGGTTCTGGCCTCACCAGACACGTGGCCACAGCCTCCCTGGTTCTGGCCTCACCAGACACGTGGCCACAGCCTCCCTGGTTCGGGCCTCACCAGACACGTGACCCTGGGCAAGCCATTGCCCGCTGGTCTGTCACCATCCGCCCGAAATCAGATGTCCACGGCCCCGGGCTGATGCGCTGGGGGCCGGACTGTGTCTGTGAGAAGGCGGGGGACCCACTGGGCCCTTCCTTGTCTCACTAGTGACCTGGGCGAGCAGGGACCTTGATGGAGAAAGCATGGCCACAGCCCCTACCTGAGGTCCCACCTGCCAGCATTCCCAAGCCCCCTCAGCCCCCACTCCCTGTCCGCATCGGGGCTCCAGGCCCTGCCTCCCATTCCCCTCCCCTTCGCACCCTTCCCCACTCCCACCCCCACACCCCCAAATAAAGGCACCAAAGGTGGACAATGTGAATCTTAAATTATTATTATTTCTTCCTGTCCCTTACACCAGAGGTGGGGGGTAAGGGAAGGGGAACAGGAGAGGGGGGTCGCCTCCCCCCCCCTAAGGCACTGAGTTGGAGAAGCAGCAAGGAGGGTGGAGGCCACGCTGTCCTCACTCCCTAGGGATGGGGCGCCCCAGGTGTCCCCAACCTGGGGCTCCGCGATCGATCGCCTGAAATGCTAAGATGAGGCCCCCCCGAGCAACCCGACCTCCCCCTACCCCAATATATTACATCATTACTTTTTAAATAGATACAGGGACTGGTCCCACTACCCTCCTCCCTGTGACCCCCCCCCCCTGTCCCCCACTACTGGGGGGAGGGGGTAACCTGGGCAGCTGTGCAAATGGGCATGGGGGTGCATGGGGGGGAGAGCACCGGGCCCCGAATCTGCCCCTGGTGAGGAGGGGGAGGGCCGCGAGGTGGGGGGGGCGGGGGTGATAGTGCAAGGCAGAGCCCAGGCCACAAGGGGGGGGGGGTCCAGCACCCAGCGAGGAAGGGGAGGGGAGGGGAGGGGAGGGGGGCGCGGGATTGGGTGGTTAAAAATCTGAAACTAGATCTCGACAGGGCCCACAGGAGAGGCTATGTACAGAAGAGGGCGGGCTCGGTCTTCCGGGGAGCCGGGGCTGGCAGGGTTCCGGGAAGCGGGCTCCTTTCCCGGCCCCCGCTCCCCCGGGGGGCCCAGCGAGGCGCTATCTGGGCCTCGGCTCCGGGACCGGTGGCCGCTGGGGGCGGCCGCCAGGGGGCGCCGGCGGGCCCGCTCCCCGCCCCGCCGCGCCGGCCCGGGGGCGGCTGAGTCAGGGGCCGCGGCCGCACCTGGGCGGAGGGGCGGGCGGAGCGGAGGGTGGGACGCGGCCCGGCCCGCCCTGCCCTCTGGCCCCGGGGAGGGAGCGGCGGGAACAAGACATTCCCTGCCCGGGGACGCGGGAGGAGGGGAGGGGAGGGGAGGGGAGGGGAGGCCGGGGCCGAACGGCGGAGCGGCACCCCTGGCTGGGCGGGGCCCCCCGCTGCCCCCGGGGCCGGGCGCGCCGACCGGGCCACCCCGCCCCCTGCGGCTCCCGGACCCCGTGACTCAGCGCCGGAGCCGGAGCCGGGCGGAGGGGGACCGGGATGGCTCCTTCCTTACAGGCCCAGCCCCCCCCCCTCCCCCCGGAGGTCGGTCGTTCTAGCTTCTTTCTACCTCGCTCTCCCCCCACCTCCCCTCCTTTGGCCGCCGCCCCCCGCCGCCCCCCTGCAGGGCCAGGAAAAGGGAACAGAAACCAGGAAGGAGGGGTCTAGGAAGGGAGGGGCTGTCTGTCTGTCCTTCACCCCCGAACACAGCCAAAGCCCCAAGGGGCGTGGGGGCAGGGCAGGGCTTTGGTCCCGAGCCTCCGACCCCCTGGAAACCCGCATAGCCGAAGAGGGGAACCCCCCCGCCCCCCCAACAACAAATCAGAAATACATTATTGCTTCTACTCCCCAGGCACAGCCGGAGACAGGGACCCCACCTTTACAACAGAGCTGTCAATATGTACACATGAATAATCGTATGGGGATCACTCCTTGGGAGATCACCCCCAAATCTGGGGAGCCTTCTTTTTGCCCCATAAAACCTTTCTCAGCTGGGGACTGGAATCTGGGCTCTTGGGGGAGAAGGAAGGAAGGGGGACGGTTTCTGATGCCGGGGAGGTTCAGTGCTCGGACCCCAGCCCCCTCTGTCCGTCTGTCCATCTGTCCGTCCTGCAGGCTCCCACTGCTTGGCATGGGCGGCCCCGCGGGCAAGGCTCCGGCCCGGCCGCGCCCCCCTCTCTAAGAGGACTCCATGGCGGCCTCGGCCTGGGGGGTGGCGGGCGCCCCCTCCTCGTCGTCGTCCTCGGGGGGCCCTGGAGTGGAGGCGGGGGGCCCGGCGGGCGCCGACTGCTCCCAGAACCGGGACAGCGAGAGGCGGAAGGTGTCCAGGTGGCCGTTGGAGAGGTCGAGGCCGGCGGGCGGCGGCGCGGCGGCCGGGGGCGGCGGGTAGTGGGGCGGCGCATCGTCCTTGCGGCGCCGCCGGGTGCGCACCTCCAGGCAGTTCTGGCCCTTGAGGTGGCGCTGCAGGTGGTCCTCCTTGGCGAAGGCCTTGTGGCACAGGTGGCACTCGTAGGGCCGGTCGCCGGTGTGCAGGTGCATGTGGTTCTTGAGGTCGTAGCTGTGCAGGAAGCGGGCTGTGCAGTGCGGGCACGAGTAGGGGCGCTCTCCGGTGTGCTTCCGCATGTGGATCTTCAGCTTGTCGTTCCTGGCGCGGGCGTGGGGGGCGGGGGGGGGAGAAAAGGGGGTGTCCGATCAGGATGGGGCTCTGGCCGGACTCCCAGACCTTGTCCCACTCCCACCCCTCATCCTTGGCTTCCCCGGGGGCTGCCCCAGAACACACCCCTGCTGACCTCGTCCCCGCATGGCTGGGCCGGCCACCTCATCTTTCATGCCCCACGCCCACCCCTCTGGACTCCCTTTCCCCAGTCTTCCTACCCTGGTCTCTCTCCTCATTCTGGTAACCCCCACCTGCACCCCCACGCCCACCCAGACCCTCCAGGATCACCCACGTCCCCCTTCAGGTCTCCTAACGCCTTTCTCCCCCACCCCCACCCCCCATGGCACGGCCCCCGCGGCCCCTCTCCCCACGGGTGCTCACCGGGTGAAGCGGACGCCGCAGACCTCGCAGGCAAAGGGCTTCTCGCCCGTGTGGGTCCTCATGTGGCGCGGCAGCTTGCCGGCCCCGTGGATGATCTTGTGGCAGACGGGGCACTCCTGGGGCATCTGGGAGCGGCGTTTCCGCACCCCCAGCTTGTCCTGGCCGTCCAGGCCCGGGGCCAGGGCGTCCTGGTGCAGGGAGCTCAGGTAGGCCATCAGGTCGGGGTCGATGGGGTCCTCGTCGGAGGCCAGGTCCTCGGGGGAGAGCGGGGCCCCGGCGGCCTGGGCCAGCCGGTAGGCGGGGACGTAGGCCAGCTCCTCCTCCTCCTCCTCCCCTTCGAAGGGCTCGTAGTTCAGGGGCCCCTCCGGCGGGGAGGCCGCCCCCGCGGGAGGGCTGTAGGGATCCCCCAGCCCGCTGCCCGCGCTGCTGCCCACCCTGCCCGCCGCCGCCTCCTCGTCCTCGTAGACCATCGGGTGGGCGGGCGCGGGGGGCACCTCGGGCACCAGGTGGTTGGCCCGGGACCCCTTGGTCTGCAGGAAGGCCTTTCGGGGCTTGCGGCTGCGGCGGGCCACGGGCCGTGCGGGCGGCGGCTGCGGGGGCGCCTGCGGGGGGCTGTCCTCGCCGCCGTTGGGGACCCCGGAGGCGGCCGGGGCCGTGGCAAAGGCCTCCAGGTACTGGCGGGCGCGCTCGCAGTCGTCCTGGTCCGGGCTGGGCGCCTCCAGGCCGCTGCCCTGCAGGATCTCCATGCAGGCCGCGATGACGCAGGGGATCTCCAGCAGCTGGGCGGCCTGCAGCACGGCCGGCATGTTGGCGCTGCTGGTGGTCAGCGTGGCCGTGTAGGCAAACTCGAGCAGGGCCCCCAGCGCCTCGGGCCCCACGAAGTCCAGCTCGCACACGCCGGCGGCGCCCCCCGCGGCCGCCCCGCCGCCGCCCCCGGGCCCCGAGGCGGCGCCCCCGCCCTCGGTGAAGAGCTTCTTGAAGTAGTGGCTGCAGGCGGCCAGCACGGCGCGGTGCGTGCGGTACTCAAGGCCCTGCGTCCGGATGGTGAGGTCGCACAGGTGGCCCAGCTGCCGCTGCTCGTTGAGGCAGCTCAGGAGCTCGCTGCTGTGGTCCGGGAACGGGATCCCAATGAGGTCGTCCTCGGGGCTCCCCATCTTCTCCTGCAGGGCCGAGGAGAGGGCGGGTTAGGAGCGCTCAGCCCTGCAAAGGCGACCAACCCCCCCCAAAAGGAGACCCGACCTCAGCCACGGTTTATGGGGGGTTCCTCCACGCACTGCCCACGCCTTGACTCCCCCACAATCCCCGGAGAGACAAGGGCCCATTTCACAGACCAGGAGCCCGAGGCTCAGGCCGGGGAAGCAGCGACGGTCCACGTTAAGCAGGGTCAGCTACAGGCCCGGGGTCTGTGGTGCCCGGGGTCCAGCCTCTGGGGGAGCAGGCGCCCCGGCTTTCCGCCGCTGCCTGGGACCCATCTGCCTCCCCTGCCCCAGCCCCGCTCCCCAGCCCTTGGAAAGAGCGCTGGCGCCGGAACCGGTTTGGCTCAATGGATAGAGTGTCGGCCTGCGTTGGACTGAAAGGTCCTGGGTTCGATTCAGGTCAAGGGCATGTACATTGGTTGCGGGCACATCCCCAGTGGGGGGTGTGCAGGAGGCAGCTGGTCGGTGTTTCTCTCTCATCGATGTTTCTAGCTTTCTATCCCTCTCACTTCCTCTCTGTGGAAAATCGATAAAATATATTTTTAAAAAAAGAAAGAAAGAAAGAGCGCTGGCGCGTGTGCGTGCGGAGAGGGGGCCTGGGGCCTGGTTCAGGCTCCATGAAGCATCGGCTGAAGGAGGCTGGGTGGCCGTGGCTCGGGCCTCCGTCCTCGGAAAGGTGACGGAGCCTTCCGACAGCCCAGCCCCAGAGGGATCCGCATGGACCAAGGTCTGCCCGAGGCCCGCCTGCCCGCCCCTCAGTTGTTCCAGTGGGGTATCTCCCCGAAGCAGGGGTGGGGAACCTTTCTTCCTGCCAGGGGCCATTTGGATATTTATAACATCATTCTCAGGCCACACAAAATTATCAACTTAAAAATTAGCCTGCTGTATTTGGTGACAGGCTTTTAAAAATATTTTATTGAGTTTTTGCAGAGAGGAAAAGATAGAGGAGAGAGAAAGCTAGAAACATCGATGAGAGAGAAACATCGGCCGAAACCAGTGTGGCTCAGTGGATAGAACGTCGGCCTGCGGACTGAGGGGTCCCAGGTTCGATTCTGGTCAAGGGCATGTGCCTTGGCTGCGGGCACATCCCCAGTAGGGGGTGTGCAAGAGATAGCTGATGGATAATTCTCTCTCATCGATGTTTCTAACTCTCTCTCCATCCTTCTCTCCTCCTCTCTGTAAAAAAATCAATAAAATATATTTTAAAAAGAAAAAAGAAAAAGAAACATTGACCAGCTGAGCCAAACCGGTTTCGGCGACTGGTCAAAGGCTTAATGAACTCACCCCTCACGCCTCGGGAGGGCCAGACCCAAGGGTTTTGCAGGCCGTACTCGCCCGAGGGCCGGAGGTTCCCCACCCTGCCCTGGAGCATCGGGTGCACAGTAAAACCCTAGGCAAACGGAGAAGCGGCTTCCCAACTCCCTCCCCCTCCTCCCCTCCCCACTCCGCTCAAAAGGCATCTCCCCTTCTTAAGACCCCCCCTTCTCAAGGCCCAAAGGGAAACGGCTCCCAGCATCCCGCGCTCCCCCTCACCGCCCCCCCCCAACACACATCCTTCCCTCCCCCATGGGGCCAAGGAGCAGCAGTGCTTTGCTGGGGTGTCGCTGGCTCGGGTGCTTCCTGCCCCGCAGATAAGCATCGTCCCCGCCCCTCCCCCACTGCCAATAGGCCAGGTTCCAGTCCCACCCCTCTCCACCTCGGCTACCGGCTACCACCATCGCCATCGCACCGCCATCGCCACCCCCTCTCCCGCTCCATCCGGGACCGTCTGGAGAGCCCCCCCCCCAATCTAGAGGGCCGTCTCCCAGCCTCTGGGATCCCCCCCCCACACACACTCACACACACGGCCACGGAGGAGGGTGCCCTGCCAGCAGCCCCACGGCTGGCGCAGGTAGGGGCGGGGCGGTGGGGAGTCTGGCCTGGAAGGGTGGCGAACGAGCGAGCAGTCTGCCTCAGGTCTCGGCTCCCCGGCTGCCGCTGCCGGAATGGTGGCTGGCGGAATGCGCTTGGGCAAGTCATTTCAACCCCAGGCTTTAATCTCCTCGGCGGCGGCACCAGGAGGGGGCTGGGAGGGGAAGCCCCGAGGGGGTGGGAGTGGAAGCCCCTTTAGCCCTGACATTAAGCAGATCTGGAGCCACGGAAGACCAGAGTCTGGGGCCTGGGAAGGAAGGGCTGGGCTCGGGGGCCCGCCAGGCCTGGGTTTGAATCCTCACTCGGCCCTGACTAGCTCCGTGACCTTCAACGAGGGATTTCATCTCTGCATCTCCTTCCTCATCTACAATAGGACTCCTAGGACGGTGGTGGTGGTGGTGGCTCGGGCAGAGGAGACCCAGTGTGGCACCCGGGCTGAGCCAGACTCGACACAGCTCTGGCCTAGGGAGGGAGAAGCCAGGCCCCGCCTGAGGGCAGATTCCACTAGGAAAACTACTTGGGGGCAGATCTGCCCCCGCCCTCAGTCATCACCCCCCCCCCCCCCAGCACCAGGTCAAGCTCCGACCGGCGACATGACCTTGGACCAGTCACTTCCTCTCCGAGGAGGCCTGTCTCCTAGGCTGCCGCACGCAGAAGGCTCACCTAGATGACCCCAAGGACCAGTCCCCCTGACGTTGCGTTAGTGGTTCCTGTGTCACTCCCCGCAGATGGGGAAAGGCATTTGGGGGGGAGGAGCTGGTGGAGGAGGCAGGGGCCGCGTTTCCTCGTGAAGACATAAGAACCGCATTGTCTGCGCCTGCCTCCGGCCTGGCACCTCCACGGCGATGCCAGCACTGCGCCGCAGCTCCGAGCGAGGAGTATCACCCACGGGTGGACCTTGGGCTTCTCAGCCACACCTAAGTGGCCTCGGAACAGTCCACCCGCCCCCTCCGTGAGTCCCCAAACCACGTCTCTCCCCCGGGGCCGCGCCGGGCGGGAGCTCCCGGGTGCCCTCCGGCCCTCCTGGCCGCACGTTACAAACAGTACCCGCCACGGTGGCTCCAGGACTCGGGAACAAACAAGAGCCCAGTGGGCAGAAGCAGCGGTGGCCACCCTCCCGGGCCCAAGCAGATCCTGTCCGTCCAGAGGGGGATGGGTGTGGCTGTCCTCCTCGGCCATTGGCCGGGAGCTGGACACCCACAGGCACGTGGCTCAACCCATCCCTCTCCCTCCCTCCCCACCCCACCCATTCCCGCCGCTAAGCCCGCCTCCCTCCTCTCCCCCCCCCACCCCGGGGGCCAGCCTCCACGGCAGCTCCGAGTGGTGGGGGGCACGGACTGGCTGACCCCGCTGTCAGGCCAGAAGCTCAGGCTGGCACACCCTATACCGTGGGCACCGGGAGTTTGGGCAAGGGTGGGTGTTTAACCCCTTGGGCCCAGCTCCAATGCCCATGCCACCAGGTAGCAATGGAGGAGGGAGGAGGCAGAGGGCACCCGGCACACGTGGGAAGGGCGGGCATTCGTAGGGTTCTCTAGCTTCTGGGAAACTCCCCCCAGCCCTTACCCAGGGCTCTGGCATCAGAGCCAACGTAGGTGCCACCTGGAACTAGGCTGGTGCCAAGCAGGCCGAGGGGGCACTCCTAGCCCCATCGTCTGGGAGGGGTGGATGGGGTGGAGGCCTCCCCTTCTTTCTGCCAGGGTGGAGCCCCGGTGCCAGGATGCCCACCCCACCTTGGGCACCCTTCCCACCGCTGCATCCCAGAGGGCCCAGCCCCCTGACGCCCCGTGAGGGCGGCCCGTCCCCACCCAGCCTGGCATGCCCCCTCTTGCTAAGACCTTGTGGGCATGGGCGTGTGGTGGTTGGGGGGGGGGGCAGCGGTGCCAGGGAACCAGGCGAGGTCTGTTTGGTCTGTTTGCCTGGTAGGGGGAAGAACTGGGGGCCCCGCCCCATCGCTCCCCCCTTTCCTGCCACCCCCCCAGGCTCCCCTCACTGCCGGGCCTGCTAGACCGGCCAAGCCAGCGGGCAGCTCTCTTGAAACTGGGCCCTGAGTCAAGCCTGCCCCATCCGTCGCCGGTGGGGGGAAGACTTTGGGGGTGAGCAAGGCAGGAACCCTACCACCTACCCCTCCGTGCCCACGGGCAGCGGCCAGGGTGTGCCCACCACCAAGACCCAGAAGGCAGAGCGTGCCGCGAGGCGGACCGGGGCCTGGGGAGGAAAGGAGGCCAGGCCGCTTTCCAGGGCTGGCCCGGGGCCGCGGCCACGGCCGGGATGGGGGCGCCGGGGCCCACCGAGCTGGCTCCCGCCCCGCCGAGGCCCTGAGCGGGGCCGCTGAGGAGCGATGGCCCCCCTGCCCCGCACCCTGGGGATTAGGGGAGCGAGGCTTAGTGTGGGGGGCAGCAGGCGGAACCAGGATTAGCGGCGGAGAAAATAGATATGGGCCTGAGACACAGGCACACCGAGCCCCCCCCTCCCTCCCTCCGCGGGCCGAGGCCCCCACCTCCGGGCTCTGCCAGGGCGCCGAGGGAGGGAGGGAGCGGGCGGGCCAGGCCTCTCCAGGTGCGGCGGCCGGGGCTGAGGGGGCGTGAGGACCGGCTGTGCAGGGAGACCCTCGGCCAGCCCCCCCCTTACTCCGTTCTCCCCGCCATCCATCCCTCAATTCCCACCCCAACTCCAGCCTCGGGTCCTCTTCCTGTTTTTGTTTTATTTTGTTTTTTGTTTTAAAGCTAAGTGTGCACGAAGCCAAGGGCTCTGGCCTGTGGCTGGACCGGGGGCTGGGGAACTAGGGCAGCCAGTCCAAAGTCCTCGGGGACCCAGGAATCCGGGTCTCCTCCGCGCCTCCCACCCCCTCCCGGGGCCTCTGGGGCCGGGCCGGGGCCATCTGGACCGGCGGCCTCGATGGGAAGGCAGGGTGCGGGGCTGGGCGAGTCCCCCGCCGGCCCGGACGGAGGGCGGCCCGGGATGCCCGCCGCGGCGTCGACGGCGCCCTCGGGGGCCGCCCTAGCCCCTCCAGGGCGGGCGCGTGTCCTCCCCACCCCCCAGAGGCCGCTTCCCCCTCCTAACCTCACCGCCCCCGGCTCGCACACTTCCTGGGGGCCTAGGCGGGGAAGGGAGACCGCAAGCCACGAAGGGGGAAGGAGGCGAGGGGAGCGGGCTGCTTCCCGGTGCTGTTGGGGTTAAGCTTCTCCTCCCTCAAAATCCCCAATTCCTGGAGCCCCGGCTCCCGAGACAGGGGGACCTCCTGAGACAGGGGGACCTCCTGAGACAGGGGGACCTCGGTGCTCCCCCAACCGCTCCTTCCCAGGACACCGGCCCCAGCCCACCCTCCCCGGCCTGCGCGGGGGGACTAGGGAGGAAGAGGAAAGATGGCGGACGGAGGGATGAGGAGGGTACCTCCCTCTCCCCCAGCCCTCCCCACCTCATCTTGGGGGACCCCTGCCCATCAGCGAGGCTCCACACTGGGCCCCTTGTCTTGGCTTCCTGTGCTGTCCCCAGGTGCCTTCTCCGACCCTTGTCCCCTCTCCGCCACGCGTTCTGCCTTCCTTCAGCCCTTGCCCGGCTCCTGCATCCACGGCCACCTCCATGGCCTCTCCCCCTCCCTCTCCCGCCCGGTTCTCCCCCTCAGGTCTCTCCCACTTTCCCGCCTGGCCCTCCTCCCCGTCTCTCCTCTCCCAGGCTCGCCCAGCTCAGCAGAGAGAGGCACTGGGGGATTCAATCAGGGAGCCCGGCCCGCCCCCTGAGGCCTGGTGCAGCCACGGGGTGGCCACGTTAGGGCGCCCATGCCTCCCTCCTGAACGGAGCCCAGGACCAACACTGGGGGAGCAAGGGTCGGGGGTGCAGTGAAAGCGGATGTGGGGGGGCGGGGGGAGGACAACCTAGGCCTCTCCGCCCGTCAGAGTTTCCAGCCCCGGAGCTGCTGGACTTTCCCCGGAGGGTGCCCACCCTGCGCCAGGCGAGGGCCCGGGCACAGGCCGCAGCCGCCGGGGTTCCCAGCAGGGTCCGCCCGAGGCTGCCAGCCAGCTCCTCTTCGGGCCCGAGGAGATGGCACGAGGTGCCAGGGTCTGCGCGGTGCCCACCCCCTCCCCCCAGCCTGGTGTCTCTGGCTGGGTAACTGAGCCGCCCGGTAATCGCACACCCGCCAAGCCGACGGCGGAAACCTGAGCCCCCCAGCCCCAGAGGACACCCCAGCTCGATCCCCGGAGCCCGGCTCCCTGCCAGCCCGGCCGACCTCCTGTCCTGGCCTGGCGCAGCCGCCCCGGCTCCCGCAGGCCCCTTCGCGGCTCTCTGTGCTCCTGGGTCCCCCACGCTCCTGCTCCTCGGGACCTCGGCTCCCTGCTCCCCCCACTTCCCCCACCACCACCCCGAGACGCGTGGACACCCTCTTCCAAACCTGTTTTCCAGTCCCTCTCTGACCCTCGTCCAAGTCTAGGCCTTCCAAGCCTCCCCGAGGGCCCGGGCTCCCTCCCGAGCCGGCGCGGGGGCCTACTCACCTGAGCGCGGAGGGGCCCTGCCGGCAACTCCTCCTGGCCCCCGGGGGGTGGGGGGAGCGGGCTGGGAGGGGTGGGGGAGGGCCAGGCAGGGGGGTAGGTGGGGTGGCTGCTCCCCGCTCCAGCTCCCTCCTTCAAAAGGGCCGCCCACGACCTGGCCCAGCCCCTCCCCCCTACAGCCTTAACTCTCTGGGTGCTACTCCCCCCTCCCTCCCCTCCCCTCCCCCCGGCCTGGAGGGAGGGGTTACCAGAGGTAGCGTGGGAGAGGGCCTCGAGTCTCTGCCCGCGGTGCCCAAAGCCCCAGCTGTGCCCACCCCCGCCTGCCCTCGGTCCTGAAAGGGGAAAAAGGTGAGGAGGAGGAAAGGTAGGGGCCAGGACAGTCCAGGAGGACAGAGGTGAAGAGGCGCGGTGGGAGAGGCCGCCGGAGGTGGGACCAGGAGGAGGAAGGAGGGAGGGGAGGGGACAGGAGGTGGCTGTGGCTAGGAGCGGGAGGAGGGGAACCTTGGACGGTCAGTGCCAGGGGTGACAGGTGCCCAGGTCCCAGCCCCCAGGGGCCTGTGGGGTGACGGGGGTCCCCCCAGACCCTGGGGTGGGGGCCCCCCCAGCCCCCTTGGGAGGTGGCCGAGTTCTCTCCACCCTATGCTGGGCTGGGGCCCTTCGGGGCTGGGCAAGGCGGCACCCCGCCCTCCCCATGCCTCACCCCAAACCCACTCACATACCACAGTTCCTTGCTCGGGCGCCAGCCCCTGCCAACCAGGCCAGGGGGCAGCGCTTGTGCCAGCCCCCAGTGGCCAGGGGGACCACGGGGCGAGAGCTGGCCGGGGGGAGGTGGACAGATGGGGGGAGCTGTGGGCACCGAAAGAGGAAGGAGCCGAGAGGGGGCATCTGCTGGGAAGGGCGCCTAGCCCCACCCCTTGCGCAAGCAAGCGGCTGCCACCCTGGCCGGTTGGGTGGGACCCGCCTGGGCCCGAGGGGCAACTCAGGAGGGCTCAGCGCCCAGGCACGGGTGGGCCACAAAGTCCCGCTTAAACCACTCCCGGGGTCTCTTAAGTGCGGGCACCCATGCGCTGGGCCATCCCAAGTCCTGTGGGACTGGGGGAGGACCACAGAAATGCCCCCCAAAATGTCCCTTCCCCTTTCCCCCCCAACAGCTGCTGGCTCAATGCCGCTGGCCTGCTGCCCCTCACCAGCTCCCGTCCCGGTTGGCACCTACCCACCAGGATGCTGGCAGTCGTGCCCTCTCTCCCTCCTACCCCCCTGCTCCCAGCGCCCCATGCCAACTGTGGGCCTGGGGTGGGGGAGGGTCACCCCTGGGCCGTGGTGCCAGCCAGGCGGGCCAGGCCCCTAGGTCCTACCGATAAGACCCAAGACCCTGTTCTCAAACAACCTCGGGGCGGCACGCGGGTCGGGCCTGCCCAGAGCCCAGGGGGACGGCCTGGCGAGCAGTTACCGGAGGCTCCTCTCCCCAAGGTCTCTCCCCGCCACCAGGCGCCAGCCTCCCGGCATTCCCCCTGCCCAGGCGTTTGCTTGGGCACCAAAGTCCCTGCGATTCCTGAGAGCCTTAACGCCAGAAACCCAAGAGGGCGTCGGGTGGGGCTGCCGCCTGCCCTTTGATCCCCATAAAGGAGGGAGCCCGCCTAGAGGGCAGGGGATGGGGAGGGAGTCCGTGGGGCCCCTCCGTCTCACCCCTGCCAGGGGCAGCAGGGCAGGGTGTGGGCATCTCTTGGGTGGAGCCCTAAGGTGGCAATGAGCAGCATGTCTCAGCAGGGGAGGCGGATGTCAATCCTGGGAACATGGTGTCACAGGGGAACAGGATGAGGATCAGGTGGGGGGGGGGGGGGGAAAGGCGGAGGGCACCCGTGTCCTAGTTCATCCCAATCCTGGCATTGATTTCCATCCAGACACCCTTCCAGGTGGAACCACACCGAGAGGTCGAGGACTACAACTCCCAGTATGCACCACCGTTGTTTTGCATATGTACCTTGGGAGTTGTAGTTCCCTTGAGGAGCCCTGTGCTCTTTCTTCCCCAGAGTCCTGCTGGTGGGGTGGGGAGGGCAGAGCCGAAGACCTGGTCAGTCGCTAAGCTCCAAGGGGGCTGTGTCTCGGAGAGATAAAAGGCTGGGAGGTCCATGATGGGGGGGGGGGGGGGCGGATGAGGGGAGAACCCCTGCTCCCAGGCAAAGGGGGAGGAAAGGAGGAAGGAAGGAAGAGAGGATGTCTGTTGAAAGGGGCATATGGGTGGGGAGGCGTGGGGGGGGGGGGGGCGGCAGTGGAAACAGGAAGGAAACCAAAGCCAGAGACATGAGGTCGAAAGCAAGGCTTGGTGGAGCCCCACTCCGAGGCCTGGCAGGGACCGGGAAGGCATTTCCCCATGCGGTCCTGGCGGCCTGGGGAGGCATAAGGGGAATTACAATGCCAAGCTGGTGTGTTCGCAGGGGGGTCGCTGTCTGGGTCTGCCTGTCACCAGCCCCGGGGCATCCTAATCCCTGGGCCTGGCTGGGACTTGGCTCTGGAATACTAACGGGCCGAGGAAGGGGGCCAGGGGGGACCTAGGGGCCAGGCCCGAGGGGCGCCCGGCGGCGGAGCGAGGTACGTGTGGGGCAGGCCCCGGTGTGAAGTCAAGGACGCGTGCCGGCGAAGGAGGGTGCTTTCCTCCGGGGCCGGTCCCTCAGGGCCGAGGCCACGGCCGCCCAGACGCCAAGGCCGCCCGCCGGCCTCCCACCCACCTCGAGAGCCGAGGGGCCGCCTCCCCGGTCGCCCTGTGGTCTCCGCGAAGGGGAGGTTCGCCCGCCGCCCGTGCCAGGAAGCCCGTGCGCGCTCGCGGCGGGAGCGGGGTGCCTTTCCTTCGTGGGGGTGGAGGTCAGAACTGGGCAGAGGCTCTGCTGGGACCACTGCGCTCGGCTCCCCAAGGCTCCAGGACAAACGCTGCCAGGCCGCAGCCAAGACTCGCCCGCCAAGACCGGGGCCTGGCCGGGTGGGGGGGGTGGGGGGGTCTCCCGTGCCCTTCCGGAGCCCTTGGTGGTGGACTACAGCAGTCCTGACCCCTTCCCCCCAGTCCCCCAGGCCCGCCTTGGCGCCGGGCCGCCTGTGTGTTGGCAGGACTGGGGGTGGGGGGGGGCCGGCGAGGCAACTTCAAACTGTCCGGGCAAAACGTCAAGTTTACTCACGAGTTTACTCAGCAGAAGGAGGGGGAAGAGGCCGGGGCAGGCACACCCCATGCCAGGGTCCTATCTGTCCCCACCTTCCTCCCGCACCCTCCTCTGCAGCCCGAGGCCAGCACCAACCGGCATGGGCTCCGGGGCCGGGGCAGCCCTGACTCTCGGAAGGGCAGGGGACCGAGCTGGCCAGGGGCAGGACGCCCCGGAGCAGGCCCGGAGGCGCCCGTCGGCGGGCAGGGCCCTGCCTGGAGCCCGTTTGCCGCCCGTCGTGGGGCCTCGGCGGCGGCGGCGCCAGGCGAGAATGGGGCCCCTTGGACAGCCAGCCGGGAGCAGTGCCGGGCCAGGCCTCCTCTACCCGAGCGGTCCCCGAGGCAGTGCCTTCTGACCCCGGATGCCCAGTCCCCGGCTGTGCCTCCTCGGGGCAGCACGATGCCATCTGGGCAGCCATCGAACCTGGGGCTGCTGATTCTAGTTCAGCCCCTTGGCTTGGGATGGGGGGCCGGCACCCTACGTGACCTACTTCCCTTTCCGCCCGCTCCACCTGCTTTCACTCTCTCTGCTCGCCGGCCCCAGCCATCGGCCCCTCAGAGGCGCCCGGTCCCCCATGCCCCTGCTCGCCGGGCCCCCCTCCCCCAGCCTTCCCCAGGGTGCCAAGTGCAAGCACACAAAGGGCCCGATGGTGCATTGTTAGCCCAGCCCCCGCTGCCCGCCGCGCCCTCCTGGGGCAGGCGCCAGGCCAAGGAGGAGCTGAAGGCCTGGGTGCCAGGGGGCACCGCGGGGAAGGGGGGAGAGGTCGGCACCTGCCTCCCAGACACCGGGGCGCACGTCAGCCGGAGCCCCGAGCCCTGCCGTCGTGAGGAGAGGGCAGGCCTCTCTCTCCCCGACACCTGAGCCCAGTGGGCACTGCCGCCTTCCTTCCCCCAGAGCCCCTTTCCGGGGGCATTAACCCCTTCCTGACCCCTGGGCGAATCGGGCTGGGGGAGGCGTGGTACCCAGGGGAGGGGACGGTGTCTGGGGGTGCCAGCCGGCTGCACGGTGCCCACAGCAACCATGTAACAGGCGCGCGCTGGGGGGAGCTGGGTCCCCGGGGCCAAGGACGGGAGGCGCTGGCAGAGATTTCTCCTTGTTTCATCAGCTGCCCCGGAGGGACCATCCCCTGCCCTTCAGTCAGCGCGAAGGAGGCACACTAACTACCACCCAGACTCGGTCACAAACACGCCCCCACCCCCCCAGACCAGCACAGACCGACCCCCTGTGCCCACTCCCCACCTGGTGCCCACTCCATGCCAGTTCTCCCAGCAGTGCCAGGCAGGTACAGGGGTGACCAAACCAGTTGGTGTGTGTGTGTGTGTAGTGGGGGGGTGGAGTGTGGGGGGAGAGAGAAAGAGCAGGAGGCCACCCCATAATCCTCCAGGCCTCCCCCCCCCCCCCCACACATACATCCTCAGGGAACAGCGAGTTCCTATCCTGGTTTAACCCCTCGCCGCCCGGCCGGGGCCCCCCTGCCTCGGATGCCGGCCTCCCTCCTCCGGGGGGAAGGAAGGGGAAATAGCCGGCTGACTCATTCCCCTTCTCAGCTGCGGCTAAGGGTCTCCGGGGCATCAGGGTGGGGGGTCAATGCAAGCATGCCCTCCACCTGGCCCGGAAGCCGGGGCGGCCTGCTGGTCTCCCCCTCTCCCCGGCACCCACTTCCGGTGTCCCAAACTAGGTCAGCAGCGCTGGCTTCCTGTGGGTCAGCGAGCACCCGCTCCTCGGCCCCTCCCCTGCTCCGGACCCGGGCTCCCCCCCCCCCCCCGCCCCGGGGCGCCCCGAGGTCTCACCACGTCTCGGCCGCCCTTTGATACGCGGGGGTTGTGCGGGGGGGCGGGGGGCCGGGACCCGCCCTCTCTCCAAACACCGGCCGGGCCGGGGCGCCGGGCAGGCACGTGTCCGGGCACAGCCCGCTGCCCACGCCGCCCCCTCCGCTCCGCTCCGGCCCCCTCCCCCCGCTCCGGCCGGGACACGTCGCTCGCTGACTTGTGGGGTGGGGTGGGGTGGGGTGGGGTGGGGTGGGTGGGAGGAGAGAGCGCTGGGGAATGGGAAGCGGCGCCCCCCGCCCCCGGCGGCGCTCACCGGGGGCTCCCCCGCCCGGAGCGAACCCCCACTCCGGGGAGGGCAGGTGCGCCGGGCGTTGGGGTGCGAGCCGCCGCGGGGTCCTTCCCCGCCACCCACCCACCCTCGCTCGCCGCTCCGGAGGCCAGGAGCCGGCTCTGGAAGGCGGCGGCGGCGGCGGGGCTGCAGCCAGGGGAAGGGAGCGGGACGCGGGGCGGCGGAGACGGGGGTCGGGGGGCGTCGCTGAGCCCCGCTCCCGGGCCCAGGAGAGCGCGGCGCCCGGAGCGCGAGAAACCGAGTGGTCCGGCCGGTAACTTTCCCGGGGCCGGCGCGGCCCCCGCCCCGCACGCAGCTGGCCCGGGGCCAGCCCGCGGCGCCGGGGGGCGCGGGGGGCGGGGAGCGGCGCCCCAGTTCGCCCTCCGTCAGCCTTTCCATTCCCTCAGCGCCGCGGCCCGGGGTCCGCCCGCCGGCGGCGGCGAGGGGCGGCGGGGGGCGCGCGCCGCGCCGCCTCGCCCTCCCGGCACCCCGCAGCCGCCGCGCCGTCTGGCCCCCGAAGTGCAGAGAAAGTTTCCGGGGACCCTCCGCCCCGGCGGGGAGCGGCCGCCGGGTCCTCCGCCGGCTCCCCTCCCGGTTAAAACCCGTCCCCGAGAGCCGAGGTACCGGGGAGGCAGGCGCCGGGAAGGGGAGTGGTGGGAACCCAGCCTGCATGCGTGTGCGCGGCGGGGGGGGGGGGGGGTCCCCGCTCGCAGGACGGACGAAGGACACTGCAGCAGTTTGGAGCCGCGAGACCCGAGTGGGGTGCACTCACCGCTCCGCCGCTGGGGCCGCCGGCCGGCGCCGCTGGGGCTCGGTGCGCGGGGAGGGAGGAGCGTGTCCCCCGCCAGGCCGGGGGCTCGGGGCCCTGCGCCGGCCCTGGTCAGAAGGCCGCGGTCAGCCGCTCGCCGCTCTCTGCTGGGGGGCTCCTCCTCCGCAGCCCGCGGCCTCCTCCCGCCGCCCGCCCCCCCCCGCGGTCGCGGGGGCCGCACATTCACCTGGCTCCCACCCGCCCCCCCTCGGGGCCCGCCTCACCTGTCCTGCTGTCTCACCTGTCCTCCGGCTTGCTTTCCCCCCATCCCTCCCCTCCCTCCCCCCGCCCCCTGCCACCCCCCAAACTCCCCCCCCCCAACCCTTAGCAACACCCTCTGTCACTTCCTGGTTTCTCGCCCGCCCCCCGGGCCCCCCTCCCTCCGCCCAATAAGGACATAAACTTCAACCCCGCGGTCCAGCCAGTCCCTGCAGGGCGCCGGTGGGTCCCTCCCTCCGCCGCCGCCTTCCTCCGGGCTCCCCCTCGGCTCCCCCCCAGCCTTTCCCACCACCCCCCCTCTTTCCCCACCCTCTTCCCTCTCCAGCTCTCTGCCCCTTCACCTGCCACGGTCCCTTTCCCTCTCTCTTTCTCCCTTTCTCTCCCTCTCCCTCTCCCTCTCTCCCCTCCAGCCCCTATCTCTCGCAGTCCACCTTAACGGGAGCTCCGCCCCGGACCCCTGGCCGGCCCTCCGCAGCGGCCCCGCCCCTCCCGGGCCCTCCACCGCCCCGCCGGCCCATTGGCCCGCGCGCCCGCCCATCCCCGCTGGGTCCCGCCCTGCGCCCGGCCGGGAACGGGGCGGGGCCTGCAGGCGGGAGGAGGGGCGGGGGCGGGGGGGGAGGGTGGTGAGTGTCCGCAGCGGTTGGGGGAACCAGCACCCCCTTCCAGGGCTCCCACGCCTCCCAGAGGGGTTTTCTGTAGGGTCAGCACCCCGGCGGCGGGGAAGGGTGTAAGAGCTTAAAGATAGGCTGGGGGGAGTGGGGGGGAGGCGTGGACTCAGGGGATTGAGGGGGGTCCCGTGAGGGGCTATAATCAGGTCAGGGCCCCGGGAAGTAGGGGGAGGGGAAGGAAGCCACCGGGCCCCGCGGCTCCAGCTCCTACGCCCCATCCCTCCCCGCCCCCACCCCCCCAAAGGGAGCGGGGGGGGGGGTAGAGGCTGCGAGCACCCTGCGTCCCCTCCCCACGCGTGACGGCGCCCCGCGGGGAGGGATCGGCGTCCCGGGCGAGCATCCTCTGCGCTCCAGCCGCGGCCACTGCGGCCTTGGCTTTGTCAGAGGGGAGGAGCAGGGATCGCAGAGATGGGGGGTGGGGGGTGGCGGGGGGAGGAGAGGCTTTGCTCTCGCTCCAGCTCCGGGGCCTCCAGTCCGCGGCTTCCCGAAACGGATAAACTGAGTCTCCGAGAAGGAGGGATTCGCGGAGAACCAGGTGGGGAGGCGGCCGCCTGGGTTTGGGTTTGGAGGGGACCAGGATGCGACTTTCAGTGCCCACCCCCCCCCGCCCCCAACGGAGGAAGGTAGCCTGTGAGGGACACTTCCAGCCGGGCCTGCAGGGCTGCGTACCCCCAAAGAGCCCCTCACACGAGGGTCACACGGGATCCAGTTCGGACCCCGCGGGCCAGGTCCTCCTGGCCGAACCGGGTGGGACTCGCTGTCTCCCCCCAGCCCCCTCCGCAGGGGGCCTCCCCCCTCTCCAGCAGGTGGCTCCGCGCGGGGCACCAGCTCAACCTGTTGGACCACAATGGGCGGTGCCAGTGTGGCCCTGGCCCTCACCCGGGCTGACCCGAGATCCCCGCGCAGGGGAGGGACGGAGGCCCGGCCCCTCCCTCCGCTTTCGGCCGTGACTCAGCCTCGGAGCGGCCGCCGCCGCATCCCTGCCAGGGGCGGAAAGTGTGAGGCGCCCCGGAGGGCGCAGGCCAAGCCAAACAGCCCCCCACCCCAGACATTATCTCACTGGAGAATTAGGGGGGCTATAGGAAGGAGGGGAGGGGGGGGCGCGGCAGCAGGCATGGGGCGCTCCCGCCAGGGCAATCCGCTCCGGGTTTTCCTGTCGTCCCTGTCCCCCTTGGGTCCCGAGGCTGGTCACTACTCCGGGTTTTCCTCCTGGCTCCGCCGGTCGGATTCCGGGTGCCGAGGGCCCGGCCGGCGGGGTCCAGGCCAGGCTTTCCCCCTCCCTCCCTCCTCCCTCCCTCCCCCGGCCGTCGGGGTCCGCTGGCCTGGGGCGCGGCGGTGCCAGATGCCCCGGTGCCGCGGGGAGCGGGCTGCCCGGGGAGGAGGGGGCACGGCCGAGGGGCCGGAGGGCGGGAGTGTGCCCCGGGGAGGGCAGGGCAGGGCCGCCTCCGCGGGCAGTGGGAGGGCGGGCGCCGGGCTTGGCACCAGCCCTTGGGTACAGATAGATAAGCGAGCGGCGCCCAGCGCCTCGGGCTCGGCCCGTCCTCTTCTCTGCGGGCTGGGTCCCGCGTCCTGCCGGACCCACGTCGGATCTCTCAGGGCCGAAATGCCACTCCTCCCCGCTGGACGGTCCTGGGCCCTCCTGAGAGCCCCTCGGGGACCCTCCCACGTTTCCCTTCGTGTGGTCCGCACAGCTCCCTTCCTCACCCAGAAGTTGGGGGGTGGGGGTAGATGTGGGGGGAAATCCCGCCTTGAAATTCCCGCCTGCTCCCCAACTCCGGGCCCTTAGAGCACTGAACCACGGGGGCCGGGAAACGCGGCCGGGGCCAGGCCCTGCCCCGTCCCCGCCACCCCCACCCCCTCCGGCGGGCCGGGCCCCTGGGGCCTCCGCCACCCCCGCCCTGCCCCGGGGCCCTGACTGGAACTGGGAGCCGGAGGGCAGGTGCTGGGCCTCCTGGGGATAGGGGCGCGTCCCCGAGACGCACGTTCCAACTTTTACATCTGCAGGCGGCCAGCTAGGTACTAGTTTTTGGGTTTTTTTTTTTTTTTGGGGGGGGGAAGCAGCAGGAGGTGGGCAAGCACCCCGAGAATGAAGGGCTGGGCCGCAGAGGAGGAGGCGGGAGGCCCGCTGGCCGTGAGCCCTTCCAGGGCGGCCTGCGGCCCGGCCGCCGGCGGCTGCGAGGCCGGGCCACGTGCTCCGAGGGCCTCCGCAGAGGAACGCGAGGCTCGGAGCCCCGAGGGGCGAGGGGAGGGCCGGGTTCTGCCTGCCGGGGGGCGGGGGGTGCTGGGTGAGTGGGTCTGGGGGCCGGTTCTGGAATGTGTGTGTGTTGGGGGGCCGGGCTGTGAGCGGAGCGTCAGCCGGCGCCCCCCGCCGCCCCCCTTCCCCCGCTGCCCCCGCTTCCCTCGAGAAACCCGCCGCCCAGGAAACCGCCGGGGGCGCTCAGACCGCAGCGCCCCCAGCGCGCCGCCCCCCGGCGCCCCACCGCGACCGCCCAACCCACCTGAAGGGGCCGCGGCGGCGGCGGCGAGGGTTGCCCGCTCCCGCCGGCTCCCCACCTGCGGGCGGCCTATTTATACCTCGGCGCCCACCGCGCGCCTCTGCCGGGCGGAGCGGCCGCCTCGCCCCGGTAATCGTCGCCGGGATCTCCGCGCCCCCCGGGGCCGGGGAGATAAATTTAGCTGCAGGAAGTTCGGGGGGAACATTTTCCAAAACTCCGCGTCCCAGGGAAGGCGGATCGGAAGCCCTCTGCTCTCAGCCTCCCTGCAGCCAGCCAGCCACCAGGCGGCGCAGGTCCCCCAGTCCCCGGGACCCGGCGGAGAGTCGGGGGGCGCAGGCTGGCAGCTGGGATAGATAGGGAGGGGTGCGGGCGGAATATGGGAGGGTACTGAGGGCTGGAGGTCAGGGCGCCCAGAGAGTGGCCGGAAGGATGGGTTTGGGTACGTCCGGACAGCCTGGAGGACGCAGAGCCTCAGCTGGGAGTCACTGAGAAAGGCTTGGGCTGCGACTTCTGCCTTTTAAGAAGGGGGAAATGTCTCACATGCAAACGAGATGCAAATGAGAGCCTTTGCCCTTGGGGAGGGGGGTCTGCGCTCTGGAGCTGGTGAAACCCCCACCACACAGACCCTCCCAAGATCATTACTATAATAACCCATTTTAAGGCCAAAACGGGTTTAGCTCGGTGGATAGAGCACCGGCTTGCAGGGTCCAGGGTTCGATTCCGGTTGGGGGCATGTGCCTTGATTGCAGGCACATCCCCGGTTGGGGGGGGGGGGTGTGCGTGCGGGAGGCAGCTGATCGATGTTTCTCTCTCATCAATGTTTCTGGCTCTCTGTCCTTCTCCCTTCCTCTGTGAAAAAAATCAATAAAATATATTTTAAATATATATTAAAAATTAATATATATTAAATATATTAATAAAATATATTAATAATCCAGTTTATGGTGTGTGGCTCCTCAGACCACTTCGCCGTGGCCTCTCTCCTCCACCTGTCTTTCCTGCACCACCGCTGGCCTTCTATCCCAAGAAATCAGCTGGGAATTCCGGTGTCATGCGGCTCCTCCTCAGGCCGGCGTCCTGTGGCCACTGGGGGGTCCCAGGGCGCAGAGGGGTGGTGAGATCTTGCCTATCGGCCCTAGGTTGGCACTCAGGTTCACTTCCCCCCCTCCCCCGCCAACCCTCTAGGAAGCGCCTGAGAGCAGTTTGGACACTCAGAACCTGAGCTTACTCTGACTGGAGAGCTTTGCAGGGAAGGGAGCTGCCGCATCTCCTTTTCCTGCGGGAGGAGTGGGGAGGCGCAGGCCAGGGCAGCATCGCTCAGCCTGTGCGAACTGGGTGACAACGTGGGTGACAATGTGGAAGCCGGGGAAACTGTGAACAAGGGGAGCCTGGGTGTGAGTGGAAGCTGCAAAGCACGGAGTGGGTGCAGAATCCGGGGAGCAGCCCCCTCCACACTTTGCGGGCCTGGCCCTGCCTCCCAGGCCACCGGGGCCACCAGCCCCAGCACCAGTTCAGAAGAGGAAGATCTGTGGGTGCCGGATGAGGGGGGGGATGATGAGCTGCCAGAGATGGGAAAAATCTTGAGTTAGAGTACTATGCTGCCACGAGGAAGAATGGTGTATAGTAGGTACTCAATATCTGTCAAGTGAATGAATATGCAATCTATGCATAGACTATCTCTCCACTGCTCTCCGAGAGACTGGTAACCATGGTTACCTCCAGGGAGGAGAGCTGAGCTGAGGGCGGGGAGGGTCGGTGTAGGAGGGAGTTTTACCTTTTACTATTTAGAGTCCTTTACTCTAGGCATATGGTACCTTTACAAAAATAAAAATAAAGCAAGCCCAGGGAAAAAAAGGAGTTAACTAAGAAGGCTGGTGCCTGGGAGTTGGGGGAGGGCGCCATCACCACCCCCAGGCCAGTTCTCCAGGAGAGAATGAGGGGGGCAATGACTGGACCCCCAGAGGGGCCAGGGATGAGGGCAGAGACCCCAGGGACGCTTTGGCTAGCTCTGAGGGTGTAGGGCTGTGAATGGGCATGTCCGAATGCGTGAGTGAGCGTGAGCAAGACGTCGGAAGTAGTCCATGGGTACCAACGCCGGGAGTGATTCTGGGAAAGGGATTGGCGGTGGCTTCCAGGGGAGGGGAAGCCCGTTCTGCTCCTCCGGCTGTGTGTGTGTGTGTGTGTGTGTGTGTGTGTGTGTGTGTGTGTGTGTGTGTCCTGTGATGAGCCTGAGGGCCCAGAGTGGCCACCCGGTGCCCGTTTCTTGCAGCTTTGTGAGCTGGGGACCAGCCTCCGCCCAGGGCCTTCTCCAAGACCCTCAGGCAGGAGCTGGCCAGACCAGGCCCTCTTTTGGAGTTCCCATCCTAACACGCAGGGCCTCACAGCAGACCCCGCCGAAGCCTGACCCCTTCCTCCCCATAGGTTGGGAGGAGCTGAGCCTTTTCACCCGACCCGCTCAGACCCTAGGGAGTCAGGAAACCTGGGGTTCCGCCTCAGCTCCATCGGACAACTGCCTTCCCTCCCTGCTCAGCCCCCGGGCTCCAAGCCCCTTGCAGTGCTTTTTCTGACCGGCGGAACGCTCAGGCCCAGGGCTGTTTATTGCATGTACAGCGCAGCGGTTCTCACACCGAGATACTGGGGGGCAGCCCATTCCTGGCACAGAGAGGATATGGCAGGCTCAGCCATCTGGGCTGGTGGGCTCACCGTGCCAGGCGTGGAGAAGGGCCAGGTCCCGCAGCCGTCTTAGCAGGGTTCAGGACGGCAGGCCACGGTCCCACACCCCCGTGGCCCACCAGAGGCGGGGGCAGGGCACGGGGGCCCGGCGACACAGATGGCACCAGAGGCAGGTCTGACACAGATGGCACCGACCCAAAGCTGGATCCACACTTCCCCCGCTGTGGGTGGCCCATCCTTGGTCAAACGCAGCTGGCCCCGGGGGTCTCGCTGGGGGTGGAGCTCGGCGCTAAAGAGAACAGAAAGCTGAGGGACGCTCTCCACCACAGCAGCAGCAGCAGCAGCAGCCATGCCTCCTGTCCCTCCGGCCGTCCTGCCTGGCTCACCTGAACGAGGCGTTTCCTGCTGCCATTAATCCAGCAGCTCCTTGATGCACCAGCAGCAGAGGAGGGCGTAGGCCACCTCCCTCAGGGTGCGCTGCAGGCCCTCCCACCTGGTGCCCGCCCTCACAGCGGGCACCCGGAGCCCAGCGCCTGGCGGGGCCCGGCCGAGGGAGAAAGGTGGTGGCGCCGGGGCGAGGGGCTGTGTCGGGGCCTGCATGGGGGCAGCAGCTCTGCGGAAGGGCGCGGGAGCTGCCCCTGGCACCTTTTATCCACACCGCCCCCCCCCCCCCCCCAGGCCTCATGACTGACTCCAGGGACAAAGGCCCCAGGGTCTGACACTCAGGGAAGGTTCTGGGCCCAGAGAATGGGCTGAGTCAGCCCCTCTGTGCAGCCGTGGGGGAGGGGAGGGGTGAGGAGGAGGAGGAGGAGGAGGAGCTGGCCACTCCATCTTTCATCCTCCACAGCCAGGCCAGCTCTGCTTCCCTGCCCCCCAGCCTGAGCCTAGGAACCTTGGGTGCCCTGCCGGTACCCCCAGGGGTTGGCACAGCCTCTGCCCCCTGGTGGCTGGCATTCGGTCAGAATCACCAACAAGAGCGCCTTTCCAGCCGCAGGGGCCTGGGCCCCTCTGCCCTCCCCATCCCCCCCCCCAATCTCCCCCCCAGCAGGAGGACACAGGACAGGCAGGGAGAGGAGGCACCGTTTATTGGGAGGTCACACCCCCGGCGGCCTCCTCCTTTCTCTCCCGGAGGCCCGGGGCGGTCACATGCGGGAGTTGCGTTCTTCCTCTTCGTTCTCCAGCAGGTAGGCGGGCCGGTAGGTGGGCTGTCCCCCGGGGCCCACGTACTTCAGGGCTGGGTTCTGCACCGTGTTCTCCCGGCTCCCCAGGGACGTGTAGCTGGAGCCGGGAGGACAGAGGGTGGGCGGGCGTGTGGGGAGGCGGCTCCCCCTATCTCAGCGCCCACACGTTCGTCCACACCCACGCTCCCCCCCGCCCCCCCCCCGCGCCCTTACCCTTGGTCGTACAGGATACAGTATGGGACGAACAGCTGGCGCAGGAAGTCCCAGATGTCTCTGTAGGTCCAGTCCTGGGAGGGCAGAGTGGGACGAGAGTCATGACTACTGACTGCCCTCTCCCCCACTCTGCCCTCTGCTGCCGGGGAGGGGGGCACCCCACTCTGCCCTCTGCTGCCGGGGTGGGGGGCCCCGTAGGGGGGTTCCTCTGCTCCCTTGGCCTCGGAGGGCCCGTTATCTGATTGGCTGGTACTGCGCTGTGTGAGCCAAGCAACGAGAGAGAGAGAGAGAGAGAGAGAGAGGCCTGCATCCTGTCCCTCTCCACTCCCAGCCCGCCCTCCCCTGGCAGGTCAGCTCCAGAGGACAGGAAGGGCTACGTCTGGGGGAGCCAGCTGGCCAGCAGAGCCTTCTGCAGCGACAGACCGTCCTCTCGCCGTGCTGTCTAACGTGGCGGGCACTTCCCCTGCGGCTGGTGCAAATGGAGAACTGCTCTTTGGACGGTGTTTAATGTTTAAAGCTGAGCTATCACTCACGTGCCACCGAGATTCATCGTTTTAAGATGTCCAATTCAGACATTCGTGCTTCAAGCATCAGATGGCTAACGGCTACCATATTGGGCAGCACAGGCCTAAGCCGCTGTTCCGTCCGCAGCCAAAGGCACCACGCCTGCCGCCGGATGAGTGCTCAATAAAAACGGGGCAAAAGGCCGGAGGAACGAACGGCACAGCCTTCTTGGACGGTGGGGGGCCCCTTCCTGCGAGCCCCCCCGGCTCCAACGTCCCTACCCCAGGAGGCCAGGGCGCAATGGCTGACTGACAGGGGGCAGGGACTGACAGGGGGCAGCCAGTCCCCTTGCGTTACCAGCAGCGGGTTGATGCGCATGAAGGGGGGCCAGCCGGGGTCGGTGGGGCTGAAGGGACGGAGGCTGTAGGAGGAGGGGTCCGTGCGGCGGGTGCCCATCAGGGCGGCCTCCAGCCGGGGGTGCTGCGCCCGCAGCTGGCTCAGGGCCTGCTTCATCTCGCCCTCAGCCTCCAGCACCCGCAGATGGTACCTGAGGAAGGAAGAGGGCTTAGGGGGGGGTCCCACACGGGCTTCCCCAAACCCCTCTTCGAGCCCAAACCCTCAGGCCCCTACTACCTCTTGATGGTGTCCTGCAGGAATTGCTCCAGCTCCGGGAAAGGGGACGTGGTGCGGATGTAGAGGATCTGGAGGGGTTCCTGAGCGTCAGGGCGTTTCCTGGGGGAGAGACGGGGGAGAAAACCTCAGGCTGGCCGGCACAGGCAGGGGGGTGCGCTCCGGAGAGCGTGCCCCGCTCTCCCTGGCTCCCTGGAGGCGCACCCTTTCCTTGCCTCCCCCACCCACCAGACCCTGCTTCCTCCAGGAAGCCCACTCTGATCTCCCACCTCTCCAACCCGGGGTACGCACACCCCTGTCTCAGGTGGGTAAACTTCACCTCCTCTGCAGGACCAGGCCCTTCCACATCCGGGGCACGGAGAGGTCACCATGGCTGACGCCCACCCCGACACCGCTTCTCCCTTCGGCTCCCCGGGGTGGGGGACTAGGACACGGGGCACAGCAGGCACCCCGGTGTCCCGGGGCCTCGTCCCCAGAGCACGGGCTCACCTCTGCACCGCCGCGTGGACGAGGTGCAGGAGGGCCGTGCAGTCCTTGCCCCCGTTGAAGCCCACGCAGAGCTGGCTGAGCGGGTACCGGTCCAGGGCGGTCTCAATGGTCTGCAGGGCACCCGCCACCTTCTTCCCTAGAGAAGACCCTGCCGGACAGACAGGGAGGCCATTACCCACCCCATGTGACACATGTGGCCGTCCATGGGTAGTTGCAGCCACGATGCCCTTGCTTAGAAGCCTTCTATACGTTCCCAGCGTTTCTAGGACAAAGTCCAGATTCCTTCATGCTGCCCATTAGGCCAGTGAGTGCTCCCCACCTGCCATCCAGCCGCCTCGCCTCTCCGCGTCTCCCCCTCCGGGATCCTGGTTTCTCTCCTCTCTCCTAAACCTCCTGCTGCTTCCTCTGGACCTCGCTCATGCTGTGTGCTCGGCCCCGCTCCGTATCGTGGCCAAATGCTCCGTATCACGCACCTTGCACACCACCTGCCCAGAGAAGCCTTCTCTGACCCCAGATCGAGGCCGCCCTCCCACGGACATCTCCTGCGTAATGCGTAATTATCTGTTTATAAAGTTTTCCTTTCCTGCTAAGCTGCTTGTCCGTGGAGTGGGTGTCCGTCTGTCCGATTGTGCTGTCTCCCCAGCACCCAGCACTGTGCTGGTGGAAGCGGGCATGCACTAAATTACTTATTGGAAGAATGAATGAAACCGTCGTCGTCATCTACCTTCTCCTGGATTTCTGGGAGCCTCCAAAGCCCCCTGCTTTCTTAGACCTAGGGTGGCACCTGTGGTCGGCACCTCTGCCCATCCCCCCCCCCCCGGAAGGCCCCCTACCTGACTTGGCGAGCTGGTACACAGCCTCACTGGCCTGCTCCATGGCGTTGGGTACGTAGGGGACCAGTGACCCCTGAGGCAGGCGTGCGGCCAGGTAGGCCAGGCATTCCTCCAGCGGCTCCTCTTCCTGTGAGTCCAGCGTCACCTTCACCTGATAGTAGTTGCTGCCCCAGTCGGGGTAGGAGCCCAGGCCAAGCCTGCGTCCAAAGTGGGCCTGGGCCTCGGCCAGGACGGGGGCGATGGAGGCCTCGTCGGCGGCCACGTACAGCTCCCGCAGGTGGAAGCGGACGGCCGTGTTCTGGAACAGTCCCTTCAGGCCCTCCAGCACGCGCCGCAGCAGCTCCGGGATGCCCGGGAAGAGGTAGACGTTGCGGACGGAGACCAGCGGGAATTTGAAGGGGCGGCCGGTGTGAGGGTCTGTGCCGTAATGCAGGCGGGCCGAGGAGGGCACCAGCGACAGCTTCTCCCAGCCCTGCTTTCCTAGGGCTTTGATGGCGGCCTGCAGCTCGGGGTGGGGCTTGAGCTCGTCCCCGAAGGCCTGGGCCGCCGCCTCGAAGGTCACGTCGTCGTGAGTGGGCCCGATGCCCCCGGCCGTGAGGACGTGGGTGAAGCGGCTGGAAAAAGAGGTGATCTCGGCAGCGATGGTGGCTACCTCATCGGGGACCACGGAGACCTGGCACACCTGGACCCCCAGGGAGCGCAGTGTCCGGCACAGGAAGTAGGTGTTGGTGTCCTGAGTGTGTCCCTGGGAGGGTGGAAATGGGGAAAGAGGAGCGTCAGGGCTGTGGGAGGAGGGGCAAAGGGGGCAGGGATGGAAGTTGCATCTGCCCGATGATGGGGCACTCCGCTCTCTGGGGGGATAGCACCTCAGGCTGCCAGGAATTCTGGACTGAGCCACAGCTGGTGTGGCTCAGGGGACAGAGCTTCGGCCTGCAGACTGAAGGGTCCCAGGTTTGATTCTGGCCAAGGGCACGTGCCTGGGTTGTGGGCTCGATCCCCAGTGGGAGGTGTGCAGGAGGTAGCTGGTCAATGATTCTCTCTCATTGATGTTTCTTTCTCTCTCTCTCCCTTCCTCTCTGAAATCAATAAAGAAATATATATATTTTTAAAAAAAAGAATTCTGCTGAAACCGGTTTGGCTCAGTGGTAGAGCGTCGGTCTGCGGACTGAAAGGTCCCGGGTTCGATTCCAGTCAAGGACATGTACATTGGTTGTGGGCACATCCCCGGTAGGGGGTGTGCAGGAGGCGGCTGGTTGATGTTTCTCTCTCATCGACGTTTCTATTTCTCTATCTCTCTCCCTTCCTCTCTGTAAAATATCAATAAAATATATATATTTTTTAAAAAGAATTCTGGACCGAGCCCCAGAGCGAGAAGATCCATGTGAGCGGAGTCAGGGATGATGTGCTATATCGTGGGCCTCCTTCCCTGCACTGTGTGACCTTGACCTCATCTATGTTTATGAACTCAATGATCAATGCCATGTGACAACTTCTCTGCTCCCTCCAACCCTTGGCGTCTCAGTCCCCTGGCGTCAAATGCCTATTGGGCATCTTCACCCTAGCCCTGGCTGTTAATAGCATCCCCAGACACTGTCCACAGCCAGTCAGGCCCTTTTACGCTGTCAGCTCCACTTCTGAAGTATGTCCCCATCTGCTCTCTTCTCTCCGTCCCAACTGCCACCAGGCAGGTCTTTGGCACCTTTCACCTGAATAGTTGCAACAGCCTCCTGGCCAGGCTCCCAGCGCCAGCCAGTGCTCGGCCCGGTGCCTCCCGCACACCCTTCCTAATGCGCTACTGTGATTGCATCACCCTCGGACTCCAAAGCCATCTGTTGTTTCCAACCATATACAGAATAAAGTTCAAATTCTTCTGCGGAATATGCAAGGCTGTCAATGGTATGGATACAATCTTCTTGCCCAGCCCCATCTCCACTATTGTGCTACAGAGGTCAGTGGTTAAGTGGTTGCTCTGGAGTGAGAGTCAAGTCCATTTAGCACTTCCTCGCTGTGTTCCTTTGGGCAAGTTTCTCAACCTCTCTGAGCCTTAGTCTCATAATGTATTCATTAAGATTTATAGCCCTGGCCGGTTTGGCTCAGTGGGTATAGAGCGTTGGCCTGTGGACTCAGGGGTCCTGGGTTTGATTCCGGTCAAGGGCACATGCCGGGGTTGTGGGCTCAGTCCCCAGTGGGGCTTGCAGGATGCAGCAGATCAAGGTTCTCTCTCATCATTGATGTTTTTTTTGTTTTTTTTATCTCTCCCTTTAACTTCCTCTCTGAAATCAATAAAAATGTGTTAAAAGATGACTTCTATAAAAGTACCAATGTCATGGGGTGGTTGTGAGGATTAGTAAAATCACTTATATGATGTAACAAGCTTACTGCTTAGTAAGCATTCAAAAAAAATAGGGATCACAATTACGATTACCATGACTTCCCTGATTATTCAGAAGGGATTTCTCTCTTCTCGAACTTTCCTTCTGTCCCACCCACTCTGCGGCGTGCCTTGGCTCATTCCTCAATTAGGTGGGATTTAACTTTTAAAGAATACCTGCTCCTCTACCTCCTTTACATGCTGACTCCTTGTCATTTCTGTAAAGCTCCGCATCCCCATTCCATACTGCCAGGCAAACTGTGGAAACTTTGCTGTAAGCTTTTCAACGGAATAATTAATTAAAAGAAGAGGGTCACTTTTTCTCCACCATTCTGGACTCACTCCAGAATCCTAGGGCGGTGAGGGGACCCCACCCTGGTTCACCCTCCTTCAAGACAAGGTGGAGCGGACTCTCAAGGACAGGAGAACGCCCCGCCCTCCCCCCCCTCTGCTGCCCCAGACACACCTTGAGGATCTCATCTCCAACAATGATGATGCCCGCCGTCACGCTGCGCCCTGGGGGAGGTGCAGAGGCCCTAGATGCCATGGTCCTGCCTCCTCTGCCCCTCTGCCAGGCCCTCCAGTAGCCACCCAGACCCCCACATAGGGGGCGCAAGCACAGGAGTACCGCCAGGTCTAAAGGGCACTGGGGGCCATAGCCTGGGAACAGGGGGTCCGGGGTCGAGGCAACCTGGAGGAGCCAGAAAGGAAAATGGGGGAGAGCAGGAGGGCATGGTCTTCCTCACCAGGCCCTTGACAACTGACTCCTCTATTCCTGCCTCCTTAGTAAACATGTTCTCAAAATCCAGCCCATGCATGCCTCTTTTAAATGTTTCCTAAGCTTGGCTCTGGTCTTAAAATGTCCTGCTCCAGCTACCACTTTAAAGGTCTTGTGTCTGCCGAGCTCGGTTCCCCGGGTCTGCTCTACCTTGGCCAACTACACCTTTAAATGACTCTTCTCTTTGGGGCACCTGTCCCTTTAAATGTCTGTCTGCTCCAGGGACTTGGGCCCTTTAAATACGTTCCCTTCCTCCACCCAGACCAGAACTCAGCCGTCTTCTTCTGCCGGCTTCCGCACCCTTTCTAGCCCGAATCCCACCTCTTCCCACCACTCTTCTGACAGCTGAATTCTCTCAGGTTCTCACCTGCTTCAGCCCCTTCAGCAGGTCTTTCCCTCTCTCCTCGCCTCTTGTCCCAGGACAGCTTCCGTACTCCCAGTCCCACCTCGGAGCCACACTTAGCTCATTTTGATTGGTCCCTTTGGCTGTCGCTCAGACCACCTCCACATGTTCATTGGTGAAGTCGACTGTCACTCGCGAGCCTTAGCAGGCGGGCGGGAGCGGTGCTGGGTTGTTAGTAGCGACAACCACGTGGTCACCCTTTGCCCGGAAATGTGGAGGCCGGGCTCCGGGCTGGTGGCGGGGATGAGGCGGGGCGGGGCGGGAGGGCTCGGGTGCGAAAGGAGGGGTGGTTGGAAACGCTCTAATGATGTTGAGGTGCTTTCTACTGTTAGACATAAAGGGAGGCTTGGCTTTACCCTTTTGTTTTGTATTCAGATTCTCGTGTGCACAGCTGTTTTCATTAGCCATAACCCTATTACTGGCTAAGGGGTCAGAGCTGCTACTAGTGTTTGAAGGGATGTTATATTATAGCAGATGGAGGGACACCAAGAACAATTGTCAGCATTGCCTGTGAGGTAGGAAGATCTTGGAATGTGGAGCGGACGTTTTCGTGTGTAGAACTTTGTCTCTGATATAAACAATGAAGCTAATTATTTAAGCCTCATTGACAAGACAGAGCTTTGCCCCACCTTGCTCCAGATGGTGCTTAGTTTAAGCATCACCTGTTACTGCTCTTGCAAATACAGGTGATGGCAGCGATTAGGGGGTGCCACGTGCCCACGTTGTACTGCTCCCCTCTCATTCAATTGCCTGTGGTCTTAACAGTGTTCATCAAACTACAATGTTCTTACTATTCGTCTGGTGATCTTGGGTGGGGACTGAGATCTGTAGTTAAGTTCTCGGTCATGGTGATGGTCTGTGGACTTTTTCGGTATAATGTTTAGAATCCATTCATCATTTGGAAGACTGCTGAACCACACCTGGCTGGCCTCATGGCTCCTAAAAACCCTTTAAGATAGGTATGTCTGTTTTACAGATGGGCAACAGGCTCAGAAAGGTGAAGGGATGACACAAAATAAAGTGGATGGTAGAACCAAGCTTCTAGCCCATTTTTTCTCAAGTGAGCTCTAAAAAAAATAAAGCCCTACTTGCCTAATGACATAAGCCATGTGCTTTATTATCTTGATTAATAAAGGTGATATTTTGGAGGTGACCCCCCCACCCCAAAAAAACTAACAACACAACAACCCATTCAAACCTCAGCTCTGGTCCAATCATTTATCAGTGGCTTCTCAAGCTAAGCATGCACCACAATCACCTGGAAAGTTTGTTAAAATGTTGCTGGGTCCAACCTGTTGTTTCTGATTCAGTTAAGTCTAGGGTGGAGCCCAAGAACGCACATTTCTAATGAGTTCCCAGATGATGTTGATGCTTCCGGTCCAGGGACTACACTTTGCTCTGGGAACAAACAGATGGAAGACAGGGAAAAGGTGGTAGATTATATCCCTTACTTAGTGCTGTTATTTTTAAAAGTATGCTTTGGTGAAATGTTTCCCTGAACAGCTAGTTTCCTGTTTTCTCATAGTGCTGTAACTACCTGCATAGGAATGCTTGAAATCCCCACTTCCAGGCTATACTCCAGGCCAATTAAGTCAACACCTTTAGGAGTGATTTACAAATCAGTATTTTTAAAGCTACCCAGGGGATTCCAATACTCAGCCGAAGTGAGAATTACTGAAAACCCCCACCAGCGTGCAGTGAAGAGGCGGTGGTGCCGGAGCCTGGGCGAGGCAGGAGCGGAGCACACACCAGCCTCTGGCTGGCGGCCTCCCCCGACCCTGTGCCCTTCACACACTGGGACTCTATTTTCCCCGAAAATAACACTTCCTCCGAAAATAAGACCTACTTAATGGAAACATAATACATCCCCTGAAAATAAGACCTAGCGCATCTTTGGGAGCAAAAATTAATATAAGACACTGTCTTATTTTTGGGGGAACAGGGTAAAGGCAGCATCGCTGCTGTGGGAAACAGTGCACTTGTTTTGATGCGATGATGTTATCCCTATACAACCTCTACCTTTGGCCAGTAGTTAGATCAAAATATGTTTCAGTCCATGTTTGACAGCATGTCTACTTTTAAGATTAGATTAAAAACCAGATACCTGACTGTTGAAATAAACTTCGTTATCAGCAAAGCTAAGCTTCATTATCTAAGGGCGTATTATCAGAACCATATATTGAATGCGACGTTCACCCAGAGAGGGGGAAGAACCTTGACAAGCAGAGAACTAGATTATAAAAAAAATTCCTCTTTAATCAAGGCTTTTCACAAGAAATAGAGTTCTTGAATAAAATGGAAAGTTTCCAGTACATTGAAACATAAATCCCCATACATACACCTGGCAGGAAAAAAAAAAAAAAAAACAGCAAATTTACACAATCCCTGTTACAGCCGTGGTGTCATTCTTAGATGCTTCCTCCATCTGCCACGTGTGTCCTGCGGGTACAGAACTCATCATGGCTTCAGGGGTCGCACTCAGCTGGGGCTGCAGCCCTGAGCACTCCTCTGGCTGGCCGTGCTGCTGCTGGCTCTGCTGAAGTAGCAAAGCAGTCACCAACACATTTCAAACAGTGTATTTTAAACATCCTTTAAATAGCAAAGTGAGAAACAAGAAGGCAACACAATGTTATCAGGAAGCTGTTAGCAAGTGAGGACAGCTGAGCAGAGCTAGAGGCTGAGAACTGGCTCGCAGCTTCGTTACTTCGGCTTCTTGGGCAGCGGCCTCCGGAACAGCAAGATGTGAGGTTCTGAAAGAGCGAGTGACATCTAAGAGACAAACAAACTAACACCGCGTACGCACACTCTATAGCGTATCCCACTCCCATTCCCCAGCTATCACCCACTCGGACCCTGATAACTAAATTAAGGTTTAAGCATACGGCTTCAGAAGCAGACCCATAAGCCTGGCCTGCCTGCCAAGCAGACCATTGTTAATATCAGTTATTCTGCTGTGTCCTGAAGCCCCAGGGTGTCCTTTATCAGCTTTGCTTGACAGCTTGGTGTCTGGTGTCTTATCAGGAAGTATATTTTCCGTGGCTTATTTATTTGGAACACATCCAAGAATTCTTTCTGATAGACAATGAAGCAGGGACCATAATCTCTCCCAGAGTATATGTGGCCTTAAAAAGAGAGAGTACCCTCTGAGTGAATTAGATACTAAAGGTTTTCAGGAACGGCTTGTCTTTGAACTTCCTATATACCTCTATTTTTGGTCACTCCAATTTTTCTAGATGACGGGTGGGGTAGGAAACCAGGGAACCACCCCCACCTTCCCCTTATTTCTTTGGGTCATGTGACCTGTCATTTCCTCAGGGAAACAGCCCTACACGGTTCTTTCAGCCATTGCACTGACCTGGTTCGTGGATCATATAATGGACCCATCCCTGACTCTGCTGAACACCAAGATTCCTCCATTCAGATTCGGACATCAAATGGGTTTTAGGGACCAGCTTGGCTATGTCCTTGGGCAACATGACATGACTGTAACAGAAACATGGGAGGTAGGGAATTTGTCAGTCCTGGGTACAGTCTGTGAGGCAAGTGCCTACATACAAAGCCAGAGACAAAAGAGAAACCAGTTTCTGAGGGCAGGGGGTTAAATTTTATTGTGGCATACAGGCAGCTAGAAATAAAGGCCAACTCATGTAAATCCTCAGGAAGGTATGTTTAAAAGTACAAATTAAATAACTCGAGTGAATGAACACCTAAATTTCAGGCGCTGTTGATACACTGCCTCTGCCTTCCTGGAGCTTAGTCTTCTAGTTGATGATCCCAAAACGATACACAGTACACGTACAGGACTGGCATGGAAGAGAAGAGATTTTTGTGAAGAAAGGCCTAGTAGGTAGTGCTACTGGCAAGAGCCAGCACAAAGGATGAAATAATGTCACTGCCTTGGCCTTTAAAATCTACTCTTTATTTCATTTTCCTGGCTCTGAAGGGATGTGCCATGAGACTTTCGGGAAACTTCCAGCTTCCCTAACCAAGGATAAGTCTCTATGCATGGCCAAGAAATTACTACTCTAATTTGAACTGGGCTAGCCCCGATAGACTTCATCATGCTAAATGAAAATGTACTAGTAACATTTCTTTTTTCTCTCTAAAGAATCTGTTCTTGTCTGAATGTCTGAAAATAGCTAATAGTCTAACAAGCCCCTGGCACGAAGACTAGCTTCAATAACTAATTAGGCAAAAAACAACACCTCCCGCGCCCCCCAGCAAAACACAAAAGCTTTTCTTAAACCAAAATGTCACTGCCAAGATGACATTTTCAAGGGTGAAACCAGTGCCTCCTCCTCCCTGGCCCTGCCATGTGCTACAAACACATAATTTTAGTCAGCTCAGTTCAGATGTAGGAGAAAACAGCTGAGGAAAAGGAAATTAATTGGGTCCAAGCATAGCCTGGGGTCTTTCTGCCCTCCCCTCCCCCACCTGGCATGAAGACCATTAATGTCAACACAGGCGGAGCTCTCCATCCAGAGGGTCCAGAGCCCTGTGCTAGACTGGAGGAGAAACACAAGCAAGTTTCCATTTCATGGTCTTCTATTGAGAAGACGAGGCACAAAAACCAGGAAGTTGTTTTAAGTATCACACTTAATACAATTAGTGGGAGGCAGGCGTTTGTAGAACCCCTTTCGATTTTCTACTCTACAACTGTGAGTTTAGGATGTATCCAGTGCAGACTCCGTAGAAATTCCTTTCTTCACCATCCTTGGCAGGTCGTATGCGCTCCCATCACAATCTGTACGTATCTGTACCACACCAATTATCACCTTCTCTCTGAAGTCTGTCAGTATCTCCACGGATTATTTTAGGCTTGTTGAAAGCAGACACCATGGCTTTATTTACCCTGGTGCTTTAGTAGAATCTGTAAACACCCCATTATTGTTTCCTAAACGAACCCCCTTCAAATATCTGAAGGGTTATCGACTGGGTCCATGTTAAGTCTTTTTCTCCATGTTCCTGGCCCCCCCCCCCCCTTAATACAAGCCGGACAGCCACGCCCCCTTTTCAGGAATTAATGGGGGACACTCGCTCTGTATTGAAGGCCCGAGGAAAATTCGAGCTCCGCCATTACCACCTTTTCCCAGTAGATTCCGTATGTTACGGCGTTGCCGTGACACCAGCTGTCTTAAGAAGGCAAGTCCAACGGGCTCGGTGAGGTTTAGAATGGCTCCGGAACGCCGAGGGGCGAAGGGGGGCTGCAGGCTAACGCTCTAACCACGCCCACCCCCCCTCCCCCAAGAGGGCTCCCACCGAATTCCGCACTTTTTACCCGCGTCGCCTACCTTTGCGCATGCGCGTTTCGCTCAAACCCCACCCCCACCCCGTCCCGTTAATCTGCTGCGCACGCGCCCATTCCGTCTTCTCCGTAGTCCTAGTTACTAACTCCTCGTGCGCTCAACTTGCCAAAGCTCAACCCCTCGTTATGGCCCCCACGCCGGCACTAACCGGTACTCGAACTCCTCATCGTCGTATTTGTCCGAATAGTAAATCTGTTTGTGCGACATGATCGCTCGGCCTGAGATCGTCAGCCCCGCGCCGCCAACCTCCAAACAACTCCCAGCAGCACGCGCTCCCACCCACTTTGGCCTCACTTTCAAACACACCGCCTGCGCTTTCCATTGGCCCCTTCGATTTAAGGCGGGACAACTCCGTCTCCAAGCTTCCTATTGGCTGATATTTGCTTCTCGTCGAGTCCTTATTGGAGCGCACTCGTTACGTTTCTCAAGGACCAGCTTCGGTAAAAGATAGGCCTCTCATTGGCTAGAACTGCTGCTGTGCGCGTTCCCGCACTGCCATTGGCTGATGCAGGAAAGTGGGACGGGTGAAGGAGGGACGGTGGGGTAGAGGGTCAGGGGTTAGCGAGGCCGGAAGTGAGTGCAATAAAGTTTCTCCAGGGAGGCCTTCCCGGGGAGAAAGTTGGAGCAGCGACCTAAGGAGGCACTGGCGTGATCCAGGAGCAAATCATCCCGCGGTGCGGTGCGGAGACTCCATGAGGCCCTGGTGAGTTGGAACTTTTTTTTCCCCCTTAGGGTGACCCACTCCTCCACCCCGGAACCCCTCTCCCGGGACCCCACTTCCGGTCTTCTTTCATAAGCCCCGCCCCCGAGGACCCCCTCCCCGGAAGTCCCACCTCCCAGCCTCGGGGGGCTTTGTATCCCTGAACCCTGACTTATTTTCCCACTTATTGTCCCTGACCCCACCCTGTCGCCCCGTTTCCCTGGAAGTCCCACCCTTAGACGTGCTTTCAAGCCCTACTACACGAAACGGCACGTTGGTCCTCCCAAGTCCCCGAAACTCCTCAGCGCGACGATTCCCTGCTAACTGCTGCCTACCAAAAAGCCTCATCTCCCGAAAGGGCAAAACCCTGCCCAGAGCACTGCACGGTTCCAATTCGCGAAACCACGCCTTTCTAGAGGCTCGGCCCTTCTAGATGTCCCGCCCCTTCCTTAATCCACGTCGGATTGTCCCGAATCCTGCTCCAAAACACGGTCGTAGGAGATTTATCCTTGTGGAACCCAGGTCTTCACCTCAGAAGCTTTGTCTTCCACCCCAGAAACTCCCATCTGCTCCTATTTCCCTGGTCTTTCCCTCTTCTGGGCTTTGGGCTCAGTTTTCCTGCATGTTCCACCATGCAGGTGGGGAGTCCAAGTTTCCATCTGTGGGTCTGAGGAGTGAGATTACAGACAGCCCTTTTCCTTTCCTTTCCCCCCTTCCAAGGGTGGCTCCCCGAAGGGGGCTGGACTTGGGGTTTGGCACGAGGGTGGGAGAGAGAGTTGCTCATAGATTTCTGGCCCCACTCCCTGAGTTCCCCTCCCCAGGACCCACCCATCCCAGAACCAGCGGTTATGTCTCCTACCTGGACCAGGGGAGTTGGGTAGGGGGCATTTGTTTGACTGTGAAGTTTTCTACCATCAGAAAACAGTGTCTTGGGCGGGTGTAGGGGGCAGTGACCTTTTTTGCTGTTTGATTTTTTTTTTTTTAAGGGTTCTGCTCAGCCTCCACCACTTCTCTGGCTCTTCCCCTCCCCCCTGACCAGCGTTCTTGTCTGGGCATTCCTTCTAGTCCCGCTTGCCCAGCCTTCCTTTCGGGAAACATTCCTGAGGCTTTCCACATTTCCTGCTCCTTCCCGCTCTTGCCTCCTCCTCCTCCTCCTCCTCCCTGCTGGTCTGAGAAGGCGCATGCAGCTTCTCCCCACACCCCATCACCAGTGGACCATTTCCTTTCTTTAAATCTAGGCAGAACGAGCCCCAGGCCCCCTTACTTTTTCCCCAAATGCTCACACCTGTTGGTCGTTTGCTGCCTGTGGACGCTGCAGGCTCCTACAGAAGGCCCGTCTCTAGAGACGAAGACATCCTGGCGTGTGTTTGCCTGTGTGAGGTTATGGCAGAACCGCTTCCTCACGCTCTCTGCGCCTGAGCGCTGAGCCTCAGGAAGTGGCCGGAGAGAGAATTCCCTCTCTGGAGTGGAGGATGGCATGACCCCTCTCCTCTGATGAGGACTGCGGGCAGGGAAAGAGTTTAGCACACCGTGTGGTTATTTGCATATTTTTACCTTCTGAAGTAATTTAAGGATAGGTAATTCTGAGGTGAGCTTAGGGGGTACGTGTATGCTACTACTTCCCTTTTGTTCACTTTCCAACTTCCTCTAAGGCCCCCTCCAGCAGAGCTGAGGCAGGAAGCTGTGGGTGGAAAGAGTGGGTTTGGGATGGTTTCCCTGTGTCCAGCCTCGGCCTGTCTCCTCCCGGCCCTCCTTTCTCCCGTTTAGCACAGATTTCACGCTCCCACCTCCTCCAGCCAGACTTTGCCCTTGGTGTGAGGGGAACTATGTCCCCTGGTGGACACATGGGCCCTCACCAGTCATCACTGCAAAGGGCGGGGGAGCTGACCTTGGAGTCAGTGCCCCGACAGCCGGCTGTGCTCACTGGGCTGTGGGGAAGGGGCAGGACAGTGCTGGTCTGTGGGCTACGGTTCCCTGCAGAGTAGATACCCCGGCCTGCCCTCCCCTCCCCTCCCCAGCTGTGCCCTTCCTCTTGGCCTTCTCTTTATCCTCTGGGACCACTTTCTTCCTTTCCCCATTTCTTTTTTTTTTAAATTATTGATTTATAGAACGAAAGGGAGGGGAGGAGGGGGTTAGAAAGAGAGAGAGAAACATCTGTTTTTTTGTTTTGTTCCACTATTTATGCATTCATTGGTTGCTTCTCGTATGTGCCCCGACCAAAACCTTGGAGTATTGGGACGATGCTCTAACCAACTGGGCTCCCCAGCCGGCTCCTTTCCCCCTTTCATCAACTTCCTATTGATTTTAGAGAAGAAGGGAAGGGGGGAAAGACACATGGGTGGGTTGTCTCCTGTACGTGCCCGGCCTGGGTACATGCCCTGACTAGGAATCAAACTTGCAACCTTTGGGGTCCTGGACGAGGCTCCAGCCAACAGAGGAGGGCTCCTTCCCCGTTCCTTCAGCTCGGGTCCACAGCTGTGGTGCAGAGGGCGCTAATGGCCAGGCTCCCTGGGGCTCCCACCCCACTGCGTGAGGGGGTGGGGTGGGGGTTTGTGTGCAATCTGACAGGAAGGGAAATGCTGAGCTCTGGGATCTCCTCCCTTTTCCACCCCAGCTGCCTCTGCTTCCTCCCTCATTCCCCCTACCCTCCCTCAGCTTCCTGCTCCCTCTGGCTGCCCTTGTCCGGTGTGGATTGGGCCGCACCCCCGCTCCTTCCCCTCCTTTCCTCTCACCCTTCCCTCCCACCCCCACTTTCCTCTTCTCTCCCACCCCCCACTTTCCTCTTCCCCAGATGCTAGCTGTTTGTATGGGGTGGGGGTGGGCAGGGACAGCTCTGCCTCCGCTCGGCTCTGGATTGGGGCCGTGGCGGGGGCTCAGCCCCTCCGAGCCTGTGAGTCAGCACTGCCTTCGGGATTGGCCTCTCCGCTCAGCTCCCCGCCCTTGGGGAGGAGCCCGGCGGCTCTCGGTCCAGCCTGCTCCGCTCTCCAGCCGAGAAGAGGCTCCACGCCGGGCGGGGATGGGGCTCGGAACTGTTTGTGTCTGACCTGGGGGAGCCGGAGGAGTCGGAGCCGCCGCCCCTCTTCCTCCCCAGGACCCTTGAGATCCCGGGGCCATAGAGGGCCGATCAGGCTAAGGGCCTGGGGATGCCCCCTGCCTGGCCCCCTTGCCCTGACTGGCAGGGGGGCCAGGCCGGGCTGCAGCCTCCCTCTCACTCCAGCCATGGATCTCCTGCCCCCCAAGCCCAAGTACAACCCTCTGCGGAATGAGTCCCTGTCATCGCTGGAGGAGGGGGCCTCGGGGTCCAGCCCACCGGAGGAGCTGCCTTCCCCATCGGCCTCTTCCCTGGGGCCCATCCTGCCACCTCCGTCCGGGGAGGACAGCCCCACCACCCTGTGCTCCTTCTTCCCCCGGATGAGCAACCTGAAGCTGGCCAACCCGGCCGGGGGGCGCCCGGGGCCCAAGGGGGAGCCAGGCAGGGTGGCCGAGGACGGGGAGGGCGTCGCGGGGGCAGCCGCGCCAGACTCAGGCCCCCTGCCCCCCCTCCAGGACATGAACAAGCTGAGTGGAGGCGGCGGGCGCAGGACTCGGGTGGAAGGGGGCCAGCTGGGGGGCGAGGAGTGGACCCGCCACGGGAGCTTTGTCAATAAACCCACGCGGGGCTGGCTGCATCCCAACGACAAAGTCATGGGACCTGGGGTTTCCTACCTGGTTCGGGTGAGTGAACGTCTCCCTCCCAGGCCTCTCCGTCCTCTGCCCGCTCTGGCTCTGCTGTCGTCCCTTTGCCTTCTCTTCCCCAGCGACCCCCCTGGTCCCGGTGTCCTTTTCCCTAAACCTGCCTGGCTCCCCCTCTGATTCTGCAGCCCCTTCCAGCTTGGCCTGGGCCCCCCCTTCCTTCTCGTGACTCCACCACCCCACCCCCACCCGCCATGCCCAGCACAATGCCCAGCCCAGGGGAGGCCCCGGGTACGCGTTGGAATGAGTGAGTCTTGATTGTTCCCTCTGTCTCCTCCCCCTTCCTAGAGATGTCACTCCATCCCACCCAATGCCCGCCACTCCCAGTTCTCCTCCCGGTGGCACGAGGTCCTCCCAGCCTGCCCGTTCCTGCTCTGCTCGCTCCCTGTGGTCTTGCATGGTGTGGGCTGTGGCAGAACTTACTCTTCTTTCCTTCCCTTAGGGACCTCGGAGAGAAAAACCCTAGAGCCCTTTGGGAAGGGGGTGGGGGCGGGGGCGGGGCCGGTGGCTAACCCTCCCGCTCCTCTCCTCAGTACATGGGCTGCGTGGAGGTCCTGCAGTCCATGCGGGCCCTGGACTTCAACACCCGGACTCAGGTCACCAGGTCAGCGGGCAGGGGCAGGCTGCGGGACTCCTGGGGCTAGTGAGGGGAGGTGGGGAGCAGGTGCCTTGCTGATGGGGTTGGTGATCGTTTCTCTTTGGGTGGTGGAGGGGATGGAGAGGAAGCCAGGGGAATGAGACTAAATCTGAACGAAAAGAGGCAGCGCTGGCCTGGATCCCTCTTATCACCCAGCCGTGGAGCTGCGGGAGGGGGTGGCAGAGGCAGCTGGCAGCCGGAGCTCGGGTGGAAAATGGGGGCAGATGGAAGGTTGCCGCTGCCTTTGGGAAGGGAATGGGACATTTGGAAGCCGGAAGGGGGTGGGGCCAGTCCATGGCGGCCCTAACCCAATCAGCCAGGAAGCGGCCTCGCAGTGTCATCAAATATTAAAGGCCCTTAATTCAATCCACCACGACAAAGAGCCGGAGTGCCCCAGGAGTCTGGCCTGGCCTCCCCCTCCCCCTCCCCGCCCCACGGCAGCCCCAGCCGCGTGAGAGGCTGGCTCTGAGCACCCCTCTTCCCCCAGGGAGGCCATCAGTCTGGTGTGCGAGGCCGTGCCAGGTGCTAAGGGGGCTTCAAGAAGGAGAAAGGTACCTGCCTGGGGTGGGTGGGGTTGGGGATGCCTCTGGGAGCTGTGGAGGGGCGGGGCAAGGGCAAGTAGGGGACCTGTGGGGAGAACGCCAAAGGCAGGATGGGGGTTTCTGGGAACCCCATCTTCTGAGACCCTTGGGTACTTCCTCAGCCCTGTAGCCGCCCACTCAGTTCCATTCTGGGGAGGAGCAACCTGAAATTTGCTGGAATGCCCATCACTCTCACCGTCTCCACCAGCAGCCTCAACCTCATGGCGGCGGACTGCAAAGAGGTCGGTGGGGCTGGGCGGAGGAACCACAGACACCGGTGGGAGGGCCCGGTGGGGACCGGGCTGTGAGGTGAGGAGGGAGGAGAGGGGGCTTGGGAGCAGCGGGATGGCAGGGACAGACGGAGGTGATTAGGAGGACATAGGGTAGGACATCAAAAGGATGGGAATGAGTCTCCAAGGTTCTGGGCCAGGGGTTGGGGGGCGCTCAGGTGAGCCCCGAGGCTGCCTGACACCTTCCTTCTCCATCCCCTGCCCTAACCCTCAGATCATCGCCAACCACCACATGCAATCTATCTCATTTGCGTCCGGCGGGGACCCGGTGAGTTGGGGAGCAGAGTGAAAGGGGGGGGAGCAGAGGAAGGGACAGGGATTGGGGAGGTACTGGCCAGAGAAAGGCATGCTAGATGGAGGCGATGCTGGAAAGGACTGGTGTGTAGGGTCAGGAGTGAGGCGGGCTGTCAGGTTGAGCTAACGGCCTCTCCGGCCACTCTGCCCGCTCCAGGACACGGCCGAGTACGTCGCCTACGTTGCCAAAGACCCGGTGAATCAGAGAGGTGAGGCGGGGTGGGGAGCCGGGGTGGGGCCGGCTCTCCTGAGGCCGGCGAGCGGGACCAGCGGCTCTTGCTGAGGAGGAGGGGGGCTCTTGTCTGCACCTCCTCCCAGCACCCCCGCCTCAGAGCTCACCGACAGTCTGCTGTGCCCCCAGCCTGCCACATCCTGGAGTGCCCCGAAGGGCTCGCTCAGGACGTCATCAGCACCATCGGCCAGGCCTTCGAGTTACGATTCAAACAATACCTCAGGAACCCGCCCAAGCTGGTCACCCCCCACGACAGGTGAGGAGGGTGAGGGTGAGGAGGGTGAGGGGCAGGCAGCTTCTGGGCCCCAAACCAGAACTGGGAAAGAAGGTCTGCCATTCCCACACGAGCTCAGAATGGCTCAGGGAAGGAAATAACCTGTGTGCCCCGGTCCCTACTTCCTGCCATTCTCCAGCTTCCTGTGGCTACAGCAGCGTCTTTCAGGGCCCTGCCCGCTGCAGGCCAGCTCTCCCCTCATCTCCCCGTGGGGAGCTGTGGCCCAGGCCTCTGTGTGGTAGCCCGTCCTGGCTGGATGGGCTTTGCTTCGCCAGCGGCCTCGTGTCTGGCTGGTCCCTCTTTCTTGCCCGTTTCCCCATCCTTAGTGCTTTGTTTCCCTTCCCCTCAAAGCCTCTGGAAGTTGGAGGGAGGGAGGATGGCTCTTTCCTGAGTTCCTCGCCTTTCCTCTGGCCAGTAGGTATTTGGCAGAGGAGATTAAAATTCTCTGGAGCGCCTCCCCCCCCCCCCCCCCCCCCCCCGCTGCTCAGTGTTTCTCTTCCGCTTAGGAGACAGTGTAACGGTCAAGGGCATGAACTTTAAAGTCAAACCTTTCATAGGGAGACCCTGAGCAAATCTTTTCACCTCTGACCCCCATTTTCCTCATCTATAAATGAGGCGTGGCTCAGTGGTGGAGCATCAACCTATGAACCAAATCACATGCCATGTAGTGGGCTCTGTCCCTGGTGTGGGGCGTGCAGGAGGCAGCCAATCAATGATTCTCTCTCCTCATTGATGTTTCTCTCCCTCTCCCTCTCTGAAGTCAATAAAAGAATATGTTCTGTAAAAACTGGGAAAGGAAATCCTTCCTTATAGAGGTGCGGTGAGGATGAAATGATCATCTAAAACAATCAGCCTAGGGCTAACCCTAAAGGAAGTCCTAATACACGGCCATTGTTTCTTTCCCCTCCCTCCCCTCTCCCACCCCCATTCCCGCTCCCTCCTGTCCTTCCTCTCAGGATGGCTGGCTTTGATGGCTCAGCGTGGGACGAGGAGGAGGAAGAGCCACCTGATCACCAATACTACAACGACTTCCCGGGGAAGGAACCCCCTCTGGGCGGGGTGGTGGACATGAGGCTTCGGGAAGCAGCCCCCCAGGGGCCTGCTCGGCCCACTCTGCCCAGTGCCCAGAACCCCAGCCACCTGGGAGCTACGCTGGTAGGTTGCTCTGGGAGAGGTGGACTGGGCCTGGGATAGGAGTGGCTGGTTAGGGCCTCTGGTTTCACCGTATTTTTGTTCCTGCAGCCTGTGGGGCAGCCTGCTGGGGGAGACCCCGAAGTCCACAAGCAGATGCCACCTCTGCCACCCTGCCCAGGTATGGAGGGGGCTGAGAGAGCCAGGGCTGCAGGAGGCAGGGCTGAGGTCACTGAACACCTCGCTTTCCTCAGCAGGCAGAGAGCTCTTTGATGACCCCTCCTATGTCAACATCCAGAACCTGGACAAGGCCCGGCTCGCAGGGGGCGGGGCGGGGCCCCCCAATCTCGCTGTCAATGGCAGCGCGCCCCGAGACCTCTTTGACATGAGTGAGTGCTTCTCCATTCGGTATCCCCGTCTTTCTACTTGGATCCTCTTCTACTCTCTCCTCCCTGGCCTCCCCGCCCTGAAGGTTCTGGCCCTGGACATGTGTTGTGCCGGCGCCTCTCCTAGCCCTCTCTCTGCCCCCCCAGAGCCTTTTGAAGACGCCCTGCGGGTGCCTCCGCCTCCGCAGTCGGTGGCCATGGCCGAGCAGCTCCGCGGGGAGCCCTGGTTCCACGGGAAGCTGAACCGGCGGGAGGCCGAGGCCCTGCTGCAGCTCAACGGGGACTTCCTGGTGCGGGAGAGCACCACCACGCCCGGCCAGTACGTGCTCACCGGCCTGCAGAGTGGGCAGCCCAAGCACCTGCTCCTGGTGGACCCCGAGGGCGTGGTGAGTGTGGCGGGGGGATGTTGGGGTGCCCTCCTGTGCAGCCCTATTCCTTCGCTTGTTATTTATTAGATTTTCCCAGCTGGGCACCTCTATCTGGTCCTCCCTGGCTCTCTCTGTGCCCGGCATCCCCCATCCAGCGGCTTAGGGGTCTTTCCTTCTCACATCCTGAGCGTGAGCTGTGTTCCCTTCAGTGCTGGCCAGTCCTCAGATCTGCCAGCCATGCCCAGGAGAGTTAGAAGGCGCTTATCTCACTGGAGCCCCCCCTTTTTGTCAAATGAGGTGACCATCCTGGAGAGGTTGTGCTCAGTGTCAGGTGGTTACAGGCCAGACCACTGGGCTAGACACTCCGAGTCTCCTCTTACCAGTGGAGCCAGGGGCTCCTTCTCCTCGCCTTGGGGCTCAGACCAGTGTCCTGTCTCTTTTCTGTGCTTCCCCTTCCCTTGGTCCTCTTCTGCAGCATTCTTGGCTTCCTTTCCACATCCTTGTCCTGTGTATTCTCCCCCAAGATTTGCCGCCTTCCTCCAGGTCAAGGGAGCAGTGGAAATCCCTCCCAATCTCTGACGTCCTCTCGGCGTTCCCCAGTTCACGGCCTTCCCGTTCATGACCGTCTCTAGCTCCTTTTCTAGACAAGCCTCAGAGGTCCGGAGGGTCAGCCCTCCCAGCCCTGCCACCTTTTCCTCCTCGCCTTCTTGACCACGGCAGCTTCTTCGGGCGTGGGGGCTGACCGCTTCCTGTGACGCTTCACCTGAAGGGACCCTCTTCCTTCCACCCCCAGGTCCGGACCAAGGACCACCGCTTTGAGAGCGTCAGCCACCTCATCAGCTACCACATGGACAATCACTTGCCCATCATCTCTGCGGGCAGCGAACTGTGTCTACAGCAGCCGGTGGAACGGAAATTGTGATCCGTCCCAGGTGCTTTCCAGAAAGCTCCCTCCGACCTGTCCGCCGTTCCCCGACGTCAGGGCCTCCCTCCGGCGCGCCCTGTGAGCTTGGCCTTGCGCAGGAGCTGGGCGTCGCGCGGACACTGGGCTCAGCATCCAGCTCAGGGAGAGGGTTGGAGTCGGGAGCCTGGGGCAGAATCCTCCTTCTCCCCAAACCTCACCAAAGTATTAACCTAGAGTGGCCCCTTCCCAGGGCCTTTCCTGTGCCAACCTGCTGTCCCCTTCCTCAGGAAGGCGGGTGCTAGGCCTGGGCAGTGTGCCTTGTGAGGGGAACGCCCTGTGACGACAGGCGGCCACCCTTCCAGGAAACGAGGAACAAATCACATCTACCGTCTCCCCCTGGGCTCAGGGCGCTCCAGCCCCTCTCAGCGGCGCTCCCTTCCCAGTGTTTAAACTTTGTGCCTTTGACTATCTCCTAGTTCTGAAGATACCTTATGCAAAGAGTTCTTGGGCCCCTCGAGGCCAAGGGTCGGGGTGCTGATCCCCTGGCTTCTGGGACCCTGCCCTCTCCTTGCTCAGATCCCCCCAGTTGAGGTTGGGAGGACAGAAGCAGGAGTGGCGGCTGTACCTCTCCCTGGGCATATGCCACCTTCACCGATTGCCTCAGAGCTCCCCTCCCGGCCAGGGGGGAGATGGACCCCTCCTTTGCTCAGTGCCTCCTGGCCGGGGCCTTTGTCCCCAGGGGTTTGTATATACATGTTGTTCACCCCACCCCTCCCATGTTGCATGCATGTTATAATTCTACAGCCAAAGTGCAGCCCTTCCGCACCCTCCACGCTGCCTCCCTGCGCGAGGGCGGTGGGGTGATGACTGGATTTGGGCTCCCCAACTGTCAGCTCTCCGAGGGAGATCTTGTGGAGGCAGGAACGGGCACTGAGACTCAGAAGCAGTAGACAATCCCCAAACACCATCTGTAGACTCGGATCTGCATTTATTTTTTTTTTTGCACCTATTTTAGGCTGTAGATTTACTTTCCTACTTTGTTTTCTATGGCTTATTCTTGAGCACAAAAGGATGGTAATCGATTACATTTATACGTCACCTCTTGGACTTTTCAAAGCCCCTTCCCAACTGTCGGCATTTTCCTCACCCCGGCCTGTGGGACACCTGGGGTGGGCAGCATTGTCTTTTCTAGGAGACCCAGGTGGGAAGTCAGTGGTGGGCCTCTCACCGTGAGGCTTCGGGCTGCGGGAAGTGTGGCGGGATGAGCCTGCTTCCCGGGGTCGGCGGGGTGGGGGCACTAAGACCTGCAGTTAGTTACTGAAGACCTCGGGCCGCTCCCGGGGAGTCTGGGAAGGCCACGGCGCCTCAGAAGCCTCCCAGCCCCGTCCCTAAGGGAGCTGGCTGACTGAACCCTCGCCTTTTTGTTGTTAGATGTTTTCACCCGTCTCACTTATACCAAAGGGAAAGAATCTTCATTAAAGTCCGTATTTCTTCTACCTTGGTCTCAGTCACTGTCGCTACCTGCAGTTCGCCGCGGGCCCTCGGGGGGGGGGGGCGGGGGGAGTTGGGGCGGCGAGACCCCCCTGGCCTCGCTCGAGCTGGGGTGCGCCAGGAGGGTGCGCTGGGCGGCACCTTTGGGACCACCGACCGGGGCGCCGTTCGAGTTGGAAGGGCACCGCGGGCCCTGGGGTGCGCCCTGCGGCGGCGGCCGTGGGAGGGGTCGGCCTCGCGGTGCACGCCCCCCGCCCGGCCTCGGGGTGGCTCGGCGCTCCCCGCCTCCCCGCGGGGCGCCGGGAGGACCCAGCCCAGGCCCCGCCTCCCCAGCCGACTTCCGGTTCCGGTGGCTGCGGCCGCGGGCGGGCGGGCCGTGGGGCCGGGAGGAACGCGCAGTGGGCGCTCGGCTCGGCGCCTGCCCCTCGCCGCCCTCGGGGTGGCCGCGGCGCGGGGGCCTGGGCTGCCCCCCACGACACCCTCTCCGGGCGATGGTGCGGCCCGAGGGCGCGTCCGTCTCCCGCCGCCGCTGACCGGGCCCCCCGCTCCATGGCCGCCTCGGCGCCGCCCCCACCGGACAAGCTGGAGGGAGGCGGCGGCCCCGCGCCGCCCCCCGCGCCGCCCAGCACCGGGAGGAAGCAGGGCAAGGCCGGTGAGGGCGCGGCCGCGGCTGGCGCTGCGGAGGCCGGGGGCGTGGGGAGCTCGGGGGAAGGCGGGGCCCCAGGGTGGGGAGCCGGGGGTCCCTAGGCCGAGGGGCCTGAGAAGATGGGGGCCGGGGGGGAAGCCCTGCAGGGGGGTCGGGGCCGGGGGGGGAAGCCCTGCAGGGGGGTCGGGGCCGGTGTCATCGGTGGAGGAGCCCAGGGTTTGGGACGCAGGAGCCGCTTGGAAAGCTGAGGCTGCGGGAGATGGGGTGTCGCTCAGGGAAGGGAAGAGGCGGCGGGCGGGGAGGGGGGGATGCAGTGTGCCTTTCCCGTTGCGCCTTTGTCGGTGTTTACGTGGTCGGTAAACAGGCCAGCGTCGGTGGAAGTCGGGAGCGTTCCTGCGAGCAGGGCTCGGGGAAAGGAGGCCGGGGGGGACCTCAGGGAAACGTGTTTGGGTTTGCCTCTTGCTGCTCCTTCCAGGTTTGCAAATGAAGAGCCCGGAAAAGAAGCGGAGGAAGTCCAACACTCAGGTGAGTGGCGGCTGGTGGGCGGGAGGATGCCCAGCAGCCCCCCCCACCTCCTCCTGCGCTCCGTCGCTCCAGGGTCTGTGTCTTGGTCAGGTCCGGGGAGGAGAGAAAGTTCTCTCTCTCTCCCTGGCTCTGTGTCTGGTCCTTCCCATCAGCTCCATAACACATTTGGCCCTGGAGGAGATGATTTGCCCAGAGATCCTATCAGTCAGGATGAGAATCTTCTCCCGTTCTTGCCCCCTGGTTCCCTCATGCTAACTAACGCCTGCCACTGACTTGTTGTAAGCGCCCGGGACTGTGGGGCTTAAAAAAGTGAAATCGTTGCTCCAGGCTCTTGAGGTTGTTCAAGTGTCGGAGCTGGGATGCCAGCCTAGTTCTGCCTGTTGTCAAAATGCAGCTAACGCCCTGGGCTGCTGCGCCTTCTGCTGTGTGGGACCCTAAAGTGCATCTTGACTTTAGGTCTGAGCTGGCCAGAACCGGCCTCCAGAACGTGCAGCGTGTTTCTGGTGTCCCGGGTTAGCTCCCCGCGCCCCTCCGTGACCCTCTCTCCCTCCTCTGCTCCGCCAGGGCCCTGCGTACTCGCATCTGACGGAGTTTGCGCCGCCCCCGACTCCTATGGTGGACCACCTGGTTGCGTCCAACCCTTTTGAGGATGACTTCGGAGCCCCTAAGGTGGGGGGCGCGGCCCCTCCGTTCCTCGGCAGCCCCGTCCCCTTCGGGGGCTTCCGTGTGCAAGGCGGCATGGCAGGCCAAGTCCCCCCGGGCTACGGCGCCGGAGGCGGAGGGGGCCCCCAGCCTCTGCGTCGACAGCACCCCCCTTTCCCACCCAACCCCATGGGCCCCGCTTTCAACATGCCCCCCCAGGGCCCTGGCTACCCACCCCCGGGCAACATGAACTTCTCCGGCCAGCCCTTCAGCCAGCCTCTGGGTCAGAACTTTAGCCCTCCTGGTGGGCAGATGATGCCGGGCCCCGTGGGGGGGTTTGGCCCCATGATCTCGCCCACCATGGGACAGCCTTCCAGAGGGGAGCTGGGCCCTCCTCTCCCACAACGCTTTGCCCAGCCAGGGGCGCCATTCGGCCCCTCTCCTCTTCAGAGACCTGGCCCGGGGCTCCCCAGCCTGCCCCCCAACACAAGTCCCTTCCCTGGTCCGGACCCCGGCTTCCCTGGCCCTGGGGTCGAGGACGGGGGCAAGCCCCTGAACCCGCCCGCCCCCACGGCTTTCCCCCAAGAGCCCCACTCGGGCTCCCCAGCCGCTGCCGTTAATGGGAGCCAGCCCAGCTTCCCCCCGAACAGCAGCGGGCGGGGCGGGGGCACTCCAGATGCCAACAGCCTGGCCCCCCCTGGCAAGGCGGGCGGGGGCTCAGGGCCGCAGCCTCCCCCGGGCCTGGTGTACCCGTGCGGCGCGTGCCGGAGCGAGGTGAACGACGACCAGGACGCCATTCTGTGCGAGGCCTCCTGCCAGAAGTGGTTCCACCGCGAGTGCACGGGCATGACCGAGAGCGCCTACGGGCTGCTGACCACCGAGGCCTCTGCCGTCTGGGCCTGCGACCTCTGCCTCAAGACCAAGGAGATCCAGTCCGTCTACATCCGCGAGGGCATGGGACAGCTGGTGGCCGCCAACGATGGGTGACGCCGACACGAGGACCCAGGGAAGCGCATCTGGTCCTCCCGGCTCCTCCAGGGCGGTGGTTCCCGTGTCTGGCTCTCGGTCCTTGTTCCCACCGGCTTCCCCTCCCTCGGAGAGGAAACGCAGTGTCTCCTGAGGGCAGAAGAGGAACTGAGGTGGACGTGGACAGGCCGGAGCCTGGATCGCTCACAGCTCTGGAAACTTCCCCGCTGAGCTCTACAGAGATCCAGGACACTGAAGACCTGCCGCGCAGAGCCGTTGTTTGTGGGTGTTTCTGGAGGCCGAGGGGTACGGCTGCGAGAGGAAAGGCTGGAAGGCAGGGGTCCCCTTCTGCAGAGGGCGGCTGCCCCAACACCTGTGCCTGACGCTCCCCGCCAGCCCCGCAGCTGCAGCCTTAGCTTTTGGAGTCAGGGGGTAAAGGTTTCTCGCCGGAGGAGTTCGGTCCCTTCCCGTCCCTGCAGTCGCCCCTCCGTGGGCTCTGGGAGAGAGCTGTAGGGAGTAAAGAGGGGTTTTCCTCTTCCCTACTCTCTCCTGCCTCCTCTGAAACCTGCTTAACTCTTCCCCCTTCAGAGAACCAAATAGCGTGAAGAAACGGGCGAGTGCGTGGCTGTGGCAGTTCCTCGGTGATTTGGGGCTTCGAGACGGTAGATGAGAGATGCTGTCGGGACAGTTCTTCCTGGTACCAAAGCTACTGGTCCTTCCCCAGCCTCTCTTGTGCTTTTCTTCAAAAAATGACCATATTTTTTTTTGCCAAAAATTGGGAGATGTGGTCTGACCAGAATGTTTGAGGTTTGGCCGGCCCCGGAAGCCTGGACTCGGTGTTGAACCACCTCCTCCACCTGCCCGCCTGTTGCACCTTGTCGGCGCTGGTCTTCAACTTGGGGTGCCCTTAATGGGGTGCCCTTACTCCCCCGCCTCCCTGGCTCGATTGAAGGAAAGCTTGAAAGGCCACCGAGCCCTTATACCTCATTTCTTCTGATGAAAGGATCCCTGGCACAGCCCGTGGCCGGGGGAGGCAGCAAGACCCTGGTTGCCGAGGTACCGAGGTGCAGATCAGAGCCTCCTCCTCTTTCCCCTGCCGTCCCGGTGTCCTATGGGGCCTGGTGTTCTAGCAGCTGTCATTCCTCTCGGCCACAGTTTTGTACTGGGCTTTATTTTTATTTTTTATTTTTAAAGCACTGCCTGCCAGAGATGGGCCGGGGCCTGGTCAGGAGCCCCTCACAGCTGCTCCCTCTGGCAGCGCATGCGCACATGACTGGGGGTGGGGGTCGGGGTGGGGAAGGCAGGCCAGAGGAGCTAGTTGTGCCCTGGCCCCCCCAGCATGTGCAGAGAGGTCAAGTTCACTGCAGAACTCGCTTGCCTCTGCCCGCCTTTCAGTGCCCCCTGACGCTGGAGCAGCGGAGGGCAGCCCCGGCCCCTCAGCTTTGTGTGTGTGTGGTTCTGTCTGCCCCCCTTTTATCTGTTGCTATTTTTGTGCTGCCTCCCCCCATCTCGGCATTTTGTAAAGTGGCTCCCGGGGGAATATCTGCTTAGTCCCTCATTCCGTTGTTTTGGAAGAAAGGAGGGGTGGCAGAAATGTGATGGGGGGAGGGGTCTTTTGTACCGTTGGATTAATAAAATGGCGTGAAAATCCAGACAAGGACTCCTGGCTGTTTATGTGCACAGAGGTTGGAATGAGCTGTCCTCATCCCTGGGAAGGGTGGTTGGGGCAGGTGGGGAGATGTATGCCTTGAGGGGTCCAGGTGGCGGGGATGGCAGAAAGGTCTGGTCTTGGGGAACGAACCCTGGTTCAGCTGCGGGTTCAAACCCCGAGCCGGGAGAGTCCCGTGTGCCCCACCCTGCCCCTGCGTCCCGTCCCATCCCATCCCGCTGAGAGAAAGTTTCTTTTCTGAGCACATTCCTGGGCCGGGCCTCCAGCCAAGAGGGAGAGCTGGGGCTCCGAGGCCTCAGGGAAACCAGTGCCCTTAGCGCTTCTGGGTTTGGCGCCCACCCTCCACCCCCAGGGGCTTGGGTGCGGAGTCAGTGCGGCACCCAGGGAGGGGGGGGCGCACCTGGCTCAGCAGGTACTTTGGGTGCTTTTCCTAGCGCTCCCCTTCAGAGCAGCAGTGGTTCCCCTAAGCCGCCCTGGGGCCCAGGGGAGGGAGAGGGCGGCCGGAGGGCTATTTCCAACCCGCCATCTGCCACCCCCTCCCCCACCCCGCAGCTGCCCGCGTCCGTCCCGGGCCGAGCTGGCCTCTGTCCGGTCGTCTCCGGAGATGCCCCCTCTGCCTTTCCGTTCTGGGTCTTCCTCCTAATCCCTGGGCTGGGAAAGGAGGGGAAGTTGCCCAAAATCCAGTTCGTTGGGGGTCCAGTCTCCCCCCGGGATGGGTCAGCCCAGCCTTCTGGGCAATACTGGCCCCTTGTTGTCCCCCGCCCCCCGGCTCTCAGCTCCAGCTCTCATTGGCCGAAAGTTTCCGCCCCCTCAGGGAGACTGGCTCCCCATTGGCCAGTGCCCGGTCACATGACTCCTCCCTGGGTCTGGGAACCTGGCGAGGCCGCAGCAAGTTCAGCCGAAGGCAGAAGTGGAAGCCGATCAGGTAATGGCCCCGGCGGGGCGGGGGCCGCGGGTCTGCTGTGGGGCGGAGGGAGGGTAGCGGGGAGGAAGGGCGGAACCCCAAGGGGTGGGCTCCCCCGGGCATCACCGAGCTGCTTGTCCCTGCCGGGCCGGGAGAAGGAAGACCACGGCGGCCAAAACAGGAACCTGCTCTGGGTTCCCCTGTGGCCCTGGGTCCTTTGCTAGAGGTTTGGGGCAACAACTCTCAGAGGGGTTGGGATGAGCTAGACCAGCCTTCCCAGCTTTGTATGGGGTGGGAGAGCTCCCCCTTTGGCTGTCTTTTAGACACAGCAGAGGTCTCTGCCAATCCTGAAGGGACAGTGTTGTTGACTCCTGCCTGAATGAAAAGGGAGGGGGAAGGGAGGGGTGGGAGTGATGGTAAGAGAGAGATCTGAAAACACCGAGGGGGAGGGTCAGACCGCAGAAGGAACTTCCTAATAAGGCAGCGAGATGCTGCTGGCTCACGAGGAGGACGGAGGAATCTTTTGGAATCTTGGGTGAACCCAACCCAGAGAGATCCCAGGGCTCAGAACCCTGGGTGCAGGGGTCCCAGAAAGGTCTCCTGTGTGAGTCTCAGAAGTGTTGGTCTTGCTGACCCAAATACCGCTGCTGGTTTCCATGAGACAGTGGGTCTGACATCACCCCGGTTGCCATGGTGCTTGGTTCTGGAGGACCCGAGCAGGCTGTACACCAGCCAGGGATAAACAGGGACTTCAGCCCAAGCCGCTGCCACTTCCTTCCTGCCACCACCTGTTAGCAGTCACACACAGCAGCTGGGGCTGGGGAGCGATGACGCCGCGGAGGAGGGGCCTGGGGGCAGAGGCTGCTCAGCGGGGGCTCTGGATGCCTGTGGAAGCTGGTCTGCTTGTAGCCATTCTCCCGGCTCCCAGTGGGACGGTTTGTGTGTCTGGGAGGCATCGGCACTGGGGGAGACATCTGCCCTGGGCCTGGCTCTGGAAGGGCCACGAGAGGCTGTTAGGGCGCAGTGCACCTTACACCCGCTCAGATGGCAGGGTGGTTTCCCAAGGTAGGACTGCCACCCATCTCCCCCAGCCTCCCCCCGCCCCCCCCCAACGTCCCCTTACAGAGCCCTTTCCCACTTCCACCCTTCTAGCCCTCAGTAAGGCGCTGTTTGTCCTCCTCTGAAGGGTCACAGGTCAAGACTGGGGCGCGGTCAGCCGTTCTCTTCCTTCACACTTATGCCACGTTCCAGTGGCACTGCCCAGCCTGTGGGGCTCTGGACGGAGGGGTCGGTCCCTCTCCTTTGCCCTGCTTTGCTTTAGGCTCTGGAAGCTGGGGGACTTCCTGCGCCCACCCTGCCAAGTCAGAGAGATCCAGGGGAGGCCCACAGCCCTGGCTTTGGCAAACTGGGAAGCCTTTATGCCTAAGAGTGGCCATGACGCCTTTCCCCCGCTCCCCTTCCGGTTCCCTAAGGTGACACTGGGGGTTACTAACAAGGGAACAGAATTTAGAACGGAGAGTGAGGATGACAGGAGACTCACTAAAGGTACATTCAGGTGGATCTAAGCCAGCCGTGGGCAAACTACGGCCCGCGGGCCGGATCCGGCCCGTTCGGCTGTCCTATCCGGCCCGCGGAGCCGAAAGAGCAGAGGGTTCTCTTGCTCTCCCCTCCGCTCCTTCACCAGCAGCCCAAGAGGAGAGTGCCAGCATGGTCAGGTTGCTTTTGTTCCGGCCCTCCGGTCCAGTTTAAGAACCCATGGTGGCCCTCAAGTCAAAAAGTTTGCCCACCCCTGATCTAAGCTTTGCCAGTTAGTCTCAACCCTGCCTGCAGGTGAGAATCACCCGGGAGATTTTAACAAAGGTTCACATGGCTCAGATGGTTGAGCATCACTCCACGCACTGAGAGGTCGCATGTTCGATTCCCTGTCAGGGTACATGCCGGGTTGCCGGCTTGATCCCGCAATGGGCGTGCAGGAGGCAGCCGATCGATGCTTCTCATTGTTTCTCTCTCTCTGCCATCAATAAAGGATATATATATATATATATATATATATATATATATATATATAGTGCCTGAACCTGACTCTATTATCAATTGAATCAGATCAAAATCTTAGGTGATTCCAGTGTGCAACCAGTGTTTTTTAACTTATTAATTTAAGAGAGAGAGAGAGAAACTTGGTTTGTAGTCCATTTATTTATATTATATATCCATGGCTTGCTTCTCGTATGTGCGCTGGGGGTGGGACCCACAACCCTGGTATATCAGGATGATGCTCTAACCAACCAAGTTCCCGGCCAGGGGTTCCCACACTGGCCTGTGGTGGGTGGGTGGGTGGGTGGGTAGGAGACTTCGGCTGCAGGAGGCTCTGGGGCTTTCTCTTTCTGCCCTGGGAGAAGAGGGAATGACTGGGAGAGCCTGGCGGGGTGGAGGGAGGGCTGGCCCGTTTTCCTCACGCTCCTTAGCCGCTTGTCTCTGCCAGTCCGATCGGCCACTTTTTGGCCCTCATCTGCCGTGACGGCGGCGGCGTGAGCGCGCTGGCCGGGCTATTCCCCAAAGTCTTTCCCGGCCTCTGCTCCACTGACCTCTCAAGGTCAGTTCCGTTTCCCAAGACCCTGTTGGGGCCTGGGAGAGGCGGGCTTCTCCGTCCTCAGGTTCTGATTTGCAAGGCAAATGCCGTCCAGAAGAGCTGGAACCAGGCTGGTTCTGGAAGCTGCTGCCCAGTCGTTAAGCCTCAGAGCCCAGCCTGCTGCCCCCTCCATCCCGCCTCCCCTGCAGGGAGCAGGGTGGCCAACGCTCTTGACGCTCTTCTCTGCAGGTGCCGGCCCCCAGGACCCAGTGGCCATGGCCTCCTGCCCAGATTCGGACAATAGCTGGGTGCTTGCCGGCTCAGAGGTAGGAAGAGCAGCCTGGGAACCACATTGGGGAGGTGGGGGGTGGGGGTCGGGAGGGGCTCCTGCAGGATCAGGCTGCTTTCTGGGTCCCCTCCCTCCTTGTCCTGAGGGTCACCTGCATCACCTCCCACAGCCTGGGAGAGGACCTGGTGGCCGGGGAAGGAAACCGGCCCGGGGGCCAGGGGCTGGGCCTGGACCGCCATGTGCTGTGGGAAGTCAGGACGAGTGCTGGTGGGGAGACCAGCGTGTTGGCCGTTCTGGGGAGACTGTGAGGAGGCCCCGGGGACAAGGTTTCGACGTGGGCCAGTGTTGGAGGGAGGTTAGGGGAAGAGAATATGTGAAGGGCCTGGCTCGGGTATTCAGGCCTCATTCTTTTTTTTTTTTTTAATTTTTAAATTTTATTGATTTTTTACAGAGAGGAAGGGAGAGGGATAGAGAGTTAGAAACATCGATGAGAAAGTCATCGATCAGCTGCCTCCTGCACATCCCCCACTGGGGATGTGCCCGCAACCAAGGTACGTGCCCTTGCCCGGAATCGAACCTGGGACCTTTCAGTCCGCAGGCCGACGCTCTATTCACTGAGCCAAACCGGTTTCGGCTCAGGCCTCATTCTTAGGGGAAGTCACGGAAGGGCCCTGAGTCCGAAGCAGTCAGGACGCGCACTGCCCGGGCAGAGGGTGACGCCACGGTGTGGCCGGTAGCAACAGCTGGAGAGTGTGTGTGAGACCCTGTGGTCCGGGAGTCGGTGGGCAGGGACCCGGTGGGCTCCTCAAGCCACTGAGAAGGACCACGGGTCCCGCAGGGCGGAGGGCCGAGCGGCCGGAGGAAGTGTGTGAAGGGATCCGAACCCCAGGAGCTTGGCCAGGAGGAGAGAGGGCGAGGAGGCCCTGGGGGGTCAGCGGGCGGGGTGCGGGGTGAGGAAGCCGAGCTCGGTGGCGCCGGAGCAGTTCACAGGGCCACGCTCGCCGGTGGAGAGGGCGGGCACTCTGCTGTCACTCGGCCAGACCCCTGGGTGCCTGTGCTGACCGCGGGCGTTTGACTGTGAAAGGGGGGCTGTGACTCTTGCCTGGCGTAGGTGGCCAGGAGAAGGAAGTGATTTGGAAACTGCGAAGACACATACTAAGGCCAGGCGCTGTGGCGGGAGGGATGGCGGGAGCCGTGGACGGGGGACGCGGGCGATGGCCCGCTGAGGAGGAGCTGCAGAGGAGAGGCTGACAGCGCCGTGGGGGACCGCAGGCTGGGGGGGGGGGTGGATGGGCTTCTGCGAGTGGCTGCTGGGAGAGGGTGTGTGGGCACAAAGGCCGGCGAAGCTGAGATGTGAGTGAAGTGGGCGGCCCGCTGGGTGAGCCACTGCAGGGAGGCCGTGGGCCATGGCGGTGGCCCTCAGGCGCCCAGGGGACGTGGTTCTCTCGCTGCCTCCTCCCACCTGCCAGCCAGAAACTGGTCCTCCTGGGGAGGGAGGGAGGGAGGGAGGTGCTGGTGGCCCCGGCTCTGTTTAGCCAGCTTCCGGGTGGGGGCAGTTTGCACCGTGCCCAGTGCTTGGGTCCAGCGGTGCTTCTTCGTGGAACAGACACTGAGCCTCTGACCGGTCCTCAGGGCACAGTGCGGTTAAGGAAGGGCCACACACCACGCTGAGCTGTGATGCTGCAGTGCCAGCCGGCCCCTCCCTTCCCCTGCCCTGCCCTGCCCTGCCCTCCCCTCCTCTCCCCTGCTCTCCCCTCCCCTCAGACCAGCTCATTGCTCAGTGTCCTCCATTCCTGTGACGTGTGGGGGGTGCCTGCGCAGTGCGGCTGGTCGCAGGCTCCGGGGTCTGTCCTGCTGCCCCTCCTCTGCAGCACCTCCTGCTTTCGCCCCTTCCCCCAGAGCCTGCCCGTGGAGACCCTGGGCCCAGGGCCCACGGGGGACCCCGACCCTCAGAGAACTCCCCCGGCCCCTTGGAGCCCCTCCAAGGCAGATGGCGAAGAGTTAGCTGGGACCGTGGATGGAGAAGGTACAAGGGCCTTGCCGAGGGCGGGGCGCGGCCGTCTCTTCTCCGTCTTCTGGGGCTCCCGTGTCACCAGGGAGAGGGAGACCGGCTAGTCATCTTAGCTCCCACGTTAACCTCAGTGGGAGATACCCTTCCCCCCTCCCTCCTGGCTCTTCCCGCCTCTCCCAGCCCGGTGGGGCCTGCAGGGGCCGGGGCTGCCGGGAGGTGTGGTTGAGGGGCTGTGGTGTTTCCCCGGGGCCTCTCCTTCCACTGCAGAGACCCTCCCCGAGAGGGAGAGCTCCCAGGCTGGTGCCACGCCGCCGCCAGAGGAGACAGAGGCCCAGGTGAGGACGCCGCGGGAGGGGGAGGGGGGGAAGTGGAAGGGGAAAGGGGGGAGTGGGAAGGGCCGGGAGAGCTCACGGCTGCGTCTCCATCAGGACGTCCCGGAAGGCGATGGTCACGATACGGAGCCCCCCGGCTCTGGAGACGCGGCGGCCCTGGGAGACGCGGAGGAGACCCCCGTGGTGGCAGACCTGGGACCCGACACCCAGGAGCCGGAGGACCAGAGCTTCCCGCAGGGCCTGCCCTCGCCCCCCAGTGTAGGTGCGGCCCCCCTCGGCTCCCTGCAGCACGAAGGCGTGGCCGTGGGAGTGGCCCTCACTCCCGAGCATCACTCTGGCCCAGGCCTAGGACTCAGTAGCTTGGCGCCCCCTTAAATTCTACCCGTGAGTCCTCAGCCCCCGCCCTGAGGCTCAGAGAGGGTAAGTGACGTGGCCACGGCCACACAGCTGGTACGTGGCAGGGCCGAGATCAGGCTGACTCCTCCCGCTCTGCCATTGGGCCTCCTCCTCTCTTCTGGCCTCTGGATGCAACTCGTCCCCTGCGTCCCTTCCATGAGCCAGCACTCTGCTTGTGGGCGGCTCATGGCCTGTGTAAGAGGCAGACCAGGCTGGGCCCCAGTGAAGGTCCGACCGGTGAGGGGTGCAAAGGGAGCTGTTATTAAGTTGCTGTCACAGGAGGAGGAAGCTGGTTCAGTCGGGGCAGGCTGAGGGGAGAGAGAAGCAGGTATCCTTGGGGAAAGGTTGACCCGGGAGGTGACCTCCGAGTGGAGCCTGGAACAAAAAGGTAGGCTTTCGGTAGGCAGGGCAGGAGGAGGAGAACTACCCGTCCTGGACTGCGGGGGCTGCCCCAGGGTGTGAGCCCGTCTCTGCTGAAGGGGACAGACAGGGTGCAGGTAGCGGCCAGGGCCTCCTGGACCAGGGCAGACGCAGACGTGAGATGTGCAGGTGTTGGCGTGTCCAACTGTCCGGGCGGGAGGTGAAGGTGTGCGGGCAGACGTCTGTCCCTGGAGCCCCAGGGAGGCCCGGGCGGGCGCTACAGATTGATTCGTCTCCGGGGGGGGCGCCAGCGTGTCGGGGAGACCCTGGGAGCCTGTGTGTACAGCACGGGGAGCCGAGAGCAGAGAGGCTGTCAGGAGAGCCGGAGGGACCGAGCCGACGTGGGCCGTCAGGACTGGCCTGGGAGGGTGGGGATGGCCGTGGGCTGACCTGAGGCCCGTGGGGAGGACAGTGCTTTTAGGGCAAAGCTGCTCCAGGAGTTGGCAGGCCGAAGGACCGGCCTCCCACCTCCTGACCGGGGGGAGGGGGGGGGGTGTCTGCCATCCGTGCCAGGCAGACCTGGGCAGGGTCTCCACGTGCCCTTCTGCGTGCCGGGGCTCATGGCCTCCCGCGCCCCCCTTCACGTTCCTCCCTGCCTTGTCCCCCTCCTTCCCACAGCGTGGACCGGGGAGGCGGCCCGCTGCACCAGCAGCGAGGAGGACACGGACGCGGACGCGGAGGGTCTGCGGCGCCGGCGGCGCGGAGGCGGGGAGCCCGGCGCTGCTCCGCCCGCGGGGCCCCTGCGTGCCGAGGCCCCGGCCGGGGGCGAGGGTGGAAGCGGGGAGCCGGGCATCTCCCTCAACATGTGCCTCCTCGGGGCCCTGGTTCTGCTGGGCCTGGGGGTCCTCCTCTTCTCAGGTGAGTGAGGGTGCCGCCCCCTGGGCCCCTGAGCCTCCGCCCTGGCCCCTGCCGCCGTCCTCCTGCCCTTCCCCTCGCCACCCCTCCCCGGGGGCCTCACCCGCTGCTCCGTCTCCCTCTCTCCCTTCCCAGGTGGCCTCTCGGAGTCTGAGAACGGTGAGCGGGGAGGTCCGTCGGTCCGTCCCCTCCCAGCCCCGGGGGAGGGCCATGGGGGGGGGGGCGGCTCTTTGGGTCAGAAGTAGGGGTGCTGGGGGCTGGACGTTGATCAGTTACGCCTCCTCAGCTGTTGGGAGTAAGCCACCACCCTTGACCTGGCTGGCCCGCAGGCACGGGCGGGTCCAGGGCAGGAGGTGGCTGTGTGTGTGTGTGTGTGTGTGTGTGTGTGTGTGTGTGTGTGGTGCGCTCTCTCGGTGCCCCGGGGCCAGCCTCAGGACTTGCCGTCCCTCAGGGGCCCTGGAGGAAGTGGAAATGCAGGTCTTTCCAGATGCCACCGCGGACCACGACCACGAGATGGCGGATGCTGTAGGGGATGGGCAGGTACGTGACCGTCCTCCGTGGCGGGTGGGCCTGTAGCGGGGAGTTCCGGGCTGTGCGGGGGGCCCGGCGGCTCACCGGCTCCTGTGCCCTCAGGACGGGCGGAGGCAGCAGCTGCAGGCCCCAGCGCCCCCCGACGGCGCCCCCAGCCTGCAGAGCATGGCCCTGCTGCTGGACAAGCTGGCCAAGGAGAACCAGGACATCCGGCTGCTGCAGGCCCAGCTGCAGGTGGGCACAAGCGGGAAGGGGTGGGCGAGGCCGGCCCTCCTAGGCCAGGGGTCTGTCCCAGTGTCCTCCCCGCAGTGAAATGTCCTCCGTTCACCCCGACAGCTGAACCCGCTCCCTTTCCCACGGCACCAGGCCACCGGCCTGGTTCTCTGAGGTCCCTTATGCTCAAGGTTAGGCCCCGGCTGGCCTACCCATGTCCTGTGACACGCCGCCTCCGATGACTGCTATGCTCTGCGGAGGGGGATTTAAGAACAGGCCACGGGCAGTGAAAGCCACGTATTGGCTGTCCTGTGTCTGGGAGCGGCGTGTGCTCCTATAAGGATGTGGACGCTCAGGCCCCCCGCTGGGATTTGGGGACTCCCAAGGTCTAGGGCAGGTGGCGAATGGGGAGGAGGACGAGGACCCAATCCTCGGAGTGTCCCGGGCCTTTATTTTATTGAATATTTTTTTAAAGAGAGGAAGAGAGAGGGATAGAGAGTTAGAAACACCGATGAGAGAGAATCATCGATCAGCTGCCTCTTGCACACTCTCTACTGGGGATGTGCCTGCAACCAAGGCACATGCCCTTGACCGGAATCGAACCCGGGACCCTTCAGTCCGCAGGCCGACACTCTATCCACTGAGCCACACCGGTTTCAGCTGTCCCGGGCCTTTAAAGGGCCGTCTGCCCTCTAGGTTGGAATGGAATTTGGGTGGGAGCCTCTAGGTCCACCCTGAGCAGACCCCCCTGTGGTGCCCTCCCTCTCTCTGCCCCTCCCAGGCCCAGAAGGAAGAGCTGCAGAGCCTGATGCAGCGGCCCGACGTGCTGGAGGCGGAGAACGCCCAGCTCCGAGGGGCCCTGCAGCACGGCGAGGCCTCGCAGAGGGCCCTGGCGGCCGAGCTGCAGCAGCTGCGGGCCCGGCTGCAGGGCCTGGAGGCCGCCTGCCCACGGGGAGCGGACGGGGCGTGCCTCGGCGGGGGCGGGGGCCCGCGGGGTGCCCGGGCCCCCCAGGAGCCGGGCACTGGCTTCCGAGAGCAGAAGGAGCGGCTGGAGGCCGAGGCCCAGGCCCTGAGGCAGGAGCTGGAGAGGCAGCAGCGGCTCCTGGGGTCTGTGCAGCGGGACCTGGAGCAGAGCTTGAGGGAGGCCGGCCGCGGGGGCCCGGCTCACGCCGGCCTCGCCGAGCTGGGCCACAGGCTGGCCCAGGAGCTGCGAGGCCTGGGGGCCTGGGGCCAGCACCCGGGGGTCCCTGGCAACGCCTCGGACGCCGGGAGCCAGGAGCCCCCCTTCCAGAGCCCCCGGGAGCGGGGCGGGAAGGAGAAGTGGCGGGGTGGGCCCGGGGACCGGCAGGCTGAGCCCGGGAAGCGCAGGAAGGAGAGCTGGGGGGGCAAGGAGGGCAGGGAGGGCAAGCCGAGAGCCGAGGAGGAGGAGGAGCGGGGCAGGGAGGGGAAGCGGCAGGGCCCCAAGGAGGCCCCCAGGAAACACGGGAGCCCCCGCTCCTCCCCGGGAGAAAGGCAGAAGCACCCGCAGTGGAAGGAAGGCCAGCACGACCCCCCGCCGCCGCCGCCCTGGGCCGAGCTGTCGAGGCACAAGTACCGGGCGCCCCGGGGCTGCGCGGGCGTGCGGGACTGCGCCCGGCAGGAGGGCCTGGCGCTCTTTGGCGTGGAGCTGGCCCCGGTGCGGCGGCAGGAGCTGGCCTCCCTGCTCAGGGCCTACCTGGCGCGGCTGCCCTGGGCCCGGCCGCTGGCCGAGGAGGAGCCGCCGCTGTCGCCCGCGTACTTCGGGGAGGACGGCGTCTTCCGCCACGACCGCCTGCGCTTCCGGGACTTTGTGGACGCCTTGGAGGACAGCCTGGAGGAGGAGGCGGAGCGGCGGACGGGCGACGACGACGCCGTGGATGACTTCGAGGACTTCATCCTCGGCCACTTCTTTGGGGACAAAGCCCTGAGGAAGAGGTGGGCAGCCGGGGGCGGGGTGTCGGCGGGGCCGCGGAGCAGGGGCGAGGGGGGACGTGTGTGAGGGGGTAAGGGCCCTGAGTCCAGGCCGTTCCAGTTGGGGTCCTCATCTCTGCGTGTGGCCACCCCCCTCCTCACCGGCTTCTTTCTTTTCTTTTAAATATATTTTTATTGATTTTTTACAGAGAGGAAGGGAGAGAAATAGAGAGATAGAAACGTCAATGAGAGAGAAACATCGACCAGCTGCCTCTTGCACACCCTCCTATCGGGGATGTGCCTGCAACCAATGTACATGCCCTTGGCCGGAATCGAACCCGGGACCCTTTAGTCTGCAGACCGACGCTCTACCACTGAGCCAAACTGGTTTCGGCCGGCTCCTTCCTTCCTTCCTTCCTTTCTTCCTTCCTTCCTTCCTTCCTTCCTTTCCTTCCTTTCCTTCCTTTCTTTCAATATATTTTTATTGATTTTTTTACAGAGAGGAAGGGAGAGGGATAGAGAGCTAGAAACATCGATGAGAGTCATCGACCAGCTGCCTCCTGCACACCCCCTACTGGGGATGTGCCCGCAACCAAGGTACATGCCCTTGACCGGAATCAAACCCGGGACCCTTCAGTCCGCAGACCGACGCTCTATCTACTAGATTTCGGTTTCGGCCTCACCGGCTTCTCTTACGAAGGCATGCGGATACTTTCCCATCTTCCTCGGCGGGCAGGACGCTGTCCACGCACCAGAGGGGATTCATTCCCCGTTGGGCTGGGGGTTCCCTTCCCCGGTTGTCCTGTCCTGCCTACACTGGCCTGGCTCGGGGGGTGAGGGAGGCTGCTCCCGCCTTCCTGCCTCCCCAACCGGGGCCTTCGTCCTGGAGACCAGGTCTGGCCCCCAGTGTGACTGGTGGTGGCTGCCGTAGGCGGAAGGGGGTCCCCCTTCTCCTCGCACGGCCTCAACCTCTAATGGCCTCTCCCTGCCTGCCCCTGTCCCCTCAGGTCTGGGAAGAAGGACAAGCACGCCCACAGCGCCAGGCCCATGGGGCCCCGGGAGGAGCACAGCCACCACCGTCGCGGCTGAGGCTGCTGCTGGCCGCCCGCCTGCCCGCCCGCCCGCCGGGGACTGACACCGGCTCCCTGGCTCCCTGGGTGTCCCAGGACACCCTTCCCGGAGGAGAGACGTCACCCAGCCCTGCACTGACGCCACTTTTGCTAGGAAAAGGCCTGAGCTGGGCTGCCTCGCTATCTATGCAAACGTGTACAAATGCTCAGGGCCCGGCCTCGACCCCCGGCAGTCTGTTGTGTCCGGCAGATGTGAAAGGGGTGGGGGAGGAGCCTGGTTTGGGGGTTGGGGGGGGCCGGGTGGGGGGCGGCATTCTGACTCTGAAGCCAAGAGCGTTCCTCCTCTCGGAGCGGGCCGGGGTGCCACCCCGACCGCACCCTGGGGTTGGAGGGCTGCTGGCTGGAGGCCCCCCAGGGCTTTCCCAGGGGGGTGGTGACTCGGAAGCAGCTCTCCCCAGAGGGTGACGCCCCTTTCTACCCGCTTCCCCCGCGGCCTCGCTGCCCACAGGAACTGTAGACTCCGCTCACAATAAAGAGCTGTTGGAGTACGGAGGGGAGTGGACTGGCGACTCTGGGGGGAAGGGGAGGGGAGGGTGGCCGGGAAGAGACTGAATACAAACTGTGCACCAGTGGATGAGGACAATGGAGGGTGGGGAAAGGGCAGAGGGCGGGGTGGGAACCTGGTGGAGGGGAACAATTGAGGGGGCGGGGGAAGAGGAACGTTTGTAATAATCTCAACGATAAAGATTTATTTAAAAAAAAAAAAGTGTTGGAGCCAGGCGGCGTGCTGACCTATGAACCAGGAAGTCACGGTTCAATTCCTGGTCAGGGCACATGCCAGTGGGGGGCGTGGAGGAGGCAGCCGAACAAAGATTCTCATCACTGATGTTTCTGTCTCTCTCCCTTTCCCTTCCTCTCTCTGAAATCAATTAAAAAAAATGCTGTTGGAGCCCTGGCTGGTGGGCTCAGTGGTTTGAGCATCGTCCAGCACACCGAAAGGCTGCTGTTTCGATTCTGGGGTTTGATTCCAACCAAGGCACATGCCGGGGTTTCAGGCTCAATCTCCAGTGGGGGGTGTGTGTGTGTAGGAGGCCAGTCATGTTTGCGTTCTCCCCCCTCCCTCTCTAAATCAACAAACAAACAAAAACAAACAAACAAAGAGCAGTTGGAGCTGAGCTGTTGGAGGGGCTCTGCCACTTGGCTGGTTTCTAAGTGCACGGACACATGCTCCCATTACCCACACCCCCCCCCCCCCCCATCAACTTCAGGCTCCCCGGCTGGAGCGCCCCGTGGGCTTACAGCTGCCTTGCCCGCCGCCTGGGAGGTGGGAGGGAATGAGCTTGGGTTCGAGTCCAGGCCGAGTGATCTTGGGCAAGTTAACCCGTTAGGTGCCCAGCCTGTTTCGCCTTCGTGACGGTTGGCAGGGCATTAACATGCTCATCTCCAGGAGCCTGTGTTTCTTACCCCCATTAACCCTTCCTCTCTGTAAAACATCAATATCTCTCCTGGGGGAGAGAGTAAATAAAGCAATGGGAGCAAAACACCCAGTATTCGGCACTCAGAAGTTGTTCAAGCTAAAGGACACACGGGTATAACGCGTGGACATAAACTACAGTGTGATGATGGCCAGAGGGAAGGAGGGGGCCAGGCCAAGGTGGGGGGTGCAGCGGGGAGAATGGAGACATCATCTGTAATAGTGTCAACAATAAAAATAAAGTTTTTCATTCCCCCTTTAAAAAAATGTTTTTAGCCAAAACCAGTTTGGCTCAATGGATAGAGCGTCGGCCTGCAGACTGAAAGGTCCCGGGTTCGATTTCGGTCAAGGGCATGTACCTTGGTTGCGGGCACATCCTCTGTAGGAGGTGTGCGAGAGGCAACTGATCGATGATTCTCTCTCATAGATGTTTCTAACTCTCTATCCCTCTCTCTTCCTCTCTGTGAAAAATCAATAAAATATATATTTTTTTTAATGTTTTTACTGATTTTTTTAGAGAGAGGGAGAGGTAGAAACATTGATCAATGTGTCATCCATCCGCTGCCTCCTGCACGCCCCCTACTGGGGTCAAGCATCCAACCTGGGCCTGTGCCCTGACCGGAAGTCGAACCCAGGACCTCTTGGTCTACGGGACCACACTCAGTCCACTGAGCCACGCCCACTGGGCTCATTCCCTTGGGAGGGAGGGAAGCCCCCCCCCATCCTCCCCAAAGCAGGCTTCTGGGTTGGGGAGGGGAGGGAGCCACTAGGTGGCGCCCTGGCTCCACATTTGCTCCAGGCCTGGCTCCGGGACAGCCTATGAGAGTACCCGCCCCGCTGACCCGGCCTGTTCGCTGGCTCTCCCAAGAAGACCCCCTTCCCTTAGGCTGTGCTGTAGGAAGTCCATCCTGGAGTGGGGGGAGGGCTCCTGGTACCCGGGGAACCCCCTAGGGGGCAGAATGAGGTGTGATGTCAGGCTGGGGGAGCGTGTTAGTAAAGGGGAGAGGGCCGCGGGCCCCCCACAGGGCCGCAGTGGGTAGCCCGTGCCGATGGAACCGTGTGGCATCGCGATGTGCCGCTCCCTGTAGGGGCCGTGTGTCAGCTCTCTGAGCTCAGCTGTGGGGCCGGGCGGGGCAGGGCTGGCTGAAGGTCGACCCCACATCCAACAGGTGCTTACACAGCCTGTCCGGTGCTTGCTTTCTGCGGCAAGCCCGGCGGGAAGACGCCCCTCCCGGGCAGGTGGGGTGCTGTGTCTTGGGGGACAGGGGTGGGGGTGGGAGGGCTGGGTCAGGGGAGGGCCACACCTGGCCTCCCTGGGTTCCGGAGGGCGTTGGTTTGGGGCGTCTCAGTTTCGTGTCTGGGGCCCATTTCCTTCGTTTGCATAACGCACTCCGGGGAGGCTAGGAAGTCCCCCCCCCCCCCCGGGTACCCCTTCTTCCTTGCCCACTCCGGAAGGAGCTATGCTGAGGCGGGGGTTTCTGAAAGGGCTGAAGCAGAGAGAGGAGGAGCCAGGAAACCAGGGGTCTGACGGGGAGGGCCAGGATGGGGGTGGGGTGGGGGGAGAGGACGCGGGCCGCGCTGGGGACCCCTCTCTCTGGGCGCCCTGGCAGGTCATTGGCCTCTCTCCCCATCACACGCTCTCACCCACCTTAGCCCGGGCCCCCGGGCCCGGGTCCCAGGACGCTCGTGAGGACGGGCGCTGGGTGGAGATGCGCCCAGGGAGGCTGGCACGGGGTGGTGGGCTTCTGCCCCCACTTTCCCCCCAGGGCTTGGGGAGGCCTCTGGGGAGGCTGCTCCGGCCCAGCCAGCGTGAGCTCTGGGTGTGTGGAGCTAGTGGCTCCCCGGCCCTTCCCCCTGGGAAATCCCCGGCGGAGAGCAAAGCCCCGGCGCCTCCGGGGGGTCCCTGGAGCAGGGGTGGCCCTCAGGTGCCTTCTCCGCTCAGACGGAAAACTCGGCTTCCTTCGGCCAGCCCCCAGCACGCATTCTCCCTGCCGACGCCCACGTGGCCATCCCTCCCTCATTCTCCAGCTGTACCCCCTTTTCTCAGCTCCTCTCAGCTCGGCCTCCTCACCATCCCCCCTCCAGCCCTTAGCTCCCCAGACGCCCCGTCTCCCCGTCTCCCAGGCCCCAGCCTGTGCCCCCTGCTTCCGTTCCCACCCACCCCGGGGGACAGGGTTGGGGGGCGGGTCACCTTCAGGCTGGGTCCACTCGGTGAGTTCCTGAAGGGTCAGAGGCTCGGGTTCCCTTTAGAATTGCTCCCCAGCGCCACTGCCCTCCCGGCCCTCGGCCAGGCGACGCCGGCTGTCTGGCTGTTGCCAGGGGAACCTCCCAGGGCCACCCCGGAGGCAAGGACATCTATCTCCTCGTCCCGTCCTGTTCTGGGACATGCTCCCGATCCCTGCACACTCTGCACGCTCCCAGCAGGCCTGGCAGGGGCCCCGCAGGGTGTGGGGGTGTTACTGTCCTAAATCCGGACCACAGGTCCCTCCCGCCCACCTCCCTCGGCCTCCTGAGCCACGGAAGCTCCGTGCCACCGGTTCTGGTTGCATTGTCTGGGGTCCCGATCCCTCCCTGTGGGCGTCCTGCCGTCAGGCTGCTGCCCGTTCTCTCCCGCAGCCCTTGGTTCTACACGAGGCCCTGCCCATTCGGACAAAAATGGGCGGGCCCCTTCCACATGCACCTGCTCTTTAATCTTAAAAAATATATATATACACATACACACACACACACACACACACACACACACACACATATATATTCTTTATTGATTTCAGAGAGGAAAGGAGAAGGAGAGATAGAAACATCAATGATGAGAGAGAATCACTGATCGGCTGCCTCCTGCACACACCCCCACTGGGGATCGAGCCCGCAACCCAGGCATGTGCCCTTGGCTGAAATCGAACCTGAGACCCTTCAGTCTGAAGGCTGACACTCTATCCACTGAGCCAAGCCGGCCAGGGCATGCTGCTCTTTAATCTTAATCTGGGCCAGACGGAGGCCCAGCCCAGCTCTCTTTTAACTAGACCCATGCATGGTCAGTAACCGCGGCTCGAGAGCCACATGCGGCTCTTTGGCCCCTTGAGCGTGGCTCTTCCACAAAATACGACGGCCTGGGTGAGCCTTTGTTGAAGAAGTGGCGTTAGAAGAAGTTTAAGTGTAAAAGATTTAGCTCTCAAAAGAAATGTCAATCGTTGTACTGTTGATGTTTGGCTCTGTTGACGAATGAGTTTGCCGACCACTGACTACTAGACCTTTGGCCCTCGCAGGCGTTGAGATCAGAAAACCGAGCCCCGCCCTAACCGGTTTGGCTCAGTGGATAGAGCGTCGGTCTGTGGACTCAAGGGTCCCGGGTTCAATTCCGGTCAAGGGCATGTACCTTGGTTGCAGGCACATCCCCAGTGGGGAATGTGCAAGAGGCAGCTGATTGATGTTTCTCTCTCATCGATGTTTCTAACTCTCTATCCCTCTCTCTTCCTCTCTGTGAAAATTCAATGAAATATATTAAAGAAGAAGAAGAAGAAGAAGAGAGAGGAAGCAAAAGGCGAGCGGCGGGGCGGGGCCGCTCTGGCTGCGGGAGCCGGAGGGAAGGGGTCTGGGAGACAGGTTCAGGGGGCGAGCCCACGGTGAGCTGCCTCTGCCCCTGGCCCCCTGATTGCAGGTCTCCTGGGGACCTTCGGGGGTGGGAGATGCACTGAGAGGGGAGAAAGGTGTGGTCGGTGTGGCTCAGTGATTGAGCGTCGACTGAGGACCCAGGAGGTCACGGTCCAATTCCCAGTCAGGGCACACGCCCGGGTTGCAGCTCGGTCCCCAGTGGGGGGCCTGCAGGAGGCAGCCGATCAAGGATTCTCTCTCATCATTGATGTTTTGATCTCTTCCCCCCTTTCCCTTTCTCTCTGAAATCAGTAGAAATGTATTTTTTAAAATGTATATAAAAGAAAAAGAAAGGCATGGGCAGGGCGTGATCTGGATTAGTGAAGCAGAAAGGACCGGCCTTGGGCGGGACCCGGACCCAGACCGGACAGGGAGGAGTCAAGGACACCTGGGCTCCAGCCTCTGGCCGGGTGACTACCTCCTCCGGCAATGCTGGGAGAGGAGGAAAGGCCAGCTCGCCCGTTGGGGGTGGGTTGGCTGGCCCTAAGGGGTGGGCCGGCTGGCCCCTGGGGGTGGGTCGGCAGGCTGCTTTGGGGGTGGGTCAGCTGGCCCTTAGGGGTGGGTCGATCAAGCAGCTGGGCTTGATTTTCAGGATCTGAGAGGAGATAGAGAACCCTCCCAGCAGCTCGCGTCCCTGCCCCACCAAGCTGCGTGTCCCATCTCGCCCCCAATTCCTCTCCGGGGCAGGGCCCCCCCGGAGACATTCTTACCGGCACCAGGCACTTCCCGTGACTAAGCCCGAGGGAGGCACCCAGCAGAGGGGAGTGCCCCTTCCCATGGCGGAGGTCAGGGCCTGGGACTGCGGCCAGAGAGGAAAATGTTACCACGGCTTCCACCTCCCCCCGCCCCCTGCACACACACAAGGTCAGCTGCCCACAGGCCGCACAGGGCGGCCGTACGCCTGCTGCCGGGACGCGGCCTTGGGCCCCTGCTGATCAGCCCCGTGGGGAGGCATCGGTGCAGAAACCACGGGGCTCCACGAGGCAGGCCGCCCACTCATCTGCGCAGGCCGAGAACTTTCCAGAACCGTTCGTACCTCGGAGGTGTGACCACGCACGCCTCTGTTTGCAGATGAGGAACCTGAGATAGAGAAGGCGGGGGCATGCCTAAGGTCCCAGCACGGCTGAGGAGTGACCGTGTGGGAAGCCCTGAGGACAGACCCCTGGAATGTCCCGAACTGCAGCTCCCACCCCCGCCCCGCCCTCCCTGCTGGCTGGCTCGGAGGCCGGAAGCAATGTCTACCTTCCCATCTGCCCGTCTCTGAGCCGACGCCTCCTCCCGGCCTGCGTGCCCCCCACTTCAGCCACCTGGGCCCCTGGCCCTGAGCGTTTCCTCTCGGTCACCGGCTGCCACCGATGGGCCCAGCGTGTGGGTAGGAAAAGGCCCCCCTGGAAATCCCTTCGGGAGCACCACATCCACCTCTTTTGTGGTCCAGCAGTGGAGACCGAGGCCCAGATAGGGAAGTGACTTGTCCAAGGTCACAAAGCTTGCTAGGGACAGAGTGGAGCCTGAGCCCAGGGCTGCTGAGTCCCTGTTGCTCCTCCCCTCCCCTTCCCTCCCTTCCCCTCCCCTCCCCTCCCCTCCCCTCCCCTCCCCTCCCCTGCCCTGGCCAGTGTGGCTCCGTTGGTTGGGCGCCCTCCTGTGTACTGGAAGGTCACTGGTTCGATTCCCTGTCAGGGCACATGCCTGGCTTGCGGGCTCCATCCCCCTTCGGGGTGCACAGGAGGCTCCAGCCTGCCCTTGGTCTGCGGGAGGGCCACACTCTCACCGGAAAGCACATCAGCTGGAGGCATTTCTTTTTAATTTTATCTTTATTGATTTCAGAGAGGAAGGGAGAGGGAGAGAGAGAGAGAAACATCAATGGTGAGAGAGATCATCGGCTGCCTCCTACACATCCCACACTGGGGATCGAGCCCGCATGCAACCTGTGCATGTTCCCTGACTGGGAATTGAACCATGACCTCCCGGTTCATAGGTCGATGCTCAACCGTGGAGCCACGCCAGCCAGGCATATGCATGATAGTTTTTTGTTTTTAAAAATATATATTTTTATTGATTTTTTTACAGAGAGGAAGGGAGAGGGATAGAGAGCTAGAAACGTCGACGAGAGAGAAACATTGGCCAGCTGCCTCTTGCACGAACCCTAACGGGGATGTGCCCGCAACCAAGGTTCATGCCCTTGACCGGAATCGAACCCGGGACCTTTCAGTCCGCAGACCGACGCTCTACCACTGAGCCAAACTGGTTTCGGCTGCATGATAGTTTTTGATAAATACGTGGACACCTCTCTTTGCTAGAATGAGCTTCAGCTAGTCTCATTTTCAAGCAGGGGTAGTTAGTAGTGTTTATGTCACATGATTGAGAAAAGGCCTGGCACCTCGTAACTGCTGGATAAATATGATCTATTAGCCACCCGGAGGGAGAGACCGGAATAAAGGGGTAATTACAGTGGAGGGTGCGATGCTGCGATATCGTGGGTACAGGGTGTATCCGGAGCAGAGAAAACAGAGATCTAAGTCAGACGGGCGGGGAGCAGGGCGGGCTCACGGGAGGAGACTGGACAAGCGAGGTGTTGGGTACAAGCTGCAGCCTGTTTCGCGGGCGGAGGCTGGGCCGGGCGTCTCCGGAACAACAGGTGGATGCGTCCTTAGAGCCAGTGAGAGCGCATACCCGAGCATCCTGCCAGAGTTGTTCACGCATTTCACGTTCTCTCTCCTCCCCTTTGGGGACGGAGTCGCTCGTGCTGGACTTTTTAGCTGTCTGGTCTCGTTGCCCGTCTCCCAGGAGAAGGAATGCTCTTTGAGAGCAGGCTCCGTTCTGTTTCCTGTGGCATCCCTAGCGGTACCTGGCACATTTTGGACATGTAAGGCCATGTTGAATGAATGCATAAAGGAATGAATGAATGAATGAATGAATGAATAGGCTTCATTTCCATTAGCTTCCCAAAGACTCAGATTCCCCCTCTTCTCTCTCCCGGTTGTGCTACTTCCTTACCGCCCCCATGCCCCTCTGTCCCCCATCTGGCAGGCTCCATTGCCCCAGAAGCAATGGCCATCACACACACGAGGACTGATTCACGAGCCACATTTATACTTGCATGCACTAGCAACGGGCCCGCTGGGGTCAGCTGGACAACGACCAGGGGAAGCTAGACTGGACCCAGGAGCATGGGTTTGAAGCTGGGGCAACTGGTGGTGTAAGGAGCGGGGACGACATCTGGTTCCTCGATGGACAGGCCTGTCCTGGAGGGACAGACCTTGGGACCCTCCACGTGGGCTGCCTGGCTTCGGCTGGGTGGGAGGGCACTGGCACAGCCCAGCTTCTCTGGGCTCCGCAGAGCTGCGGGAACGGGTCCCCTGGAGGCTCAGGCTGTCCACGCAGTGCTGATACCAGGTGTACCGGTCAATAATGCGGACTTTCCCCACTAGATGGAGTGACACGTATGTTGATATATGTGCGATTTGATTTGGTATGTATGCTGTTTTGTTGTATTGACAACAAGCTTCAAAACTTCCTATGTTCCATTTTCTGAAGGTGGTAACATCATAGATATCTTTACGTTAAGACGTCGAATTTTGTGCCAAAAAAAGAGCATTTGTGGGGAGTTTTAATTCATTATTTTGAAGAAAAGTGCTCTGAAAGTTACCGTATACTTCAGGAAGCCTATGGTGAACATGCTCTATTTCAAGATACTTGTGAACGCTGGTTTAAACGCTTTAAAAGTGGCGATTTTGATATGAAAGACAAAGAACATCCAGGTCAACCAAAAAAGTTTGAAGACCAACAACTACAAAGCATTATTGGATGAAGACATGTGTCAAACTCAAAGACAACTTGCAGAAAGATTAAACATTGCTCAGCAACTGAACGAAAGACAAATGGAAAATCAAATGGAAAGACAAATGGAAAAGTCGTCAGTAAAATGTTGCTTCAACGGCATGAAAGCAAGTCTTTTTCTGCATCCAAATTGTGACCGGCGAAACCGGCGAAACCAGCAGCCTGTCTGTTGACTAGTAACGATGCAGGAGCGTGTGTGCGGCTAAGCTCCTCCCCCAAGCATGACGCCATCGGGCCACCTCTGATGTCATCGCTGGGTCCAGGGAAAGACCCGGTTTCACGGTGGCGACCTCATCGATGTGCTTTCGCACACGCACCGTCACACACAGACACGGAGGCGGTTCGGGAAGCCCCTCCCACGCGACCACGCTGGCTCTCTGTCAACCACAGTCGCAGGGTCCGGAGGGAGGGGCTGCGAGGCTCGCGCCGGGAAATGGTGAGACGCCGCCCCCCCCCGCGGAGAATGGTCGCGCCCAGGCCCCGCCCCCGCCAGTCAGCTCAGGGGCGGGGCCGTGGCCGTGGCTTCCGGTGTGGGCGGGGCCGGGCCGCGCTAAGTGAGCGGGAGGGGAGCGTGTGCAGCGGGCCGGCCTCCCCGGGGTCTTCGCCTCCAGGGCGAGCTTTTTGGACGTTAGTTAAAACCCGCGGGGCGTGCAGGGGTCACCCCTCTACTGCAGGGGTCACCCCTCTACGGCTGTGGGGGGGACGCGCGCGGGGCCCGCCCGTGGCCGCCCCACCCGGTGGCCGCACCCGTCCCGCGCCGGTGGGTGGCCCAGTTTCGGGGCTGGGAGTCGGGTCGTTTTTTAGGGACCGCCGAAGTGTGGGAGCCCCATGGCCCCGCAGGGAGGAGCCCCCCGGCTGGTGCTGCTGTTCAGCGGGAAGAGGAAATCCGGGAAGGACTTCGTGACCGAGGCGCTGCAGAGCAGGTGGGGAGGGGTGTGTGTGTGTGTGTGTGTGTGTGTATGTGTGTGTGTATGTGTGTGTATGTGTGTATGTATGTGTGTGTATGTGTGTGTATGTGTGTGTGTGTGTGTATGTGTGTGTGTGTGTGTGTGTGTGTGTCTGTGTGTGCTGGAGTGGGCGTGAGCTGTGGCGGGGGGGTCCTGGGGTGTAGGTGGGAGGAAGTGGGGGGATGGCCACCAGCACATAAGACAGCAGCCTGCACACATCCACCTGGAAGAACCAAGCGACCACCTCTCCCAGGGCCAGGCGGCAGGTCTCCCTGGTCAAGAAGCTGTAATAAGCCGAAACCGGTGTGGCTCAGTGGATAGAGCGTCGGACCGAGGACTGAAGGGTCCCGGGTTCGATTCCGGTCAAGGGCATGTACCTTGGTTGCGGGCACATCCCCAGTGGGGGTGTGCAAGAGGCAGCCGATCGATGATTCTCTCTCATCGATGGTTCTAACTCTCTATCCCTCTCGCTTCCTCTCTGTAAAAATCAATAAAATATATTTAAAAAAAAAGAAAGTTAGAAACATCGATGAGAGAGAATCACCCACCAGCTGCCTCTTGCACACCTCCTACTAGGGATGTGCCCGAAACCAAGGTACATGCCCCTGACTGGAATCGAACCCAGGACCTTTCAGTTCGCAGGCCGACGCTCTATCCACTGAGCAACACCGGTTTCGGCTCGTCTCTTAGTTTTCTCTCAGCTCCGTGACTTGCAGTGTTGCTTTGGGCGAGTGGGTTCTTCTCCCTCAGCCTTCGCTTCCTCCTCCGAAACTCGGGAATAGGAGCGCCCGTGTCCCGGTGCCGGTGTCTCAGAGGGTCTGTGCGCGGACCGTCCAGGACAGTGAGCGGCTGGCTGGGTACAGTGGACTGAGTGGATGGATTCTGGGCGTTGTGGTGACCACGCCGGGTGAGGCTGCGATACCGCGGCTGGGGGACTGGCCCAGGGGTCCAGCAGTGAAGCATCTCTAGCCAGGACACCATGCTGCCCCCGTAGCTTTACCTGCTTTACCTGGGACTCTCTGGGGCCAGGAAGCCCCGGCTCACTGGGTCTCTGTCCCACAGGCTCGGGGCGGACGTCTGCACGGTCCTGCGGCTCTCCGGTCCCCTCAAGGAGCAGTATGCTCAGGTAGGAGGGGGCCCTCGGTGACACGGGACATCTCGGGGGCTGTCGTCTGAGGCACTAGGAGGGTCCCTGTGACCGCTGTTGGCGGGGTGGTGGCCAGCTCTCCGTTTTCTGTGGGCGGACTTTTTGGGGGCATCTTCAACCTGCACCTCTTTCCCATTGGCCTCTCCCATGTCAGGCCCCTCCCCAGGGCAGGTTCAATAAAGCTCGTCCAGCCCTGCCAGCCCTGCCCGGTCTGGCTCCGTGGATAGAGCGTCGGCCTGCCGACTGAAGGGTCCCAGGTTTGATTCCAGTCAAGGGCATGAATCCCCGGCGGTGGGCTTGATCCCCAGGGTGGGGCGTGCAAGAGGCAGCCGATCGATAATTCTCTCACATCATTGATGTTTCTCTCTCCCTCCTTCTCCCTTCCTCTCTAAATCAATAAAAAAGAAAAAAGGGCATCCATGCAGGAAAGGCTGGAGCGGGGAGGAGGCAGCGTTGATGCCGTGGGTTAGTGAGCGCCTGCACTTACACACTCTCCCTCTGAGAGTCCGACGCCACCGTCTTGGCCTCAGCGGGAGCCACATCCCGGGGTGCTCCCCTCAGACATTTAGTTGCATGAATTGCCAAGCTGTATTATTATTATTATTTTTAAAAAATATATTTTATTGATTTTTTACAGAGAGGAAGAGAGAGGGATAGAGAGTGAGAAACATTGATGAGAGAGAATCATCCATCAGCTGCCTCCTGCACACCCCCCACTGGGGATGTGCCCGCAACCAAGGTACATGCCCTTGACCGGAATCGAACCTGGGACCTTTCAGTCCGCAGGCCAACGCTCTATCCACTGAGCCAAACCGGTTCCAGCTATATTTTGACTTTTGAACCGCGGGGGATTTTATAACAATGACCAGGATTGAGCCCGGCCGGCGCGGCTTCTGTCCGTGTTCCGGATTCTCCATTTCCAGAGCCCGCTCCCTCGCAGGCCTCTGTGCTGGTGGACACCTCGCCGGGCCCTGCCTTGTCCTGGGGAGGCGGGCCGGAGGAGGGAGGGCGAGGCCGTGGCGGTGTCGAGGCCGGGCCCGGACCTCGGATCTCGGACCTCGTGTGCTTTGGGCAGGAGCACGGCCTGGACTTCCAGAGACTCCTGGACGCCAGCGCCTACAAGGAGGCCTACCGGCGGGACATGATCCTCTGGGGAGAGGCGCGGCGCCAGGCCGACCCCGGCTTCTTCTGCAGGAAGGTCGTGGAGGGCGTCGCCCAGCCGGTGTGGGTAAGGGTGCTGGTGTGGGTAAGGGTGCCGGTGTGGGTAAGGGTGCCGGTGTGGGTAAGGGTGCCGGTGTGGGTAAGGGTGCCGGTCTGGGTAAGGGTGCCGGTGTGGGTAAGGGTGCCGGTGTGGGTAAGGGTACCGGTCTGGGTAAGGGTGCCGCCGCGGAGCAGGGGGAGAAACCCCGAGTCTCCAGTCCTCGCTGTTCCCCGGATGAGGCTCAGCTGTGTCCCTTCTCCCTCCTCACTGCCTACGTCCAGGGGCACACCCTCTCCACCTCTCCCCGGGACAGCCCCGCAGCCCGCGCTGGTCTCGGCGTCAGCTCTTGTCCCCTGTGAGTCACAGCCAGAGCGGCCATCTACTTACTTACTTAACCCTGGCCCGAGGAGGGTTTCCCATGGGTTTATTTTTATTTTTAAAAATATATTGTATTGGTTTTTCAGAGAAGAAGGGAGAGGGATGGAGAGTTAGAAACATCGACCAGCTGCCTCCCGCACACTCCCTATAGGGGATGTGCCCGCAACCAAGGTACATGGTCCTGGCCGGAATCGAACCTGGGACTCCGGAATCCACAGGCCGACGCTCTATCCACTGAGCCAAACAGGTTAGGGCTGATTTTTTTTTTTTAAATCCTCGCTGGAGGATATTTTTCCAAGGATTCTCAGGGAGAGGAGATAAATTTGAAAGGGCAAAAGAAAGCCAGCCAGGGCGGTGCGGGAGGCTGGGCTGCTGCCATATCACGGGGGTCAGAAGGCCTCTCTGGAGGGACATTTGAGCAGAAGGAGGTAGGGGTGAGCCAGAGAGGCATTTGTGGGCAGGGGTGAGTGGAGGAGGTGCAGCCAGGCTGTGCAGGGTCTTTGGAAGAGCCCGGATATTTCTCTGGGAGACAGTGACTCCGTGGAGGGACCTGAGGGGATCTGAGGTGGGAGGCTCTCCCTGGCTGAGGGGATTGGGGGGGGAGGGGCAGGCGGAGAGCCGGGGAGAGCAGAGCAGGGTGGATTCTGCACGGATGTCGAAGCCCGAGCCGGCGGTGTGCTGGCTGTGGTGTGTGAGGACAGGGGACAGCCCCGGGGACTCTGTTCTGAGCAGCTGGACGCAGCGAGCCGTCGTGTTCTGAGAGGGGAGAGGTGTGGGAGGAGCAGGTTTGGGGAGTGAGCCGGGAGCTTGCCGATGGGCACTGTGGTTGCGCTGTCAGTGAAGCCGCTTGCTCGGTGTCCTCTCGCACGCGACCACGAGCTCGGGGAGGGCGAGCCCACGGGCCCCGGCGCCTGGCACGCAGTAGGCACTTGCTGTGGTGCCTGTGCATTGGTTCATTCGTGGGACCCGTGCCCCCGCGTGCCCGGGTCCTGGGGGCGGGAGGGTGACGGAGCGGCGTCCTTTCCCTCCTGGAGCTGGCTCTGGGCGGGCCGACGGGCGGCAGCCGTGCACACACACACACACACACACACACACACACTCACACACACACACACACACACACACACACACGCACACACACGTCCTGATGGTTTTAAGAGCTCCCCGTGCTCGGAGGAAGGTGAGTATCAGAGCCGAGAGGGACAGGAAGGACGCCGGGTGGCAGGGACGGCCTCTCCGAGGAGGTGACATTGCAGCAGGGACGCCATGAAGCGAGAGATGCTCCCGGCAGAGGAGCGGGACGCCCCAGAGCGGCAGGGAGGAGGGTGATGGAAGTGGGTGCCAGAGGTCGAGGGGCCTCGGACGTTGGGGCGAGGGATTTGGATTCTGTTGGGATGACGGGGGCGCCTCTGGGAGGTTTGGAGCCGGGAGCTGACAAAAACCACGTTTATGTGATGTTTTAAGAGGTGCTGGGGGTGGGGTGGGCAGGGACTTGTTGTGAGCGTCTCTTTCTGGCCCCTTTGGCTCACCTGCAAAGTGAGTGTGTAGAAGTAGCCGCAGTGGTCGGCAAACTGCGGCTCGTGAGCTGCGGTTTGCTGCTCTGTTGACTAATGAGCTTGCCGACCACTGCCTTAGGGAAAAACACTTAAAAACCATTTTAATAGCCCTAGCCAGTTTGGCTCAGCGGATAGAGCATCGGCCTGCGGACTGAGCGTCCCAGGTTCGATTCTGGCCATGGGCACATGCCCAGGTTGCGGGCTAGATCCCCAGTGGGGGGCATGCAGGAGGCAGCCGACCAATGATTCTCTCATCACTGACGCTTCTATCTCTCTCTACCTCTTCCTTCCTCTCTGAAATCAATAAGGAAATGTGTATATATATATATATATATATATATATATATATATATATATTTAAGTAATGTACTAACGCCTTTAACCTGAGGTCAAAACTTCTGGGTAAGGGTAATAATGCCTTACCCAGTGGTCGGCAGGCTCATTAGTCAACAGAGCGGCAAACCTCGGCTCGAGAGCCGCAGTTTGCCGACAACCGAACTAGCTGAACTGATTTCAAAGCCCGAGGCTTCTTCCTTAGCACAGCAATGACCAGCGCGGCCCCCGAACCCAAGTGTAAAATGACCGGGTGCGGGCAGCGTGGGTGGCAGGCTGCGGCAATCAGGGAGGGCTGCCTGGAGGCGGCGGCGATGTCATCCCAGCTGGTTGGGTGATCGGGGGATGGGGGTACCCTGGTCTGGGCTCTTCAGTCCCCCCCCCCCCCACTAACCTCATTATCCAAAGGAGGGCTGGGTCTGCCCCCCTCTCTCCCCTTCCTCAGGGCCCTTTCCGGCTGCCCCCGGCACCCGTCCTGTCGGTCGGTCGGTCACCTGTCTGTGTCCCTTTCCTGCAGCTGGTGAGTGACGTGCGGCGGGAGTCTGACGTCCAGTGGTTCCGGGAGGCCTACGGGGCGGTGACGCAGACCGCCCGCGTGGTGGCCTCGGAGCGGAGCCGGCAGCAGCGCGGCTGGGTGTTCACGCCAGGTGAGTCGCGCACAGCCCGCCCCCCACCCGCAGACCGGGCAGCCTTCTCCCGCGTGCTCGGCCACCTGCTCTCCTCCTGGGAGGGGTGGGAGAGCGAGCGAGGGCTCAGAAAGGGAATCCGAGACCCAGGGGCGCCCCAGGCTAGAAGGTGGAGTGTGGTGGGCGCAGGCGGCAGGGGGAGGAGAGGGTCCCTGTGATGTTGGCGAGGTGCCCTTCCCTGGGCCCTCCTTTCTTTCTTTTTCTTTAAAAAAAAAAATTATTGATTTTTCACAGAGAGGAAGAGAGAGGAGTAGAGAGCCAGAAACATAGATGAGAAACATTGATTAGTTGCCTCCTGCACAACCCTGCTAGGGATGTGCCCTTGACCGGAATCGAACCCGGGACCCTTCAGTCCGCAGGTCGATCATCTATCCACTAAGCCAAACGGTTAGGGCGGGCTGCCCTTTCTAGGCCAGGGGCTCCTGGAGGAGTGGCCAGGGCCCACCCAAACCCAGGCCTGTTTGATTGACAGAGTGGGGGGGGGGGGGGCGGGAGCCGGAGGAAGCTGTGGGAGGCAGGCAGCCTCAGAGTGGGAGCCGGGCCCAGGACCTGCTCCGTGGCCACGCAGAGGCGCAGGCCGGCCCCTCCTGCCTCCTTCACTGTGACCCGGGGACGTCCAGATCCAGTGGGTACGGCCCCTCCCGCTGGCCGTGCGTCCCTTCGGCACCCACCACGGGCCGGGCCTGCGCCCAGCACTCTGCACCTGGCTTTACAGACACGGTGAACCGGCCAGGGGATGCGATAGCACCCTTCTCCCCGCCAACGAGGGTGGCGCAGAGGCTTAGGTTAGGCACACCCGCTTCACATCAAGGGACACCCGTCTGGGTGGCCTGTGGTTCAGGTGGCCCAGTGCGCCCTCTGCAGGAAGAGGCAGGCACAGAGTTTAGTCAGCAGCACCCTCCGAGGGCTCCTGAACCTGCTCCCGGGTGTGCCAGGGGGTGTGCCAGGGGGTCGGGGAGTGCCCTCCGAGGGGTGGGGGTGGGGGAGGGAGTGGGGCTTGGCTCTGGAGGGGAAGCGGGGAGGCCAGGCTGGGCCGGTGCCCGTCTGGAAGGAGCGGGTTTGACCCGTGACCCCGCCGTGCCTCCCTCCAGGAGTGGACGATGGGGAGTCCGAGTGCGGCCTGGACGGCTTCGGGGACTTCGACTGGGTCATCGAGAACGACGGGGACGCACGGCGCCTGGAGGAGCAGCTGGAGGCCCTGCTGGACTCCGTCCGCGCCAGGCTTCGGCTGGTCTAGCCCCGCTGTGGGCACACTTTCTGACTCGAGGGCCACCACGGGTCCTTACACTGGACCGGAGGGCCGGAACCAAAGCAACCTGACCATGCTGGCACTCTCACCTTGGGCTGCTGGTGAAGGAGCGGAGGGGAGAGCAAGAGAGCCCTCCGCGGGCCGGATAGAACAGCCGAACGGGCCGTAGTTTGCCCACCCCTGTTCTAGGGGCACAGAAGCTGCGGCGGGGAGGGTGGGGCTGACTCTGCCGGCCGGGTGGCCAATGCTGGCGGAGCGGGGAGCACCCGGAGGGTGTGGGCCCAGCACGTGTCAGACCAGACAAGGAGCCTCCAGGAACTATAACTCTTCTTTAATACGTGGTTACTGATTTCAGAGAGGAAGGGAGAGGGAGGGAGAGACACATCAACGATGAGAATCATTGATCGGCTGCCTCCTGCATGCCCCCCTCCCGAAACCCAGGCACGTGCCTATGACCGGAATCAAACCCGGGATCTTCAAGTCCGCAGGCCGACGCTCTGTCCACTGAGCCACACCAGTCGGGGCAGGGCCTCATTTCGTTATGGACTGGTGCTGGAGGCGGGAACATCCCGTCCCCATGGGTGCCTGGCCGGGCAGCCTGGGGCGGCCTTGCTTCCCCATCAGGATGCTTTCGGCCCCTTGTCCCGGGCAAGGGTGTGGACAGGAATAAACCTCCTTGGATCACTGCTGCGCATGCACTGCACATGTCTCCCTTCCCAGGTGCCAGCCCTGCCTGTGTGGGCTCCCGGGCTCAGCTGGTCCAGGCGGCGGCGGGTTCCGCCTTGTCCCCGGGCTGGAGCTGGTCCTCAGAGGCTGACCTTGGCCGGGCCCGGCCGGCGAGAGGCTGTTTGTATCCCAGATAGCGCTGGGGTCGTAGGGTCTCCCTCCTCCCCTGGGATGGCCCCCAAAGAGGCTCCCACAGCAGGAACCCTGAAGCTCAGGGTGTCACCGCGGGGCCCCGAGAGCCACGGCTCCTGTGAGCCACGGTCCCCTGGTACATGGACCGCCTCGCACAGTTTGCAAGCGCCGTTTCGATAGTTCAAAGCCAGCCCGTGGCGTGGGCAGGGAGAGCCTTTTCAGCTCAGAGAAGGGAACCGGCTTGCCTCGGGTCAGAGGGCGGTAAGGGTCCGTGCTCAGAGCCCACGGCGGCCGCCCGACTCCCGGGCTGGTCCCCTCGGCCACGAAGGGTTGCAGCACAGAGTCCCGTGGCTCCTTGCCAGCCTCGGGCCGAGCTGCACCCCGCTTCCTGGCCCTGGCTCTGTCTTCCTCCCACACATGCTGTTGGTTCTCACCGAGCAGGGGCCACCTAACGGAATGACGCCCGCCTCGGCGTGACCCGCACGGAACGCCGCCCGAGGACCACCCCTTCCTGGTCCTGGTCCTGGCTCCCTGGCCTTGCCAGCCGGCCGGCCGGTCCTGAGGGCCTGACAGTCGTCACGGACCCCCGTGTCCCTGACCCCCAGGGCGAAAGGGCCCCCAGGTTCTGTTCACCGGCCCTGCCCGTATCTCCCCAGGGATCCTCACAGGCAGGTAACTGATGGCTGGGCCCACGTCTCCCGTGCAGCGTGCTGGCCCACGGGGGTGCAGCCGAGTGCCTGGTGAGCGGGGCTCGAGGAGGCACGCTGGAATCTACCCTGATTCCCCGAAAATAAGACAGTGTCTTATATTAATTTTTGCTCCCAAAGATGTGCTAGGTCTTATTTTCAGGGGATGTCTTATGTTTCCATGAAGTAGGTCTTATTTTCGGGGAAACACGGTAGTAGGTGGTCATTTCACGCAGCACACATTTCCTCCCAGCCAGGAGGTCGGCCCCAGCTCCCGGCCTGGACCCTCTGCTTCCCTGCCGGTGGTTGCCAGATTTGCCGGTGGAGCCAGGGATGGCGGACTCGATGCCGGGCCCTTTGCCATGCGGTGCGCTGGCTCCTCACAGGTGCCGGCAGAGGCTGTGTGTGAGCCTGCCCCTCCTCTGAGCACTTGATGTTCACCTTGGGTTTCTGACCCGAGAGTTTACCCCCCGGACGCCCCAGTCATGGCCCAGAGACTGGGTCCTATCTGTCCTTGGGACTGTTCAGAAGCCTCTGCAGTGGGTCCCAGAGGGCATCTCCGCAGGCAGCCGGTGACCTGCTCGGTCTCTGTGGGTGCGTTTTCATTTGCAGTAATTTACGTAAGCGAACCGTATAGAGTATGTTGTTTTGGGGGCCTTATTTCTTTCACTCAGCATGGTTAGTTCAGGTATCCATAGTTTCTTTTTTTTATTGTGGTGTGTGGTATGAATATTGCACAATTGTTTGTCCATTCACCTGCTGACCAGGAGAAATGAAAGCACAGGTCCACACAAAAGCTTGTACCTGAATGTACCTTCTTACATTTTTAAAATTTTTTTTATTGATCTCAGAGAGGAAGGGAGAGGACAGAGAGTTAGAAACATCAGTGATGAGCCGAAACCGGTTTGGCTCAGTGGTAGAGCGTCGGTCTGCGGACTGAAAGGTCCCGGGTTCGATTCCGGTCAGGGGCATGTACCTTGGTTGCGGGCACATCCCCAGTAGGGGGTGCGCAAGAGGCAGCTGGTCGATGTTTCTCTCTCATTGACGTTTCTGGCTCTCTATCTCTCTTCCTTCCTCTCTGTAAAATACCAATAAAATATATTAAAAAAAAAAAAAGAAACATCAGTGATGAGAGAGAATCATTGGTCGGCTGCCTTCTGCATGCCCCTTACTGGGGAATCGAGCCTGCAACCTGGGCATGTGCCCCTGACCGGAATCGAACCCAGGACCTTCAGTCCGCAGGCCGACGCTCTATCCACTGAACCACACCAGCGAGGGCCCTTCTTCACTTTTAAAGAAACTGTCCGATTCCTGGTTTCACTGATTTCCAGAATGGCTGTCTACATGCCCACGAGTACTGAGGAAGGGTTCCCCTCTTGACCAGCACTTGGTATGGTTAGTCTTTGTGATGTTCGTCATCCCAGGAGGGAGGCGGTGGTGTCTCATCAAATGTGTTTGCATTTCCCCCCGTTGTTTACTCGACCTGAATCCCACATTCCGTTTCGATAGAAACCTCTCCGTGAACTGGGAATAGAATGGGACATCACCTCCCTGAAAAAGAGCCACTACGAAAACCCTGCAGCTCATAGCATGCGTCATGGCGAAACGCAGAACGCGCCTTCCCGTAGACCGGGCGGGGGCAAAGGTGTCTGTCCACTGTCCTCACCCGCCCAGCGCCACACGGCAGCTCCAGTCAGTCAGAGAGGCCGGAAGGAGAAAGGGCACTGAGCTTGTACAGAAGTAACATCAACGACGGTTTTGGTTTCTTTCACCACAGACTAGTTTGACCTGTTCTAGAATGTCACATAAATGGTTACCGTTCAATTGTAAACCACGTTTACAACAGCAACTTACTTTTTAGACTTACCTGGCTTGCTGCTCCCCTCCAGTCCTGACTGGTGTACTGAAGCATCCATCTTATACAAAAACTGCTGTTGGAGCCGAAACCGGTTTGGCTCAGTGGATAGAGCGTCGGCCTGTGGACTGAAGGGTCCCGGGTTCGATTCCGGTCAAGGGCATGTGCCTTGGTTGCAGGCACATCCCCAGTAGGGGGTGTGCAAGAGGCAGCTGGTGGATGATTCTCTCTGATCAATGTTTCTGACTCTCTGTCTCTCTCTTCCTCTCTGTAAAAAAATCAATAAAACATATTTAAAAAAAATAAAAACCGCTGTTTGAAATGTTAACTCTGCCATTCTGGCTTCTGTAAACGCTTGCTTGCTTAAGTAATAAGGACGATAAGACTGCTCCCACTCCAGAGGCCGTGGACGGTGCCCCAGACAGAGTCCTCAGTGCGGGCACCGGGCCAGGCCTTGAGATACGGCCTCCTGGCCCCTTCCCAGCACACAGGCCTCTTTCCCAGAAGGCCCGGAGTCTCCTTCCAAACCTGGGAGACAAAAGAGCGAGGAAAAGCATAAATAGAAAGGTTTCCTCTGTGTGTGTGTGTGTGTGTGTGTGTGTGTTTGAAAGGCACATTTTTCTCTGGGCCTGTGCATAATAAAATGTAACTCCCTTTCTCTAAGAGTGGCTTGGTTTTTCTCTGGTCTTCCGTAACAATATAATACCTCAACTCCACCTTAAAAAAATATCTATCTATCTATCTATCTATATATATATATTATTGATTTTTTACAGAGAGGAAGGGAGAGGAAAGAAAGAGAGCTAGAAACATTGATGAGAGAGAGAGACATTGACCAGCCGCCTCCTGCACACCCCATACCAGGGTTGTGCCTACAACCAATGTACATGCCCTTGACCGGAATCGAACCCGGGACCTTTCAGTCCACAGGCCGACGCTCTATCCACTGAGCCAAACCGGTTTTGGCTCAACTTCTCCACCTTTAAATTTTGTATTTTAACTTCTCTCCAGACAGTTGATGTGCCTTCAAATTATATCTATATCTATATATCTATTTTATTTTTTCAAAAAGGGTGTGAGGGTGATGCATTTGCCGAGCCGAGCATGAGTGAATGTCTTGCTGGTACTCTGCGGTGCCGTGGCCGGCCTAGGACCGTGGCCTGGTTTCACCGTCTGACAGTGTTTAATGTTTCAGAGTCTTAGGTCACCTTGACTTTTGTTCCTTTAAAAGGCAACCTCCTTTTTTCTGTCTGGAAGCTTTTGGATCCCCTTCCCCCCCTCCCCCTTCATTTTTGAAATTCAAATTTTGGCATTCTCCAAGGCAGAATGTGGACACACGCGTCTTAGCGGAGAAAAGTTGGTGCTCCGTGTTTCCTGTAAAGCGTGCCGTGCCTGAGTGATGAGACGGGAATTCAAATGGCCTTGGACACTGCCGAGCCTGGCCCGCTGCAGCCTCCAGCGGCACCTCGGTCGGGCGTCTGGGCTCAGGCCCTCCAGGGTTGCTGCCGCCATCGCCATCGTGTCTCCTGGCGATCCTCTTTGTTTTGAGGAGCTGGCCTCAGGGGCGGCAGATCCCCCTCCAGGAAGCAGGTTTGGGTTTTGGAAACTGTTGAAGGAAATGTGGTGTCACAGTCTGGTGAAGGGGACAGGGTGAGGGATGTACTTGTCTTTCTTTTTTTCTTTTTGTTTTGTTTTGCTGAGAATAAGTGGTACCTGCAATGTAACAACTTAACACTTCCTCAAAGCCAATTCTTAGAGAGGAATTTTTATTTTTATTTAAAAAAAATATATTTTATTGATTTTTTACAGAGAGGAAGGGAGAGGGATAGAGAGTTAGAAACATCCATGAGAGAGAAACATCGACCAGCTGCCTCCTGCACACCCCCCACCGGGGATGTGCCCGCAACCAAGGTACATGCCCTTGACCAGAATCAAACCTGGGACCCCTTAGTCCGCAGACTGACGTTCTACCGCTGAGCCAAACCGGTTTCGGCGCACATGCTTTTTTTAAATCCTCACCTGAGGATGTATTTCTGTGTTTTCAGTGAAGGGAGAGCAAGCGGAGAGCAAGCGGAGAGCAGTGAACAGGCAGGCGGTGGCGGTACGTGGTGAGAAGGAGAGGATGCGGGGGAATGGATTCCCGGCAGCACATCAGCGCTCTCTTCTGGCCAAGGCCACGTTCGAGATGCCTGTTACATGTTCACTCGGAGCTGTCTTGTCGGCAGCGCATCGGTGAGCCCAGAATTCCAAGGGGACCCAGGATTCGCTGCCGCCAATGTGGGCTTGGGCGCCATAAACATACGGAGGAGCGTTAAAGCCTTAGACTGGGAAGCAGTCACCTGGGAAGTTGTATCGGCAGGAGGAGGGGTCCTGGGACCGGGCCCAGGGGTCCTCACGCATTAAAAGGCCAAGAAAGGAGGAAGAACTTAGCAGGGGGGGGGGAGGGGGGATCGCCTTGGAGAATCAGGAAAACGTGGAGTAGAAATGAAGAGCCGAAACCGGTTTGGCTCAGTGGATAGAGCATCGGCTTGTGGACTGGAAGGTCCCGGGTTCGATTCCAGTCAAGGGCATGTACTTTGGTTGTGGGCACATCCCCAGTGGGAGGTGTGCAGGAGGCAGCTGGTTGATGTTTCTCTCTCATTGGCGTTTCTGGCTCTCTATCCCTCTCCCTTCCTCTCTGTAAAAAAATCAATAAAATATATTTTTTAAAAAAGAAAAAGAAATGAAGAGAAGAATGTGACACGAGGAGGAAGTGGTCAGCCGTGTAAAATACCGACGGAGGTGACCACGGATGGGGTTCGGCAACGCGGGAGCCAGGCGTCTCCTGACCCAGCGGTCTCCGTGGGGCTGTCAGAGAGGATGAGGGCTGAGGGGGGGAAGTCCAGGCCTGCAGCCACTGTGGCGGGGTGCGGGGAGGGGGGTGCCACGGGGGAGCACCTGGAAGGGAATATGAGGCTGCGGGAGGATTTTTAAAGATGGGGAGGCCAGGGCATCTTTATGTTGTCGTCATGATGAGCGGATTTGTTGTGGGCGGGCGTTAGGCCGGTGGGAAGGTCCCTTGGAGCTTGGGGGTGAGGGAGCTAATGGTAAAGAGCCTGGAGGCGGGGGCGGGGGTGCAGGGGGGGGGGAGGGAGGAGGTAGAGGAGGAAGGGGAAGGTGAAAGAGGGGGTGGGGAGGAGGTGTGGGTTTTACGGGTGGGGGTTTCAGGGGCGGCCCCAGGGGAGGATCCCATAGAACCCTCAGCAGCTTCCCGTTGCCTCCTTTCAGGATCTGGGTTTCCACCGATTAGGGGATGCCGGGCGGGGGTCATTGTCTGATGCAGCTGGTCCTCACGTCAGCCATGGGACCCATGGGACCCCTGACCTGGTCTGGGACCCCTGACCTGGTCTGGCTGCTCTTCTGGGCCTGGAGCTGAACTACAACTGAGCTTGGATGTTACCTCTGGGGATCCAACCTGCGTGACCAGCGACAGGCCACCCTGGGGGCGGGGTCCCACCCTGCACCTGCCCTTCGCCGGCGCCCCGGCCTGTCCACCCGTGACCTCCTGCCCTTGGCCCGTGCTCGGCTCGGCTCTGCCCGCCCGCCCGCTCCGGAGAAAAGCAGTGACGGAGCCGGGCGGAGGATGCGAGCAGGGCCTTGTCCCGGAGGAGGATGGAACGGGACGCTGCCTGGAGCGGGGACCCTCTCCCTCCTCACCGAGGGTGGCCGGGCGTGGGCGAGCCGGTGGTTTGGTGGCAGACAGACGAGGGGGCTCCGGAGGTCAGATTGCACCTCCAGGCTTCTCCCAGGAAGGTGGGAGCAAGGTCGCCGTGGTGGGGAGAACGCAGGAGGTCGTGTGTGTGTGTGTGTGTGTGTTGGGGGGGATGAGCTTGTCACCTTGGAGACGGGAAATGCCCGTCCCGGAGGGGGTGCACTGGGCACGCAGACGCCGTCCAGACGGACTGTCGCTGCCTCCAGCCGCTCACTCCGGGGGGCGCCTCCTGCCTGTTTCCCCGGCCCAGCGTGCTCACGCCCACAGCTCTGTTCCTGGGCCTCCTCCGTGGCACCCGAACCAGGAGGAGGCTGGCGAGGAGGGGGGGGGGCATGGACAGTGGAATAAAACCACAGTCCCCCCCCACCCCCCCTTTTCCCTCCTCCCCCCAGTTCAGGAAGTTCCACGGCAACCCCGCTCAGTGGCAGGAGGCCGGGCCGGGCCCATGGGGCCGGGTGGGGGGCAGAGCTGGCGAGCGGTAGGAGGCTCCTGGTCCTGCTGTTCGGGGTGAGGCCGGGCAGCGGAGAGAGGAGGTGGTTTCAGGCGTCGACGCCCGCGTGGGAAAGGAAGCGTGGCCGCCGGGGAGGAGGATGGAAACTGTGAGCGTGGCGGGCGGGCAGGTTTCGGCCCCGGGGAGGCTCTGCTCCGGTTCCCACGGGGCAGGTGGGGAGCTGCCCTCCCCTGACCCCTTTCCGTGGCTTTTTCATCGTTTTTTTTTTTTTTTTTTTTTTTTTTTTTTTGCTGAGCTTGCTGTTAGGTCAGCTCGACCCCTCGGCTCCCACGCCGGCTCCGGCCCTGCCTGGCCAGAGCGTGCCTGTGTGTGTGTGTGTGTGTGTGTGTGTGTGCGTGTGTGTGTGTGCCTCGGGGCTGTCTCCTTGCCGGCTGGCCCGCGGCGAATGCCAGCCTGTCAGAGGAACACGGTGACCCCGGCTGGCTCCCCTGCTGCCCGGGAGGCAGCTGGGCCGCGCTGCGCCATGCTCGGAGGGATCGGAGGCTCAGACACGAGGACGATTGCCCGAGGCCTCCGGCCGCCGGCACCTGAGCCCTGGCATGGCCCACCGGGGAGCTCCGGGTTCCGGGAGAGGACAGAACACTCTGCTGTCCTGTGGGCCCGCTGCGCTCTGCCGGGTGGGCGGGCGGGGGGGGTGTTCTGAGAATTCTCACGTCGGCGGGAGGCAGCAGCACAGGGGCCCAGAGGTTAGCCTCGTGACCTTGAACACGGCATTCCGTCTCCTGGAGCCCCCGGGTCCTCCTCTGCCGCCGCCGGGGGCCAGGAGTCCGCACCTGGGCCTCCGGTTGCCATGGCGCTCCCGGGAGGCTGTGTGCCAGACAGCCCGGCTCGGCAAAAGCTCATCTATGCAAAGCCCGCGGGCCACTCACAGGCTGGGAGTTAATCTCGGCCCCGAGGGAAAGGAGGGATTGCTGCTGGAAGGAAAGGAGAGTCACTGTGCTCATTGCGGGGGTTCGGGGGGGTTCAGGGGGGTATGACTATATGGGTTTGCTGTCCACGTCCTGGGCCGGCGGGGGAAGGCACGCGGGGGAGAGGGACGGGGTGTGCTCAGGCCGGGAGCGTGTCCGGCCCGCCGGTCTCCAGGGCCCCCGTGACTCGGAGACAGGCGGGGAAAGCCGCTCGGAAGGCGAGCCGCGTGATTTAAGATTCTCAAGACGACTCGACAGCTGCGTGTGTTCTTTGCTGCCTAATAGGTTTTCTCCGGCGAGTCCTCTGGGTTCCTGCCATTTCCCGGCGGGAGGCGTCGGCTCTCGTGTCTCCTCTCCCGGGGCGGCCGGTGAGCTGCTGCCTGGAGGGCGGAGAGGAGGGGGTGCGGGCGGGCGGGGAGGGAGGACCCCGTGGCCGGATCCCCGCACCAGGGCCAGAGGGGGGCCCGGGCGGCCCGAGGGGTCACCTGGAGGTCACGCAGGCACTGACCCAGCCGCCTGACGGATTCGACCTCCGTGTTCTTACCTCTCTTGTCTCCCGGGCATCTCCTTTTCCACCAAACCGCCTTTGCACGCGTGTTGGAAATCAGCAGCCTGCATGCGTGAGGGCCTCTTTCTGAGAGTCTCCGTTCTGTTCCACCCATCTAGGAAGGACCGGTCTTCGGCCAAGGCTATACGAGTCGCTCGCTGCACACCTGGCCACGTCCATGCCGTGGTCGGCAAACCGCGCCTCGTGAGCCACGGGCGGCTCTTCGGCCCCTTGAGTGTGGCTCTTCCACAAAATGCCACGGCCCGGGCGGAGTCTGTGTTGAAGAGGTGGCGTTAGAAGAAGCTTCAGTTCAAAACATTTGGCTCTCCGAAGAAATTCCAATCGCTGCACTGTCGCTGTTTGGCTCCGTGGACCAATGAGTTTGCGGACCAATGAGTTTGTCTGCGTCAGCACTTTGATGAAACCTTCCAGTAGCTACACAGTAACACCCGACCGAATTCCAACTTCCTGGCATGGCTGGTAGGCTCCCCCAACCTGACCATTACCTCCCGCTGCAGCCAGGCTCCCCCCGCTCACCCCCGCTTCCTCCAAAAGCACGCCATGCCCCTCAGTGCCCGCCCCGGCGGGCGGCTCCCGGGCACCGGCACCTCCCTCGCGGAGGCCTCCATGACGTGCACACTCCCGAGCACCGACCTTTCATTTCGAGGGCGCGGCGAATCTCTCTTGGAACTGGACGCCCGCCCCTTCCGGCTTCCCCCCTGAGCGCCAGACCTGCCCAGCACGCGCCTTTGCCCTCCACCCCCCCCCCCCCGGGCCCTGGAACCAGCGTGCCCACTAAGCGGTGCAGCACCCTCGTGCCCTGACCTCGTCTTCCTTCTGCACCCCTCGTCCCGGCAAATGTCCCTTTACTGAGCTGCTCAGGACAGGAATTGGGGGATGGCCCCTTCTCTGAACCCCACCTATGGCTGGTCACCAAGCCTGCCACCCTACCCTCAGCTGCCTCTCCGACCTCCGTCTTTTCCCTCCTCTCTCTCCTTCCGGCCTCCGTTTTGACTCTCATTAGCTCCCCGGCCTCCTTCCTAATCGGTTTCCTTATCTCCAACCTGTGGACGCGCTGCAGCCCTCCGCTCCCGCTCTGTGGCCAGAGGGCGCTTTTTAAGGCCACTCTCCGGCTTAAATCCTTTATCTCAATCCAGTCCTTTATCAACGACCTTTGTGGGTTTAAGAACCTTCTCCTACTGACTTCTCCAGCCTCCTCTCCTGCAGGGCACCCCCGGGAACTCAGGCCGGAGGGAGGGATCAGTTCCAGTTCCTTCCAAGCAGCTCTCCAGAGCGTTCTCTCTCCGCCTCGCGCGCAACTCCCCTCATCTCTGCCCCCTGTTTGCTCACGAATCCTCGTCCTTCACGGCTCCGCGCAGGCTGGCCGTGGGGAACACCCCGTCCCCACCTGCTTTCCCGTCCTGATACCGTCCCCGGGCCTCTGGTATGGGCTGCCCCTGAGACGGTGCCGGGGAGAGGGGCCGGGGCCGAGTGGAGTGAGTGACCGAGGGCCTGCCTGGTCCGAGTGAGGGGTGGCTTTCCCGAGGAAGGGAGGGGTGGCGTCTGGGAGCGGTGGGGAGGAGGAAGAGTTGGAGGTCGGATAGAGAAGATGGGGAGGGGGTGCTGGTGGCGGTCCAGGCAGAGGGCTACACCGAGGGAGGGCCCGGAGCGGGGGGTCACCGGGTCTTCGAGGAGCTGGGGGGAGCCGGTGTGGCGGGTGTGCAGAAGCGGGCAGGGAGCGGTGCGTGTGGCACAGGGGAGGGAGCGGGCTTGGTGTGGCAGCGCCGTGGGCTCCGCCGAGGAGGGCTCCGGCTTTTACCCCGGGAGCTCCGGGAAGCCGGCACGGGGTTTGGGGGCAGAGGAGCAATAGGAGCGGATCTGGGTTTTCCAGAGGCCTTCCAGCTCCACGCGGGGGCTGGGTCTGAGGACGGGAGGGGCGGAGGGGGCCGGCGAGGGGCGTGGGTGTCGGGACTTGGGCTGGAGAAGTGGAGGGGAAAGGAGGACGATGCTGCGGGCTGTTCCCGGGGCCGGGTCAGCCGGAGCAGGAGGAGCAGATGCCAGGATGGCTCTTCTCATTGGGGGGTGGGGGACCCCGGCCCAGGGGGCATGGTTTTGGAAGCAAATCCAGACAGCGGTCTTTGGGACCTGAGGGTGAGCTCCTTGGAGGTGGTCACACCTATCACTCACCCCTAGTTCCCGGGTGTTGGGCCCAGCGAGGGCCTCAGGACTGTGTGTGGCCAGCGGGGCAGACACCCTCAGGCTGCTGACCTGCTTTGTCGGTTGAGCGGCCAGCACACGGCCCTGTTCCCATGTCCTTTCTCACTCAGCAGGTCATCTGCCCCAGCAGCCTCCTCTGGCAGTCACCCCAGATGAGAGCAGAGGCCCCCGTGGGCAGGAGTGTGAGAGGGAGACACAATGCGGAGAGTTTGGGGGGATGTTGTGCTCAGCATCTCATCACCGCTCACCGCCATTCACCGCTCCTGGGGGCCTGGCCTGGCTGCGGGGCGGCCTGTTGAGTCCAAGGACCTGGGGCACTTTCCTGCCACTGGCACACTACTCCCGGATTCCCCCAGAGGCTGGGGCGCCGGGTTACAGTCGGGGGGAGGCTAGAGACACTACCCAGGCCTCTGAGCACAGTTCATCCATTCACCCAGCCACGCACCATTCATTCACTCACTCTCTCACTCACTCGCTCGTTCACCTGTCCTGTGTCAGGCCCTGTGCTGGCCTCCAGGTGCGTCGTGGCAATAAGACAGGCCTGGCCTTGGCCCCCTCGAGCGCACCCACTTCACAGGCATCCACACACCCAGGGTGCCACGGCCACCACAGCCACCTGCACCCATCGTCCTTACCGCCGCCTGGCCGGCTGAGACCCAGCACCTCCGGAGTCCATGGATGATGCTGTTCCCCGAAGCCTTACACCAACCACACCTACCTCCTTGCTGGAGCTCCGGAGCGCGATGCTGGCCATGGCCAGACACTGACAAGTGATCCAGAATAGCGAATGGCCCCAGCCCGGGGGTGGGCAAACTTTTGACTCCAGGGCCACAATGGGTTCTTACACTGGACTGCAGGGCCGGAACAAAAGCAACCTGACCATGCTGGCACTCTCATCTTGGGCTGCTGGGGAAGGAGCGGAGGGGAGAGCAAGAGAACCCTCCGCTCTTTCGGCTCCGCGGGCCGGATAGAACAGCTGAACGGGCTGGATCCGGCCCATGGCCGTAGTTTGCCCACGGCTGCCCTAGCCGGTTTGGTTCAGTGGATAGAGTGTCGGCCTGTAGACTGAAGGGCATGTACCTTGGTTGCTGATCGATGTTCCTCTCTCATCGATGTTTCTGACTCTCTACCCGCCCTCTCCCTCGCTGTAAAAAAAAATCAATAAAATATATATATTTTTAAAAAGGAAAATGAATGGGCTGAGCAAACTAGAGACAGGTGATGGGATAGCACGATGTGGTCTAATTAAAATGTCAAGTAGGGGGGATCATGTTGCTGTATTAATAAGATGGGATTTAATGTGCCTGTGAGATTTCCTGTAATGAAATCAGCAGAACATAAAACACCAGCTACACACTAATGACAGCTTCTGTAAAATCCATGCATACGCCCTGTCATCTCAATGGTAGGGAGAACGACGCATAGCAAAAGACTGAAATATGACAAATATTAATAATGTTTATTGGGTTTTAGCCTTTCCTAACTTTTTTTTTAAAAATCCTTTTTTTTTTCTATTGATTTTTAGACAGAGTGGAAAGCAGCAGGGGTAGAGAGAGAAAGAGAAACACCCATGTGAGAGAGACGCATTGTCTCGAACGTGCACCTCAGGGATGTGTCCTTGGTCAGGAAATGAACACGTGACCCTTTGGTGCATGGGGCAACACTCTAACTACTGGGCCACACCAGCTAGCGCTCTTTCCTATCCTTTTATAATGAGCAAATACTTACTATGAAAATTCCAGAAACTAAATAAATTAAAACAGTCCTAACCGGTTTGGCTCAGTAGATAGAGCATCAGCCTGCGGACTGAAGGGTCCCAGGTTCGATTCCGGTCAAGAGCACTACTGGGGATGTGCAGGAGGCAGCTGGTCGATGTTTCTCTCTCATCGACGTTTCTAACTCTCTCTCCCTCTCCCTTCTTCTCTGTAAAAAATCAATTAAAAAATCGATATATATAAAAGCCTAAGCAACAGGTCAACCTTTCAACCAGAAGCTATGACATGCACTGACCACCAGGGGGCTCAACAAAGGAGCTGCCGAGCTGCTGTGATGTGGCAGTTGTGGTTTTCGGGCGATGCACCTGGAAACAGAGAGAAGGGAGCCTGATTCTTGGGTGTGTCACCCGAGAACCACCATCTCACAATCCGGGACCCCTTGAGGGATGTCGGAGAGCCGGTTTTGGCCCAATCCCCACAGGCCAGGCCAATGAATCCCACCGGTGTACGAATCTGTGCACCAGGCCTTTGGTATATATATAAAATTAAAACACCGAATGCCTCCTACCAGTATGCTTACGGATGCGCATAGATGAGGAAAGTGTCTTCAGGGCTGTGAGAAGAGCTTGGTGATCACTGATGCCCAGAGCTGGACGAGATGGGTGGGGGCTGTCCTGTGGCTCCGTGGTTCTGTGATCCGGTTTAATTCCACACAAGCCGAGAAGCTCCCCATGCAGCCAGGGGAGCAGATGTTTAAAAGTTGCTCATTCATTAATTCTACAGATATTTATGGGGTTCCTGCCCTGCTCCTGCCATTGTCCCATAAACGCACAATTATAGTAACCATGTAAGAAGCGGCTCCGCGGAAGTTCCTACAGGGTGCTGGAGGTCAAACCGCAGAGAAAGCAGCTGACCCCGTCTGGGACCGTGGGAGTCCGGGGAGGCCTCATGGGATGAATGCATTCTCTGGGCAGCAAGTACCGGGATATGGAGCCCTACCCCACGTTGAGCGTTACTTTTTGGAGACACCTACACACTTATCGCATACCGAGGAGGCGGGCAGAACAGTGGATTGTTTATGGGCAGATGCCTTCATCTCAGCCGTGGAAGTCAGGACGTGAGTTCAGAAGTGAGTCAGATGAGAGTTCAAAGGTCCAAACCCACAAAGTCAGAATAACTCCTTTGAGTCCTGTTGGATTCTTCCCTCACCTCAAACTAAAAGTCATCATGCCTATTCAAGGCCTCTTGGAGTAACCAACCCTTGACCCATCGGTCCCGCTGGGTCCAGGAGCTGGAAACATCTGGATCCTGCTGGGCTGGGAAAACAGCGCTGGCCCCGGGTTTCTGCCCCTCACGCAGCAAGCAAGCAACTTGCTGCGAGAAGGTTGCCCGGGAAAACCCAGTGGTAAATATCAGCGTTAACAGGACGCCATGGAAAAGTGGCCGTTGGACGTGTCCTATCCGTCTAGTTCTTTTCCCTTCTGTGTCTCCGTGTCCCTCCCTCTGCCATTTCTCCTTCTTTGCCCCACCCATCTTCCTTCTTTTCTTCTTCTTCTTCTTCTTCTTCTTCTTCTTCTTCTTCTTCTTCTTCTTCTTCTTCTTCTTCTTCTTCTTCTCTTTCTCTCTCTCATCGCTCTTGCCCGTCTTCCGGTTTTCTCCATTTCAGGGAGCCCCTGCTCGCCTTTTTGGAGAGGGCAGAGGCAGTGGGTCACCGTGAACCTGGTTGGCCTCCCAGACAAGCATCTGTGCTGAAAGAGTCCGAGTTCACATCGTGAGAGCAGAGAGAGCTCTTTCAGCTGGCGCTCACAGATCCCCACTCGAGCAGAAGCGTTTCCAGACAGATAATCATCAGGCTTCCTACAGGAAATTAAAGACCGCGGCGCTGGGTAGCTGCTCCCTCACCTGCGGCCTGTTCCGTTTTGTGAAAGGCTTAGCTTCCCCGGGAGGTGGCAGAGTACATCTTTAATGAGATTTCTCTGCTCGATCTCACCAATGGAGTCGGTCATGCGTGTCTTCCCGATAAGCAAGCTCACAATAAGGCAGGTGGTTCTCATTTTGGTGCGAGCTGGTGCTTTGCTCCTTCTTATCTGAGTCCCAAGGACGCCGAATTGACACGCATCCTCAGGGTCCGCGGGCAGGGCTGCCACGGGGGCAAGAATCCCTATGGCGCGGCGCACCTGGGCCTCTGGCTGGCGTGGCAGATGCAGCACTTGCTTCCCGGCTTCCTTGAGTCCCCACTCCTCTGCTTCGTAGGAAGACCCGCCTCCATCTTAGCCATCTTGGTAATCCCACCCACCCTTTGCCAGTGACTGGCTTAGGTCTGAGCATGGCACTCATTTCTGACCAGTCACATGTGGAGGAAAGCCTAGGGGCTTGTGGGACAGTTTTCTCATCCTATCTAATGAAAGAGTAATATGCAAACTAACCATCGCCCACCACACCACAGGCCACGCCTATCAACCAATCAGGAGCAAGCATGCAAATCAACCCAACCAAGATGGCTGCAGGCACTGAGCAAGCAGGAGGCTTGGGCTTCCCCAGGAGTGGAGGAAGCCAAGCCTTCCGATCTTATTGGGCATACCCGGGCAGTCGGACATCCCTTGAGGGGTCCCAGATTGGAGAGGGTGCAGGCTGGGCTGAGGAACAACCCCCTCCCCCCACCCCCAATCCCGTGCACAAATTTCATGCACTGGGCCTCTACTTATTAATAAGAGATCTAAAACAGGGGTGCTTCCCTATGGTCTCTGGACTGTGAAGGGTGAGGATGGGATACCTGGAGGTGCTGCAGCCATCTTGTGATGGCGAGGGAGCGGCCAACATGCCGAAGGTAGCAGAGAGGAAGGTCAGAAAGAACTTACGTGCCACCAAATCAATGGCCCCTGGAACGGCCCTCCCTCTCGAGTTCTTAGGGTATGGGGTAACGAATGCCCTTGTCTGTGAAACTCTAGAGTTGGGTTTTCTCTACTGGCCACTGAAAGCATCTCAGCAGATACAGACAGGGAGGTCCAAGCTGGGCCCACCACGTTTACAAGGGAAGCCTGAGGTCACGGAGAGAGGGCCGAGGGGGGTCAGAAGGCTCTGCGCTGGAGCACGAACTCTGTTGTTCTGCGTTGTAACAGGTCAAGGCAAATCACTTAACCCCTCTGAGCTGAAGGTCCTTTGGCCAAAAATGAGTATTAAGTACCACACAGATGCTCGTCTGTCTGTTCTCTTCTTCCCAGATATGCTTCTCTCTCAGTTATTGCTCTCTTTTTTAAATTTTTATTATTTTTATTATTTAAAGAAATATTTTATTGATATTTTAAAGAGAGGAAGGGAGAGAGATAGAGAGCTAGAAACATCGATGAGAGAGAAACATTGACCAGCTGCCTCTTGCACACCCCCTACCGGGGATGTGCCCGCAACCAATGTACATGCCCTTGACTGGAATCAAACCCTCACGTATCCTCAGGTTCCGCAGACCAACGCTCTACCACTGAGCTAAACCGGTTTCAGCTGTTCTTTTTTTTTTAAAAAAAATTATATATATATTATTGATGTTTTACAGAGAGGAAAGGAGAGGGACAGAGAGCCAGAAACATCAATGAGAGGCAAATATCCATCAGCTGCCTCCTGCACACCCACCACAGGGGATGTGCCCCCAACCAAGTTATATGCCCTTGACCAGAATCTAACCTGGGACCCTTCAGTCTGCAGGCCAATGCTCTGTCCACTGAGCTAAACTGGCCAGGGTAACTATTGTTCTTATTTTTAGTCCTTATCCAAGGACATGTTCGTTGAATGCTTAGAGAAAGGGGAAGGGAGAGAGCCAGAAAGCAAGAGCGAGAGAGCAAGAGAGAGAGAGGTGAGAGAGAAACATCGATTGTCTGCCTCCTGCATGCACCCCAGCCGGGGGTCGAACCTGCAACTTGGGTATGTGCCCTGACTGGGAGTCGAACCCACACCCTTTGGAGTATGAGATGATGCTTCAACCGACCGAGCTACCACGGCCAAGGCCCAGCTATTTTTAAAGGGGCCGAGAGGAGCCAGGTGCGGCGTTACTCAATGACATGACATTTCCGTGCCGGGGGAGAATTCTATAGCGAGACCATTCGGAGTCCTCCTCCCCGCAGTTGCTCCACGTACAGATCACATTCCCCATGCCAGCAACAGCATGGAGGGGGAGGCAGCTGCACCCAGTGCCCACTTCTCCATGGAGATGGAGATGAGGGACGTGGATAATGGAAGGCAGCAGATAATCCCCGAACCTGCTTTGAGTCACTACCTTGCACTGCCTCCCCCACCGTCGCTTTTTTGGTGCCGCTGACACACTGCCGCCCGGATGCGCGTCTCTCCTAGTCTCTCTCCTCGGGCATCACCGCCTGGCAAAGCTGCTTCCAGAAGCAGCCGGGGGGCTGACACCACCGCCCAGCCAGGAGCAGCCCGGAGGCTGCCTGGCCGAGCGTGACCTCGGGGGCGGACGTTTTCCCCAAGCTCCCGCGGAGGAGGTCAGCGACGGGAAGGAACAGGGGTCCTCCCGGTGAACGTGAGCGCCAGCTCCTCCCCTCGGTGTGTGGGCTGGAATCCACCTGCTGTGCAGTGGGTGGTCCAGCGAGCTCCGCTGACTGCCCTGCACCCACTTCCCGGGGAGACTTTGTGGCCCTCTTCCCAGGCTAAGCCTTGGCGTGTCCAGGGCGGGGTCTTGGGGAGGAACAATTTTCTGTTCTGCTTCATTGTATTTATTTATTTTATTTTTTTAAAATAAAATCTTTATTGTTCAGATATTACGAATGTGTTCCTCTCCCCCCCCCCCATTGCTCCCCTCCACCAGGTTCCCATCCCACCCTCTGTCCTTTCCCCATCCCCCAATGTTCTCATCCACAGGTGCACAGTTTTTGTTCAGTCTCTTCCCGCACCCCTCCCACTCCCTTTCCCCCCAGAATCGTCAGTCTACTCCCCTTCTATACCTCTGATTCTATTATATTCACCAGTTAATATTGTTTTTTCCATTTAAAAAATTTATTAAGGTATTATATGTGTACATAGCTTACCATCACCCCTCCCCATACATGCCCTCCCTCCCCAGAGTTCTGTGTTCGTTAGTTGTACTTATATGCATGCATACCAGTCCTTCGGTTGATCTCGTATCTCCCCCAGGTCTCCTTCCCCTCCCACGAGTTAATATTGTTCATCAGGTTTTTTTAATTCCCTTGGTTTTTATTTTTTTATTTTTATTTAAAAATATATTTTATTGACATTTTACAGAGAGGAAGGGAGAGAGATAGAGAGCTAGAAACGTCGATGAGAGAGAAACATCAACCAGCTGCCTCTTGCACACCCCTTACCGGGGATGTGCCCGCAACCCATGTACGTGCCCTTGGCCGGAATTGAACCCGGGACCTTTTAGTCTGCAGACCGATGCTCTACCATTGAGCCAAACCGGTTTCGGCAATTCCCTTGGTTTTTAGTTTCATTTGTTGATAGTTACGTATTTGTTGTTCATAATTTTCAACTTTATCTTCTTCCTCTTCCTAAATAGGCCCCTTCAGTAATTCATATAATTCTGGTTTGGTGGTGATGAACTCCTTTAGCTTTTTAAAATTTTTATTTGTGAAGCTCTTTATCTGGCCTTCAATTCTGAGTGATAGCTTTGCTGGGTAGAGTATTTTTGGCTGTAGGTTCTTGCTATTCATCACCTTGAATATTTCTTGCCATTCCTGTTTGGTCTGCATGGTTTCTGTTGAGAAATCAGCTGACAATCGTATGGGTGCTCCTTTATAGGTAACACCTGCTTTTAATATTCTCTCTTTGTCTTTTGCTCTTGGGATTTTAATTATGATGTGTCTTGCTGTGGTCCTCTTTGGATTCCTTTTGTTTGGGGTTCTGTGGGCTTCCTGGACTTGTACATCTATTTCTTTCCCCAGGTGGGGGAAGTTTTCTGTCACTATTTCTTCCAGTATTCTTTCGGTATCTTGCTCTCTATCTTCTTCTGGGATCCCCATAATTCTGATGTTGGTTCGCTTGAAATTGTCCCAGAGGTTTCTTACACTATCTTCAACTTTCTGGATTCTCTTGTCTTCTTGCTTCTGCAGAGGAGTGTCCTCTAGCTCTTTGTGTTCTAAATCCTTGTCTTGATTATTGCGATTTTCCAGTCCGTTTTTAGGCCACTGTGTAATATTTTTTTTTAATTTCAGACACTGTTTTCTTTTTTTCTAGTTGATCCCTTATTATTTCTAGTTGATCCCTTTTCATATCCTCATAGGTCTCATTTATTTTATCGGCCTTTTTAAGGATATTCTTGAAAAGCCTTATAACTGTAGTTTTGAACTCAATGTCCATTCTTTTCTTTTCCTCCATCTCCTTCCTTTGTGTCATGCCGCTTGTCTGCATTTTAGTTGTTTTCCTGATTTGATGGAATAGTTTTGTGTGCTAGGTTGTTCTGCTTCATTATGTTTAATGGTAGTCATTAAAAATAACGAGAGACATGTTGGTACACGTAGGGATTTGACCACCTCGCTCCACCTTTCTTTCTCAGTCTCTTCTGGACATTTATACATGTACACACACACACACACACACACACACACACACACACACACCAAGTGGCCAGACTGTTATGTCTCTGAACGCATAGTAATCTGGCCATTCAGTGTACATCCTATATAATAAGAGGCTAATTTGCAAATTGTCCCCTTGACCAGGAGTTCGACCAGCAGGCAGGCTGGCCAACCGCCCATGTCCCCTCCCTCTGGCCAGGCTGGCCGGACCCCACCCATGCAGGAATTCATGCACCAGGCCTCAGAGATCATAACAATCTGGCCACTCAGTGTATATACACATAGCATGCGTATGTGTGTATGTATGTCTATATCAACATCTATATATCTATATCTATATCTATATCTATATCTATATCTATATCTATATCTATATCTATATCTATATCTATCTATCTATATCTCAGGAATCTTTTGGGATGGAGATGGGCTTCCCTGGTCTAGTCTCACCTCCTCCAGGATGACTGCCTGTGGGGAGGGTCGGGGCAGAGAAAAGCTAACTGCCCTCCCTCCTCATGGTCGTGCAGAGACAGGCAAAGCCTCCAGAAGTTACCCCTCCACCCCACGTTCGTCCAGTGACTAGCAGGCCCCGCACACTTTCCTGCAGGGCCTCTCTCTAAAGGCTCATTGTGGCCCCTGGGGGCTCTGGAGTGTCCTTCCCAGAGAAAAACGGAGAGAGTGTGTTTCACATTGGACCTTGCTGTCCGCTTGGCCCTGCGTCTGTGGCTGTGTGGAGTCTCGCAGTCTTGGTCGCGGCGACCTGCTCTGCTGTGCCGGTGGGCAGCGGTGGGCCACGGGGAGAGGCGGCAGTGCTCGGACGTCGCGGCGGAGAGCCCAGCGATGGGAAACAAGCTCTGGGCTCGTGGCGGTGGCGACGTGTCCTGTCCGGCCTCTTGGCGGGGGCGTTCATAGCGGTGGCTGGCTTTGGTCCTCATCAGTGGGTTAGGATTCGAGGTGGTCGCTCTCTGGTCCTCGGCGGTAGCCTCACCCGGGAGGGCGGCCGGTGCTCCGTTTTCGTGTTGGGGAGATGAGCAGTGGTGATCCTGATCTAACCCCCTGCGAGGATAAATGGGGGGCTGTGTCACAGTGGGGAGTTGGGGCGCTTCTGCCCCCAGGGCAGCAGGGTGGCCAGGAGTCCAGCTCAGAGGAGTCCCGGGCGCATGGCTGTGCTTATATAACCGCAGGGGGTCTGCCGAGGCCTTTCCTGCGGGCACTGCCCATGTCCGCAGCCGTGGGCCTCCCCCCGCCCCGCCCGCCCTTCAGCGTCCTGCCGGCGATACACCGGCCACAGAGATGAAGTGTCTGGTAAGACACGATGGCTTTTCCAATTCTGGCTAAACCGACATGGGTTTTGTCAACCCCCCAAACACAGGTCGAGCTTGTTGCTTCCGATTCCGGGCGATTTCCATCTTGTCACTCTCTCCTCCCCCCCGCAGCTCACCGAGGCTCCGGTTTCCCCGGTTTTCCCGGCTGCCTGGTATACCTCCTGCGAGGCTTCCTGCTGCCTCCCAGGCTTGGCAATTAGAGATGGGCCTCCAGCAGGGAGGGCCAAGCGCCTGGCTTGTTACCGAGGAGGGAGAGCCCCAGGGCCGTGTCCATAGCAACCCTCCTCTTCCCCCTCCACCGGGAGAGGAGGAAGACAAAGACAGGAAGGGAGGTGAGCCCTTTTGCATTACTCACCTCTGAGCGCGGGGCTCTGGGGCCTTGGGTGCTGAGTGCGCCCGCGGATGAGGCAAAGAGAGGGATCCGTTCCTCCTGCAGCAGCTGACGCGGAGTGGCGGTGTGGCAGGGGGCCTGGATTGGATGGCATGGGGAGATCGCGGGAGGAGAGGATGTGGGGGGCGGTGCTGTCGGGTGTACAACAGCGACTGAGAGATGCTAGCCCCTGGAAAGGGGACCCTGGCGTGGGGCCCTTGGTCCTTAACTCACATGTGAGTTTAGGCAGGTCGCCTGCCATCTCTGAGAGTTCTTCTTCTCTTGCCGACAAGAATGGGTCCCACCCTCGCTGGTTTGACTCCGTGGATAGAGCGTCGGACTGCGGGCTGAAGGGTCCCAGGTTTGATTCCGGTCAAGGGCACGTGCCCAGGTTTCAAGCTCAATTCCCAGTTGGGGGCATGAAAGAGGCAGCCGATTAATGATTCTCTCCCATCATTGATCTCTCTCTCGCCGAAACTGGTTTGGCTCAGTGGATAGAGCGTCGGTCTGCGGACTGAAAGGTCCCAGGTTCGATTCCAGTCAAGGGCATGTACCTTGGTTGCGGGTACATCCCCAGTAGGGGGTGTGCAGGAGGCAGCTGGTCGATGTTTCTCTCTCATTGATGTTTCTAGCTCTCCATCCCTCTCTGTAAAAAAATCAATAAAAATATATTTTTAAAAAATCTCTCTATCCATCTCTGAAATCAATACACACACACACACACACACACACACACACACACACACACAAAGAGAATGCTTCCCCAGGCATCTCTGTGGTCCCTTTGAGCCCTCTCATTCAAAGACCAGGCTGCCTCGCCTAGGGCTGCTGAGGGGGTGGTCTCCGCTTTCCCAATGGTGGAAAACTCCAGGAAGCTGCCAACCAGGAGCCACCTTTGCACAATGCTAACAAAGGTGAGTCCTGGCACCAGGTACATGCAGATCCCGGGCCTCCAGAGCAGGAGGCAGAAAGTTCAGGCTGGCGCAGACTCCGTGAGCTCCCTTTGTGGCCCCCAAGGTGCCAGGAGAGCAGAGCTATGTGCATAGACGACCAGCAGAGGTCGCCACACTCCTCACTAACCCTCCACAGGTTGCTGTGGCGTCAGGTGGGCGGTGGGCGAGGCCCGCCAGCTGGGCAGGAGCCCCGGGGACCTTCCAGCCGGAGCTGTCCTTGGCCAACCGCAGTGGGGGAAGGGCTGGCTGGGCAGGGCTGGTGGCTCAGGGGCTGGGGAGCTTGAGCCCAGGTCGCCAGCCAGGCCCCGGGAGGGACTGTCGGCCACCTGCTACCCTCCCTGTAGGAGGGTGAGTCACCCAGGGCCACAGAGGCATCTTGGCTTCTCTCCTGGCCGCCTGCTCGGAGCCCTTCCTCGGGGAGCTCAGAATTGTCAGAGGTCACTGCTTTTCCTCTGACGGGGGACAGGAAGCTGGCTGACTCAGTAGCTCTGAATAGAGAGCTCGCGCTGTGTCAGGCACTCTTAGGCACCAGGAGTTCAGAAGTGAACAAGAGACACAATCCCATCCTCATGAGGCTGACTCCCTGGGGTGGGGGAAGGGCGCCATTGTCTACATTACCGGCAGGGCTGGGAGTGGACACGCCCCTGGCCCAGGCCAGGCAGGTGACGGGCTCTCTCCTCCGACTCAGCCCTGAGCAGACAGGGTGAGGTCGGGCTCATGCGGAGCTCTGGCCGAGCAGGTGTCTCCTGGGCCCCTCCCTCAGCCACCAGGATCCACCAAGGCTCTGGCACCGGCCCGTCGACACGGGCAGCACCGGGCCGTGTGCAGTGCGTGCGCCTCCACCAGCTCCCGTGGGCCCGGAGAGCATCGTGGTGCAGGGTGCGAGCATCCGGAGCCCATGTCCCAAGCCTTCCTCTCAGTCACGGTCTCAGCACCTTTCCTTTCACCCTTGACCCCTCACCTGAATTAGCATTCCCGTCTAGACGGACTCGTCTGGCTAGAACAGCAAGTCCTCTCTCCAAAGCCACGGAGGAGGGGTCGGGAGAAGAATTTAAAAATGTATCTGGGCCGACACCCGTTTGGCTCAGTGGACAGAGCGTCGGCCTGCGGACTGAAAGGTCCTGGGTTTGATTCCGGTCAAGGGCATGTACCTTGGTTGCGGGCACATCCCTGGGAGGGGGTGTGCAAGAGGCAGCTGATGGATGATTCTCTCTCATCGATGTTTCTAACTCTCTATCCCTCTCTCTTCCTCTCTGTAAAAAAAAAAAAAAATCAATAAAATATATATTTAAAAAAATAAAAGTGTATCTGGATTTTTACAAACAGCACAGGTGGGTCCAGTTCGACAGGCTCAGAGCGGTCGCCGGCAGGAAAACGGCCGCTCTACACCAGATGGGCCAGCCTCCCGGCCCCAGGCCCTCCCGGCCCCCCCGGCCCCTGGGCCCCTCGCCTGGCTGCTCCACAGCGTCGTCTCTCCAGGCCCAGACGGCCTGGCCTCCCACAGCGTCTGAGGAGAGAGTCATCCCCTTTCTTCCGGACTGTTCTCCGGAGAGCTGCTCTTGTGAAATCTCACCCACTCCTTCTGCCCGAGGGGGTTTTATGGAGAACCTGAACAGGAATGGGGGGCAGGAGGTCTTTTTTTGTGATTTTTAAAAAAATATTTTTTTATTGATTTTTTTACAGAGAGGAAGAGAGAGGGATAGAGAGCTAGAAACGTCGATGAGAGAGAAACATCGACCACCTGCCTCTTGCACACCCCCTACTGGGGATGTGCCCGCAACCAAGGTACATGCCCTAAACCGGAATCGAACCTGGGACCCTTCAGTCCGCAGGCTGATGCTCTATCCACTGAGCCAAACTGGTTTCGGCCCTTCCTTAAAAAAAAAAAAAAAGTATATTTTATTGATTTTTTACAGAGAGGAAGGGAGAGGGTGAGAGAGCTAGAAACTGCACACGCAGCCTCCTGCACACGCCCCACTGGGGACATGCCTGCAAACAGGATAAATGCCCTTGACTGGAATCGAACCCGGGACCCTTGAGTCCACAGGCCGATGCTCTATCCACGGAGCCAAACCGGTTTCGGCAGCAGGAGGTCTTCTTTTACCCAGCGGCGGTGGCTAAGTGGAGAGGGTGACCCGTGCGTTGAGTGGACAGACCTGCTTAGTGTGGCCTCTGACCCCCTCTGGGAACGAGCCGGCTGTCTTCTCTGGAGCGGAACTGAGTGTCCTCATCTACAGAGCGGGGCCACTGGCCCAGCCCGCTGGCTGCGGGAGCCACCTGTGCACAGAGCAGTCCCTCAGGGGAGGCGCCAGGTGTAGGGTGTTGGGCTGAACGCCCCCTTTATAGAAAGGCCTCGACAAGACACAATAATTTTGTGTTTTTACTCTCTCTCCAGCACAGCAGGGTGCTGGCGGTGACAGGGTGAGGCTCAGGAAGCCGAGGCCCCTGGAGGTGGCCCCGAGTGGATGGTGTGCGGCCTGAAGGCGGATGGGGTGTGCCATGGGCCTGCCTCACTCGTTCTGTGGTGGTTTGGGGAAGGGTGGGTGAGATTTACTAGACGTTACGAAGAAGTCCTGGGTCTGGACATTCAGGGAGTCAGACTGAAGAAGCTGGGCCCGGAGACGTACACTTACCCACTGGCGCCCCTTGTGGCCAGTGGTGTAGGTGCGGGTCCATCCAGGTGCCCAGGTCAAAGTGCCCTGAACTCTCACCCATTCGCTTGCTCACTGATTCAACGTCCCCATTCGGGGTGCAGGGTGAGGTGCAGCGCTGCGTGGGTGCGTTTTACAATTTACACCATACGCTCCTGTGATCAAGGAGCTCATGGTGTAAATTAAAAGCGGGAGAGAAAGACAGATGCGCAGACAACGCCAGTACAAGGCAAGAGGGGAGAAGCGTCCCCGGAGAGATCCAGGGCGAAGGGGGTTCCGAAGAGAGAGACAATGTCAAATCGGGGAGGAAGAGCAGAGGAAGGGTGGGAGGAAGGCTCGGGGTGGGCAGCACTGACTCTCGTGGGCTTGAACACGGAGCGAGGGGGGAGTGGCGTTCCAGGCAGCACAGTGGGGAAGAGCACCAGTCTAGGCCAGACAGATCCAGGTTTAAATTTACAAACTAGTTGGGGACGTTGAGTGAGTTACTTAAACCTTTTAAAACTTTTGCTTATTGGGGGTGAGAGTGTAAGGGCTGAAGCAACCTCTCTGGCCTCCCTTCCAGGCTGCCAGGAGAGGCAAATGGAGCATTTTGTGTGGAAGTAGTGGAAAACTATAGAGTGCTATGCAAACACAGGGGCTGCTTTTATTAGTAAAGTATTGCTTACAAGTTAATGCACCCACCCATTTATCTACCCACTCACCCATGCACTCATGCACTCATCCATCCATCCACCCATCCACCCACTTACCCACCCACCCATATACCCACACACTCATCCACTGATCCATTCATCCACCCACTCATCTACCCATCCACCCATTTACCCATCTACTTATCTATCCATCCACCCATCCACCCATCCATCTACCTATTTATCCATCCATTCACCCACCCACTTACCCATCCACTCACTTATACACCACACATGTATCCCTGATCCATCCATTCACCTACTCATCTATCCATCCACTCATCCATCCACCCATCCATCCATCCACTTACCCACCCACCCACCCATATACCCACATACTCATCCACTGATCCATTCATCCATCCACTCATCTATCCATCCACCCATCCACCCATCCATCTACCTATTTATCCATCCATTCACCCACCCACTTACCCTTCCACTCACTTATACACCACACATGTATCCCTGATCCATCCATCCATTCACCTACTCATCTATCCATCCACTCATCCATCCACCCACCCATCCATCCATCCACTTACCCACCCACCCACCCATATACCCACATACTCATCCACTGATCCATTCATCCATCCACTCATCTATCCATCCACTCATCCATCCATCTACCCAATAAGCCTTTAATGGGTGTTTCCATGACCAGGCACCCTGCTCAGTTCTGGGGATTCAGAGTTCATAGCCATATAAACCACAGATCACTACTTTTCTTAAACCATTACTTTTCAGCCAGTTCTATCTTTGGGGGCAATAAGTTCCTCAGATCACAGACTATGGGATTTTTTTTTTTAAAGGCCATGGTTCTTCTTAGGACTATTTCATTTATTTATTATCATTATTTTTTTTGTTGTTAATCCTCACTCGAGGATATTTTTCCATTGATTTTTTAGGGAGAGCAGAAGAGAGAAGGCAAGACAGAGAGAAACATTGATATGAGAGAAACACGTTGATTGGTTGCCTCCTGCACAAGCTGAGGTCAGGGCCCAGGCCAGGGAAGTTGAGATCAGGGCCCAGGCCAGGGAGGAGCCTGCAACCGAGGTACATGTCCTTGACCGGAATTGAACCTGGGACCCTTTGGTCTGCAGGGCGAGGCTCTATCCACTGAACCAAACTGGTTAGAGCAGATTATGGGATATTAGAGCTGAGTGATTGTAGGAGTCATCTTTTCTATATCATTCATTTCACTGGTGGGGAAATTGTGGTTATTATTTGTTGTGGAAAGTGCTACTACTTCCTCTTAGTTGCTTCTAAATGACCACTCCCAGGTTTCAACTTCAGTTCCATTAGTCTTTATTAAGCATCTCTCAGATGCTAGGCTCTCTGCAAGAACTGGAGATACAGCGATGGAGCAGACATCATCCTGCCCTCAAGTTGGCTACAGTCTAGGGTCGTGGTCGGCAAACTCGTTAGTCAACAGAGCCAAATATCAACAGTATGATGATTGAAATTCCTTTTGAGAGCCACATTTTTTAAACTTAAACTTCTTCTAATGCCACTTCTTCCAAATAGACTCACCTGGGCTGTGGTATTTTGTGGAAGAGCCGCATGTGGCTCGTGAGCCGCAGTTTGCTGACCTCGGGTCTAGGGGAATACAGATAGGGATAGAGGTGAGCATCAAGTACTGAAAACATAGAAGAAGCACCCCTAATCGGGACTTGAGGATCTTGAGGGAGGCTTCCCGGAAAGAAAACCCATGAGATATATATTTAAAAATATATATATTTTATTGATTTTTCACAGAGAGGAAGAGAGAGGGATAGAGAGTTAGAAACATCAATGAGAGAGAAACATTGATCAGCTGCCTCTTGCACACCCCCTACTGGGGATGTGCCTGCAACCAAGGTACATGCCCTTGACGTGAATCGAACCTGGGACCTTCCAGTCCGCAGACCGACGCTCTATCCACTGAGCCAAACCGGTTTCGGCCCACGAGATATATCTTGAAGGCAAAAAGGAAATGTGTAGGGGAAGATGTAGGGGAAGGGCATGCTGGGCAGAGGAACAGCATGAGGAAAAGCAGGGAGGTATGAGGTATGAGGTTTATCGGAGGAGCCATAAGAAGCTGGTGTTTTTGGAGCTTCAGGAAGGTCGTGGTGAGGGAAGAGTGTGGACAGGAGGGCAGGGCCTCGTGGGCTGACACGGAGCTGGGACGGCCCAAGGCTACTCCGCTTTCCCGGGTTTGGGGAGCGTGCCCTTGGTCACTTCCCTGTACCCCCCGAGCTGAGAAACTCCCCCATACCCCCTAACCTTCACCTTTAAAGACCGAAGAGGTCTGATTCCTGGGAAGGAAGAGCCCATCCCTCAAGGTGTGGCTCCAATCCCACCGCCTCCAAAAGCCTCCATCGCCTGCCCTCTGCATTCAATGACCTCTACTGTCTACACCGCCCTTCGGGACTCTCTGCTGTGCTCTGTCACCCCAGGGGGGCTGGCTGTGTGAGTCCCATGTTACTAAGCACCAACAAGTGTGAATCCTATTGATCTGCATTTCAGAAAAGTGCCTGGGCCGGGAGGTGGGGGATGGGGTGTCAGATCTGGGTTTCTTTCTATGCCACTAGTTACTAGTAGTTAGTACCTGTGGGGAAGTTTTTAATCTGACTAATGTCTCCGTTTCCTCATCTACAAATTGGTGATGACTCAGATTCCTTGGTGTTTTGAAGCCACAGTTTTAGCTGGGGGCTGGGGAGAGCCCTGAGGGCTTCCGCACAGGGAGGACTGGACCTGCAGCCAAAGTGAGCAGAGACTGAGAGCAGTGGGGGTCTGTACGGGGGATGGAAAAGCTGACATGGTCAGGCCCTGCGGCTGAGTGGCTCCCCGTTGATTTACTAACCCAGTGGTCGGCAAACTCGTTAGTCAGCAGAGCCAAATATCAGCAGTACGACAACTGAAATTTCTTTTGAGAGCCAAAATTTTTAAAACTTAAACTATAGCCAAATCCTGTTTGGCTCAGTGGATAGAGCGTCAGCCTGCTGACTAAGAGGTCCCAGGTTCAATTCCGGTCCAGGGCATGTACCTTGGTTGCGGGCACACCCCCCGTAAGGGGTGTGCAAGAGGCAGCCGATTGATGATTCTCCCTCATCAATGTTCTGACTCTCTATCCCTTTCTCTTCCTGCCTATGAAAAAATCAATAAAATATATTTAAAAACAACAAAAAAACAAAACAAAACAAAAAACTTAAACTATATAGGTAGGTACATTGCTATGAACTTAATGAGGGTACTCCTCAGCTGGCCTTTGCTAAACACTCAAGGGGCCAACGAGCCGCATGTGGCTCTCGAGCCGCCGTTTGCCGACCACTGTACTAACCCATTAAGCACTTTACAGTGACCGAGTACTTGGTTTGTGCCAATTCACTGGAGCTGAGGAAGTTAAAATCCTGAGAGATTAAGCAATTGGCCCAAGGTCACAGAGCAAACACGTGGCAAAGCGTGTCGTGCTCGTGAGAGGGAGGGAGGAGAGGAAGTGCCCCGCTGGTGGTCAGGGGGGGACGGGGCGCACGCTTCGTGTCCGATAATGCGGGATAAGAGGCAGAAGTGTGTGGTAAATGTTTAACAGCCGCTGAGTGTTTAACAGCCGGCTCCCCGGGAAAGGTGAAACCTGCTGTGAAGTGTTTGCCAATGCCCGTGGTGTAAACACTCCCACCGTCGCCGATTGCGCGCTGTCGTCGTCGCAGCGGTGGATCTGGGGCTCGGAAGAGGCGTGTGCGCACTTGGCCTTTGTGAGTCAGCACCAGCTCCAGCTCCCGCACGCCCCCGAGGGCTGCAAGGTCATCACCCGTGGGTCTGAAGGAGAGCCCACTCGCCCTGGCATGCTTCTGATCCTCCGGGGCCCCTTGAGGTAGGGACCCTCCGGCTCCCATTTCACAGAGTGGGGAGCTGAGGGTCCTGCCTGTGGCCACACAGCTATTGTGGGGCTCCCCCGTGGGCGCTCTGGCTCTAGAGCCCGCGTTCTAACCGTGACATTGTTCTCTCCCCGCTCCAGCGGGCGGCTGTGACCAGGGGCCGGGGCTGCTTCAGCGGCACTGGCCGCCAACCCCCCGCCCGTCTCCAGGTGTGTATCCGGTTGATTTGAGGGGAGCTGTCCCCCTTCCTGATCTGGCTATTTGCTGCTCACCACTCAGATGAGCTGTTTTAGAAGCTCGCCTTGTGTGTGCATGTCCATGAACGCGGGCCAATGTGTATTTGAGAGCCAGTGTATGCACACCTATGTGTATGCATGTTCCTGCATGCATGTATCTCTGTGTGTGTGCGTGTGTGCACGCATGTGTGTATGCATGGCTCAGGCGTGGTTTGCTCCCTCTCCCTCCAGCTCTTTCTCATCCCCATCCACGGGGCTGGTTCTAACATTCCCGCTGGGATCCGCTGGCACAGCCTCGAGACCTGGAGGCAGAGGCTGGCCTGGCAAGGCCAGCGGAGGCTGAGGCAGGTTATGGCGCCGGAGTGGGCACAGCCTGTCCCAGCCCAGATGCCGCCCTGGCACTCAGAACCGGTACGGACAGCCCATGGCTGCTCTTCACAGCGGAGGAACCAGAATGTATTAGGAAATCGTGAAACCCGCCGGTAAGTATGTGATAAGGAGCACTGGAACCAAACAGTTGACTCTGTTTGGGAACGGAAGGAGGGAAACCAAGAAGACTGAAGGGAAGGGGAGGAAAGGCAGGACATGCTGGAGGGTGTGTGTGTGTGTGTGTGTGTGTATGTGTGTGCTGGAGGGTGTGTGTGTGTGTGTGTGTGTGTGTGTGTAAGGGGGGGTGGGGGTGTAATACGGCCACTGGAAAACACAGGGGACCCCAGGCTTGTGTCTAAGCCCCAGCGCTGTGACTTGTCGTGGGAGAAGGAATGGTCATGCCATTGATAATAATATCAGCAATCAAGATAATTACGTGGGAGTTAGTGCAATTATCCAGGTTTCTGGGGTTGTGCGGCTGTAGTGTTCACCCCTCGGCCATCAGGGCTGACAGGGGCTGAGGAGGGGAGAACTGGTGTGCCGAGGATACTATGGGCCGATTTGAGGGGAGCTCCCCCCTTCCTGATCTGGCCATTCGCTGCTCACCACTCAGGGGAGCTGTTTTAGAAGCTCGGGAGTGTGTGCATGTCCACGAACGCGGGCCAATGTGTGTTTGAGGGCCAGTGTGTGCATACCTGTGTACATGCATGTTCCTGCATGCATGTATCTCTCTGTGTGTGTGTGCATGCATGTGTGTATGCATGGCTCCTACTCTCCCCTTTCCTACCCAGGGAGCAGCTGGGCAGAGGCTTGGGGCTGATGGAGAAGCCGCAGATAGAAACGGAAACGAATTCAGCGCTGGCCCCATCTCTTTCAAGCTCCCTTGCACACAGTGGGAGCTTAATAAATACTTGATGACGGTTCTGCACCTGGGAAGCCAGCAGCTGTTCCCGCCTCTGACTCAGAGCCCCATGGGGCAGATCGCTGGGGCGTGACCGTGGGGGTCTTCAGTCTTCCTGCCAGCCCCCCCTCCCGGCCCCCCGTGACTCCTCACCCCGCTGGAGCCGGGGTCCGAATCACACATCCTGCCTCGGGGCATCCGGCTCCTCCTGCACCGCCTCCCTCCCTCCGGCTGCTGTCCACCCCTCGATTGGACAGCATTCACGGAGCAGCCACTGTGCGGAGCGAGCACCGCCGTGGGAAGGCAGCCGTGGGAGAAGGTGCAGGAGGTGCCGGGGCAGGCTGCCCGGGGTTCAACCACAGCACCCTTCATGACAAGCTGGTGACACCTGAGCGATTTTCCGTGTTGTGTTTCCGCAGCTTTTGTCTGCAAAAAGAGAACGACAGTTTCATAGCCTCGAGGCCAGTGTCAGAAACAGCAGGGGCACACGCACACCTCCTGCAGGGGTCTCAGAAGGTGAGCTCATCCACCCGGAGGCAGGAGGGCGTGGGTCCCCGCTGCTTTTTTTCTTTTTTCTTTTTGCTAAAATATATTTTATTGATTTTTTTTTTTTTTTACAGAGAGGAAGAGAGAGGGATAGAGAGAAACATCCATGATGAGAAACACCCATCAGCTGCCTCCTGCACGCCCCCAACTGGGGATGTGCCCGCAACCAAGGCGCGTGCCCCTGACCGGAATCGAACCTGGGACCCCTGAGTCTTAGGCTGGCGCTCTAGCCACTGAGCCACACCGGCTAGGGCCCCCTCTGCTTCTTTGACCTCGTAGTCGCCTCCACTCGGCGTCTCTGAGCACCCCGGGTGCCAAGCAGGAGCATAACGCCCACCTCCGAGGGTGTTTGGAGGGTGCGAAACGGCCGGGACGTGCGGGACAAACCGGGCCGCCGCGGATAACGGTCTGCCTTCCCTGCTTCCCGCCCGCGAAACGGGGTGCACGGCCCCCCCTGTTCCCCCCCCCCCCATCTCCCCCGCAGGAGGCTCGCACACCGTCCTGGGCCCGGGTTCGAGCCGCGGGAGGGAGGGGGCGGCGGCGGGCGGCAGACTACAGTTCCCAGCCGGCCCGGGCGCCGGGGCTGCGAGCCGAGGGCGAGGCTCCGCCCCGGGGCGGGGCGCGCGGGGGGCGGGCCGGGAGGTGGTGGGAGAGGGAGGCCGAGCCAATGGGGCCGGCGGCTCCGGGTGGGCCGGGCTTCCCCTTTAACAGCGGCAGGAGGAGGAGAGCAAAGCTATTGAGCCAGCGAGGAGTGCAGCTGAGCCCGGCCCCGCGTGCCTCCCGAGGAGGACCACCTCCCGGGACTGAGTTCTCGGCCCCCCGGCGCCCCGCTGCCCGCCCTCCCCGCCCGGTGCAATGCATGCTTGACCGGCGGCGCCTGGACTCCCAGCAGCCCGCCCCAGAGAGCCGGAGCCAGCCGCCGGGAGGACGGGAGCCGAGACACTCTGGTGGGAGTGTGGATGCCCGGCGCCCTGCGAGGACATCTCTGGAGCAACGGTGGCTTTGGGGTGGGGGGTGGTGCTGCAGGGAATCCAGCCAGGCCCCAAGATGGACACTTCTGGGCACTTCCATGACTCGGGGGTGGGGGACTTGGACGAGGACCCCAAGTGCCCCTGTCCATCCTCCGGGGACGAGCAGCAGCAGCAGCAGCCGCCGCAGCCGCCGCAGCCGCCACCAGCGCCGGCACCACCGGCAGCCCCCCAGCAGCCCCCGGGACCCCTGTTGCAGCCTCAGCCTCCGCCTCAGCCTCAGCCTCTGCAGCAGCAGCCGCCGCCGCCGCAGCCACAGCCACCGCATCCCTTGTCTCAGCTCGCCCAACTCCAGAGCCAGCCCGTGCACCCCGGCCTGCTCCACTCCTCGCCCACCGCCTTCAGGGCGCCCCCCCTGTCCAACTCCACCGCCACCCTCCACCCTGCCTCCAGGCAAGGCAGCCAGCTCAACCTCAGTGACCACTTGCTTGGCCACTCTCCAAGTTCCACAGCCACAAGTGGGCCCGGCGGAGGCGGCCGGCACCGGCAGGCCAGCCCCCTGGTGCACCGGCGGGACAGCAACCCCTTCACCGAGATCGCCATGAGCTCCTGCAAGTACAGCGGCGGGGTCATGAAGCCCCTCAGCCGCCTCAGCGCCTCCCGGAGGAACCTCATCGAGGCCGAGCCCGAGGGCCAGCCCCTCCAGCTCTTCAGCCCCGGCCACCCCCCCGAGATCATCATCTCCTCCCGGGAGGACAACCATGCCCACCAGACCCTGCTCCGCCACCCCAATGCCACCCAGAACCACCAGCACGCCGGCACCACCCCCGGCGGCGGCGGCGGCGCCACCTTCCCCAAAGCCAACAAGCGGAAAAACCAAAACATTGGCTATAAGCTGGGACACAGGAGGGCCCTGTTCGAAAAGAGAAAGCGGCTGAGCGACTATGCTCTGATTTTTGGGATGTTTGGAATTGTTGTTATGGTGATAGAGACCGAGCTCTCTTGGGGTTTGTACTCAAAGGTAGGGGCCGCGGCTTCTCTTTATACCTTGCACAAAAGGAGGTCTATATAGGTGTAGAGAGAGAGAGAGAGAGGGGATGGTGGAGAGGTTGGCTGGGGGAGAGGTGGTGGTGGTGGAGGTGGTGGTGGTGGTGGTGGTGGTGGTGGAGAGAGGCGGGCAGCTCCATTCTGTGGAGCACGCTAACTTCCCGTGGTTTTGCTGCTTGATCCTGGGAGAATTCGTCGCCGGGTTTCTCGGTGGGAGGACACCCCCGGGCACGGCGGTGCCTCCTTTGCAGACTCAGTGTTGGGGAGGATTGAAGAAACCCTTCTGAGAAACCCCCCCTCCCCAGCCCCCTAACCCCCCCTTGCCCCCCTCCAATGCCGGCACTAATGCACACCCCGGCAGCTTAACGCACCAATTAATTACACTCCGCCCTGACATGCTTGCCAGTTCCTGCGACTTCTCCTCTCCTCCTCGCCTCCTCTCCTCGCTCCTCTCCATCTTCCCGAGGATAAAAAAGAAATAAATGTCTGGGCGGGGGGTAGGGATGCCCTGCCCGCCCCTTTCCCTCTCTCTCTCTCTCTCTCTCTCTCTCTCTCTCTCTCTCTCTCTTGTCTGCTCGCTCTCTCTCTCTCTTCCCCCCAAGTTTCTGTTTCCCCTCCTCATCCCCGAGAAACGTAGGGCAACATCCAAAGGCACCGGTGGCTGCGTCTCCCCCCGGGGGCCTGGGATAAAAATACAGGTGGAGGAAGCAGCGAGCGGCTCTCCCCCCGGGAGAGAGGACTCAGAATAAACCTGCCGCCGCCGCCACCGCCGCTGCTGGTGAACAGCCCCTGATAAAATGGCTACAGGTGTTCCCCGGGCAGAGCAGATGGGCACCGCCTTGGCACCAGACTGAGAGGGGGGGGAGGGGCGGGGAGGGGGCAGCGCCTCTCTTTCCGACGGGATGACAAGGCTTCCCAGGCATCCCCGAGAGCCTGCGCTGCTCCCCGCGCAGCCCCGGGGGGGCCCCCCTCCCTCCCGCCCCGGCTTCTCTCGGGTAAACGAGGGTGAGTGGTGTGTGTGTGTGTGTGTGTGTGTGTGTGTGCCTGCGGATGGAGCCGGCAGCGCCCACCGGAGTGGGGGTGCCGGGCCCGCCGCTCCGGGTTCAGTCCAGCCGGAGAGGGAGGATGGGGTTCCCTCCAGGGGTGGGGGGGCTTGGAAATCGCGTCCTCCGAAGAGGCGGTGGGCGTCGAGGAAGGTGGGTTCGTTCCTTCGTGCTCTGCCTGCTGTGCGCTCAGGGGCTTGGAGACCTGGGGAGCGGCGGGGGCAAGTGGGTTTTCCCCGCGTGTCCCTCACCCCCCGTGTGTTGGTGCATGTGCCTGTGCGTGTGCGTGTGCGTGTGTGTGTGTGTGTGTGTGTGTGCATGCGCCTCCTGGTTGCCGCATTTCTCACTTATTTGTCATTTTGGGCAGGGGGTGGCTGGGCAGGCTGCCTGGAGCTGGGAGGGGCTCAGCTGTTGGAGGTTTCAAATAGAGCTCGTTTCAGGCGGAGTGCAGCTGCTGCGAGACTGTCACATTCCTCGCTGAAATCCAGCCGCTAAAACCTAGCTCGGAGGTGCTGATCGGATTTCCCCGTCCCCAGCCTGGAGCTCCCGGCGCGGGGGCCGGGCCGTGCGGGAAGGGCCGGGGCAGAGCCGGGCCGGACGCCCAGGTGGAGGGCTCCCCCTGGAACCCGGCCGCGGCAGGGGCTCCCCGCCGAGCAGCTCCAAGAAGCGGCCCCCATCCGCTCGCTCGCTCGAGGGTTTGAAGCCCTCAGCGCGCAGAAGCGGGAGGAGCGGGGTTTCCCCTGGAATCGCAGTCACTTAGTCATTCCCGGTAATGAGCCTGGAGCCTGCAGGTCCTGTGCTCGCGGCCGCCTTCCCCGCCGGGCCGCAGGAAGAGGGGGCTGCCACATCCCCCCTCCCAGCCTCCCCCCCCGCAGGCCCAGCAGCCCCCGTGAGCACAGCCCTGGCTCCCTCCAGCCACCCCCTGGGGGGCCTGGAACCCCAGCTGGGAAACGGAGGAAGGCCCACGTGCTGGGGGTGAGGGGGAGACGGCACCCCCTCTTCACGGACCCCCCAGGGCCGGCTCCTCCTAGCGCCGGCTCCCAGCGGCACCCGTGGGCGCACATTTGTCTTTGCTGCGGTGGGGGAGAGGGGCGAGGGCAGGGAGCAGGTGCCATGCCCGCCGCGTGTTCTGGGAGAGGGGCGTCCGCAGCGCCAGAGAGAGCTGTCCCCGTTCGAAGAGGCGGACCCCCGGCTGGTGGCCGGCAGCGCAGAGCGGGCAGCCCCCGGGAAGGCCTTGCTGGCCCTCGCGGGTGGGGCGGCCACTTCCTGTGCACCCGGCGGGGCGGGTGGAGTCATGGTGACACGGGGACGCGCTGGGCCAGCGTCTCCTCCGTCGGGCCTGCTGGCCCCGGGGACGGGGGGGGGGGGGGGGGGGGGGGCAGGGGTAGCTACTACCCGCCTCTCCTCCCCTGGGCAAGGAGGGTTGTTTGAAAGACGCGGGCTGGCGTGCGAGCCCCAGCCCTGCCGCTCCCGGCGGCGTGGTCCCGGACCAGCCCTGTGGCGTCGGCGAGCCCGGGTCCCCGCCACGTGGGGGGGGAACGGCTGAGGCCAGGTGTGGGCCGCTCCGTTCCGTGCCTGCTCCATGCCCTGGGCCTGTGGCTGCTCTTCGAGACTACGATGGCACGGATGAGAGGAAAAGGAAGCCTTCTTCCTGATGCCGCCTCCTTCTGGCTCCAGAAGGATCTGGGGCCTTCGCCGCTTGGGGACGAAGGCTTGTAGGTGGGGCCGAGACGTCATATCTTGGGGGGAGACGGTCTGAGGAGGGGCTAGGTCTTCTCACCAGAACCGGCTCTGCACGTGCGTCTGCTCCCTGGCTTCGTGGGGGGGGGGGGGGGGAGAGACAAACACTGGCTCTCTTGTGACAAGGGGGCTTGGGTGGGCGTGAAGAGCCACCCACAGGGGGCGCTCAGAGGCGTCAGTGGGCCTGGGGGTGGGATGGGTGGATGATGGCTTCCTTGGCTGGAGACCTTGTGTGTCTGGTTGGCTTCGTGTATCTGGAAGCAGGTTCGAGTGCCCTCGGGTTGGGTGATTCTGCACCGATGGTGGCGGGTCCCACTCAACGGCCCCTGCGGGGGGATGGGGCACCCTCCCATCCCCGTGTGACTAAAGACTACCCATCTTGGGCCTGAGCTGCCTTCGGAAATCCCCTGCTTTCCTCCGTGGAGCCATGGCCGTCCTGTGTGTCTGTGTCTGACCGGCGTCTGCTGCTGGTGGAGAAATCCGCCGTGAGGCCTGGCTTCCCCGAGATGGACACGCATGTCCCCGAGCGCATCCAAATCAGTGCAGTGGGAGGCAGTAAGACCGGGACAGAGCCGTCCTGGTCCCCCCTTCACCAGCCCCCGCCCGCCCCGGGAAGTGGGGGGAGGAAGGTGGGCTGGGGTGGGGCTCAGGCAGCGGGAGAGGGGTCATTCCTGCGAGGCCACGCTCACGGGACGGCCGACCTGGCGCCCGGTGGCTCTGGCCCCCGCCGAGCTGAGCGAGGCGGCCGCTTGTTGGTTGGTTGGTCGGTTGGTAACAGGTGAGGCCACCTGAGGGCTTACACGGCGTGGCGTGGCGTGGCGTGGCCAGGCCTGGAGAGCCTGCTGAGAAATGGTGGCGGCAGTGTCTCTAGCAATTTCGTGTCAGCGGGGAGGAGGGCAGCGAGGGTCCGGGGGGCCTTCCTGGGAGTCTGGGTTTTCTCCCCGAGCTGGTTTGGGGCACACGCACTGCGGTGCCTCCCTCTGCCGGCTGCGTTTCCGCTGTGGGACCGGGAGAGGGCTGGGGCTGGGCCAGGCTCGGCCTCCCCTCCCCTCCCCTCCCCTCCCCTCCCCTCCCCTTCCCTCCCCTCCTCTCCAGGCTCTGGCCTCCTGGACCCCCCTGCCATCCTGCTGGCGGCTGGGCTGGTCCCCCTGCTCCGTCTGTCCAGCTGGCCGGGCCCAGGCGGGCCTTGTTTCTCAGGGGCCTCATGAGTCATCTCGGGGGGTGGGGTGCGGGGGGCGGGGAAACGCTGGTGCAGCAGGTGCTCTGGTTTCCAGTTTTCACAACCTCAAACCGCTCTCCACCCCCGGCCTCATAATCTATCTGAGTTTCACTTCCTAGGCCGGCAGGCTCTCGGCCCCACCCTGTGCCCACCCCTGCCCGCCCCACCGACTTCCTGCCCCCTGCTCTGCGCGCTCCCCGCCTGGCCTTGCTGCCGGGGTCACCGGGCCGCGGCACGGGAGCCGGCGTGGCAGTCCCACCCGCTGTCCTGTCTGTCTTTCTCACCTCCATCCTCAGACCACCTGGGGCCGTGGTCGGCAAACTCATTAGTCCACAGAGCCAAATATCAACAGTACAACGATGGAAATTTCCTTTGAGAGCCAACTTTTTAAAAAAATATATATTTTATTGATTTTTTTTTTATAGAGAAGAGGAGAGAGGGATAGAGAGTTAGAAACATCAATGAGAGAGAATCATCTATCATCTGCCTCCTGCACACTCCCCACTGGGGATGTGCCCACAACCAAGGTGCATGCCCTTGACCGGAATCGAACCCGGGACCTTTCAGTCTGCAGGCCGACGCTCTATCCACTGAGCCAAACCGGTTTTGGCGAGAGCCAACTTTTTAAAATGTAAACTTCTTCTAACGCCACTTCTTCAACATAGACTCGCCCAGGCCGTGGTACTTTGTGCAAGAGCCACCCTCAAGGGGCCAAAGAGCCGCATGTGGTTCTGGAGCCGCGGTTTGCCGACCACGGACCTACGGGAAGGCCCCCTGAAGAGGACCGGCTTCTCTGCGTGCCCAGCGGAGCGTGGCTCCCGGCCGCTCCCTCTTCCTGGAGGGTGGGGGGGGGAGGCAGGGCCAGCTCCCAGGGGCCGGAGATCCACCCCGGCCTGTAGCCTGAAGGCGGAGCAGGTCCCCCGGCTTCAGCCCCCCTGCCCCTGCCCCGAGGGCCACGGAGGCCATGTGGACAGACAGACAGACAGGCAGACAGGCGGGCGGAGCGGCAGCGGGGCGTGGCGGGGCGCAAGGCGGCACCTGCCAGACCCAGGCGCCCCGTGGGGCGGGTTCGTGGCGAGGGGCATGGCCCGGTGTCCGTGGCGTCGGGCACGCTGGGAAAGGAGGAACAGGCCAGACCCTCTTCCTAGGCCCTCCACGTGGATGGCCTGAAGGACGGGTCACAGAAGGCAGGAGAGTCTGTAAGCCAGTGTTTCGCACACTTCTCTCACGATGGGAGTCACCTGGTGGAGTTGTTAAAATACAGGTTCCTGGATCCCAACTAGGAAGTGCTAAACTAGAATTTTTGGGAACATATAGGTAAGATTGTATACTTAACTAGTGCTCTAAGCTTAGTTAAGTGTAGGTAAAATTGTATACTTAACTAGTGCTCTAAGCTTAACTAGTGCTCTAAGCTTAACTAGTGCTCTAAGCTTAGTTAAGTATAGGTAAAATTGTATACCTAACTAGTGCTCTAAGCTTAACTAGTGCTCTAAGCTTAACTAGTGCTCTAAGCTTAACTAGTGCTCTAAGCTTAGAGCACTAGTTAAGTATACAATTTTACCTGTATGTTCCCCAAAATTCTAGTTTAGCACTTCCTAGCTGGGATCCAGGAACCTGTATTTTAACAACTCCGCCAGGTGACTCTCATCATGAGAGAAGTTTGGGAAACACTGCATAAGCCATTGGCTCCAGGCAGGAGCGGAGAGCCAGGCACCACGCACCCCTCCCATTCCCGCTCCCCCTCCTCCCCCAAATCATTGCGCCTTCATGGGTCACAATGGGTGTCTTGGCCTAAGGAGGCAAGTGCAGCTCCGGGAAGGCGAGAACAAGGCCCGTCCAGGGTGGTGGCCACGTTGTCTATAAACTTGTGGACAGCATGGGCCACGGATCAGCCCTTGGTGACCCGCCGCGGGGACAGCCAGCCGCCTTGTCTATATGTCTCTCCTCCTTTGCCTGCCAGCCCACTCCTTATAACCGCCCCGGGGGAAAGATCTCAGCGTGCTGCTGGTCTTCCCTTCCCCACGGGCGGGTGGCATCCCCTCGGGGGCCTGATCGGCTGCTTGGGCTGGTGAGCGAGCTGGGGTGGTCTCCCCCCCCCCCCGTACCTCGGGGAGTCTCCCCGGGAGGCCGTGGTCCAAGGACCCGCTCTACAGAACACAAGGCAAAGAGGACACAGTGAGACCGGTCTGAGTCACCTCCGTGGGGAGGCCGAGGCTGGGACGGAAATGTGAGCTCGGAGCAGGAAGCTCCGCCGTTTGTAAGGCACGTGTGGGGGAGAGGCTGCGTGTGAGCGCGCGGGGAGGGTGGCGAGGGGGCGGCTGTCTGTGGTGAGACCCGCCGGACCCGGCTGCTCATTCGTAGCTGTTTTTTCTCGTTTCTTTCAAAACCCCAAAGGAAGAGAGAGAGAGAGAGAGAAGAAAACACCCATTTCTCATTGAGTAACGAGGGTGGGGAATTCTGGGACCAGGCTGCTCCCAGGAGCTGTGGGGGGAGAATCCTCCTGCCTCTCTGGTGGGGAAGACCCCATGGGCTGAGGCGCCCCTCTGCCACCCTGCCACCCCACCCCGGGGGCTCAGCCGAGGAAGGAGTGGGGCAGGGCTGGGGCAGGGCCTGCTCGGCCCTGGGCCCCGGGAGGCTGCGGGGTGGCAGGAGGGGGAAGGCAGGGACCGCCTGAGACATTCTACACCAGCCTCACCCTCGGGCCGGCGCTCTGTCCACGGAGCCACGCCCGTGAGGGCAGTGCTTGCACCTCTTGCTTCCGCCGTGTTGGGGGGGGGGGGGGTTGGTCAGGCCCGTTTTCCTCTCTGGGCCTTGGTGTCTGCAGCTTACAGCCGAGGCCTGACTCCGTGGAGCGGGCATCGGTCAGGCTCGTGTCATCCCAGGAGGCTCTGAGCAGGGAGCAAGCCACTCAGGCCCAGGGCGGGCGAGGGCACGGGCGATCTCACAGCTGGCTGACAGCTGTCATCGTGGTGGGCCCGGAGCTCGGCACCCTCGGGCCCCGCAGCCCGGCTTCCGTTCTTCTCTAGCTAGCGGGCAATCTGAGTGGGCGCCACCCTCCCGCCCGCCCGCCCCCTGAGTGGCCGAGGCCTCGGGCTCGGGGTTCACACGCGGCCTCGGCGGCAGACCGGCGGCAGACCAGCGGCAGGTCCGCGGGGAGCTCGCTGAAGTTGCAGCCCGTTTCCCAGATGTTCAGAGGGAAGCCTAGCCCAGCCGTGGGCAAACTACGGCCCGAGGGCCAGATCCGGCCCATTCGGCTGTCCTAGCCGGCCCGTGGAGCCGAAAAACAGAGCGGAGGGTTCTCTCGCTCTCCCCTCCGCTCCTTCACCCGCAGCCCAAGATGAGAGTGCCAGCATGGTCAGGTTGCTTTTGTTCCGGCCCTGCGGTCCAGTGTAAGAACCCATTGTGGCCCTCGAGTCAAAAAGCTTGCCCACCCCTGGCCTAGCCCCTGCCTGTGGCACCGCACCCACCCAGGGCCGGGGCCACAGGGACCCTTGAGGTCTGCCAAGTCCCTGCCGGCTGTTGCTGTAGTGCGTAGAAGATGCCCCCCACCCTCCCACAGTCACCCCGAGCACCCTAGAGGGCACACGTGCTCTGGGCGAGGCGAGCACACATGTTCCGTGCCCCCTTTCCCGTCATGTCCCTCGGCCTCACCGGGCGTGTCCCCGGGCGGGCCGCGGTGAGTCAGCACGTGGAGAGGCGCCGGCGGGCTCTGGAGGGCCGGGCGGTCTGGCCGGGGCTCCCGGAGCCTCCTTACCTCACGGGACCCCGTTATTCTACACTCAGAGGCCTGGGCACAGCTCCCGGGGTGTGGACGCGGGAACGGGACAGGTGGAGGGAGAGCAGAAATACGCCCCTGACGCCGGGCCAGGGGCCGAGAGACCTTGAGGACGGGCCGGGGACACGTGACGGCCGGGCAGAGAGGCCGGGAGCCCGGGACGCGGGGGCGGGGCCGCCGGGACGCGGTCCGGGGACAGGCCGGCGAGGGCGAGAAAGGCCAGGGCTCTCTCGTGTCTTCGGAGAACACACGTCCCTTCGGGGCTGGCCGAAGGGCACCTTCTCGAGTCCCAGAGGCGGTGGGTGGGTGAGGGCTTGAGAATCCAGGTCCTTTCTGGCCTCCCTTCGCCGCAGGTGGTAACTCTCCATGGACATGGAGGGGCACCAAGAGCCGTGGGGGGATGTTGGGGGGAAGAGGGAAGTGCCAGGGGGTCAGGGCTGGCCTGGCACGGAGGCCATTCCTTTTCTTTTGCCGCGAGGTAGCCAGCGTGGTGTTCTGAGCAGAGGCCCGGGTGACAGACACGCCACGAACAACATGCAAATGATGTGTGAAATAATATGCAAATTGGCATCTGTTATTCCCGGAGCCGGCGTGGTGGGCATTTTTCTCAAAGGACAGGATGGGGCTCAGTGTCAGAGGAGCGGGGAGGGAGGCTGCCTCACAGGACACTCCCCCAGGGACCGGATGGGCCGTGCCTGCCCGGGGCTCTGGGGTGGTGTGGAGCATGAGGTACCTGATCTCTTGGGGGGAGACTGCCCTGTGGCTAATCCTGGCCCCGCCCTCTCGATGCTGGGTGACCCCAAGGTCACTGCTCAAACTGCCGGAGCCTCAGCCTCTCCATTTGTGAACGGAGACAGCGGCGTTCACCAGTCTCACTTAATTCTCACAACAATCTCTCCCTTCCACTTGCCCCCGGGGCCTCACAGCCAGGAAACGGCAGAGTTGGGATTTGAACCCAGGAGCGTCCCCACGCCCTGTGCGACAGACATGCTTGTGCAGATCGCCTCCTGACCTGGGCTCTTTTGAGCTAAAAGGCGGTTCTCGCTCTCTCCACGTTGGCCCCCTGCCCCCACCCTTACTGTGCCACCCTCACCAGCCTCCGTAGGTGACTGGAGCCCCGAGGGAGGAGGGGGCCGTCGGGTCAGACACAGAGGAGTCCTGGGTATGCCGACCGGGAGGCCTGGACGCTGGGGGCCGAGGCTGGTCTCCCGTGGGCTCTGCAGGGTCCGCCGAGCCGCCGGCGGCGTGCGCGTTGGCGTCCCTGCCCCGGGCCTTTGCTCCCCGGCCGTGCAGCGAGCGTCAGGAGACGGGGAGGTTGAGCTCTGTGCGCCTCAGCCCCCAGGCCTGTGGCTGGGAGGGTGGTTTCACCCTCGTGGGGAGGCGGGTTGTGAGGGGCGGAGGAGACACCAGCCGGCACTCGCGGAACCGGTAAAGGGCTGGTGGACGCGGGCTGCCTTTACGGTTCATTTCCTCATCGTCTGACTCTGCACCCAGCAGGCTGGACCGAGCTCCCTGGCCATCTGTTTGCTGGTCTGGCCAGCAGGTGTCTCCGGGGCCCATATGGCCGCTTTTCTGCCCCCTCAGCCTCGTCTCGGGCAAACCCTAGTGCCTTACTGTCCCCCTCTCTGCTGGCGGTTCCTTTCCACGTCTATCCCAGGACCCCCCAACCCCTCCCTGCAGTCCCCCCAAATCCACCTCTGTTCTTAAACTGGACCGGAGGGCCGGAACAAAAGCAACCTGACCGTGCTGGCACTCTCATTTTGGGCTGCTGGGGAAGGAGTGGAGGGGAGAGCAAGAGAACCCTCTGCTCTTTTTTCGGCTCTGCAGGCCGGACAGAATAGCCGAACGGGGGCCGGATCCGTCCCGAGGGCCGTAGTTTGCCCACAGATCTAGGCTTGCTACCCGTGTGGCTTTGGACAAGTTGCTTCAACGCTTTGATTCTGGTTTCTTGGGGGTTGGGGGGTGGGGCAAACCCTAACTCCCCCTTGGGGGCCGTGGTGAGGGTTAAGGAGACACCGGTGCATGTGAGGCTCGGGCATAGTCTGGGGCTCACGTTGAGCACCGGGACAGGGAATGGCCATGGGCCTGGAGTGGGGAACCTCCGTGTCGGGCCTCTGCTCTGTCACCCGGAAGGTGGGAGCCGGTGAGGGTGAGGGTGAGGGCAGCTCCTCCACGGGCCATCCCGCAGGGGGTCGTGGGGATCGGCTGGGAGTCGGGAGGGACTGTGGGGAGAAAACTGTGACGCCCGATGGGGACAGCACTCTGCTGTTCACCGGGTGCGTTTCAGAGCGGCGGGCGGGGGGAGGTGAGCGAACCCTGGAAAGATGCCTGTGGCTAAGGGGGCTTCTCACTCCCAGGAGAGAGAGAGAGAGAGAGAGAGAGAGAGAGAGAGAGAGAGAGAGAGAGACGTGGCCCTCTGGCCAGCATCCCTGCCTGCCTTGCTGCCTCCTCCCTGCAGGCCAGCCCTTGGCGGGCGGCCTGTCCGCTCCTGAACCCTGTATCAGCAGGGAGTTAACTGCGATAATGTAAGGAGTGTGGCTCAGGGCCTTCTGGCGGATGGGAAACGGGTCTGTCTTCTCACCAGGAGGATAAAAATTGATGGGAAGGAAAGGAAATGTACCTTCCCCTGACGTGCCCGCGGCAGCAGCCTTCCTGGGGCTGAGGAGACAGGAGCCGGGTGGGGGGCAGGGGAGGGGACACAGGGACAGACCGAGGACCCCGGAGCTCGCCTCGGCCTTCCTGAGGGTGACTCAGCGAAGCTTCCCCAGGTCAGCCTGCCCCTCAGCAGCCACCCACCGAGCACCTCGGGCACCGGGCACTGCTCTTGAGAAATTTCCAGCCGCGCGGGGGGGCCCGGGCGGGAAATAGATAGATAACTCTCTCCATTCAACCACCCATAGCTCCCGGGCGCCCACTGTGTGTGAGGACTGTTCGGGGCGCCCGCCCTGGACACCGCGGAACAAAAGCCCACCAAGGACAGAAGTACGTGGCCTTCCGGGGGTGTGCACGGTGGTCGGTAGAGCTGACAGTGACCGGTGTGCGTTAATTGTAGGTTAGACGGTGATCAGTGCTACGATGGAGAATAAAAGTTGGGTAGGAGGGCAGTGATTTTAATTGCGTTCAGGGAAGGCCTCACGGAGGAGGTGGTATGTGAGGAAAGATCTTTGTGGGGGCGGGAGGGGGGTGGTTGGAGTGGGCATGAGGGGGTGCGGGGCGTGGGGGGGGGAGAGGAAATAGTGATGTGAAGGCTCTGAGTCGGGATTATGCCTGGCAAGGTCGGGTCAGCTCCGTGCAATAGAGATGGAATGTGAGCTGCATCTGGAATTTTATTGAAGATTTGTAATGGATTTTTATTTATTTAATTTTTTTTAGAGAGAGAGGAAGAGGGGCCAGGGGAGAGAGAGGAAGAGGGGCCAGGGGAGAGAGAGAGAAACATTGGTGTGAGAGCTAAACATCAACTGGCTGCCTCCTGCACGCCCCCTACTGGGGACCAAGCCCATCACCTGGGGTTGCGCCCTGACTGGAAATCCAACCAGCAACCTTTAGGTGCACGGGCCGATGCCCACCCAACTGAGCTACACCGGCCAGGGCTGCCCCCCTGGAATGTTCAGTTGTCCGGCAGTAATGAAAGAACATCAGGGTCGCCTGCTCAGCGCTTGGGCCTGGAGGGCGAGGGTCAGGGTCGCCTGCTCGGGCGGCCTGGGCCTTCCCACGCGGCTCCTGATCCGGACCCTGAGCCTGATGGGCGGGGGGGGGGGGGGGGGGAGGGGGGGGCTGTGACCTCGCCTCGGAGCCCCTGTGCCCGTCTGCGGAGCGGGGGTGAGGGGCCTGCCTTGAGGGGCTTTTGGGAAGGGATGGCGCTGTTAACCTTAGCACAGACACGGCCGGGAATGCCTGCGGCTCTGCCCCCGAGGGGAGGGGCAGGTGCAGAGGCAGCGCCTGAGCTGCACGGGGGCAGGGGGCCTGTGAGCAGCATCAGTAGGAGGGGGAGTGGGAGGGCTCCCCCACTTTCCATGAGACCTGGGAATCTATGCTTTTGATCGGGGTGGGGGGGACACGCGCAGTTGGGGTGCTCTTGATCCGAGGGAGACAGTTAGCAGTGTCTGCAGACGGTCTTGGCCGCCACAGCTCGGGGAAGGGTCTCTCCGGGCGTCTGGTGGGGAGACACTGGGCAGGGGCCGGCCCAGCCTCCGAGAGGGAGGCCGGAGGACAGGCCTGGGCCGGCCCCCGATGACCGATGACCGATGACCGGGCTGTGGGACCACACCCAGGTCCCCTGCGGCGCAGCGGCGGGGTGTGGGAAGGTCATTGCCGGGCTGCGGGGGAGGGTGGCGTCCCGGGGGCTGCCGCGAGCTCTGCCGCTCACAGGACAGCCCCCGCCGGCCGCCCGGAGTGAGTGCCGTTAGCACCGCACTGGGGAAACCCGGCTTTCTTTCGATGACTCATCCTCCCTGGCTGGCTCCGAGGACAGGCAGGAACACAGCGAGGAGGCTGGTTATCAGCTTCGGGGTGCGTTCTGATCCCTCCCTCCCCCCACCCTCCGCCCAGCGGCCGCCGGGGTGCATCCCGGGCTCTGGGCCGGGCGTCTGGAGACCCGAGTTCAAGTCCGGACCCAGGGGGTGCTCCCTGGTTTCCGGTCCCCGCGCCTTCCCTCCCGGCGCCGCCGCCCCCACCTGCGAATGGGACAGCGGGGGGCTCCCGGCGGCGGGCGGGCGGGCTGGGTGCGGTCGCAGAGGGAGCGCGTGCGGGGAGGACGCTCTGCCAGCCGTGATGTGCCGTCGAGGCGGCCCCGGGCGCTGATCTGCCGGGCTCTGCCGGGTGCCCGTGGGAGAGGGAGGCCCCCGGGAGGCCACGGGCCCGGGTCCCGTGGAGCAGACGTCTCCGTCCGGGAAGATGGAATTTGCCGGAAAACGAGGGTCATTATTTCTGTGTGTATGAGCGGGAGACAGCCGGCGAGGGGCAGGGGAGAGCCGGCGGAGCCGTCAGCCTGGCCTCCCTGGGGTCCCTGTGGGGCGAGCGGGCCAGGGGTCCCCGTGGTGACCACCTCAGGGAGCCGGTTGTTGTTCTGAGCTCAGGACTCGCCGGCGGGGAAGGGCCCTCTAGCCAAGGACACCAGCAGGCAAACCTTCGCCGACCCCCGTTCTGCGCCAGGCGCCGGCCTCAGAAAGGATGGGGGTTGGGGGGCACGAACGGACAGAGCACGGCAGAGGGGGTGGCCGGGTGACTGACCAGGGGGGGCATCCCGCCAAGGGCACCTCTGAGACCTTCCCGTCCGTCCGGCGCCTTCGGGGAGAGGGGAGCCGGGGCCGAGCGGGGCCTCGTGGAAGTGAGTGGGGTTTCATGAGGCGAAAGGGAAGGGCTCCAAGCCGAAGGGACAGTCTGGGCAGAGGCCCAACTCGGGAGCGTGCCAGGCGTCCCCAGGAAGGGACAGAGGAGCGAGGGTTTCCTGGAAGTGCCGGGAAGAGAGACGCCTCCGACACGGCGCTGCTCCCGGGCCTGCGCCGCGGCCAAGGGCTGTGTGCCCGGGTCCGAGCAGCCCGCGGGTGGCCAGGATGGACTCCCGGGGCGGGAGGCTGGGCGGAGGCCCCTGCAGAGGCTCTGGAGAAGTGAAGGCTCCCCCAGGTGGGGGGCCACGGGGAGGGAAGCCGTGGGAGCCGCTGGGGCTCCGGAAGCAGGTGCTGTGCCGGGTTTCACACCTCTCTGCCCCGGAGAGCTGGGCGGTGTGTGAAGGTCACCTCGAGGGCTGCTCAGCTGGAAGGAAAGCCCAGAGCAGCCCTGGCTGGGAGGATGGGGGGCCGTGAGCACCCCGCAGCCTGCCAGCCCCCGAGAGCGGGTGGCACGGCGCCTGCAGCCGCCGCCCTGGCTGGGGGCTTCCCTTCTGGAACCCCCGGGGCTGGGCGCTGGCCCCGGGCCAGGCCTGCGGGAGAGGGCACACACCCTCCTCCTGCTCGCTTCCAGAGCCGGGAGGGGGCGCGGCGGCGGCGGGTGCAGCCGGTCGGTGCTGGGCTCGGCGGTGCGGCCGGCACGCTGCCCGGTCTCCGGCCCCGCGTCTGCGGGTGTGGGCCGGGGCAGTGATGCTGAGCTCGCCGAGCGGTTGTGAGAGGATTAAGTGAGAACACCGTGTCATGTTCTTCGCTCCACAGACGGCCACTGTCTTCTCTCATCAATTCTTAAAATCGATGTTTAGAGAGGGATGGGGTGGGGGGGCGGGGAGGAGAGGCGAGGAGAGGTTGCTGCCTGCATGCACCCCCATCGGGGAACCGGCCCCGCAACCTGGGAACGGCCTGCCCCAGACCCAAACCCGCAGCCTTTTGTATGTGGGTGACCTTCCAGCCAACTGAGCCCCCGGCCAGGGCTGGCCCTTACCCCCCACCCCCCCAATATATTTTATTGATTTTTTTTACAGAGAGGAAGGGAGAGGGATAGAAAGCCAGACACATCGATGAGAGAGAAACTGCACACCCCCTACTTAGGGATGTGCCCACAACCAAGGTGCACGCCCTTGACCGGAATCGAACCTGGGACCCTTGAGTCCGCAGGCGGGTGCTCTATCCACTGAGCCAAACCGGTTTTGGTGAGATGTAGATATTTTGTGTGTGTGTGTGTGTGTGCGCGTCTGTGTGTGTTTAATGAGAAAAGAACAGAAAATCTCTCCCATTGACTCCCAGTCTCCGTTAAAGATAGCAAAACTGCTTGGTGAAGTCCAGAAGCCTGCCAAGAGCACATAGTAATAATGCATGAATTATGCAAATGTGCGCAGTCCCTTCATTTGCATAATGAAGGGGCTGGGGGAGGGGTGGGGGGGAGAGGGAAGGCGAGGCCATGAGGATGCCTGCCCAGATCTGTGTAATGGGAACACCCATCCCCTCCTCCGTGCCCACCTCTCCTGGTCCTTGGGGTGGGGGTGGAGGAAGGAGGGGAGGGGGGTGATCACCCTCAGCCTTCCCCTGCCGGCCCGGCGTCACCCAGGCGCCCGCGCTCGCCTCTCAGTGGAGCTGGCCTCATTAACTCTCCCAGCCGCCCCTCGGGTGCAGGCGGCTCTTCCTGAGGAGTCTCCGGGGTCATTACTGCTCCATGTCCGTCTCACCGCGATGGCGGGCTTTGTTAAGTGCCGCCCGGAGTTGTAAGGATGGCCGAGTGCTGTTTCCTCTGGCTAATGGGCGTGAGGGTGGGGAGGGGCGGCGGGAGGGGAGGACCCGCACGGGCCTGGGTGTCTCTCCGGGCGCTTTGAAGGGTTTTAGCCTCTGGCGGGGAAGCGGGCTCCACCTCTGTCTTTCCCTCCCCGCCTTCCTGGGCCCTTGCTGATGCCAGGACTGAATCTGACGAGGGCCCGTGAGGCCTGACCCTGGTGGGTGCTGTGGCCCGGGCAGGCTGGCTCAGGAGGCAGCTGGGGAGGCGGGCTGGGCTGGGCTGGGGGTGGGGGAGGCCCCTGGTGGCTCCAGGAGGCTCTGGCTGGGGCAGCTTCCGTTCCGGGGAAGGGGATGTCCCGTGTGGCGGATGCAGGGACCGGCCCTGGTGGTGGAGGGTGCCCCGGGAACGTTAGCGTCTGGGGAAGCCGAGCAGGCTGTCTGTTGAGGCTGCACCCAGGCTGGTGGGGTTCAGCTCAGTGCACGTGGGAAGCGCTTGACTCCGTGGGCCATGGCTCGCGAGGGGCTGGGACCCTGGACATGCAAAGCCTCAGAGGCCTCCTTTCCGGAGGTCCCCCCTTGAACGCCGGGCCCTGGGCTGAGCCCCTGTTTACACGCGTCTGTCACCTCGGTGTGGACGACAGCTTTACGCAGTCACGGCTTCTCTCTCTCTTACAGAGGAACACGTCGAGGGTTGGCCACATGGCCAGCAGGTGGCAAAACAGGGCGTTAGCCGGGTCTTCCGGCTCCAAAGCCCATTTTCCCATGATGCTTCACTGCCTCTGTTGAGGCCAGCCCCGCCCGCCCCTTCCCTTGAGGGTCTTACTTTAGCAGAGGCGGAGCAGATGGAGGAGGGCCGGGTGACAGATTCTAGCTCCAGGCCTGCTCCGGGGGTCTTGGCCAGGACGGGCAGGCAGGGCGCTTGTGGGGTGCTGCCCCGGGGGGCAACTCTCCCGGGCCCATGTGTTCAGCAGGTGCACTGGCCTCCCTGGCCGGGCCAGGCCGCCCCGAGCGCGGGCGTCTGTGGGTGCCTGAGCTGTGGGCGGACTCCGAGGCCTGGGGTAAGACCATGGCTGTTCCCACACTCGCACCCTTCCAGACCCAAGGGTGGGGCCACCCCCAGAGCAGCCCTGGGCACTCTTTGCTTGGAAGGGGAGGGACCCGAGGTTCAGTGAGAGGGGAAGCGACTTGGCCCCCAGTCACACAGCCAGTGGGAAGCAGATCACCCCCCTTCCCCCCGCCCCCCACTCAGCACCCAGGGTGCGCGCCCACCCACCCGCTCAGGGACACGCGTGCTGTGTCTCCTCCACACCTGGCCGGCCTCTCAGGACCCTCTTAGGCCAGAGCTTCCTCCCCCCCCCCCCCCCCCCCCCGCCCCGGGGAGGATGGACGTGGAACTGTCAGATGAGGAAGGAGCAGATCCTACAGGCGGCTCGCGCGTGCTCAGCCCGCTCCCTCCAGCCCTGCCCACACCCACAGCCCCCCCCCCCCCCCGCTCGCTGTGACTGGGGTGCAGGGGTGGAGGGGGGAGCAGTTCAGGGCTGGGCTGACTTCCTGCAGGAAGCTGGGGGCGAGGGGGCTGCCTGGTGGGGCCTCGGAGGTGGGAGGGGACGTGCCGACTCCCTTGCTCCTGAGCCGTGTGACCTCTCTGGGCGCCTCTCTCCTCGTGGGTAGCACGGGGTAATAGTAGCGCCTCCCTCAGGGGGCCCCGGGCTTTGCCACCCTTTGGAAACACCCGGGATCTTGAAAAAAAACCCTGGTGTTTGGCTGCCGATCGGAGGCGTTCGGCTCGGCGGGCAGGCGGGCGCCGGAGCACCGGAGGGCTTGCTTCCCAGCGGTTCATTTAAACTCAAACTCATAAAATTTCCCCCCAAACCCCACGTCCCCCGGTGACGCGAATGAGCAGCGGCGGCGTTGGGAACCACGGTGGCAGGGTTTGAGGGCGAGGGGAGGGGGAAACGCAGACGCCTGGGGGGACGCAGCCACCGGAGGTGATTGTCTTGTTGGCTCCCCTGCCTCTCCCTCCGTCTATCTCGGGTCCTGGAGGGCGTGGGAGCGTCTTCGTGTCTGCTCCCTGGCAGGTTCGCTGGGCGCTGACCCCGGAGGGGTGGCCGTGGCCCATCCTGTTCCCGGAAGAGCCCCTTCCTCTCCCTCCAGCCCTAAGGGGGGTGGGGGTGCCCCCGGAGCCGGCTCGGGGTTAGGGGGGTTTTCTGGGAGGGGGACCCCATGGTCAGCCCCCACGAGGCTCCCCTCGGTGGCTTTGGGATTGGGAGGTCGGTGTCTACCATGGCCGCAGGGAGGCAGAGGCCCAAGGTGCAGCACGTGGTACCCTCACTCAATCTGGGTGCGGTGGCCGGATTTTGGGGGCCCCCGGGGAGGGAGCTGGTGGGGACAGAGTGAGGGAGGGGCTTCTTCGTTGGCTCCGGTGGAGGCGGAGGCGGAGGCGGAGGCTGTGGGGGGAGACACGTCTCCCCGGGGCCCGCGCGGTCCTGGCAGGAAGCTGTGCATCACGGGCTGACAGCACGGAAGCGACTCGGCCACGTGCAGAGACGAGCATCCTGCCGGCCGGGGAGCAGATGCAGGGGAGGACGCTCCCCTCGGGCGTGGCCCCCGGGCCCCCACCCCCCCGAAGGACCACGGCTGAGGCTGGCGAAGGAGGAGGGTCCCGTGGGATGCCAGGGGGAGGGAGCCTCCTGCTTCCTCTCACCCGGCTCCCGGCTGGGCCCGCGCACGTGGCGATCCCACACGCCACCTTCTCCTCCCTCCGCAAGCGAGCCACCTCTCCGCGCGCGAGAGAGAGAGAACGCCTTTGGTTTCTATTTCTCTTGCCGCCCGAAAACACACAATGAATCTTTTAATAGCAGCGCAGGGCCTTTCTGGATCTCTCACCAACCGGTTTGCCAAATCCTATCCAAAGTGCACCCAGAATAGACGCCGTTAATGAAAGACGGTCTCCCTAAGCCGCCCTAAACCGGTGAAATTTGTACATTTCTTTCAGAGCACCTCGACAAATTTCGCAATATGGAAATCGCCACCCGGTGACCTTTCGGGGGAAATGCCAGATAAACTGCGAGAGGCCCCCCAGGCAAGCCGGACGGAGAAGTGTGATTCCCAGCCCCTTCCCTGCCAGGGCCTCAGGCCTCAGGCCGGGGCTCTGAAACCCCTGTCTCCCCACGCGCCTCCCAGCCTGGGATCCCCCCCCCCCCCCGCCCTGCTCCTCCGGGGGCCTGTGGGTGCCCGGGGAGCCGCACCCACCTCAGAGGCAGCTCTGGTATGTGGCTCGCGGCACCTTGTCCCGTCTGTGTTTGTCTCTGCACTTCATCGTTCAGAACACTCCCCCGGGGTGGCCAGCCGCCCCCCCCCCCCGAGATGTTCTGGGGGTGGCTGGGGGCTGCTTCGGAAAGGCCCGATGCTCTGCCGGCCAGCTCTGCCTCGGGCGCGTGGCGGAGAGTCCAGGGTCCGAGCCCGAGGCACCTGTACCCTCCCCACCGGCTGGTGATGCTCGGCGGGTATTCTCGCGTGAAGTAGCCTGCTCAGACCTTGCGTGGGGAGAACAGCGTGTGGAAGGCAGTGGTCTGGAGCAGGGGTGGGCAAACTTTTTGACTCGAGGGCCACCGTGGGCTCTTAAACTGGACCGGAGGGCCGGAGCAAAAGCAACCTGACCTTGCTGGCACTCTCATCTTGGGCTGCTGGTGAAGGAGCGGAGAGGAGAGCAAGAGAACCCTCTGCTCTGTTTTTCGGCTCCGTGGGCCGTAGTTTGCCCACCGCTGGTCTAGAGTGGCACATGGCTTTGTCCCTGGCGGGTCTGTCTGGTGGAGACTGGCTGCTCCCCTTCCCGGGAGCAGTGGGGGCAGGGGGGGGGGAAGAGGGGAGCACGCCATGCCCTGCCCCGAGGAGGCTGCTCGTTGCACTTTACCAGGCGCCATGGCCGCAGGTGACAGGTGCATCTCATGGATCCATGACCCCGGCTCCCGGGCTCCCCGCTGGCTCCCCCTGGCTCACAGCCCTGGCCGAGTGGAGCATCCTCAGGGAAACAGTTCATTCCCCCTCGGCCCAGTCCCCCATCTGCCTGGCTCAGGTGAAAAGAGGCAGCCAGGGGCATCTGTGTGGAGAGAGGTCGGTGCCTTTGGGTCAGGCCCGAGGTCAGCAAACTGTGGCTCTTTGGCCCCATTGAGTGTGGCTCCGGCCCTCCCCTCCCCCATCTGCCGGGCCCAGGTGAAAAGAGGCAGCCAGGGGCATCTGTGTGGAGAGAGGTCGGTGCCTTTGGGTCAGCCCCGTGGTCAGCAAACTGTGGCTCTTTGGCCCCATTGAGTGTGGCTCTTCCACGAAACACCACGGCCTGGGCGCGTCTATTTTGGAGAAGTGGCGCTAGGAGAAGTTTAAGTTTAAAAAGTTGGGCTCTCCAAGGAAACTTCAGTCGCTGTACTGTTGGTGTTTGGCTCTGTGGACGGGTGAGTTTGCCGACCTCTGGGTCAGCACTGGTTCTCCGTAGCTCGGCCCAGGGCTCTCAAAGCTCAGCGTGTTGTCAGCGTGGTGGCCCGGCACGCCCAGGGCCACCTGTGCAGGGGCCTCGGCGATGCTGTGGGAGGAAGGAGGCACCAGCTCGGCACTGGTGCGTGGTCCCAGGGCTGCTGCGGCGGAGGGGTCCCCGGAGGGGTGGCCCGGGGCTTCTGTTTCCTAGGAAAACAGCTGTTCCACCCAAATGCCCAAGCAGCGGGTTCCGAACCAGCGGTCGCCACCCGGGGGCCTGTGGACCACTGGTGGTCCGGGAGATCCAGAAGGCTGGCGACCGCCGTTCCAAACAGAGAAGTATCTGCTTCGTCCGTGGAAGGAGGAAATGAAAGGTGGCTCAGATTCCCCTTCGTTCTGAGTCAGCCGTGGGCAAACTACGGCCCTCGGGCCGGATCCAGCCCGTTCGGCTGTTCTATCCGGCCCGTGGAGCCGAAAGAGCGGAGGGTTCTCTTGCTCTCCCCTCCGCTCCTTCACCAGCAGCCCAAGGTGAGAGTGCCAGCATGGTCAGGTTGCTTTTGTTCCGGCCCTCCGGTCCAGTGTAAGAACCCACTGTGGCCCTCGAGTCAAAAAGTTTGCCCACCCCTGCTCTAAGTGTTACTTACCACACTCCGTGGTCAGTGCAGGGCCCAGCCGGTAGGGGGCAGGAGCCCAGGTCAAGGCCCTCCAAGCAGCAGCCACGGTCCCGCTGGCTTCTCCCATCTCAACACGGAGGCACCCAGATGGGGCCCGTGGGAGTCCAGCCGTCGCCTCACTAGCAAGAGGTGCCTTCTGCTGCTCTCCCCCCTGACCACGGGGGAAGGAAGGTTCTGGGTCTTCTGGTTATGGACATACGTTCAGGTGTGGACGCGCTCTCTTGGAGTTTCTTTCTTTTACCTCTTGTCGGTAGGGTCACTTGAAATGTGCAAGCCGTAGGACTGTCTGCCCGCAGACGTGCGTCATGGATGCGTTGCATGGGTGGCCCGCCTCCATCCCCCACAGACCCCGTCCCCTGTGCCTGGAGCCTGGGGTCGCCTGCCAGAGGCTCCCGGGCCCTTCGTAAATGTTGATCTCTAGAGGAGACAATGCTTTGTCAGCGCGACATCAGAAGAGTCGGGGTTCCTAGCTGTGTGACCTTGGGTAGCTGCTTAAGTACTCCGAGCCCCAGTTTCTCCATTCGCCGAATGGGATCGGCTCTCGTGACTTCCAAGGGATCAAGTGGGAAACTGCGCGAGGAAATGCTTCCTAAAGGATTCAGTGTCCATTAGGCTGTGGTGTCTGGTCTTGTCCATGCGGGGAGCTGCTTTGTGCTGAGGAATTCAAGCCACAGAGGAGCTGGGCAGGCGGGGCGATGGGACGGTCTGTAATCGATGGAATAAGCCCCACAGGCGCGAAGTCGAATTGCACTTAATCCAGGCGCTGCTAAAAATGGTGTCTACTCACAGTCGCTGGGACCCAGCAGAAAGAGGCCTGTCCCCGGGCCTAGGAGAGGCCCCCCCCCCCAAAGGGTCTGCCAATGGCGGCCCAGAGCCCCGCCCCTCCCCTCCCGCTGCACGAGGGCTTGTGGACGCGGGGAGGCTTGGGGCCAGAGGGCAGGGAGAGGCCTCCGATCCCTGACCCTGTGGCGGCCGATGTTGTGTCTGTCGGGTGATCGTGTGATTCATTGCCTGAGCTGGGACGCCTTCGAGAGCATTCTGTGAGGAATTATGGCTCAAACTCGTAATTACGCCCGACAACAGGCATCGCCGGACTCCGCCAGCAAAGCAGGGCGCAGGGTCCCCCCACGCGGAGACCGTGTTCCGCTCCTGGGGACGCTTGGTGGGGGAGCATGTCCACACTCATTACCTGGTCCTCCTCCCCAGAACCCTGGAAGGAAGGAGGGAAGGAAGGAAGGAAGAAAGGAAGGAAGGAAGGAAGGAAGGAAGGAAGGGTGCTTGCTCTCCTCCAGGGGGTGTGAAAGCTGGGGAGGAAGCCCCACGGCCCCGCTGTGGCCTTTGGCGTGGCTTCCCCGGTGGCTGACCAGCGCGGGCAGAGGGCGGCTGGCCCGGCCCGGGAAGCGCTGGGTCTGGGGAGACACCTGCAGATCAGAGGGTGAGCACCTCAAACTCCGGCTCCTGGGGAGCGGCAGCACGGGGACCCCAGCCACGGGGAGCACAGGCTTGGGCCCAGCAGGACTCTCAGCCCCGTCCCTTCTGACCCTGGGCTCGGACCCGGCGATGCCCGCCTGTTCTGGCTATGGGGCCGCAGCAAACTGTGTGGCCACTCCGTGCCTCCGTTTCCTCCGGGTGCCAGAGGGGACGGGGACCCCGTGCGGTGAGGCTTGAGCGAGATGGGTAGGCCCCGGGGCTGACACGGTACATCCGCGGAGAGCTTGATTCTGGGGAGAATTCCCAGAGGCACCCTCCCTTAGGGAACGAGGGACGGGCCTTGGCATAGCTCTCCCGGCCCGGCCGGCACGGCTGGCTCCGTGGTTGACTGCCGACCAATGAACCAGGAGGTCACGGTTCGATTCCCGGTCAAGGCACACGCCCAGGCTGCAGGCTCAGTCCCCCGTGGGGGGGCCGTGCAGGAGGCAGCCGATCAATGATTCTCTCTCATCATTGATGTGTCTATCCCTCTCTCCCTCCTCCTCCTCTCCCTCTCTGAAGCCAGTAAAAAACAAAAACAAGCACAAGCACATAGCTCTCCCTCGAGCTGTTGGGTGGATGAGCTCGGGGGAGATTCCTGACTCCCCTAGGCTGTGGGTCACCGGCTTCCCCACTGTGGGAGGCGCCGTCAGGCCCCGGGACCCCCCACCCCCCCAGGCTCTGCAGGCGGGCGGCCCACCTGGGCCTGGGGCCTGGAGCCTGGGACCCGGGCCTCCTCTAGGCGCAGGGATGAGCTTGCTTGGACGTGGGCAGGAAGACATGGCTTGCCGGGTGCCTGGTTGCCGGGTCCGACGGCACCCCAGGGCTAACGGTGGGCAGGGTGGCAGCAGCGTGGTGCCAGAGAGCTCGCGAAGGGCAGAGAGAGACACAGGAGTGCCAGGTTCGTCCTATTAATAGCCCGTGTTTGGGCTCCACCGCTTTTGTCAACACCGTCCATCACATCCAAACAATTGGACGGCCTGTGCCAAGTGTCTAGGGACTTAACAACTCGGGCTGTGCCGAGTTTCTGAGAAAAAAACAACAACAAAAAAAAACCCACCACACACGCGCACACACACACACAGACAAAGAAAACACGGCGTTTCCACTTCTCACGCGGCTCTGAAATGCCAGTTGTTCCGTGCCAACTGGTTATTTTTCCAGACCATTTCCCTTTATTTATGCGGACGCTTTTATGTTTCCAAGCAGAAAGAAGACAGAGAATCTGGAGCAGGTGACTATTGTTCCCGGCGTGCGCCCTTGAGCGAGCCGCAGCAGAAACGCTCCTTCCCCCAACCTGAACTGAGTGTTTGCAAAGCGGGGGGGGGGGGGGGGGGGGGAGGACAGCCATCAGGCAGGGTCCCTCCCCTCTCTGGACCCGTCCCCCGCAGAGACAGGCAGAATGGGGACGTGGGAGCAGCCCCGGCCCCGCCCTCCGACGGGCCGGGCAGCGCGGGCCCCTGCCGCCTCTGCCCATGGCCGTGGGGAGGACAGAGCCCTGTCTGGCCCTCGGGGTCCTCGCCTGCGGGACGGGGGGGCGGAGGTAGACCAGATGGCCCGTCCGGAGCCCGGGTGCTGGGGGGAGCACTTGTGGCCCCCGGTTTACTGGTGGGTGCCGAGGCCGGAGGGAGGGGACGCCATCCGCGGAACGCCGCTCCGGGAAGCCGGGGGACGTGGCAGGGGAAACACAGACAGGGCTGAGGCTCCCGGGAAGCCTTCAGAGGTGTCTGTGGGGCTGCCGGGCGACTGTTTCCCTCACCATATGGGGTTTCTGTGCAACTTAACATGTTGCACTTGGCCCCAGACACTGCCAGGCGGAGTCGGGGGCTGTGGGGAGAGACAGGGAGGACCCACTGGAGGAGGCGATGAGGCGGAGATGGAGGGTGGGGCGGCCTGCAGGCCTCGCCTTGTGTCTTTAAAAACCAACACGGGTTCCCCTGCGGCTCTCTGGGGATCGCACCGGCAGCGGCGCTCTTCCTTCAAGTTACCCCACCCTGAGGGGCATTTGCCCAGTCTGCTGCCACTGGGTGACCGCAGCCCCTGCAGAGATGCTGGGAGGCTGGTGTGTGTGTGTGTGTGTGTGTGTGTGTGTGTGTGTGTGTGTGGTGTGTGGTCATGGGGCAGGTTGGGGAGAGAGGAGTCCAGGCCGTTCTCGCCAGAGGCCCAGGCCCCCAGCTTTCTGCAGCGCGAAAACGCCTTCCTGTGGCTTTATTGGTCTGGGGACAGGCGGGTTTTCGTGAGGAAAATAGAATGACTTCCACGTAAGCCGTCCGAAAGCACCGTTGCTTGTTTCACACGTTCTGGGCCGTTTCAGAGGATGGCGGCTCCTGCGAGCTGAGGGAAGGCGGGGCTGTGGTCTCGGCGAGGGAGGCCGCGGGTCCCCGCGAGGGGGACCCCTCGTGGTGATGGCGAGCGGAGCAGCCTTCTGGCAGGGCTCTGCCACGCCAGCGTGGGCGGCCGGAGCTCGGGTGAGGTGGTTGCTTGTCACTCAGGACCCCTCGCTGCCAGGATGGGGGCTGGGGCCGGGATGGGAGACCTTCGGCGCGCGCCTCTCCGGAGATGTGTGTGTGTGTGTGGGGGGGGAGTCGGGACCCTCAGAATGAGAAGCACAGTGACAGGCGTTCATTCGTGGGAGCCGGAGAAGGCTGCAGAGCGATGTGATTGTGGAGCGGCCACGATGAGATAGCTTTTTTTAAAAAAATAAATAAATAATGCGCCCAAACCGGTTTGGCTCAGTGGATAGAGCGTCAGCCTGTGGACTCAAAGGTCCCAGGTTCGATTCCAGTCAAGGGCATGTGCCTTGGTTGCGGGCACATCCCCAGTGAGAGGTGTGCAGGAGGCAGCTGGTCGATGTTTCTCTCTCATCGGATGTTTCTAGCTCTCTATCCCTCTTCCTTCCTCTCTGTGAAAAACAATAAAATATATTTAAAATAAAATAATGCTAATTTTATTTTATTATTTTAAAATATATTTTATTGTTTATTGACCTCGGGGTTCACGGAGACGCCGCCGGGGGGTGGGGGGCGGCGCTGGTCAGGGAGCAGGCGAGATGGGCATCCGTTGAGCCCGGGAGGCGGGGCCTGCAGAGCCGTAGTTCCGATGGCTGACATCCGTGGGTCGTCGTCGTGAGGCTTGCCAGGTGGCGAGAGCACGACGACCTGGGGTCTGAGCTGCCGGGAGGGTGGGGTGGGGGGGGGTTCGAATCTGGCCTCCGCCTCTTCCTTGCTGGGGACAGTGGGCAAGAGCCCGCCGCTCCTGGGCCTCGGACGGGGTTGTTCTGAGGAGGAGACAACGGCCGCAGCGCCTGGCCCCGGGGTCAACACACATTCAGCTGGCGTGTCCACCAGGGCCTCCTGGTGTTTGCACCTTTGGGGTTTCAGGATGGAAGTGCCAGCTGCCTCACGCAGCTCCAAATTTCACCCCCCTCACTCACACATTCAGTCTCAGCGAACGTTTCCTGACCCGCTCCGCACTGGGCTGTCCTGGGGGCAGGGAATAGAGGTGGGATCCTGCCCTCGGGGCTTCCTCGTGGCGGGTGAGTGACAGTGAACATCAGTGGGAAACTGGGGCTTAGATGGTGATAGCGCTGTGGCCACCCCAGTGGGGAGAGCGGCTGACCCGGTGACACCAGGCACGGTCTGTTGGGGGGTGGGGGGGGGGGTCCAGGCCAGAAGGGTGGGGTTCTTGGTGCTGAGGTCACCCCTGTGAAGCATGTCGGCAAGGAACAGAGCTCCCAGCTTGGAGGAGGGGACTGGGGACAGGGCTCCTCGAAGCAGTGACTCCCAAGGGCAGAGGTCAGCCCCCCTGCCCCCGCCCCGTCGTTGTCGGCTGGCTCGGAATGTCCCCGAGGCGTCTGGGATACAGAGGATAGCGTGTGGGTGGCTTCTCCGTGGCTTCCCGCGCTGGGAACATGCCTCCTGCGCTCCCCGGCCGTGGGTGGGGCGGGAGCCGGCGCAGAAGCTCCCTGGGAGGTGACTCAGACGCAGGGAAGGCAGCAGGGACGCTCAGTCCCCTCTCCGGTCCCCGGTGAGGGCCCGCCCTCACTCGCCCGGCGGGGAGCAGCCGGGCAGACCCCTCCCTCCCCTGGGCCGCTCGTGCGGAGAGCCCGTGGCCTCCTCGAGTAGCGCCTTGGGTTAGTGCCCGACCCGAGATGTAGGGTCCGGCCTGACCCGCGTGGCTCGGGGGTTGAGCATCAACCTATGAACCGGGAGGTCACGGTTCGATTCCCGGTCAGGGCACATGCCCAGGGTGCGGGCTTGATCCCCGCCCGGTGTGGGACGTGCAGGAGGCAGCTGGTCGATGATTCTCTCATCATTGATGTTTCCCCTTCTCTCTCTCTCTCCTCTCTCTCTCTCTCTCTCTCTCAATCTCTCTCTCTCTCTCTCTCTCTCTCTCTCTCTCTCTCTCCCTCCCTCTCCCTCCCCCTCTCCCTCTCCCTCTCCCTCTCTCTCCCTCCCCACCCATGCCACCCTCTCGCTCCCTCTCCCTTCATCTCTAATAAAAAAGGTGTAGAGTCAAGTTCAGCTTCCGCTACTTCTCTAGGGTCATCTCCCGTGGTCATTCAGGTCTTCTCTCTCTGCCGGGGCTTCCCGCCCATTTCGGACCATCCCCGCCCAGTCCTCCTCCAGCCCCGCACCCCTGCCCCTTCGCCTGCCCGGGGGGGGGATTCAGGCCCAGTAGGCGGGGCTGGGGCTTCGGGACCGACTCCCCGGCGTTCTGCAAGCACCCAGCCCAGGGCCTGGGCGGAGCAGATGCTCAGTGAACACGGACGTGGGGATGGGTGCTCGGCCCGTGGGAGGCTGCCAGAGGTGCCCGTCTGAGGGGCGGGGAGCCCCTTGGTCAATCGCCGCAACCCTAACCTGCTGACCTCGGAGGCGTTCAGCCCCGGCTCCTCTCGGGCAGTGAGGTCTGTGCAACCGGAGAAAGGGCGATCGGCGACACAGGAAGGCGGGCTTTCCTTGTGTGGAGAAGAGTGAGTTTTTTCCGTGGGCATTAATTCTACTTCACCCCCCGACGCCCGCGGGGAAGGCGAGGCTGCGCTGTTGGGCCTGGGGGCGGAGAGGGAAGCCGGCCCCGGGAGGGCAGGTGGCCGGGCCGGCGTCTCGGGGTCAGGGGGCGGCTCAGGGGTGGCGCTCTGACGTGGATGTCGGTGTTCTGACCACAAGCCTCATGTTATTGAGAGAGGACAGCAGCCACGGGGGAATCTCCGCGTTCTGTCTGGGGAGTGAGTCTCGCTGCTGCCCGTTCCGCGCTCACAGGGCCATCGCGTGCAGAAGCGCGTGGGGAGGGAAAGGGCAGGACCGGGGAGCGGGGTGTGCGTGTCCCTGTGGCCCGTGTGCGTGGCGTGGCCCCCGTGTGCCCGCGCCATCGGCTTAGCCGAGCTCCAGGGACTATTTTCCTGGGGCAGGAAGGGGGGACCCAGGCCCAGACGGGGGAAGCAGCCAAGGCCGCACGTCAGAGCCCACTTGGGTACGAAACATCCTGGGTTCTTGGAACTTGTCCCTTCTCAGGCCTCTCGGAGGTCCTTCTGAGGCCCCAGGCCCGGTCTCCCCTCTCACAGTGACCACACTGACAGCTCCTGTGTCCCCTGTCTCGGGTTGCGCAGTCCACGGATGCAGAGGGCCACGAGAGACCAAGCTAGGGGTCTGGTGACTGATTCCTGGTAAGAGCCGGGCTGGGCAGTCACTCTGGGGACGCCGGGAGGGGCATGGCTGTCCTACCCCAGGTCGCTGAGGCTGAGGCGGAGGCTGAGGCTGAGGCTGAGAGGCTGAGGCGGAGGCGGAGGCGGAGGCTGAGGCGGAGAGGCTGAGGCTGAGGCTGAGGCTGAGGCTGAGAGGCTGAGGTGGAGGCGGAGGCGGAGGCTGAGGTTGAGAGGCTGAGGCGGAGGCTGAGGCGGAGGCTGAGGCGGAGGCTGAGGCTGAGGCTGAGAGGCAGAGGCTGAGGCGGAGGCTGAGGCGGAGGCTGAGGCAGAGGCTGAGGCGGAGGCGGAGGCGGAGGCTGAGGCAGAGGCTGAGGCGGAGGCTGAGGCTGAGGTGGAGGCTGAGGCGGAGGCTGAGGCTGAGAGGCTGAGGCTGAGGCCGAGAGGAGCAGGAGGGCCAGCGGGGTGGGGCAGTGTCTGAGGAGGCGCGGTCCTGAGAGAGGGCGGCGGGGGCGGGAGGGAAGCCTGCAGGGGCCTGGGGCTGCTGGGAACCCCGGTGCGGGGAGGAGGCCCCTCACCACCACGGGGAGCAGCAGCCGGGGTGGCGCTCTGCGCCGCCAGGGGCCGAGGGGCCGGCTTTGATTTGCGTGGCATTGATTAGCCAGGGTGCCTAATTGGGACAAGCATCGCCCGGTCACAGCACGAGGCGGATGCCGAGTGTCCCTCCATTTGGGAGCCCCTCCGTGACACTGAAGGAAACGCTGACCTCCCCCCACAGAAAGGATTCCTAAACCAGTCATTTCCCGACTGGACGCGTGAGACACAGCTCTTAATTCAGTAAGTGCTGACTTTAGCGGCAGCACCCTTTTTCCCTTTCGGGGTTCCAGCCGGGGGGACAGCAGTCATGTGTGGGCCACACACGTGCTCACACACACGCGTGGGGGGCGTCCGCGGGGCTGGGGGAGGCCCCTGCACCTGCTCCCCGCGGCTCAGATGCCATTTCACGCCTGTTCCGCGCCTCTCAGGGCTCCGCCTGCAAGCGTGGTTTTCTGTTCTTTCCAAACGTTCCCGGCGATAAAACACGTTTAAGACTTGGTGTCTCTGGGAAGATCTACCGTAATCATTACCGCGCTGGCCAGCCTTCGGAAGCCGCGGGCAGGCAGGAGAGCAATTTGTACGGCTGGCTCCGTGGCCGGCACACGCTCTGTCATTCCGCACCGCTGGGGGGGGGGGTGTCTGAGGGCCTCCCTGCAGACTCGGGGGTCAGGGGGCACAGCGGGGTGTTGGCAGGGGTGTTGGTTCACGCAGCCTGGAGCGGGAGGCAGGCAGATCTGGAGTCACCCCAGCTCCATCAGTCCTGCCTTTGCCACTTGCCGGCCCGTCCCGTCCTGGGACAAGCCGATGTCTCGGAGCCTCGGGTCCCCCTCGGTAACGGCGGGCCGGCGGTGCCCGCCTTGGGTGGAGAGCCCGGCGGTAGTTAGTTCTTTATCACAGACGTTGTCACCGACGAGAAATCGCAGCTCTGTGAGGGGCTGGCTGATGGCCTGGAGCAGGACAGGGACCACAGGAACAGGGGTGTCTTAGGCTCCCCCTCCCACTCGGTGGCGCCCCCGATGGCTTATCGCCAGCATCCGCTAGGAGGATGACGGGAATTCACGGCGTCACACGGGAGCCTCGTGCGTGTGAAGGAAGGGGAGGAGCATGGCACGCAGAAGAAAATCTGGCGTGGAGCTAGTTGTGTGACCTTGGAAAAGTCGTTTTCTTTCTTTCTTTACTAGTAAAAGAAAATGACTTATTTCTCCATGTTAGTGAAATGGAGACTGTGACCTCGCCTGAAGGGTGTGGATGGAAGTTAAATTGTGTAGTAGGCATCGTCTGGGGCTTGGTACATAGTCAGGACTCAATAAATGTTAGGTAAAAATACAAGGACTATTACTAAGTAATTTCAGGAGGTACTTCTTTATTTTAAAAAATATACTTTTATTGATTTCAGACAGGAAGGGAGAGGGAGAGATAGAAACCTCAATAATGAGAGGGAATCATTGATTGCCTTCTGCACACCCGCTACTGACCCTTGACTGGAATCGAACCCAGGACCCTGCAGTCTGCAGGCCAATGCTCTCTACCCGTTAAGCCAAACCAGCTAGGATACAGGGAGCACTTATTAAGCACCGTCTGTATTCCAGCATCGGCGGTGATATGGTATCAATGCGTTTCCTAGACCCTCCATCTCTCCCTGGTAGGAGCGTACCGATGTGGGCTGTGAGTTGAGCATCCTGCCTACCACTTTAGAACATGATACCGCATTTTCACCATCTTTATTTTTTTTACATGAAAAGTAAAAAGTTGAAAACTAATTGGAACTATATCATATATTCATTTTGGGGACCTGGGTTTTTCACTTGATATTAGGTCATGAACCTTTCCTCATGTCTTCAAATGTTCTCCGTAGAAGTGCTTCTAGGTGGCTGCATAGTGTTCTGTCACTGGCTATTGTCGAATTTACCTGCCCACCCTACTACTTTGGGGCATGGAGGAATAAGTGGCTTACCGATGACGCTTATCCGTAGAGACAGAACTCCCAAGCATTCATGTGTATTAAGGCTTATGGTTCTGTAGTTGGAGCTGCAGGGGGCAGGGGGTTGACCAGTTGGCCAGGGGTTGACCAGTTGGCCGTAGGGCTCCCTCCCAGCCCCGTCCCTCTCCTTTGGGCCTCGGATGGGGGGAGTGAGGGGGGCCGAGCAGGTGCGCCAGGCACCCACAGGGCCTCGTGTATGGCCACTAATTAGCCAGCCCCGAGCCGCTGTCGTCACCCCAGAACCACATCCATTTCCAGCTTCGTTGGCGCTCAGGCAGCAAAGAGGAAGATGGTCATATTTATCCGAAAAGAAAACATGGTCCAGTCCAGCCAGAAGTATTCGGCGTGCTCCCCAGCGATTAAGAGTGGTCGATGGTGGTGCATTTTTATTGACGTGTGACAGGGAAGGCGAGGAAATCTGTAAAGGAGCGCGTGTTGGCACAGCCCGTCTCCCTCCGGGCCTGGAGCTGGCCAGGGAGGCTGCGCCATTCAGAGCCGCGGAGCAGGCAGGAGTGGCCTCTTACGTAAAGGCTTCACGTTGTGGAACAAAAGGAAGAGGCCGAGAGGAGAGGAGACACCATCTGGCCCCCTTCACCTCTTCCTCTAAAGACGGTGGAAATAGACTTGGACAACGGCTTCAGTCAATTTCTGCCAGAAGAAATAAATCAGAGGTTGAAACGTGGGGCGGATCCCACACCCCTTTCCCGGGAGGCTTGATGCTTCCCAGACGCCCTCAGGCTCCTTTGAGAAGAAAGTCATGGTCATTCCTGGCTCAGAGACGGTTGCGAGCTATTCCCAGCTGCTTCCTGTAGGGAGTTCTGTCTCACCCTACAACAGCCTGCGTGTCCCTGACCTTTCAGGCCTGTGGCTCGGGTCATGTTTCGGGCATTAAGGGCTGCTTTTGAAGACCAGGACCATCTCCAGGACTGGAGCTGAGGTCTGTTTTATTTTTGTTTGTTTGTTTTTAAATATATTTTATTGAGATTTTTATAGAGAGTTAGAAACATTGATAAGAGAGAAACATCGATCCGCTGCCTCCTGCATACCTCCTACTGGGGATGTGCCTGCAACCAAGGTACATGCCCTTGACCGGAATCGAACCTGGGGCCCTTCAGTCCGCAGGCCGACGCTCTATCCACTGAGCCAAACCGGTGAGGGCTGAGGTCTGTTTTGCTTCGTGCTGGTAGCGGGAGCAGCACCCCCCCAGCCCCCGTGCACGTGTGCTGAGTGATGACTGCAGGCGGCTCTTCTTGTAGGCCACGCCAGCGGCTTCTGTACAGACCACTGTCTGGGCAGCGCACAGCGGAGACCCTTCCCCAGAACCCCACACGGTGTAGGAAGTTAGCGTTCCTGTGTACGCCACCTGGGTAGCGTCTGGTGGACAGCGCCTCTCTGTAAATATCTTAGCGCAGTGTTTCCCAAGCTTCTCTCATGATGAGAATCACCTGGTGGAGTTGTTAAAATACAGGTTCCTGAATCCCAACTAAGAAGTGCTAAACTAGAATTTTTGGGAACGTATAGGTAAGTCAATTTTACCTATATGTTCCCAAAAATTCTAGTTTAAGTATACAATTTTACCTATATGTTCCCAAAAATTCTAGTTTAAGTATACAATTTTACCTGTATGTTCCCAAAAATTCTAGTTAAGTCAATTTTACATATATGTTCCCAAAAATTCTAGTTTAAGTATACAGTTTTACCTATATGTTCCCAAAAATTCTAGTTAAGTCAATTTTACCTATATGTTCCCCAAAATTCTAGTTAACTAGTGCTCTAAGCTTAGAGCACTAGTTAAGTATACAATTTACCTATATGTTCCCAAAAATTCTAGTTTAGCCCTTCTTAGTTGGGATCCAGGAACCCGTATTTTAACAACCCCACCAGGTGATTCCCATCACGAGAGAAGCTTGGGAAACATGGTCTTAGGGCATCCAGGACACTGTTGGGCATGTAGTAGTTGCTCAAGAGATGAGAAGTGGTTGAAATGGTCGTGAATGAAAGAAACCATGAATGAATGAGCAACCTCCTTAGTTCTCCCTTGGGGTTTCTGCAGTGCTCGTTCTCGCCTGCCTGGCATAACGTGGGCCCCGGGAACTGTATCAGATCAATGACTAGCAGATGGACAGACACAAGGGAGGGCTGTTGTCACTCCGTCTCGGCCTGCAGAGGGCGGTGGGAGCGTGGTTTGGGCGGGACTCTAGTGGTTGCCCTACTGGACAACGCTACCCAAGCCTGCAGCCCCCCAGCCCCCTGTCACTCCGTCTCTGAAAGCTTTCTTTAAAAAATTTTAAAAATAATCACTGATTTCAGAGCAGAAGGGAAAGGGAGAGAGAAAGAGAAATAAGGACACCAGTGATGAGAGGGAATCACTGATTGGCTGCCTCCTGCATGCCCCACACTGGGGATCGAGCCTGCAACCTGGGCATGTGCCCTGACCAGGAATTGAACCGTGACCTCCTGGTTCCTAGGTCGACACTCAACCCCTGAGCCACACCAGCCAGGCTCTCTGGAAGCTTTCTGAACAGGGATGTCTCCCTCTCTTGATCC